>CM073762.1:112065472-113265472 GCA_037127475.1 Arma custos | reverse complement strand
AGCAGTCCCACACAATCCGTGAGTTGGTACTGTGTCCACTTATCGCACCTATGGCAGCTTGGCTGTCAGTGAAGAAAGTAATCCTTCTACCTGACATCCGCTCATCCAGCAGTGTCTGTGCACAGTAATTAATGGCCAGTACTTCAGATTGAAATACTGAGGAGTACCTCCCCAGGGAGATCCAAGTTCCTTCCCTGGGTTTGTCCCTCCTCCAGAACCCTGCTCCCGCACCAGAAGCCGTAAGAGAACCATCTGTATAGCAATTGATGCCGTTGCAGGGCCTGTGCCTTTTCGTTGTGTCAATATTGACCATATACTTAGGCGACATCACGGTGCCAACCTGAAGATCAGACCGCATTGCTAAGATGCAATCTGCCTCAATTTTAGTGAACAGTTCCCTCGAGCCACACAAATCAGATACCCCAGGGATTATGTTCTGTTTGAGCAGCCTGTACATGGAGATCAAGGCCTGGTACTCAAGCTCCAGCCCCAATGGCCTGAGCCCAAGCACCACCTCCATTGTAGCAGTAGGAGTCGTCCTCATCGCACCCGTCATCATTAGACAGGCCAATCTCTGTAGCTTCTCCATCTTAAGTCTGGATCCACTTTTACCTGCGCCTTGCCACCACACCAGGGCTGCATAAGTCACAATGGGTCTAATGGCCGTGACATACAGCCAATAGATCATTTTCGGCTTCAAGCCCCATGACTTTCCCACTGCTCTTTTGCAAGCCCACAGGCATCTAATGGCTTTGTTTGTCGTGTTGTCTCCATCTCAGTTTATCGTCCAGCGTCAGCCCAAGATATTTAACCACGCTGTTCCAACATAACTGGATTCCATTGAGCATTGGCAGTCTTATGACCACCTTGCGCTTTCTTGTAAAGGCCAGAATGTTTATCTTACGCGGGTTGATGCTCAGACCATTATCCAAGCACCAGCGCGCCAGAATATTCGTCACTGTCTTAAGCAGGTCAGAGATAACACAGTGATGTCTGCCTCCCACAAGGATGGCTACATCATCCGCGTACCCCTGTGCATAGAAGCCTGCTCCATTGATTGCTGACAGAAGTGAGTCCGCCATCAAACACCAGAGCAGTGGTGAAAGTACACCTCCCTGCGGGCAGCCTCCTCTGGGCTTGATCCACAGTTTGGTGGTACCTAGTTCAGATGTAAGAGCTCTCTGCTCCAGCATGGAATTAATCCACCTGCAGACAACAGGCTCGATCTCTTTGCTCCTCAGCGCCCTACTTATGGTGCTGTAAGGTGTTCTGTCAAAGGCACCTTCTATATCTACAAAGATGCCTACTGTAGTTTCGCCCTGTTTCATGGATCTCTCCAATCTTGTAACCAGGTTAAAAAGAGCAACCTCACAGGATTTCCCTGCTTGGTATGCGAATTGAAGCAGGTGTATTGGATTTGCTACCAACGCACTGTTCCTGATGTATCTATCTAAGATCTTTTCTAGCGTCTTCATCAAGAATGATGACAGACTAATTGGTCTGAATGCTTTGGGGTCATCATATGACTCCTTGCCAGGTTTTGAGAGGTAACATAGTCTGGACGTTCTCCACTTCTGAGGAATATATCCAAATGCTAGGCTTCCTCTCAAAAGTTCGAGCAGGTAAGTCCTGATTGCCGTAAATCCCTGTTTCAACAGGACCGGCAAGACACCATCAGGGCCCCCCGATTTATAGGGCTCGAATGAGTCAATAGCCCATTTGAGGGAGCTCATGTTTATGATCTCCCTAGCCTTTGCCAGATGTACACCATCCGTTCCTAAGATGTGTTCATCCGGCGCTACCTCACTCGCCAAATGGGATTCGCACCCCGGAAAGTGACAATCAGCCAACTCCCTCAGGGTTTCCTCCTCATTCCGCGTGTATCCACTCCTTGTCCTGAGCGTTCCCAAGACTGTATGTCCCACATCCCTGGACATTATCTTTTTGATGCGACAGGCAGCAGGAATATTGTCCACATCGCTGCAGTACTTCCTCCATGCCTGTCTTTTGGCCTTCCTTACCTGTTTGTGGTACTCAGTGAGAGATGCTCTATAGGTCTCCCACTTACCCGTTCTTTTAGCAGCATTGAATAGCTTCCTGGTGCCATTCCTTAGCTTATTCAAGTTGTCATTCCCCCAGGAGGTTTTCCTGTTGGAACTGACACAGCACACACGATTACTGCTGGCATAGGCATCCATAATGGCTTTTGTCAAAGCATCATTAAGGTATTCCAGCTGCCATGTGTTCTTGATGCCCTTAGGGCAGCTTTTAAGGTTCTCCTCCAGACTGCTGCTGAAGAACCCCCAGTCCGTGCGCCTGGGGTTTCTGTACAGTAAGGTCTGGGGATCACTAACGCAGAGGTCAAATAGGATATATTTATGATCTGAGCATGTCTCCTCTCCAGAGACATGCCAGTGTTTGATGTAGGTACTTACCTCGTTAGATGCTATTGTTATGTCTATCACCTCTGACCTCAACCTATTACAGAAGGTTGACCTATTCCCCCTGTTTAATATATCAAGACCAGACCTTATGATAGACTCAAATATGTACTCACCTCTTTGGTTGTTCTTGGAGCTTCCCCAGGCTTCATGATGCGCGTTGGCGTCCAGGGCCGCCAATAAGTTGGTAACCCCTTCTTCCAACATCCTCTCTACATGCTGCAAGGGGTTAGCTTCCTCGTAGGGCAGATATGCAGCTACTATAGTGATGTCTGCCCTCATCACCTCCCCAGAGGGGGAAAGCACTGCTGCTGCAAGATCTCTGGAACAAAATTGCCAGAGGGGCAGCATTTTAAATTTGTTCTTGTGTAGGATGCAGGCCCTTGGCCGGTCCGACCCCGCAATCAAGCTGTAGCCTGGCCAACCAAGCCCCGCAATCCTACCATTTAGGAGATAAGGCTCTTGTATTAAAATAATATCAATATCCTTACCTCTAACATACTGCTGTAGCACACCACAAGCCGCTACGCAGTGATGCAGATTTATCTGCAGCAGCTTCATGCCTATTCTTGCTCCGAGCCCGATGAACCCGCCAACAATGCGAGCTCATCGACCTCATCAGGAGTGACTTCAGCTTCCGGAACCTGCACAAGGGGTTCCCTGGCTGAGCCACTAACACTGCCCGACTGCGGCTGGTCCTCCTCAACTCCACCTAGAGGAATCTCAAAGTACCTCGCAGTCTTGTCATCCCTCCTCTTCACATCCTTGGGCTCGGCCGGCTTATTCTTCAGCACCCTCAGTGTTACTCGATGCAGGCTGAAATGAACCTGCATTCCGCACCTCCTGAGGCTGCCGAGACTTGTCTCAGGAATCCTGAATATGGCATAAAAGCCATTATCCAGGGCCCTGACATGATGCACCTGCCAGCCGAGCACACCATCGATGTCTCCATTCTGTACCTTCAACCTCCTGAGGATGACCTCATTAGAGACCGCCCGATCAGAAGGGAAGAAGGCCCCCACCTTCACCTGCTGGGTCAGTATACTGATGCTTCCCACGCGAAGGGATAAACCCCTCTCCAGAAAAACATCAGACATGACCCCCGCAAGCCACTCCTGCGTAGGTTGATTGGCGCAGGCAACGACGCAGCCACCCATTCTATAGCTAACGCCACCGAACTGCGGCCGCACCGTACTGCCCACCTCAATCTCGTCCAACCGGTCCAGAATCCTGGTTTTAACAACATCACAGTCAGCCGGGGTCAGCCTATCCTCTGGATAGTTACTGGGCACCACTGCCACCAGCATATCCTTGGCTGCTCCCGAGTATGACTTGATGTTTGTCCCAGTATCCTTTGGCTTCTTGGCTGCTGGAGCCGTGCTGCCAGTCGATGTTCTGGGCCTCTTCTCAGCAGTGGCGGTCCTCTCCCCAGCCCGCACATACGGTGCTCCTGTACTGGTGGTCGGCTTCGATGAGAAACCCGACCCACCAGCAGTGCTCCTTGGAACAGGCGCAGACCCAGAGCCCGTCACAGTATGCCTCTGCGACCCACCAGCACGTGCACCTGACCTGTCAGCCGGTTTCCTAGGAAACCCTGCCTCCCTGCCAGGTGCCGCCCTCCGGTGTACCTCAGCCACGACAGGCCCACCCGACTTTGGAACCCCTTTCCGATCCGCCGACTTGGCTGCCGGTTCCTCAGGGAACCTTGCAGTTTCATCGGCAATCTCATGAAACGGCTCCGCAGTCGAGGCGCCAGCCGCGCCCCTGTCCAAGAGGTCCTTAGCCCTTTTAGCGCGTCTACGCCTGTTCCTCCTCTGCGTGACACTAAGGAAAGGACCTGATGCACCTTCCTCACCCTCGGGACTTCCAGGTGCCTGTAGGTTAGTTAAACCTATATTATGGAGGTCCACCCCGGGAACCCGGAGGGGGCCGCCGCAACTCCAGTATGTGCTGCGACAGCCTCCCCCGCCCCCGTGATGACCCTCAATCCTTGAGACTCCATAGTCAGTGCCTGCAACTGGGCTCCGACAGAGGAGTCGTCTATCGAATCCATTGCTGAATTCGATAGCAGTGAAGTGTCTAAGGAAGATTGCTCTTCCTCAGATAAAGGTGTTGTGTTGAGTTCAAAAATTTGTCGGTTCATTTTTGTTCCCACGAGTAAGGGGGATCTAAATACACTGCAGGTACTGCCCCCTCTCCCTTCAGTGGGCTAAATACAATGGGGTGCGCCAGGTGCCCCAAGTGGGTCGATTTAAGACAGTGTATGTTTATACACCCCCTGCCATCCAGCCACAGCTCGAGCTCCCTACACTTGGCTTGGGTGTCTAAAGAGGTCCTCCAAAGGACCCCGCCTCTGTCGTTCGCGAGTCCACACGACCAGTTTAGTCGTGTGGTCTCCCCAGGGGGCACCACTAGGAGGTGACAGTAGGCGTTGATAGGGATAAGGAGGACTGGGGTGTGCAAGCAGTGAATAGGGCACTATAGCTTGAACATTCCACAAGGAGTGAGGGAGGCTCCCGCACCAGCCTCCCGCTCCAGTCCCCCCGTTGCCCTACCCATTAACCCCCCATCGGTGAATTTAATCATAGCAGTATCTTTTGGGTCGATCTGCTTCTTCAATAGTCGGTCATAGAGGCTACAAACCTTTGTAGACTAAACTTAATACCAACGTCACCACGCACAAAAAACCAAATGTAAGTGACACATTTCTAGAGGGCGAAACTTCCAGCCCTTATATTTTCAAAAGCATGCCCTTCAGGTAAAAACAGGAATTTTTTTCATAGACGGGTGATAGAGGGTTATCACACCATATAACTCCCTTGATTGTACTCATTTTTGAGTTTTGGCGGCACTCACATTGTACACTTTCTTTTATAATATATATTGGTTATTTCATAGAGGGGCATGTTCTAGAATAAATAAAGACATTATTATTAATTGTAAATTAAAATGTGGTAGGGACTCCGCGCTTCTCACTCCATCAGAACTACTATTAAAATGAAAGTGTAAGAGAGATGGCAAACCATGTGGGGAAAATGTTTTTCTCAATTAAAAAAAGATTTAAAAATCAGTAAGAGCATGGTCTACACCCTACCATACTACCATAGCAGCTGTAGTACCAAATGTCTTGGCCCGTTTGAGACCAACTAATTTATTCAAATTTCTATAGTATTTCAGTTCTCCTCCCCATATTTATATAAATCAATTATACTATGTAATTTTTTTTTTAAATTTTCTATTACCGATGTTAGATTGCTAATTGTTAATTTTTATTTGACTGATATGCAGTTTATAGAGAGAAAAAAAGCATGTTGATTTATATTCCCTCAGATTTATTATAAAACTTAAGAGGCAAACAGATAATTGTACAAGTGAATATTAATTAAACTTTTTATTGAACCTACAACAGTTTGATTAGTTGTAACAGGTTTAAGTTAAATAGTTGTGACATGTTTAAGCTGATTAGTTGTAATAGATTTAAGTTGATTAGATGTAACATAATCTATACTAATATTAATCATATCAACAAACAAAACAAAACAATAAATAAATGTTAAATTATGAATTAGGTCTACATTATATCTACAGCTAACTTTATATATATATATATATATATATATATATATATATATATATATATATATATATATATATATATACACATATAACAGGATCATACGGAGAGTCCCTGACCCAGAGACCACTATGTTTTGTCAATATTGTAATGATGACATTGCTTATTAAGGAGTTGACTGGCATAAGAGGACAAGATAACTTCCTGGGCCTAACCAGGTGCGTTCACCCTTATCCCTCCCACTTCTCCTATCCGTGATGTATGTAGCTGGAGAACTAAGATATGTATTTCGCCTATTGTTAGAGTTTATTGCCTGTAGATAACTTAGACTTTTTGAGTTCGATAACTATAACTATCAAAAATTATTTTTTAATCAATTGATTTACACTATTTAATATTTTTAAGTAAATTACATTGTTAATTTTAATGTGGAAAATCATTTCATTTACAAAAAATATGTATATTTTTAATGTAAGGAAGAAATAGTCAACCAATTCTTCTCTAACATATATTTTTAATGTTTGCAAAACTGAATAAAATTGAGGTAAATGATTAACATAGGAAAACTAAACATTTTGATGAATTATTTTTTAGTGAAATAACATCTTTTTTAAGTAGCCAATGTATGAGTAATAAATAAATAAATCCTTGTTTTCTGGATATGTAAAAAAATTATTTGTACATAATATTTCTTGTGTTATTTACTTTGTATGTTCATCTTTTGTGAATAGTATATATTTAATTTATTTGAAAATAAATCAGTACCCTAATATTTGTTTTTAATATTTTATTTTTTCCTTCTAACCTTCAAAAATCTCTTTGAGCTTTAAAAATTTCACTGCAATTGAGGAGCTTTCAGTCAAGTTAACATATCCACTTTCATCAACTAATTTAACTCGTTTCGAAATAAAATTCAACTCATTTACATTTTTAAGTAAAGGCATGATATGATTAAAGATAGGAAATGCTTGTTATTATTCGCTCATGATATTACTAACTTCCCATCTTTACTCTGAAAATCTAAAAATCAAAATTTATAATACTATCATCCTTCCAACTGTTCTTTACGGATTTGAAACAAGGCCGCTGACTCTGAAGGATGAACAACGTCTTCAGGTATTTGAAAATATGGTTTTGCTTAGAATATTTGGACTAATAAAACATGAGACCAGTGGAGAATTGAGGAAATTACACAACGAGCGCGGCATTGCGAAGCTTACACCAGGTTAATATTATTGAAGTGATTAAAAAGTTAATGGGTAGCATTAAGGTTCTCTGGACAGAAGTTGGTAAGCAGGAATTAGTGGTATTGGCATCGCTAAGCCACCTAATAAGCTATTATTATTATTAAATTAGGCCGCTGCTTATATCTGCTATCAAAGCGAGCATTGTCTCATGTTTTCAAAGAGAGTTAAGCGTCATTTCAGAACATTACAACTATGCTAAAGGAATTTGAAGTAAACATTGCTGAGATTATATTAGGTTATGTTGCTAACCAATTACTATTATAACTATATTCGAAGTAAAACTTTGATTTTATTCAGTCAGGCATTCCAACCAATTTTAAATTAGATTTCTCCTATGCCTGAGTTCAATTTGATGATGCCATTAATGTTAGAAGTATCATTGTGTACAGAAAATACTTACAAAATTATAAAGACATAATCCTCGCCAACCAGCTCTTTTGTTATTATTCCTTTTTAAGGCTATCATTTTTCTTTTTCTCTGCAAGGATGCATGAATATTAAGTAGTTCTTTTTTGGAAGATGTGGAACATCCTTAAGTAATAAGATGAGGAAGAGTCAGGCCATAGACCATTTTATGGAAGGAATAGGAAAATGTAATCGTAATAAAATTCCAAGGCAGAGACAACCATTTTTAAAAATTTAATATTTTATTAGAGGAATAAAGTTATGAATAACAACAAAGTTAGAGATACAAGAAATATACAAAAAGACTATAAGAATAGACAGGTAAGTTACAAACCATCACAATAACAAAGTGATACAGCACATATCTAATAATTGCACAATTACGTTTTATATTTCAATGACATGCTTGTGAATATCACAGCCAATAAACAATTCTAAAAGTAGAAACAAGGTGTAGTTTGAGAATATTTTAAACAATTGATTAATATCGAAATGTACCCACAATCAGTTAAAAATATTCCTTAACATCATTTATTCAAATACAAAAAAGCATGGAGCATTGTATATAAGCCGCAATACAGGTATAATGTGTTATAAGTAGATAAACTGAGCTTTAAAAATAAATAAAATACGATTCTATAAATTATAACTAGAATATTTTTATTTTGAAGAGAAAATATCTGTCCCAGCCGTGATTCGAACCCGGGTCCTCCGCATCTCTAGTGCGTTTTACTAACATAGAGTACCACGCTAGAGATGCGGAGGACCCAGGTTTGAATCACGGCCGGGGGAAATCTTTTCTCTTTGGTAGAGTACTATGCTAGAGATGCGGAGGGGCCCGGGTTCGAATCCCAGCCGGTACAAATCTTTTCTCTTTGGTAGAGTACTGCGCTAGGGATGCGGAGGACCCGGATTTGATTCCTGGGCAGGACAAATCTTTCCTCTTCAAAATAAAAATATTTAAATAATCACAATAAAATAAAAATTATACTAGAATAATTTTTTAAAAAGTAAATGCACTAATTTTATTTTAAGTTTATTAAAGAATTTACCATTTTTTCACACATTCATACTTTTGTTTTTTTAATTTATTAATTTTATAGAGAAGATTCATATTATAGAAACGATAAATCCCTGTAACTCCCAAATAAAAAAATAAAAAAAAAAGATTTTCTCATTGAAAAAAAAAAATTAGCTAGATAGAACATGTCATGAAATGGATTTTCATAAAATCATTTAAAAAAAACTACAATCTTTCCGAAACTACTAGACTATTTTTGAAAGGCAGAGTTTTAAAATACTCTTTGGGGCTCATTAGTACAGTGTTCTCAGTAGTGTACAGTCTTATGGTACCGTTGTTCTCCTTCTGTTTGTTTCACCCAACTAACTTCTACTCCATGCATTGAAAAACATAATTTTAAGAAATATTTTTATTATAAAAAAAAAAAAATAAAATAATTAATTTGAGGCTTGTAGCAGAAACTTCTCGGTCGATTTTTACAATAATTTTACATTTTGCACAACTCTCTACTATCTCATAATTTAAAAATTCTAACGCATAATGCAATAATAAATACTAGATGATTTATAGTAAGTGGAAAATTCATCTATAAAAACCCCTCGTCGTAGACCTAGAGAGTATTTACATATACTTAATATCTATTTATAATTATTGCATACAATTGCTAAATATCCACATTTGCCGACTAGACTATTTTCACTAGATCATCTGATTAGCTTTCTCGATTCGTTACGATCTCTAATGATAAATTTCTAAAATAGAAGAGCATTCAACTGCAACATCTTAACACTTAATCTAAAAACCCACATACATCATTTTATTTTTAAAACTGTTTAAAAAAAATTTAGAACTATAATTTTTTTTTAATTACCTTTTTCATAAAAACCTATTCCCCACAATTACAGAGAGAAAACAAAACAATAGACCATTATCCTACGTGAAACAAGGGCTGGGAAAACTGTCATTGCCATTATGATTGCAATTGCTTACTGATTATTTGGCGATTTATAAAATAATTTTATTCATTCAACTCCAAATCACAGCAATCGGTAAACAATGTCAATCGAAATTACAACGTTGCTCATCAAAACACAGGTAATTGAGATGGCGACGGGTGAAACTCAGAAACCTTAATTTTCTGAATAAACTTTGGTGAAAGAGATTAATCGGAGAGCATTATTTAGCTCAAGAGCCCTCGAGGGACGATGTTGAAAAGCAAATTTAGAGTTTAAAATAATTTATCACAACATTATGATGAAATAAAAGGCACAAAGAGGTGCTTGTGTATAGGAAGTGGGAAAAAAAAGAAAATAAATAATTAGATCATGAAAACTTTACTAAACTATTCCAGGTTATACTGCAAAGTGTTTTCTTCTATTTCAAAGAAAAAAAAAATGTATGAGCAATTAAATCAGAGAAATTTCACAGGAAATACTGTGGTTATTTTTCCTCTAGCCAAGAGATTTGGTATGGCGGCTGGACCGAAATGGATCTACCCTTTCCCACGACCAAGACGATTGAGGCAATCGGAAATTTACCAGAAAACACCAATAGTTTCAGTGCATGGGCAGAAAGCGACCAATCAAAGCCAAATGACCCAGGCCATCCTATACACAACTTGAGGGTATTCGACAAAACTTTATCGGAATTAAATTACATACTAAATTATAAGATAATTCACATGAAAATTTGGTGTTTGCAAGCCTTGTAAACAGATGGGAATTATTTTTTAAGCATCTTAAACGCCTAAACATCATCGTAATTAAAACATTGAGGATAAGAAGCATAGTTTTTTTTTGTTAGGTGACATTCTACACTACTAGTAAAAAAATGGAAAACCACTTATACATTTTCTCTGGAAGGGCAACTAAATACGACTAAAATATGATAAATATAAACATTTGTAATATCTCTCCTATATCTTGTTTCCGCTCATTAAAAATTTATTATTTAAAAGAAGGTAACGTCCTTTGCTTCCATTCTCCCCCCCCCCCCTTCAACATCCTAAGTTAAATTATCAGAAAGTAGTTCTTGTTAAGTCATCAACGAAAAATTGAAATTTTTAAAACATATTTCATTCTTTGGTAAGGACCCATTGATTTGTTTACGTCAAGGTTTGACAATGTTTTACAACTAGACATTACTTGAAATTAAATAAGCTAAATCAAATAATCTCAATTAATTTTGATTTAACGAATCTAAATGTTTTTCATTTATTTTTAATTTAAAATCAATCAATAATAGATTCATTAGTTAACCTATCAATATTTTTTTTCATTTCTTCCATCTTTTTTTTCTAAGTTACAGAGATTTCCAGTCTTTGTTTAAGCTTCTGAAATCTTTTAGGAATGGCAGAATTTACTCAGCTACATTGCTATATTCATTGGAAATCGAACAAAAAAAAAAATTTGAAGTAATGCTCGATTAAATGCTATTTGATATAAATAATAGCTTTAAAAATTAATTGATAGTCAGTCAGACATATTTTATTTTACTGTCGGACAATAATTAAGTCAGCTAGAGATTTCATCCCAAAGAGGAGCTAACCTAGTCCATTGGAATATTTTGGGCACAGCCATTGAACATTATATTACATCGTCATATAATCAGTAAAATTAACTACTTACGGGGTTTGACAAAGGTTTCGGTACGATCATCCTGTAGAGGTATTGTTTTACACAGACAAAACTTAACTTGATAAACCTATTATTATTAAAGCTGCTACTAAATAGGCCCTTAAGATGGCAGGAATTGAAATTTTTATAAAATAATATTATAAATAGATAATTTTAAAAAGAAAGACAGAAGCAAAATTTAAATAAATAATATTTAAGAAAGACTAATATTAAGGATAATTCTCAGAAAAAAGTAAAGTATACCATCCCTTGTGCGTAACATTCAGTTAATGAGTATTCAGTTTCTTTATTAATTTTATTTATCCAAGCAATTATGTTCCTTTTGTTTCCAGACTCAATGATAAAAACAAAAATATCAAAACATACAACTAAAATAATTTATCACCATTTTACAAATATGAATTACAACCAATAAGATACTGCTCAAAACTGAAATAAATATATATATATATTTTAACGCCACTTTATAAAAAAATGGAATCTTTGAATTCCAATCCAAAATTTGAAGTTTAGCTCAAAACCACTCACAAAGTCATCCCTAGATAATTAATTTCTTGTTCTTGTTCCCCTCCCCCCCCTCCCCCCGATGAGGCCAGTTGAGGACCACTTGCCAATTTCAATTCTTCCCACTTGGTTGTTTACTCTTCCGTCCCTTCCAGACCATCTCTCTCACTCTTCCCTGTATTCCTTCCATACTCAAGATTTTCCTTCTAAAAGTCTCTCTGTTCATAGTGTCGTCTTCCCTTATATTGTTTCTTTCCAAATTGTTTGTTTCTTCTTTACCTCTCGAATCCAGCTAGTTGTAGACTTTTTCTCCCAAAGGTACTTGAATATCCTTTTTGTTAATCTCGAATCATCCATTCTGAAAACATGTCCAAAAAATAATAGTCTCCTCTTTCTAATTGTTTCTGTTATATTTTCTTGATGAGATAACTCATTTATTGTTGGGAAGATTTAATTAAAAAACTATAATTTCAGTTTTTAAATTTTTCTGAGAATAACCCTTGTGTAAAAATAATTTCATAAATTTAAAAAAAATTAAGTTATAAAAAAATAGTATAAAATCAATGAAAGTAATATATATATAAAGGAATTTACATATCACAAACTTAAGGAACATCAACATATTTGATCGTAGAAGAGAAAATTAAAAACTAAATATGTTTTGAAACAACCAAATTATAATTTTACTCAATAGGAACTCTGTCCATTTCGTATCATGTTTGATGTACAGATCTATGTTTATGAAAGTTTGGATAACTTGATACATTTTCTTGTTTTTTTTAAGACGTCGACATGGATGTCGAGGATCGCAACTTTCAGGCAAATTCAATGTCTTAAAAAAAACTAAAAATGCAATGGATGTGATAATTTTAATACTTCAAAACTATTCTTAAAGAAAAAGATTTTTTAGGAAGAAAATGGTCCGGGTCGATGTCAGGAAAAATTCTCTTAGATAAAGAGAAATATTTATTTTAAAGCCAATGTTTCGACCCACATTGTAGGTCTTCTTCAGACAGGGCTTATAATGGGGTTAAGGGTTGGCAGTTGACAACCGAAAAGTTTTTTTATAATAAAGAACCTAGCATGAGCATTCATTCTTGCAATTATCAACTTTCATCACTGCTAAAACTGTAATGTAATATAAATTATGTTTGTATTATAAATTTTTCATAAAATTTCATTTCCTATCAGAATTCAGAGGATTTTTTAGTTTCACATTCGCAGCACCTGTACAATTTAATTTGGAGCTACATTTAAAGTCGACAAGCCTTAAACTGCCTTTGTTGTAAATTGTATACTTCAATCTAATATTTTAAACATCATAGAATTTAAATAGAGGGGTGGACATCTTGAATGCATTTTAAAGCTTTTCTTTTTTACAAAACTTCATAAATTGAAAAGACACCAAAACAACATAAGATTATATTCTGAAATTGCTTTTTTAAAAACAATTTATGGCAAAAGAGATATAGAAATCTAACCAAAGTAAAGGCTAACTTTTACAAACCGAGTCCCAATTGATAAATAGGAAAATTATCAATAATTGTTTTGTTTAAAAATATACATACATATATATATATATATATATATATATATATATATATATATATGCACAAAATGCTACTGCTATGAAAACTAGTAATTAAAGTATTAAAAATAATAATTGGTTTATTCTAATATATTTCTGACTAGAATCATGAAAGACCTGTGCCGATTACTGTTTTCTTAAATTGCTAACATTAGATTCCTTAACCTTGTAGATATAAAAAAACCTAGCAGAAATTTGATTATTAAAAACAAATATAAACACATGTAATCAAATTTTTACCTTTTTCCAATTAAAATTAATTTTTTTAAAAAAGAAAATTTCAATTATTGTTCTAAAACTAGGTCAATTAATTTGTAAAGAACAATATCGATAAAGTTTCTATAAATTTTAGATATTCTTTAGAAAAAATATAAATAATTTTATTTTTTACTTTTGAAGATAAAAGATATACCTAGAGCCGGGATTCAAACCCGGGTCTCTCACGTCTCCAGCGTGGTGCTCTACCAACTCAGCCGTCCTGGTTCGTATCTTGCTCAGGCATATCCATTCTCCTCACTGATCCAATATTCCTGTGTTCTCACAATTTGCGGAGGGGAAGAATGTTCATTGTGGGAGACCTGGGTTCGAATCCCGGCCCTGGGCATATCTTTTCTCTTCAAAAATAAAAATATTTAAAATTATAGCCATTAATAAAACAATAAAATGAAATAAATAAAAAAAAAGTTTCGATGAATTTAATTTATAAAAAATAAATAAATAATTAACAAAATAAGGAAATACTTTATCGAGACTTGTAAAAAGAACAAAAAGCATTGATTTTTCAAGAATTTATGAGAAAATACCAGATATTTAAGCTGTGTAGAGAAAAAGTGGTCTAAAAATCACATTTTCTTGCATTTCAGTGAAAATCTGAACTAATGTATTTCAGAGTGCTTGAGGAAACAACAATTAATTATAATATATTTTCAAGTAGAAAAAAATACAAAAAGTTTATTTTTTAATCATGAAACTTTTTTATTAAATGAGTCAAAATTGTTTTGCTCATTTTCTGTAATGGCTACACGGACCCCAGTTTAAAAACCTACGGCTTAAGTCATTATCGAATATTTAAAATAAATCAAAAATAAATTGTAGACAATTCTATTCCACAACTATCGTGTTTGTTTCATGTAACGCCACTTAAAACTGTTATGGCTAATCAGGAGTCCTAAATTTTATCGATCGGTTCCTCATTCAAAGTTAGGACATGAATATATCAAAATAATTATCGTATAATTATCTCTTTCTCGAAATAAACATTTAATAATTTACACCATTTTCGATCATGATCAAAACAAACTTATCAACATAGTGTTATTTTTAATAACTGAAATAGCTTTTCCTTAAGCCATGTTTGAGTGATCAAAAAGCTTTTATTTCTCGGCAGGCCTTCGCACGAGAAATCGCACCTGTTTATTTCTACACCAACGTAAGAATGGAAATATGACAAATAAACTAATTACATAAAACTCGATAATTGACATTACCAATAACATTTTTTTTTTAAAAAGGCTGCAACCAATGAAGACAAAAAATAAGCTGTATAACCATAAAGTTGTAATATACATTTCTCAATCAGTGTCAAATATTGTTTTTAAAGTTTAAAATTCATATCTGTGTTAACAGTTAATATCGACGTAGAAATAATTTACTATTATTATTGACTAGATTACAATTAAATAAAAGATAATAATTATTAATAATATTGCTTTATTTCCTAAATTACTTTTTATTCCCACAACTCCATTCCTAAATACTCGGCTCCAAATCATGAAAAAGTATAGTATCCAGTGAATAGAGTTGAGATACCATTCGTAATCTTCATTATTTTTACAGCCACTAGTGCTGTAACTCTATCATCGGCAAAGTTATTATTTATAATGCCTCCTGGATCTATAAACAAACTGTTCGTTATGCGATAAAATTCCCCGCTTACTCTTTGGCTTACAGTTAACACTTCATAGGGTGAGCTGGGCCCAGTCGGATGTCGGCGGCGCCTCGAGCCAATCTTGTAGTCCTTGGAGCCGAGCTTGGATTTCTGATCTCTTCGATGACCTGTGGGATTGATGGTGGTGAGACGACTTAGCCCTTGGTTTTTCGTCATTTTTACAACGAACTTCGCTATGACCTCCAGCATTGTTCCCACCTGAAAGAATCATTATTCGTTACTACTTTGACCATTCGATTGTTGTTTTTGTTTTGTTAATGGAAACAAACTTTGGAAGATACAATGACAGTATTGTGACTGACTGTGAGGAGGCCTCATTACCATTCTTCGATACTTTTCATTATCGCTGCAATTTATTACTTTATTACAATCTATTACTTTGTTGATTATAAGGAAGATGCAATGATTACGCCCCTTGTTTTTCATGTCGAATAAATTTAATATATTTATTAAATCCTAAGTGACAAAATTGACCTCACAGTACATAATTCATAAAGCAAGGTGGCTGATGGAGGCCAGGCTGAGAGGGCAAAGACCGGTTGGATGCCCGAGAATCACATATAATAGTTACATGGATAGACTCATATGCAGTCCACGAGTCGTCGTCTCTTCGAAGAAGGTTAGGGTAGGATATGATTTAGATTTCAGAATATTTTTAGTTCCATTCCAGAGGCTTAGTTAACATGTTAATAGAAAGGCCCGGGAGGCAGGAAATAAATGATTGGAATCCTAAAGCGGCAAAATTGTCTTTAACAATTTTACAATAATAGTTGTATTAGTGGGGAAAGGAGGGACATATGTGCATTGCCATTGTGTCCTGCATTCGCCAATTGATAGTAAAAGTAAAAGTTTTATAAAAGAAGGTTAGTACAGAAAGCGCCAATGTATTCACGATACGATAGTACAACCACTGCACAGCTCATAATATAAAATTGAAAATTTAAGCAATATAGGATGATAATGTGAATGTCCCTCTAAGATAAAAAGAAGGAAACCGTTGTGGGATATAGTTATTAGTCGCCATACTCTTTCTATTCCGTTGCTCGGGCCTGGTCTGCATATATGATGTCACTTAATGACTACTATGCCATCTAATGATTTTTCGACAAAACATTGACATGTCCCTAGCCCCTTATTCATTAAATGTAAGTTGATATATTCCATACCATGCTTTATATTTATAATCCATTTTAAACAGACCATTTTAAACAATAGAGATTACCTGATAATTGATTTTTGTTCAGTTGACTCCAGATTTCACGTATTTCCGCATTAATGTTATCTAAATTCTGCAGAACATTACTAGTTGCAACACAGCTATCCACTGTAAAGAAAGAACAACCATAGTCAAAAACATTTTAACTATAAATTATAATTAAACATATATATAATACTCCATTAAACTGCCACGGCCAATATTTAACTAACTTAATCTGAGACTGCTCAAATTAAGTCATGAGGAAACTAGCAGTATAAACGTCGGCAAAGAATTTGACAAAACGGTCGAAACCAAAAGAAATACCTAATGAATGGATTAATAAACATATATTATAACCACACAGTAAAGCAAATATCGTGCTGATTAGAATGCTGGGCTGGAACTGTATTGTAATTTTTAATAAAAAATATATTCTTATCAGATTTCCCACTTTTGAGAAAAATTTCCTTTATCAGGGAAATTCTATAGATCAGAGGGAGGGGAAAGGAATCTGCATAAAGGGTGAGAAATTTTCATTTTTATCAAGACTAAGCCTCATCTCTTTACTTTGATATAGTGCATTATAGTCAGTCCACTTGTAACGTTCCTTATTTTAAAAATTGGACGTACTCGGTCCAAAAACAAACTGAAATATATTTTTATATATCACCAACAAGGTAAAATGTAACTTCTATTTTTTAAAAATTTTTAATAAGGAAAAGCTCGCGTCTTTTGTCCCAAAATCTAAAAATCAGAATTTATAAAACAATCATCCTTCCATCTCTTCTCTGTGGATTTGAAAGTTGGCCGCTAATCCTGAAGAATGAACGTCTTCAGGCATTTGAAAATAAGGTGTTACGTAGAAAATTCAGTCCAAAAAAGGATGAGACCATTGGGGAATATAGAAGACTAGCTTGTGCCCGCGGCTTCGCTCGCATAGAATTCGGTCTACCACATAAAGTTTCTTGACAGTGCTTTTTAACAATAATTTAAAATAATAAATAATTTAATTATTTAAATAATTTAATTTTTTTCACTATAGGTTACTCGTACAAAATTTCAGATGTCTAACTTCAAAACTGACGGATTCCATACAACCTTTGAACCCTTATTATATTAAGGGTGGAATTATCCAAATTTCTTTCTTAAATCATACAAAGGACATATCTGCAAATTTCAAGATGCTAAATTCCTGATTTGCCTTTAATTATGTACTATTATGGATTCTCCACAGTTCCTATAAAACTGTCGGGGGAGGGGGCATGGGTTCCCGTGCCCCCATCATAAATCCGCGCTTGCTACAGCCTATGTGTTATTCTGATGTATAACCTATATTGCTGTAAAGTTTCATCCAAATCCGTCCAGTAGTTTTTGCGTGAAAGAAAGACATACAAACATTCACATTTATAATATTAGTAGTATATCAAAACAAATTGTTTCACTCTTGTTCTTTCTGATATTTTAACAACTATGATCATGTTATTTTCCTTTAAATATGTACTATAATGGATTCTCCACAGTTCCTATAAAACTGTCGGGGGGGGAGGAGGGGGGGCACCTGCCCCCGTGCGCCCCCCCTAAGTCCGCGCTTGCTATAGCCCATGGGTTATTCTGATGTATAACCTATATTACTGTAAAGTTTCATCCAAATCCGTTCAGTAGTTTTTGCGAGAAAGAGAGACAAACATACAAACTTTCACATTTATAATATTAGTAAGATTACATAACGCGGAATTACGAAGCATGCATGGTACGAAGTAAGATTAAGATGGGCCTGTAAAGTTGCTGGGCTTAGTAACGAACTAATTCCTGATATGTTAATAGCCACTTTACCGACTGAGAAGCGTCTGAGAGGTAGACCGAAGTGAAGGTGGGGGGAGGATTGCGTTGAGAGTGATCTGGCGGGGTTGGGTTTGGGTGGTGCTCTGTGGACGGAGGTTTGTAAACGGAGATTTGTGGTATCGGCATCGAGTCTTCGGGCTCCCTCTTATTTATTTATTTGTTTTAATAAGACAAAAAAGATTTTACTGTTGATATGAAAAATAGGACACACGAAACACTTAAGATTCCTAGCCTAATATCTAAAATTATTTTCCTATTAAGATAGCTCAGTTAATTTATATATTGATTTTAACAAGAAGTAAAATCTGATAATTAATAGTATTGATAAAATAAAATTTTCAGAACAGGTTATACAAACTATATATGATTAAAGTATTGCCAGGAACTAGGAGACATAAAGGAGAATACTAGCAACAAAAAGCTAGGTATTAAAAAAAAAGTCACGAGTTGCCTCTAGGAAATCTGGTAATTTGGTTTTCTGGGATTTCTAGCCACTAACGAGGGGAAAGAGCTGATTTATCGGTACGCACTTAGTGCCAGAAGCTTCCTATCCGGAATTTCTCTGATATGACCTCATTATCCCCTACGTGCTTGTTTGTAAGTTAAATACAGATATCTGTTCTAGTTTTGAACCTTCATTTAGGAAAATAAATATAAAAGAAACTATGCATATTTCGCAACACTAAATTCTTTTAACTAACCTTAAACTAAAGGTAAAAACTAAATAACAACCACAAATTTATATGAATTTTTAACAATATCATACATTCCATGAGGAAAAGTTTGACAATTCTCGTTATATCAATTAATTCTAGCTAAATCAATAATTATTATTTTTACTAATATTATAAGTATTAGAAATAATATTTCCTACGTAACTTTTTAGCCAAAGTTCCTTTCAACTAATTTAATTCATTTGAATCCTGGTAAGCTAATGGTACAGAATGCCACTCTTTTCAACAATACAAAAAAAAAAAAACCTGTACCACTTCAACCCATGAAGGGTCTTGGGTCCAGTACGTTTGTAGAGACTGTACGTTTTCTAAGAAAACGATTATGCACAGAAGGGATTAGCCCGAGATCACGCTCAATCGCCCTGTATTTCCCCCAGTTAAGGGTACCCACTTTACAAATGCTATATAAGCCCCAGGAGACCTCTCCAGTCCCCACAGGGTCCGCTCATGGCTCTTAACAGATTAAATAATTTATTTTCCACAGCCGGAGTCAAATTCGCCACAGCAACTCGGCACTAACATTGAACTACCACATTCCCACATTTTAAAAATTATTATATTAAAAAAAAATTAGTAACCATATTTCTAAAAAACAAAACAAAAAACACAGAGAGTAATATTTCCTTACCAGTATTGTAAGGAGGAGAAGTGGTGTCGTCAGCCAATCTCGAAAGAGTCTGACCGAGAAGGCGCAAACGGATCATCTTCTCACCGAAGAACTGCTTTGTTCTGTGAAGGGAAACCTCAAGCTCGTTCAGATCTCGTTCCTAGAACAGTCCAAACCTGTTAACATCTTATAAAAATAAAAAAACCTATACTACAACCCGTGAAGGGTCTGGGGTTCAGTCCGATGTAGAGACTGTACTGTTTCATGGACAAAGGCAAGGAGATGAGTTGTCCTAGGTCACGCTCAACCTCCAGATTTTCCCCCTAATTTTGGGTACCCTATTTTTATATTTTATAGAGGATGGGTGAGCCCCAGGAGGGTCCTAAATCCTATATGATCCATCTCCGGCTGCAGACTAAATAAAAGTAACTGCCTTGCAGCGGGATTTGAACCAGGATTTCCGGAATGGCAACTCAGTGCTCACTCTACTGAAAGAAAGAATAAATAAAAATTATGTATAACTCTCAATACCAAGAAATAAAAGTTTAAACAATTTCTAAAAAGAGTAATAAAAAAATAAGATTATGTTTTACAATTACTTGATGTAGGCCGTGTAGAGTATTATTATTTTCGGAGGCAGCCCTAGCTTCCATGCTGCGTCTGGCCTCCTCGAGGCTATCCCTTGTCACCCGAGCATGGTCTTCCTCGCCAATCAGCCTCTGGCGATAATAATCTATTTCTGAGCTTCGGCTGAGACCTAAACAGAAATTTGAAGCACTTAAACTCACCGATTCAAGAAAGAATTATTAAAATAAGTATATCAAATGCAATGTAAGTTTGTTTTCTTCGATGTTTCTTTTATCTTAATTTATAACTAATTGGTTAACATGGGCCTTCATGAAGGAATGCTTAAAGCATTTGATGGGGTGAATAGATAAAGGTGTTAGTTTATTTAAGTCAAAGATCATCAATGAGACAATTTAAAACATTTTTAGCACGTACTTATCCACAAGATGAGAATTCGTCATTTTGCAAACAATCACCAATAGCTAAACAAAGAAAATCCATCATTTGTATGTTGTTTAAAAAAATGCCAGCATTATGTTAATGGATTAAATTTACTATTATAGTCTTGAGAAACCAGTTGCGAAAAGTTGTACTGAGCATAGAATAATTAGTTTGATAAGCCGTCTATGATCGCTTTTTCATAAAATTATTTACAAAAGGATCTAACCGAAAATTAACTCAGAAATTTCGGAAACAAAATGGCTCAGTTTATACATGATTTCAGGCTTTTTAATCTCATTTGTATCGATTCTTACCTAATACACTGGACTGCAATACTATGTAATTATTATCTTTGAAAAAAAAACAACTTCCAGTCAATTAATTTATTTTTTCAAACAATAACGTTTCGACACTTAAATGTCATTTTAAATATTTAAAAAAAAAATCAACATCCAAATATATCTTTAAAAAAGTAACAAGTCAAAACTCTACAAAAAAACAACAATCAAAAATCAGTTACACAAATCAAAAAACTTGTCCTAAATAGTTAGCAAAATCCAAGCATAGATACCTCATAAAAATGTATAGTGATAATTTAAAAAAAAAATTCATTTTCTTTTGTATAATAATTAAAATTATTCTCAAAGAAAGCAAAAAATTAAAATGTCAGTTGAAGAAAACTATTTTCTTTTGTGAAAAGGCATTTACCGAGAGAGTTGAGTGGGTGGTGCAAGTAAACATCTGCTGACTTTTCATCTAAGTCTTCCAAGTGGCTCCTGTTCTCATGGCTTCCCGTAGGTGTATGGTCGTGCCTCTGGCTTCTAGATCTCCGATGGCTCGCATCTTTTAAAACAATCACAATGTACAGAATCATCAGTCATTAAAGATTATAAACCTTATGCTTTAAACATATTTTATGAGAAAGATAGTCCATTTTCAGATACTATTAAGTTGATCGGATAGTCAGGAATCGATCCCAATGCATAAAGAGCTATAATTTTGCATGTTAGTGATACAATCACAAGCTCAAATTGATATCGATTTTTTTCAGGGATGAATAGTGAAGGAAAAATTATCATCTACACAGATTTATTTTTCATAAAATGTTCCACCTCAAAAGTAATACCTAAACAAAAGTTAATAGTGGTAAAAAAATACTAACATGAAATGCATTTAAAAATATGTACATATAAAAAGTATTTAAAACAAATTGGAAGTATAAAAATAGAAAATAGACAGGCAATTTTTGGCAATATAACAAAAGGGTAAACAAACCGGAAGTTGCATAGCTTAACCAGGCATCGCTATTTACAAACCTCTATCCACTGACTACAGGAGTTGTAGCGCACCGGGTAATGATGATGATGATGATGATGCCCACTAAATTTCATTAACAGGAGCAAAAGTTTATAATTACACTCTGCCAAATCCCTAAATTATGTTTGGTAATAACAATAATAAAAACCAGGAAGTTAATTATTGGCAGAGGGATTTGGTGGCCCCATCGCCCAGTCATGTGACTGCAATTAGCCACGGGTCCTTCAGGTTGGGGGAAACCAAGTACCTGTGAAGAAGGTACAGCCTGGTCACCCTTTCTCCTGAGAGGACATAAATATGGAGACCTGCTGTTCTGAGGAAATGGGGCCTCTGTAGCCACTGGGCTAATGTCCACGGGTCTTCTCGCATGGTAGAAAACCTATTCAAAGTAAACTAAATAGCCTCCAGGCTCCTTGACGCTAGAAATGGCCTAAGAGGGAGTAAGAGAAAAAGAAGAAGTTAATGAAAGCATTTATTATATATTGCTTTTAAATGATGCTCACAAATCATCTAAATTTCGACCTAGTGAGCGAACTGATCAAAATGACAGCCTAAATATTTTAAGTTTACATTATCAGGGTTACATAAAACTACAACTGAAAAATAAACAATGTGCGTTTATGAATCCCAGATGTTTCGTCTAAATTCGAGTGCACAGCCAACCAAGTGTCCGAGCCTCACCATTGTTCAGAACAACCCGATGGTTCTGCCAATGTAGATTAGAAGGTTAATAAGAAACATGATGAATAGGTGTTACTTACATTTTTCAGGAACAGTCGATGAAACCGTATATTGGTCATCAGAAGAAGGATCGGTAACATCTCTAGGAGAGGCCTCTCCGACTGTTATTCGTGGCGTGTTCAAAGAAGCTGGTACAAGCTCCGTATTCAAATTTTTCGGTCTCTCTGGTTGGCCTGATATTCTTTCCAGCCTTGAAAGAAGTTATTGATAAATCAATTCTCACGATTTAGTTACATGAATTGGTTTAATTGATATAAAAAGACACTTAAATCTAGCTTTTTCAAAATCTATTAAGGGTCTTGGGTTCAATATGTGGTAGGGATTGTATAACATAATTGATTGGATAACAGTTGTGCAGGGAGGTGATTCGTCCCAGATAACGCACAACAGCCAGATTTTTCCACCAATTAAGGGTATCGCTTACTTTTAGAGGCTGGGTGAGCCCCGGAAGGGTCTCCAGATCTCACAGGATCCGTCCCCAGCTTTTGACGGATTAAAGAAATTATCTGCCACAGGCGGATTTGAACCCAAAACGTTCAGCGTGTAAACTGAGCGCCCTACTACTGAGCTACCCTGCTCCCCATCCAATAACATTTTTCAAAAATTACTTTATCACGGCAAATGCTTTTGAGATATAAACAACTCTTTACCTTAACTTGCCTTTCCATTCCGAGGACTTTTAGTATGTTTAACTCAAAACCAAGCCATCATGCCTATCATGGCTGTTAAGTCATTTCTGCCGACGCCTCCTCTAGTCCTTTTAGAGACTTTTCGTTTCAAATACTTTATTCAGTTCAAATAGGCATGAAACAGTCTTTATTGATTCTTGAAAAATGTTGGGAGAGCGGAGTGGCTCAGTGGTAGAGCACTGAGTTGCCATACAGAAAATCCTGGCTCAAATCCCGCTGCAGGTAAGACTTTTATTTAGTCTGTTATTAGCCATAGGTGGATCAAATGGGATCAACTCACCGAGCCTCTATACAGTGGATATCCAAATTAAGGGGGAAAATTGGTGCTTGAGCATGATTTAGGACAAATTACCTCCCTGCACAACTGTTCTGTCCATAAAACAGTACAGTCTCTACCATGTAATGAACCCCAGACCCGTTCATGGGTTGTAGCGGTACAAGTTATTATTTTTTTAAAAATGTTAATTAGATAACTTAAGTGGTATTTTAAATGACTAATTACAATTCAAATCATATATTGTAAAAAACAGAACTACTATACTATCTGTCTCTTAATAATTTTGGAAATATACAATACAATTTTTTCCAATAACCTATTTGGATCATTAATATTACTATTGACATCTCATTATATAATTAATAATTGAAAAAGCAGGGCATATAAAGAATCCTAAAATAAGGCAAGCAAAAAAAAAAAAAATATATATATCTATATATATATATATATATATATATATATATAAAAGTAAAATAAGATTAGAATTGCATTTTAAATATTTTGTAAAGCGACAATAATACGCAGTATGTTGCTCTCCTTTCATAAATAACTTATTTAATTGAAATGAACCTTACTCTTCCTTTTTCCTCTTAGCTCTCGCTTGCAGCTTCTTCTCGACCGCTATCTTCATATCAGTTTTTAATTGACAATATTTTTCTTTGAGGGTTCTGTACTTATCCTCGAGAAGCCTCTTTTCACATCTCATTTTTTCATAATCACTACGATATGAAAAATAAAACAAAAATAAATAAACCCATTACTTTTATATTTACAAATTAGATTAAATTGTTAAATACTTTCATTTCATTACTATTAAAAAATATTTAAAATGATAGAATCTTATTAATAAGAATATTATGTTTAAAATAATTTCGCTAATACTTTTGTGAAGAAATAGACGCCGCAACAAACATTTGGAAGTATAGCAACAGATATAAGATATGTAAAAAATATATAGAAGTTGGCTGTTCAATGCCTAAGGGAGGTGTGATAAAAAAATACGGTGAATAATTTTTTATTTCAAAAAGTAATAAACTTACATCAAATTCGATTTAATCTCCTTCAAAATACTGTCCTTGGCTGGCTTTCTGCTTTAAACTCTTTTTTTTTAATTTCCTCTTTTAAATCGGTCACTCCACTTGTATGCAGTCTTCAGAGTTACCACACCACATTTTATCACCATACACAGATTTTAACATTTTGTGAGCTTCTTTGGCATTCTTTTGCAACTTGAAACAAAACTTAATGTTAATGCGTTGTTTGAAATCCATGATGCACGACAGACACGATAAACACGACCTGACTCTAGCGGATCTGGCAGTCGACATACAAGCTCCAGCGTGTTGAAACTTGTCACTGCCTATCTCAACGGATCACGCTAGTATGCAAATTACATCATATGGATGTGGTGTCAGTGGTTGCCGCTATAAAAATTCATTCACCATATTTTTTTTATCACACCTCATATAGTCCAGTGATGAAGGAGAAGGTGGGGAACGCGTCGACGTAACACTGACATCACTAAAATGGCCGCTATCAAAAGCCACAAGGATAGGAATAATTGCCCTTTCTTTTTTTTTCTATTTTTTTAAACAAATATATTACAATAATTTAATTTATATATTTGGATATAAAATTGCAAAGTTTATCAGAAATAATAAAAAAAAATGTTTAATTCCATTCTTCTCAATTTCATAAATATTCTAGACACTATTAGGATTTTTTTCCACATACGCTCTTCACATAAACCCATATTAATTTAGCGATATAGAGTACACTTTATACTTTGGGATGGTACATCACAAAACTACTTTTTGCATCGAGAATTTATGTATAAGAAGCTATGAGATTACAATTATTAATTTATAAGATTATAAATATCACTTATAATTTTGCATAAGGATATAATAATAACTAAGGGATCGGTAAAATAAATGAGTTATTGAATAAAACTTTATTATCTTTGGAAGTAGTAAATTGATTCACACACTCACTGTAATTGCTGCCCATTGGTTTTAAACTCACGCCAGAGTTTATGAACCTCTATTCCGAACAGCTATCATACCTCATAGCTAGAATCGATATCCATCAAATGGTACAGACAAAAATGGTACTTGTGATTTAGCAGATCACCATGAAACCTATCTCCCTCCTTATCTCGTGTAACCTCATCTCATCGCTCGTTTCATTTGAATTATTCGTGGGTGCATTATTCAATTGATTTCGTTTTTGTCTTATTAATTTTGTTTGTCTATTTTTTTTTAATAATTTTTTTATTGATATTTACAACTGTATTACAATTATACAACAAGTAAATAGGCTAAGTGATACATAATGACATGAGATTATGACAAGTAGAGAAACTACCCACTGGTAGTACTCAAATCACAAGTTCAACTAAGAAGGTCACATGGCCATCTTCTTTTCAGACGCCTCGGAGGATTATCGGGAATTGAAGAGGAAGCTAGGTTTGAAACTAGAGGGTTTGAGTGGGAATGAAGTTTGTTATGAAAGGATAGATACGGAGTTCGGGTGAAATCAGCAACAAATGGGACATTAAAGTCGTTATAGATGACTTTATTCTTAACAAAATAAGGAGCATTGATGATTTTGGATTCCAAAAGGGATTGGATACAAGAGGAATTTGATGGCTTAGTGGTATTGTCTATTTAAATTTCTGTATTGTTTATTAAACTTAATTTTGAGTTTTTGTCTTATTCCTTTTGTGATTGCCTATTAAAAATCTTCGCCTTCGGACAAAGAAGCTGTGAAATACTTCCAGAAGTTCAGAATTATTCCAAAGATCAAACAATGAATTTTGAAAAGAAGATGAAATAGAGATGTTTATGACGAAAGTGTAGGGAAAACATTTATATAAGAAGAGGAACGAGCCTAGAGGGCTATAGAATTTATTATTGCATTTTGTACATTTCAATTTCCATTAATATGAATAAGAAGGCAGATAGTATCAGTATCAAAATTACCAGTGTTCAGGTTATAAACAGAGGTGGAAAACAGTCCATGGCGACCTGCTAAATCACAAGTACCACACAAATTTTCATCTTCACTTAAGAGTTACTTTGGAGACTCAAAAGACTCGTTATTAATAAAAGCTTACAGAGGGAGCGCCTGCTGGTCCAAGGGGATCCTCCTCCTCCTCATGTCAGCGTCTTCCCGCTCCCAGTCGGCTTTGAGGCGAGACAGCCTCTCCTCGTAATCCTTTGCGATAGAGTCCATCCTCGCATTCTGGCTGAGGCTCATAGCGGTCAGCCTGTCATCCCACTCTCCCTCGCATCTCTTCAATTCAGACTCTTTATCTTTCGTCAGATCATTTATTCTTGACTTGTGACTTTCTTCTATTTCTTTTATTTCCTACAAGTGATACAGGATATAAATGGACAGTTGAATAATAATAAATAAACAGTTATAGAATAAAAACAACATCTTGTTAATCCATAAAACATAACTTTGTCAATAAAATTTCAAACAAAAGAAGCACACCCATGGGAGAACAGTAGATATCTGTCCAACAGAAAATAATAGCGTGTATAAAAATAAAAGACAATTTTTTTCAAACTAAATATTTCAAAGTACTGTATATATTTTAATTATATACCTTAATAATTTTAATTGTATACCATAAGAGCATTCTCTAAGCTTGTTTAATCCTATATGACGTCAAAAAAAGCCTCAGTTTAGATTTCTGTTTCAAACAAGAAACATGACATAACAGGCATTAATGGAATAAAAATTTCACAGCCGCTGTAGCAACTCATGAAATTATTATTATTATTCATATGAAGGAGAAAGTGTTCTTGACCAGCTCACTGCCTGATTTGAAAAATTTAGCAGTGGAGATCCGACGTTGGATAGGAAGAAGGGCTCCGGGCGACCATTGATGGATATTTATGAGGTTCTGCAGGAAGCTGTTGAGTCAAATCCGTCCACAAGTACTCGTGAACCTGCCGAGAGTGTGCTGTGTTGAAGAAATAGTAGTCGCCATCTACGCTCCAGGAGGATGGGGAAAAAGTGCTGCAGACTGATCCTTCACAAACTTACTCCTCAGCAATCAGCTAAGAGGTAAGAAATTTGTCAATTTTTTTTAAAAAACACTTCTGATATGACATTTTACCGGAAGATTGTCAACTATGACTAAAAGTGAGTTTACTAGTGAAATCTGAATACCTGTGAGCAATTGTTGGATTGGAGTCAAACTGCTTTTCCGGTTGCTACAAGGGGACAATTTGAAAAAAAAATCCTTGCTTTGCATTTTTTTTAATTTCTAAGGTGTTATTTTTCACAAATTTGTTCCTGATGGTTGCTATATGAAATCTGAACTTTAATGCGAACAACTAAAAATATTGTACGTGAAGTTGTCAGAGTGTTATCCTGCTTTGATCAACCGAAAAGGAGTTTTATTCCAGCAAGATAATGGTCGTCCCCACACTTCCCATCGAACTAACGAAAAATTTAAAGAACTTCTTGAGTTTGAACTCCTGCCTCATCCACCTTATAGTCCAGACCTCGCACCATTGGATCAATAGTTTCGATCCATAAGCCATTTTATTCGAGGAAAAAAATTTGATAATTTGCTGAAGTTGAAATTGTGGTCCAAGAGTTCTTTGAAAAAACATAGTACTCAAAAGAGGGACTTGGCCTGAGACAGAACACGAAGTTTTTACAGATTTATTAGGATTTTTAAGAGACATTGACTTCAATCAACTGTGCAACCAAAGAATGGAAATTTACTAGCCACAAAGATTTTCAAGCTATTATTAATAACTTTTATTAATATTGTCTGAATGATTTTCTTATTTTCTATCTTTAAAATTAAATCAGAAAAATACCCATAAAACGTTTAGGTATCAGTTTTGCAGAGAGTCGCTTTGAATAAAATCAACACAAATTTTAACTTTTCATTTGTTACCTTTTTAATATTCTCAAAAACAAAAATAATTGTGATTTTTACTATGGAAAAAAAATGTAAATATGGGAAATGTATATATTTCGGTAATCAATTTATCAAGAAATAAATCTTTCAACTAACATTTCGAAGTATAGGTGATGATATATGTTTGTTGAAACGTTCATATCTTGATGAATTGGTTACCAAACTATACACATTTCTCATGATTACACTTGGATTGGATAATATCAATTTCAAAAACATTGGGCACTATCAATTTCAAGAACAATATCATTAATCAAATTCAGAAAACATAAATAAAGCTGATAAGTAAATGTCATGATAATGTTATCGGTGCGATCGAGATGCAATTAATTTGAAAGTAGATAGCACTTATGCGAATGGATTGTTTTTAACATAAACAAGTCCAAGTTTATATTAGTAGTAGCCAATCATAGTGTGCAACAGTATTATTTTTATACAATCGTATGTTTTATCATGAGACTACTACCACAGCTGTAACTGCCACCATACCATGCCCCATGGTAAATGGGCCTTAATGTTGCGATATCACTAAATTTTGTACTAGCGTTAGATTTTTATCGATTTAATCTGAATAAATAGAACAAATTCTTACAGCCTGATGCCTGAGGTTCAATTCTTTAACAATTACTTCATGCTTGAGTTTCATTTCTTCTATTTTTTTCTTATTAACTTCTGACAATTCTGCTATTTGTGCTTCTTCTTGATATTTAATTTCATCTAATTTTTTAATAAGCCTGTAATAAAATAAAGATTGTATGAATAATTACACCGAATATGAAGTTACAGATCTAAACAAAAAAAATAATAAGAAATAGAAATTATAATCTGATGAGTGATATTAAATACAGTGATAAGGGAGATTAAATGATTTTAAAGCTAGAGTGCAACTATAAAAAAAGTAAAATTAAAATTAAAAACGCAGATGACACATGTCTATTATCTGTCAACACTGATCCAATGTCTATTATCTGTCAACACTGATCCAATGTCTATTATCTGTCAACACTGATCCAATGTCTATTATCAGTAAACACTGATCCAATGTCTATTATCTGTCAACACTGATCCAATGTCTATTATCTGTCAACACTGATCCAATGTCTATTATCTGTCAACACTGATCCAATGTCTATTATCTGTCAACACTGATCCAATGTCTATTATCTGTCAACACTGATCCAATGTCTATTATCTGTCAACACTGATCCAATGTCTATTATCTGTCAACACTGATCCAATGTCTATTATCTGTCAACACTGATCCAATGTCTATTATCTGTCAACACTGATCCAATGTCTATTATCTGTCAACACTGATCCAATGTCTATTATCTGTCAACACTGATCCAATGTCTATTATCAGTAAACACTGATCCAATGTCTATTATCTGTCAACACTGATCCAATGTCTATTATCTGTCAACACTGATCCAATGTCTATTATCTGTCAACACTGATCCAATGTCTATTATCTGTCAACACTGATCCAATGTCTATTATCTGTCAACACTGATCCAATGTCTATTATCAGTCAACACTGATCCAATGTCTATTATCTGTCAACACTGATCCAATGTCTATTATCTGTCAACACTGATCCAATGTCTATTATCTGTCAACACTGATCCAATGTCTATTATCTGTCAACACTGATCCAATGTCTATTATCAGTCAACACTGATCCAATGTCTATTATCTGTCAACACTGATCCAATGTCTATTATCAGTCAACACTGATCCAATGTCTATTATCTGTCAACACTGATCCAATGTCTATTATCAGTCAACACTGATCCAATGTCTATTATCAGTCAACACTGATCCAATGTCTATTATCAGTCAACACTGATCCAATGTCTATTATCAGTCAACACTGATCCAATGTCTATTATCAGTAAACACTGATCTAATGTAGCATCCCATACTCTTCAGCCCCATATCACTGACCTTGAAAAATTGTGTCAAAACTGAAGGATTAAAATAAATTCCCATAAATCAAATCACCTTTACTCTCCATCATAAAACAACAACTTCCTGTTCTGTATCATTTAATAACATTCCACTGATTCCTGTAGAACAGGTCTAGTAGTTAAGACTACACCTTGACAAACACTTAACTTGGAATCCTCATACTAGACTGTAACGACAAGAAACAGCTCGCTGTTTCAGGCTACTTTAACATTTACCAGACAAACGCTCTAAAGCTCCCAATAAATTACAAAAGAATCATAAACATGACAATCATCAGATCCATCTTTAGTTAGCTTTGGGGCTCCACTAAACCATCGAATTCCTCTCATATTCAATCCTTGCAATCCAAAATCCTCAACGCTCCTTACTTTGTAATGAACAAAGTAATCCATAATGAATTTAATGTCCCATTTGTTGCTGATTTGGCCCGAATCCGATATCAATCTTTCCATGACAAACTTAGTTTCCACTCAAACCCATTAGTTTCAAACCTAGAAACCTCTTCAATTCCTGATAATCCTCCGAGGCGTCTGAAAAGATGATGGCCTCGTGACCTTTTAAGTTGAACTTTTTATTTGAGTACTACACCACTGGGTACCCTTAATTTTGTGTTATTATTGACTGGATCCCCTCACCAATTCTATCCTTTATTAGAATCTTCCAGTCAACTATTTTCCTCCCTAATAAGGCTATAATTGTTTGAACTATTATAAAACAATAAAAGAAATTAATTTTGTTGATCTATTATTTTAAAACCGGACCAAAAGAGTTTGATCAGAATATCAAGTACTACACAGTGCATACTCACTCAGTTTTGCTTTTTTTCAATTGATCGAAAACCTCATTGTCAATCCGGATTCTTTCTTCCTTCAAGATTTCCTCTTCATCTTTTTTCCATTTTCTTATTATCTCTTGATTCTCATCTCGTAATTTAGCTATTTCTCTCTCTCTATCGAGTTCCAGCTGCTTGGAAAAATTATTCAGTTCTATTTTATGCAGTTCTCTGAAACGAGAAAGCTAATTAAATTTATCAAGGGACAATACATAAATGAAAGGTATTTGGTAAAAATTTGGTGCAGCAATGTGCATGGTAGGGACTGCAATCCTAAACTTATAATGAATGAGCTAAAAATGGATTACTCCATCCGTGACCCGAACAATCTACAATCTATTGAATCAATGAGCCCATCACTGGTTTAGGTACTTACCTCTTTAGATGGAATAGATATACCCAATAACTTGAGTGATTGGAAGGAACCGTTAATGAGAGATTTAGTTGAACTCATAATGTTTATAAAAAATTAAAAACAAAGTGAGAAATTACAAAGAAAATTATAAAAAGAAAGAAATTACCCATTGTTTTAAGATATAAGTATATAATCATTCTTTGTACAAACAGCTCAACCAATTCTGAAGTTTGAAAGCTTGAATTATTCGTCATGTTCCTGTGCGAATGTTTTTAATCAATTTTGAGATAAAAATGCAGGTTTGTAATAAGTTGTGTGTAAAAATAAGGATAAAAACAAATTTATTCAGTTAAGAAGGATCTAGATTTTGGTGGTTACACATTGGTGCAAGAATACGGGAGGAAACTTTATAGCCTGCATTTTGCTGACGATCAAGTGGTGATAGCTTTTGAAGAATTTGATCTTAGTTGTATGCTAAGGAAGCAAGAAGATGAATACTCTAAATGGAGTCTAGACCCCAGGCAAAGAGAAGACAGAATACATGGCCTTCAATGTTTCTACATCTTGTCTCCTATTAGAAAATTGGTCACTAGATCGACGTGCTCTCTTTAAATATTTGGGAGTGTACATAGATGGCAAGCGAACACTTGAGACTGATTTAAAAGGAAAAGGAAAAGATCACCAAAGGAAAGAAGGTTATCATGCTCATAAACTCCATAATGCGGAGCCCAAGCTAGAAACCAAAAAGACGATTTTTCATTCCTTTTTGAAGGTGTAACCCTTTATGGTTCGGAAGTGTGGGTAGTTGGACCAAGAGCACAAAGGCTGCAAGCTGAACAAATGGATTTTTGGAGAAGAAGTTGTCGCATTTCCAGAATTGAACGAGTGAAAAACTCTGCCATAAGAGATGTTGTTAAAGTGGAAACAATAATGAACAAAATTGGTTTAGTTGAATACTAAATAATATTTTCAAACAGAATAACCATATAATAATATCATTGTGTAATTGAGGAGTTAATTCCAATGGTGTTTTGTATTATTTAATTACTTTATTTACAATTTAATTATTTGATTGAATCACTTTTTCATGAGGCCAAACCAGTTTTTATTTAAATATATAAAAGGCTTAGCTAACCCAAAGGCTCGATGCCAATACCATCAATCTCCATTTACAAACCTCCACCCACGGAGCACCACTCAAACCCAAACCCGCCTCGGTCCCTACCCTCCGACGCTTCCAAGTCCTCCGACCCCTCTGACGCTTCCCAGTCGGTACAGCGCCTATTAACAAATTTAACGGTTTTTATATAGAAATTCCAAATAGATTATGAATAGCAAAAGGCAAAATTAAAGAATGTTTTGTTTCCTGTAAGCTCGGAGCGCTGCTTAAACAATTTGAAAATTCCTGGCGAAGAAACTGATGGAAGCCCATTGGTATTGTTAACTTTTTGATTCAAGGAGTTAACTTGCTCATGTAAATCATATTTCTACAGCCCCGGTGAATAAGTGGTTAAGTCTAATTTTCTCCAAAATGAGTTTCTTGTACTTAAGTAAGCGGAATTGAGTTATTTTCGTAGTGAATAAGGGGCTAAGTAAGGCATTGGCTTGAAAAGGAGTTATTTATATTAAAACTACATTTCAAACCAAAAACTACGATAATGATACTATTCCGGTTATCTGAAAGCAGTTAACTCTCTCTGGACAAAATCCGACTTAACAACTTATTGTAGTGGGGCTGTAGATACATAAAAATTTATATATATAAATGAAGCTAATAATATACCTCAAGTCGCTTTCTTTTTGTTTATATTCAGCTCTGAGATTTTCTTTCAGTTTTTCTAGGTTATCTTCTAATTCTTCCTTCAGTTTTTTTATTTCAACATCTTCATTTTTCATCAAATCCTCCTTCAACTGCGTTATTTTATTTTCCTTTAAAAAAAAAAAAATATATAGTTAAGGTACTTATCACTAACGGCCACAGGGGAGTCTGAGAGACCTACTCGGGATTTTTCATTGCGAGTCCATAAATTTCCATGAAAACTATTTTTCCACTTATTAAAAATCATTTCAAACCCGTATTTTCATGTGAAGACCTTAATTAATGTAATTGTGAAGGAAACAAAAAGAAAATAAATGAAAAATGCGAATATTTTAACACAGGAGTTTCGGGGATCTGCCTGTGGCTTACTAGTTGACATACTACTGAGTGACATACTAGGGTGTGGCCGCTAGGGTTAAAACTTAAGAGATAATAAAGGCAAATAAAAAGATGACAGACTTGCAAATTGCGCAGTTGCTTAGTTTTCTCTTCCAACTCTTTATTGAGCTTGTCTTCCAGAACTGACAATTCTTCATTCCTGTTTTTGGAAAACATATCGATAGAAGGGACGCCTTGAATACTAACAGCACTAGCGTATTCTGTCAGATCTGTAGCACTTTCAATCGCCGCTTTCCTTAAATCGGAACCAGGAGATGACAAATTCGCCACTGAGTCATGTATATTGGTCAATGTCGGAGGCGATTTGAGATTTCTTGAATTTCCTTCTTCTGGTCTCATCAGTTTGATTGGGCTCTTTGGAGAACCGTTGACGGGAGAATTAGACAGGTCCAGTTCGTTCTGTGCCTTCTTCAATTGGTTACCCTCCATATTGTTTAGTCGGCCGATTCCAGTGGTTACGGACTCTGCGCCCTTCATCCCGGACGACAAGTCTGAATCAGAGTCGAGAGGACCGACCGATTCTCTTCTGAACAAGCCTTTCAGGTCTGAAACGGGATATCCAAAAGGAGGATCCTTCAATGTAACCGGTGTAACAGTGAATTTTCTCAGCGCCCTAGGTTGATCACTGCTCTCATTTTTTTGTAATGTGAAATTGAACGGATTATCATTTTTCTTCAAAGGCGAGAGGATCTTAGGTTTCGACTCATTATCCACTTCTTTGATATCTGAAACATCAATTAAATTTTATAAAAACACACTTACTATAAGAAAGGTTTGATGTTTATAATGAGCATACAAACAAGTGTGATAGCCTCCTTTTCCTTAGAGAAAAGGATTAGATTCAATACAACTTAAAATTAATTTATAAATTTTATTTCGCTAATCATTGTTTTGTTTTTTCAGAGAAAATAAAATATATCATTTTTGTAAGTTTAAAGAAGTCTAATATGTAAAGAAAATATATGAACACTTTTTTTAATTTTGTATTGCCCTGATAGTGACAGAGTCTACTTGATATAACAGCTGTTATAATTAACGACATATGATAGGTTACAGTTTCAATGTACGGTTATAAATTGTTTAAATATTTTGTTTAGTAAACTACAAATAATCAACTGAAAGATATAAAGAAACACAAAGTAAAGGCTTTAAATGCTGTTTCTTTTGTTTTACCAGGCGAGTGAATGTTTTGTAAGAAAGTATTGTAAATGAATCTTTTTTTTTTACAGGAAACACAATCCAGCCCTTATTTACTTATCCATGGCCATAAAAAATATTACATACAAATCAAAAATATTTTTTGAAGCAACTCAATTTTACCTTTTTCAGCTTCGGGCGATCCAGAAGACGGTTCATCTTCTTCATCATCTTCAACATCCTGTGATAAATATATCATACATAGTTTTATTTTTACAAAATAGATGATCTATCAACTATAAAATTAAATACTCTTACACGGCCGCTATTTCTACAAAAGGTTTCAGTGGTTTTGACCGCGTAGCTAAATTTCTCAACATTTCACCAGACATGCGGCTGGCTTCCTCAGGGCTTGAATTGAGTCTCAATTCAAGAAACCACCAGAAACCACTGAAACCCTTTGTATAACTATAAAATTATTTAATATTTCGCAGATTCCTTAAATAAAGTCAAAGTGAAGTTGCTTATATACATTAATATTTTTTTATTTGACAGAACAATCTGCAACCAATGGAACGCAAGCTAAAACTAAATTTATCCATATTAAGACATGAATAAGATTTTCACAAATTTCAGTCTAACATTTATCTATTAGCAATGGCTACAATGTTATACATTAAAGCCAATAAAGTATTTATTATTATTATTATTAAAAAAAAAAAAAAACATTTATCTATTAGGCTTTCCAAAACTTGACAAAAGTTAAACAATTATAACATTTTAAAAGTTTAACTATAATAAATTTCATTCACTTCTTATAGCATAGACCATAAGGATATTTAAGGTAGATATCGAAAATAAATATTAGTTAATTACTTACAGAGTAGATCTCTTCAGAATCCGATAACTGAAATCTTATATCCAAAGACTTCCTTTCAAAGTCGGCGAATCTTACTGATCTCTTCTTTTCATCATCGGTATCAGGGTGGAGAGAGCCTCCTTCGCCTAAGAAACAAGTATTATTTCATAACTATTGTAGAAAACTAAATAAACAACAAGCACATTTGTGATTGTTGTTGTGGAGGGCTGTTTTGTTTCAACAAGAAGTTCAGAACAGGGACCAAGTTAGCAGAGCTCCGACAAGCTTACTATAAAGAAAAAAAAAATTAAAAACCTGTACTACAACCCATGAAGAGTCTTGAATTCAATACATGGTAGAGACTACTGTTTCTTGGATAACAGATGTGCAGGGAGGTGTTTGTCCTAGATCACACTCAACTAACAGATTTTCCCCCCTATTCTGGGTACCCACTTTAGAGAGGCTGGGTGTGCTCCAGGATGATCATAGATCCCATAGGATATATCTCTGGTCGCTAACAGATTAAATAAAATCAGCCAGCGGCGGGATTTGAACCCGAAACCTTCGGAATGGCAACTCAGCGCTCTACAACTGAATTGTCCTGTTTCCTTTTAATTAAGTTTTTTTTTTCAAAAAATACTTTTACTGTGGCAAATATTTTTGGGATATAAAGGATAAACATTTGTTCCTCCTTTTTGCAGGACCTTCGGCATAGCAATTCAGCGCTCTACTACTGAGCCACTTCGCTCCTCCAATGAACTTATTGTAAACATAATTAACTTATTAAACTTGGAGTTGAATTCATGTGCATTAATAAAACTCATTCATGAGTTGAATTGATGAGTGTTTTAATTCGGAAATATCCATGACTTTTAGTGGTATCAGAGCTAAACATATCCAAGTATGAAATTTGAACCTATGCATACGTATGCATGTGGACCTGAGCAAGACTCAGGGACTCTACTCATTGTTGATTGAGTGAGTCTATTAGACTTAGCCAGGAGCATCATCCAAAATATCTCCACGTCTGCCTTCTGCCGGACGCTACCTTACGAACTTACATTCGACTTAAAAACATACATAGAAGTCTCCAAGGCTTCCATAATATCCCCGGACGATGCCATTTAGTAAATTATTAAATTAACCAATTATTTCATTCGTATGTCGATTCTGTTTTCATTAAAATATTCATAGTATTTTGATTTTTCGGGTGTGCTAGTAAGTCAGTTTTATTAGTCAAGAAGCTAATAAAAGATAAGTAAAAACCACATAAAAAGCTAACCATATTTGGCTGAAGAAACTTTGTTGGATGAAGCCATTGAGCCGGAGAAAGATGACTCCCTTAGTATGCCCTTGATCGGAGGTGGGTGCGTAGTGATGAGGTCCGATGTGTGAGACCTCCGAAGCGCTGGAGCTGGCGAGGGTAAATCTGACAGCGATCTCCTCTCGACAGGAATATCTTCATCTTTCGGTAAGCTTTCTAAAATATTATAACAACGTTTTTTATTATTATATTGATGCACACACAATAAATTATAATACAAATTTTTTACTATTCATATTATAGAATAGAAAAATAATTTTCTTCTGGGACCAGGTCCCTTAGGAATAATAGATGTGTACAAAAATAATAGCATACATAACTGGCTAATAGGCTACGTTAAAGAACCATACAGTATTTACACAAGTACTTGAAAATATATATAAACTAAAAGGTATGTTCTGGTAAAGGATATTAAAAAATACATACATAAAAGCACGTACAAATAATTTCAAAATAATTGACAGTAAGTAGCCATTCATTACTTCTGATGGATATGAGCTATTAAGTAATTATTATTTTATGTTTATAAATGTTTTATTATTTCTTAAAGTTATTAACATACTAAGAAGTCAACAGTACATTGATGTTGGAGGTAAAAGCGATCGATTAACCTTTTTGTAATGATGAAGCTTCGTAGCTATGCTTAAAGAGAAATATAATTTGATGCTTTTGTCTTATTAATTTTGTTACAGTCTATTTAAAATGAACAGAATAACACTTTAGGAATAGACATCTTCAAAAGAAGAAGCACTGAAATACTTCCCCAAGTTCAGAAAAATTCCTAAGATCAAATTATGTGAAAAAGGTCATCAAATGGATTTTGAAAAGGACAGAAATGGAGATGTCTTCATCTTAAGTGTCGGAAAACATTTATATAAGAAGAGGAACCTGGCTAGGGGGAGGGGTGGTCTAGGATTAGCGTTTTATTATTACATTTTGTATATTTCGATTTCCATTAATATGAATAAGAAGGTAGGAGTTATATATATATCAGAATTATCAGTGTTGAGGTTATAAGCAGTGGTGGATAACAACCCCTGGGAACTGGCTAAGTCACAAGTACCTTTACTTTATTACATATACAATTTATACTCCACAATTTGTTATTATAGTGTTGGGAAATTGTATATAAACAATAAATAAATACAGTGTGTTTACTCAAATATTTCCCTTCAGTATAAATGTGTATATGTATGTATACAGTAAAACCTCTAATTAACGGACAGCCCTGGTGCAAATATTTTTGTCCGTTATTTAAAGGTGTCCGTTAAAGAGAGGTTTTATTTTTTCATAAAAACGTATTTGTACAAATTAATTCTCTCTTATTCAATTTCCCATGTTTTTAAAAGGTACGTAGATTAAAAAAAAAAGTTTTAAACAAAATTTCTTTTTATTCCAAAAATGATATAATGTACATTTATGTCAGCATCATAAATCATCTGAATGTCAGCAGCCATTTTGACACCCAGAGCGTCTTCATGATAGAGAAAAAAGTCTTTTATTTTTTTTGGACACTGTAATGCTTCAGGAAATTTTACATATTCGTTGACTTGTTGCTGTTCCTCATCAAATTCTTCTTCACTCCTACGATTTTCTCCAAAGTTTCGACTATCGTAGCAATGTCCTTAGAATTATCATCAGTAACCACACCTTCATCAATCGACCAATAGTCTTCATTAATTTCTCCAATTGTTTCACATATCAAGCTGTTTAGTTCGTCTATCGGCTCATTGTCAACTATTGGAGGAATTACGGAATCGGTTCTTCTGAATCCCGCTTTATAAAAACAGTTTTTCACAGTTTGCGGTGTAACTTCCTAAACCGAAGACATAATCCAAAAAATAGAGTCGAGAACCGTGATTGATTTTGACAGGTGAAAAAATGTAGAGCCGTCTTCCATTTTAGCTAACAAGCTTTTCAAAACTTTTTCTGTTAGTGAACACATTTTCAATTTTTTTTGTTTTTATTTTCATTCCATAATTTGAAAAGCACCGCACGGTTTTTGAGTTTTTCCGAAACTTGTGTCCTACCGATATTGAGCCTTTCCGCTAGCGCATGTACACTTAACTTTTCACGGTCATAAACATCTATTACATTAATTTTTTGTTCTAAAGTGAGTCTCTTACGTGAGGGAGACATGTTCAGCCGCCTACCACGATGCTTAGAACAGAACTAAAGTTTAATAAAGCAGGCTCGAGAATAAAAAAAAAGAAAGTATTTATGTGGAAAACCTTTACTCAAAAGTAAACACAGCTGTCCCAGTTTTCTTAGACCGGAAGAAAGTAATTGTTTCTGAGAAACGGGAAAGGGATAAAGTCACACTGTCCGTCTTTTAGAGGTTTTTTTAATCGATTTCTAACCAACACAGCCTGTCCGTAACCGTTAATGAGAGGTTTCGTTAAATAGAGGTTCAAATGCCTTAAAAATTGTATTAAAATGCCGGTGCAAAAAAAAATCGTCCGGTAATGGGGAGTGACCGCTATTTAGGGGTGTCCATTAGTAGAGGTTTTACTGTATATACATATCAAATTTGTACAAATTTAACAACTATATTTACAGTTCAAACAATAACTAAAGACGTACGCCTGAGAGTGGAATTGATAAGCTTAGCTACATGGAGTGGGTCCTGGCCGCTTTGCAGCTGTTTCCTTCTCAGCAGCAACGGCTGGCTTCCTTTGAGAAGGGGGCCTCTTTCGCTCATCTGAAATATAAATAAATTATTTATAATAAAATATAACACTCAAACACATACACACACTTGTGTATAAGTATTTATATAAGAACCAACCCACAATATATTTATGGAAAAATGAATTAGATATGGTTAAGAAATGGATTAGTGCTCACTATTTCAACAGAAGTGTACTTCTCAACGGTTCCGGCTTGTTCAATGGAAAATGGAAGTTGAAAAAAATCTCATTCGAGTAATTTCTGTGTGTGCTATTAAATTGTTTTTGTCTTGTTAATTCTGTTTATTGCCCATTAAATTTAATTTGGTGTTTTTACCTTATTAATTTTGGGTACTTCCCTGTTAGAGGGGGTTAGAGGGGTGATAAGCTTGCTGAACCTTACATCCGGACACTAGCACAGCAGTTTAGGGGTTTTGACGTAACCACATGTATCACAAACATACAACAAGTGAAAATGATTTTATATCATTGAAATAACTAATAATAACACAATAATATAATAGTAATAAAAATAAAAGGAATGTTTTATTAATAATAAAAAGAAGTATTTAATAATAACACAATTTAATAGTAACAAAAATAAAAGGAATGAACGATATAACACAATAATAGAATAATGCTTTTATTTTAAAATAAGAGAAAAGATTTGCCCCGGATTTACTAGAACCTGTCTGTTTCTCCGTGACAGCACTCCACCAATTGAGCCACCAGAGTTGCCTTCCAGTCGGGAAAATATGTTTACTTATCTGATCCCATGTCCCTGTGTTCTCACAATTTTTGCGATGTATACACAAGAACGAATGCTCTTTGAACATTACTTAATTTTAGGATCTTGTTGACTTACGTCACATTACCATATATAATTTTTTGTAAATTGTTTTAATACTATTATTTTGAAGAGAAAAGACTGGAAGGCGACTCTGGAGGCTCCATTGGTGGAGTGCTGTCATGGAGAGATGGACGACCCGGGTTCGAGTCCCGGCCGGAGCAAATCTTTTCTCTTCAAAATAAAAGTATTTACAAATTAAAAAAAATAACAAAAAATTATAAATAATACAATAATTATTTTAAAAAAAAAGGAACATACTGATACTGATAGTGAACACAATAATAAAATAATAATTTTTAAAAAACAGGAACATGATAATACAATAGTAATTTAGATATCTACGGGCCAATTGACAGTTATAATATTTCAAATTCCATTGAATAGGTCCTTTTGTTTAATTTTATTTGCAACTTCTTAATTGGCACATCCAAATCATTTCATTTGTACATAATTTAATATTGTGGCCTGCTGACAACACTTCTTTCGAGGCAATATCCCTTTTTCTTTGAATTGCTTCAATCTCATTTTTAGCAAGATCCCACATTTACATCATATTTTAGAAATAGAAAACAAACGACGCGGTAAGTACACACGAACATAAACAACAACAAACGCCAAAAGATTACGAGATTACTATATCCTGCAGTGTTACCAGTAGAAGGGCCCCTCTAACAAAAGGCTTTAAGAAGATTACTTCACAACAGTTGTGCCAACACGATTAAAACCATAGTACTTGGAGATACAGAAAACATACTATTGTACATAAAGAGGTATATTTAATACATAGGCATCAAGAGTTGAAACTTAACAAAATAAAAAAGACGAAATTGGTTCACCTGTTAAGTATTTTTTTTTTTTTGTATTGTAAGGGCACTCCGTCTGTTAAAAACAGGACATAAACAATTTAAAAGTAATATATAGTAAAACATATAGGGAAGTAAAAAACATAGAAGGTTAGGATAACATTTTGTGAAACAGCTTTATCACCATTTTGAAACCTGACCAAACATTTCTTTAATAGTGATTACTCACGGCCATGTTATCTTTTTTATCAATCCCTGCTTCAGGTTTAATGTCGACACTCCTTGATGACAGTATGTCCGAAGCTTCTTCAAAACTTTTCAAATCTTCTTTTGCTGTAGTTTTTGAATCGTCATCACCTGGAAATATTTATAAACAATATTATATAAATGCTAATATTCGGCAAATGACACAATGAAATAAAACTTGAAACTACATTGGATCGGATAACTGGCCTATCTTATATCAAGCGGCGACATTAATAGTGTTATTTTTTACTAAGGCAAACTAGGGTAATTATGCTGCAGGTTGTCGCTTCGAATTGAGTTACAAGTTTTAACTGTGTATTCGTTTCCTTTTTAATATTTTCCAAAAATACAAGTTATCGTGAGCTTTAGTATGAAAAAGAGAATGTAATTATCAGTAATATATAGATTTCGGTAATCATTTCATCAAGAAATAAAAATTTCAACTACTGTTTCGAAGTATAGATGATATATGCTCGTTGAAACGTTCATTTCTAGATGAAATGATTAGCGTAGTATACACATTTCTCATAATTACATTCTCTTTTCCATACTAAAGCTCAGGATAACTTGTAAAAAGCTAAAACTTGATGTGACTCAACTCGAAGCGACATCCTGCGATACCTAAACTAGACTATCTTGGCACGATGCTCTCTAAGTTACATCATTGGATTCAGCTTATTTGCTACAAACTGTATATTATAAACATTTTATATTTTAGGGTAAGATAATGTTTTTAGAAGAGCAAAATTGAACAGTTATACCTTGAGTATAAACTTTCAATTGACACTGACATCCCAACCTATCCTAATACTATCCCTACCACACATGCGGATGACATATCTATTATCAGTCAACACTGATACAGTTATAGCATCCAATACTCTTCAATCCCATATCACTGACCTTGAAATATGGTGTCAAAACTGGAAGATTAAAATAAATCCCCACAAATTACCTTTACCCTCCGTCGTAAACCAATGACTTCCTGTCCTCTTGTATCGTTTAACATCCCACTGATTTCTGTAAAACGGTTCCAGTACTTAGGACTACACCTTGACAAAAGGTTAACTTGGAATCCTCATACTAGACTGACGACAAGAAACAGCTCGCCATTTCAGGCTACTTCAACATTTACTAGACAAACGCTCTAAGCTCTCAATTAATTACAAAAGACTTTTATACATAACAATCATTAGACCCAATTGGACTTACGGAGTAGAGCTTACGTAAATAGGTTATTACGAAAAAAGGTTATGATTAATTAAAGAATTAATAACTCACATCAGTTATATTATATGCACCTTTGAAAAAATAAAGATACTTTTCTGTCAGCCAGGTGAAAATGTTGCCAATTGTGAATTCTACCAGCATTGTTCTTTTGTTTTGCAAATAAGTTCTCGCCTATCTCAACTATTTTTTCAGGACCACCGATTTTTTTCACTTACGTTCCGCTAATACTTCTAAACTAACTTCTGTTAAGTAGTTGTTCCCATCTACAACTGTATTAAGATTCATATCCAGTTGTTTTTTTTACAACAATTGAATGATGTCACCTTTCTGATCCAGCCTTAAATAAATCTCAAAAATGTTAGAAAATTCAATCTGGACGATTCGAACCACATGCAAATACTCTTCTTCGTGCGGCATGTTGAAAGATTGCATCACCAACATACTCCGTGACAAAAAAGACAGATTCATTTCATGATTCTGATCGCATGTTGCATTCTTTGCCAATATACCTTCCTCTTGAAAAAGAGAAACTGCATTTCTAGCTAAATCAGAATTTTTTTTTTTTTAAATTAAGATTGAATATAAAAAGGAAAACGTGCTTTGTTTTGAATGAATTCATAGAATAGAACACATGGCCCCAAACGAACATGACTGTAAGGAATTTGGCGGAGTTCTACATAATTTGGCAATTTTTGGCTTTCACCCGGCTAATGGAATAGTTCCAAAATAAATATTTTATACAGTTATGGTTTCCCCTAGGTCCTGTTGCTGTATTTTGTAAAGCCTGATATAAAACAGTATTTATTATACTGCCTATATATGTTACTAGCTTTTGCCCGCGGCTTCGCTCGCATAGAATTTGGCCTACCGCATAAAGTTTCTTGACAGTGCTTTTTAACAATAATTTAAAATAATAAATAATTTAATTTTTTCACTATAGGTTACTCGTACAAAATTTCAGATGTCTAACTTCAAAACTGACGGATTCCATACAACCTTTGAACCCTTATTACAATAAGGGTGGAATTATCCAAACTTCTTTCTTAAATCATACAAAGGACCTATCTGCAAATTTCAAGATGCTAAATTCCTGATTTGCCTTTAATTATGTACTATAATGGATTCTCCACAGTTCCTATAAAACTGTCGGGAGGGGGGGGGGGCACCTGCCTCCGTGCGCCCCCCCTAAATCCGCGCTTGCTATAGCTCATGTGTTATTCTGATGTATAACCTATATTACTGTAAAGTTTCATCCAAATCCGTTCAGTAGTTTTTGCGTGAAAGACAAACATACAAACTTTCACATTTATAATATTAGTAAGATGTATATATGTTTTTAAATAGCTTTTAAATAGTTATCAATGTTACAAAATTTCACCCTATCTTTTAATTTTAATATACCATAACAAATAATATAATGGATGGAAATTGCAATGCAAAATTTATAGATCAATAATATTAAGTATGTATAGATTTATATGTTATGTACAGAGACACACAAAGACATTTTGTGTGAAACAACCAAGTAAATAAACAACAATTAAAACTTTAAATCATCTGTTTCTTATTAGAAAAAAAAAATGCTTTTAAAGATTTGAACAGATGTTAAGTTCAAGAAGCATTAGTTCATCCCATACAATAAACGAGCACTCTTAACTTAGGATCTGAGAGAGAACGTAACTCTACAATAATAATTTATGAAGCAAGTAATTAAATAAATCATAGCATAATATAATAAAATGAAAGCAATATGTAGAGAGCTATAAAAAATTACTTTACCTATCAGCTTTCTCTGCTTGAAATAAAAGAAGAAACTGAATATTGCATTTATTTGGCAAATATATAAAATAAGATCGGAAAATCATATACAACAAAACACACTACAATATTCTATACAAAAAAAAAAATTAACAAATAAAATAAATTTCAGAATATTTAACTACCATCTATCTATCATGAAGCAGTCTGTAAGATAAGGGTTTCATATGTAACTTTTTAATTTTTTTTTCATGTGATTAATTTAAAATGAATCTAATAAAATGCCTTAATTTGTAACTATTTAAGTCATTTAATTTCAACAAATATTCAGTTAAAATATGGTGAAATTATAATAGATAATTCAAGATTTTATACATACGAAATTATGAAACATCAATCTTAAAAAGTAATTATCATACTGAAGATAATTACATTTTAAAAAATTAAAATTTAAGACAGTTCTAACTAACCTTAAACAAATATAACAATAAAGCGCCTGATATGATATTATTCTAATATTATCTTTAAAAAACCAGAACATAAAATGAATGAGTGAAGACTTATACGCTAATATTGCTAAATAAAGGAGGATATATCAACTAGCTTGTACACTGATAACACGAGATAAGAGATTAAATTGATAAGAACTGCATCATGCACTCACCAGCAGAACTGTATCCTTCAGAACGACCCCTTTTGACAATCTGCCTGTATACAAGATCGAGTGGGTGCTCCCATTGGCTCCTTTTCGTTTCTATGTTGTAATAATACCATTTTTTCAGATCTTGATCGTAGCTGTAAATGCGATGAAAATAATTTATACAAATTCAACATTAAAAGGCTATTTTAATGATGTAATTAACTAACTCTGAATTAAAAATAGGGTACTTGTGTATTAGCCGGTCTCCATGAAACCTACCCTCTTATCTCCTGGAACCTCTTCAGTTGTCTGTGCATTATTAAATAGCTTTTGGTATTGTATTTTAGTGTTTTTGACCTGATAATTTTGTTTATTGACTATTTAAATTTCTGTATTCTTTATATTTAATTTTGGGTTCTTGTCTAACTCCTTTTTTGGTTATTGCCTATTTAAAATGAACAGAACAACCAATTTAAAGGAAGAAGTTGAGAAATGCTACCAAAAGTTGGGAATAATTCATTTTGTGAAAAAAATCATCGAATGGATTTTGACAAGGATCGAATCGGAGATGTTTTGGTCTAAGGTATTGGGAAAATATTTATATAAGCAGAGGAACGTAGCTAACGTAGCCAGAATTAGCATTTTATTAATACATTTTGTATATTTGTATATTCCATTAATATGAATAAGAGGGTAGGTGTTATCAGTATTCATGTCATGAAAATGGCGAATAACAGTCCAGGCAGACCGGCAAATACACATATACCTAAAAATGCAATAATTCTTTTTTTGTCTTTTATAACAGGTTTACTGCCATTAATATTAAGACAAAACGGTGCTCAAGCTGAGAAGCTTTGCTTAAGGTCTAAAAGCGTAACTGTAAATGTGTAGCAGTGGAGGGGTACCGGGCAAAGATATTTGAAAACTGTGATAGCAGTGCTCGATCAAAATAAAAATGTCGTTAGCTTGAGGCTCACTTGACAACTTGCTGTGACTTAAGCCTGCCTTGGAATTCTGTTAAGGCTGTGTGGGAATCCCTCTACCAGCGAGAAAGAATAACAATACGCTTAAATGCTCAGCTCTAAATACACTGATCTCATCTATAAAAGAAACCTTTCCAATATTTATACTTATACTGTGCATAAATGACATTAAAACAGTAGGGATTCACATTTCGCTAAATGATACATCAGGTATATATCAACCATAATAGACATATATACTTTAGGTTGTGAACATCAGATTAATAAACAAATTTTACGATTCCGTTTTCTTACCAAGGTTTCCATTCTGGTGGAAGCGGGTGCATAAGACCATTTAAAGCAATAGGCAAGAGATGATGTTCGGTTTTAGTGTCTATACCAATTTTAGCAGCATATTCTAGCACTTCTAAAACAAAGGAAAGGTGCAGATACGAAATTATACACAAGTATCTAAACAATACACATTTTATAAAAAAAATGTTTGGTGATTTATTTTACCTTCTTCTGATGGTACACTATTTTCATCAAATACTTCTTCACATACAATCGTATGTAATTGAGGTGATTCACTCATCCTGCAGTCACCTTTTGACTAGATAGATTCTGTCCATTATCATACCACTCTTCTTTAACATTTTACATAGCGATATGTGAGCCCAACCATTTCGGGCAATAACAAACTTGACAACACTTGAAAACAAAACATAAGTATAGCAAACCGCTGATAGGTGACGCTCTGTCCTCTTCGATTATTATCTTGATCTCAATTATATTGGCACGGATAATTTGTTTTAGTTTAGATTTAAATAATTAAATTTCTCAAATCTTCTTCAGTATTTAATAAGATAATTCAATTTCGATCGAATTCATTTGTGTTTGTGAGTCGTGCTATATGTGTGCTCTTGATAATTTGGACCGCAAATTTGAACCTTTCAGCTGACCAGTATAAAAATGAAGACCATAGAGGACATGGATGGTAATGAAACTCTGTCAGATTGCACGGTAAATATGACCAATGTGGAAACTCATTAAACCTAATGTCTCATGGAATTCTTACGATTTAATATAAAACTCGAGCATTTTTATAAAAGTGTATGGCAACATAACCTATACAACTCGCTTAGTTATTTTGATACATTTATTTTTTTTCCTCAGGAACTATCCAAAAACTCCTCAAGTTCTGTGCCGTTTATTCCACACCCCAACAACATATAGACTTTTATACGTTTTAGTTTGAACAGTTACTAATAAGTTATTTGTGAGCATGGAGCCATGTAACCTCCCTGTAAACAAACAAGGAATGGTATTTTGAAGTGGATTAACAAGTGTTTTAAATGTTTTAGTGAGAATTTTTATAAATGTTTCAGACATCTCTGGTTGAAGGTTGTCGACTCCCAGTCAAAATGAGATATGGAGATGAATGGCGTAAGTACTCAAAATCTTTTTATGATGGTCAACATCTCTGAATTCTCTTTATATACATTTTGATTGCTTAGGCAAAATGATACTAACAAACTTCATTGGTGTTACAAATCATAGTATATTTATCATTAATATCTATCAGTAAAATAATTGTTTTAATCGTTGCCATCAGTGAATTCATAATAAAAAGTTAAATCAAATTTTAATGATTTCATGGATGTATGTAAGAATCGGCTCTGTTTATGTTGAATTTATTCTTATTATCAACCTTATTAGTCAATATATATTTATAATTTAAGTCTTGTGATAATACTGACCATATCTTTGTCATTAATGTTAATGTACATAACTTACATCATGTACTTTTGTTTTACATTATGTACTCTTGTTTGTTCATGCTTCCTTTCTCTTTCGATCGTTAGGTAATCTTGAAATTGTTAAGAATCTTATTTGAATAAGACTAGTGGATGAGGTCATTTACTATACACTTACATTTTAAAATTTAATCTTGGATGGATTTTTGTTTTTAAAATTTAGTATGCCTATAAATGATACATGAAGTTTCTCTGTTTTATTAGAGTTCTATAATTGCTTATTTAATGTGTTTCTTTCCATGCAAAAATTCAACATATTTAAAAAACGTATCTAGTTAAAGCGGATTCATGGTTGTTTTTAGCAGGGTATGATCTTATTGTTTGTGAAATATAACAAAAGGTATCTGGGAACTGTTGAGATTCTGAAAATGAGTAAATTTCATTTTTGCTACCCTATCATATAAGAAGGGGTTAGCAAATATCTTTTGAATGGTCTTTACTTTGATTCCTCAACATATTTTTAAAAAAATCCATTTTAGATTAGTCTTCAATATCACTTAAAATATTATTTTTGTTTGTAAAGGATTTATACCTAGTTTTAGAACTTTATAATCATTTATGATAAAGCGGGGAGCTCTTCATTATGGATTCTAGTTGAGGGATTATTTTATTTCTTTAATCTTTTATCTATTTATAATGCCGAGAAATAAAATATGATAGTTAAAATATGTTAACAATTACTAATATAGTGATTAAAAAATAAATAAGGAATATGAATAATTAATTACTAGTACAATAATTAGGAATATTAATAAATTCTTTAACAACAAGAATTAAACTGCATCTGTTTTCATTTGTCCATGTCTGGAATAGACGTATAGAAAGTAAACTACAAAGAAATAATAGTAATGGCCAGTATGTTACTTGTTGACTTGTTTAAGTATATCTATGTCAGGACCATCAAGTCAGGTTAACGAAACTGTAGTAGTACCCATACAAATGTTCATGTTAGTATTTATGTATTAATGTCACTAAAATTGTTTTAGTTTTCTGCGATGATGAAATAATTAGACATTTATTATTACTTTTATAAATTTTATGATGTTATTATCATTTTTTTATACAAGCATGAGCTTCACTATGAGCTCATAAACTGGCAAAAGGACGTTTTGAATATGTTACATATCGATTATTTATATATGTTACCATGTACTTCAGTAAGTTTATTGAGAAAATACATAAAAAATATTTTACAAAATTATCAGGCTAAATATAATTATCAAATAATTCTAAAAAAATTGCTCGAAATTTCTTATCCATAATTAAATTTTACTTTCCTACATCAGTTTCGCATATACTTGAGAAATGTTGTGTGATTTTTTTTGGAAGATTTTTCAAAAGATTATTGTTATTAAAAACTTGAGATCAAATACATTTGTTATTTTTTCATCTTCTTTTGATTAGAATCTTGTCAAAAAGTCAACAGATGTTACATAGACTATTTGATTAATCTGGATTAATTGTAGAATTATTAAATCAGATTTTCAAAACCTTTTTTTTATTACAAATACTATTTAGTTCTACTGGATTTCTCTTTTTCTCTCTGTTTAAAGTTATATCTTTAGAAATGGTTTTGTTATTTACTTTCATATATTAAAATAAATAAATAAATAATTATGTTTTCCATAAATAGTTTATAATATTTAGTTTAACTAGTATAAAATATAATAATAATATAAAAAATTATAATATTTTTAATAAGACGATGCTAATTATTATATTTGATCTGTTACAGCTCTTGCCGAAATTGTCAGCGTCAAAGAAGTCAATGGATGTGTTTATTATTATATACACTTTGTTGACTGTAAGTAATACCATTTATCACTTTTTATTAATTGATTTTATTCATTTATTAATTATTAATATCTATTTTTTCTATTACTTATCTGTAAACTACATATATAATAATTGCGATTTCGAATCTGAATTTTCAATGGAAATAGACATTTTCAGGTTATGCATCAGTCTTGGAATAATATTTCTCAAGAAATATTTATCTCGAAAATTACATTGCTAGGAAAAGAAAAAATAAATTATTATTAATAAAAAATCGATCAATAATTAAGATGGACCTCTGTTTATCCCAACCATACAATTAGTAGTTGTATTAATAGAAGGTACTTACAAATTTTGTTTTTCAAATCAGTTCTACATGAAGTATTTTGGGATGTTTTGGTTGTTCAGTTGTGGCTATTATCAAACTAATATTCTGATTATAGAATTTACAAACATCTAAACCAAAATTTATCAATTTTTAATACATTACTACACACTTGCAATTACTTGTTTATCATATTAAAATTTTAAAGTTTTGAATTGTCTAATTGTTAACTAGATGATAAAAATCTAGTGGCGGTAACTATGATTTTTTCGTAGTAATCCTTTCGTTTTTAACATTGTTGAACATCAAACCCCTTACCTCATGCTTTTCAGTTCATTCTATTTAAAAAAAAAAAAAGTAATTTGAAGATTTGTTTATAATTGGAAACCTTACTTCAAACTTTGTTTCGTTTACAGTTTGTAATTACCTAGAAAAATTAATAAGTCACTAAATGTTCATAATGCTTACATTGCACTCAAAAAATATTGTCTACAGTATTAAATTTTGGAGATATATATATATATATATGTATATGTATATGTATATAATTATTTATTTCTAAAATAGAATATATTGTATTTCATTTTCATCCTATTTCAGATAATAAAAGGTTAGATGAGTGGGTTACGGAAATCAGGCTTGACACTCGGAAAGTGCAGTATCCTCGTCGAGATGGAGGAGTTGGAGGGACATCGACTCCAAGTAAAAAAGCTAATGTCCCCACGTCTAGGCCATCGTCACCGCAAGAACTTGTCAACGGCAATGCAGTTCTGGCAGCAGCTGTTCAGAAGAAGATATCGAGGAAACGAAAAGCGCCGACTCCGTCCATCGAACCAGAACAACCTCCAGCTGCTGTTGCTCCAACTGCCGCTGCCGCCGCCGCCCCCGTTTGTGTATGTTTTATTTAATAATTATTTCATAAGTCTATTTTACTTTATAAATTATTATTATTATTCTATTACCTGGACTTTTTAATTGCTCTAACAAATGAAGGATTTTATGAAGGATCGCCGGATTTACTGTCTATTTTTATTTTTATATCAGCACTGGTAAAGAAAAATGTTGGGTACCTATTCAGCAGGTTTTCGCTTCGAGTGGAGTTACAACAACTTTTAAGTGTTTATTCATTTAAATTTTTAATATTTTCAAAAAATACAAGTTGTCTCATGACTAGTATTTCATACTAAAGATCATTCTTTAGTATGAAAATGAGAATGTATTTATGGGTAATGAGTACGTTTTGGTAATCATTTCATCGTGAGATTAAAGATGACTAACATTTCGAAGTATACAAGATATATCTTTGTTGAAATGTTCATTTCTAGATGAAATGATTACCAAAGTATACACATTTCCCATAATTACATAATTACATTAAATTTTCCACGTTAATCTGTTATATGTTAGCTTTTATTTTTGGAAAATATTAAAAGGGAAGCAAATGAAAAGTTAAAACATGCTGTGACTCAACTCGAAGCGACAACCTGCGGAGTAATTACCAAGTGTTGAAATCTGATATGCAGTTTTTAACAGATTTTCACTTTTTTGAGCTTCCAGGCAAATTTTCTGTTGTTATAATTAATTCTTATTCCATACTAATAATTTATGTTTTTTTGTTTCAATATTAACTTTAAACGACATTCTTTTAGGCCAAGGAAGACGCCAACAGTGCACTACCTGGGATTCCTCGCCTCACCGGATCAATGATTGCTCACAACGATGATGTTGTCACGCGGATGAAGAATGTCGAAATGATAGAGCTTGGTCTTCATAGGATACGGCCTTGGTACTTCTCGCCCTACCCACAGGTATGCTTCGACTGTGCTATTATCAACTAGAAATATCTGGCCTATTGTCAATACTAGCCCTGAAGAATACCTGCAATTTGGGTGGAAACATTGGCTTACCAATAAACAGTTCTCCCTGGATAAGAGAATATATTTGACTTCCACCCGGAGAATTTATTTTTAGTTCATAAAATACATTTAAAAATATGTGCATATTGAATAAAAATATTATTGATGGGTTAAAAAAATATAGCTTTTTGAATGCCAATATTTTTTTTAAAAAATTGATGAAGTCAATAATATCTTAAGAAGTTTACTTACATAACTTTGATTCCTAGTGCCTATATATATATATATATATATATATATATATATATATATATATATATATATATATATATATATATATATATATATATATGGTACATAAGTACATACATGCTATGGTATATATATGTGTGTGTGTGTGTGTGTATAGTTGTTTACATATATATATATATATATATATATATATATATATATATATATATATATATATATATATATATATATATATATATATATATATATATATATATGTGTGTGTATATGTATAGCTATTAATTTTAAAGTTTCACACACAAGCACAGATGCGCTCACATACAAACTTATATATCTCCAATATTAAGTAAATGAAAATTATTGTCAAACTCTTTCATATTATTAAAAATAAACAAAAAGCTTGTTTATTACATGAATGCTTGTTGATGATGCTTCAGTAGATTCCATATGCTTAAATTTCTCTTGGTATTGAATTATATTTCTTTGTTTTTGTTAAAACTGATTCCTAAGATTACTTCTAATAAAAAATTCAACATGCTCAACATAATAATAATACAATGCATTACAATATTATGCACTTTATTATTTTATTTTGTAATTACAATCTTAATGATAATAATATAATATTAAGCTTATGAGTGCCTGAGGCTATTGTCATTTCAGGAGTTAATTGATCTACCTTGTATCTATATTTGCGAATTTTGCCTGAAATATCGAAAAAGTAGAAAATGCCTCGAACGTCACCTCGCTAAGTGCAATGTAAAACATCCTCCAGGAAATGAAATTTATAGGTGAGTCGTTATTCAAATTTAACATTATTTGATATTGTAGTTAGAAGTAAAAGTATTTTTCTGCAATCTGATTTGTTTTTTTCTGCACAGATTCTCTTTTACACAATTTTAATTAACTTCAATTTTTTTTTTTTAATTAAAGAATCTGATATCTGAGTTACTACGTATTTTATTTATTGATGAAAATAGAGATGACTAAGGTGACCATTTATAATATGAAGAAAATTATTATTCCTTCAAAGTAGGGAGGGGAGGTAGTGGTCACCAAGTGATTTTGGCTTGTACAAGTAGGCAGGGTTATGTTTGTTTTGTGTTTTTTAATTTTGCAATTTCATAGTAGATGCCTTTAGGTTGCTACAGGAACATAATCTATGTGATTTTCTATACAACTGTCAGTTTACGGTCATTAAAAACAAAATTTTTTTTTTATTTTCATAAAGGCAAGAAAATGGCTAGGGCTTACAAAGCGGTTCATGAAGTTTATGGTGTTGATTGTATAATAGAATGCAAATGTTGTTTTAAAGAATTTTATTCAGGAGATTTTTCATTGAAAGATGACCAACGATCTGGTTGACCTTCTGAAGATGGTGATGATAAAATAAAAGCCATAATTAAATTGAATCATCGTATAACTGTGCAAGAGATAGTAAAACGGTTAAATTTATCACACATAAGAATCGAAAACATATTGGACGTATAAAATTGCAAAGGTATCGTGTTCCACCATGACAATGTGAGGCCTCACTCATAAGTAGTAATACAGTGGAGGTTGTAGGGGAAACGATGTCGCATCTCACATACTGCGCTACATTGTCGGGTTATCATTCATCATTCATTTCAAAGTTAATTATAGTTAAAATTTCAGTAATAACAATGACCTTGAATCATACTCAGTCGAGTTTTTTTCTGACAAGGACCAGAAGTTCTATGAGTGCGGAGTCATGGCGTTAACAGAAAGATAGCAAAAGGTCATTGGACAGGTTGGAAGATACTTGACTCATTGAAGTTCATTTTTGTATAAAAGGATTGAGTTTTATTTCACTTTTAAAATTCAAAATACTTTCTTAGGCAACCCTATAGTTTCCTGTTTTTAGAGGAGGATTCATTGTCGGTATTAACCAGTTTATAGTAGACTTGTTATGAATGTCTTAGTCAATATTTTAGTGGATGGGTCATTCAATTAATCAATGTTTTATTACTGTTCTATATAGCTTAAATAATTAATTTATTTCTTGTTTTTTTTTTTTTTTAGAAAAGCTTCAATATCATTTTTCGAGATCGATGGTCGTAAAAACAAAGCATATGCCCAAAACCTCTGTTTACTCGCCAAATTATTCCTCGACCATAAAACCCTCTATTATGATACAGATCCTTTTCTCTTTTATGTCATGACCGATCTGGACGAAAGAGGATTTCATATTGTCGGCTATTTTTCCAAAGAAAAGGAATCATCACAAGATTATAACGTTGCCTGTATTCTCACAATGCCACCGTACCAAAGGAAAGGATATGGCAAACTTCTTATAGAATTTAGTAAGTTCAATTTTATTATAATTATTTAAATAATAAGGTTATAAATTTTTCACCATAGTAGCTTTTTTGATATTTCCTTTTCAATTAAGTTTTTTATATTTTAATTGTAAAGTTAATCACAGTTAATCTAGTCATAAGCCTTTTATAAGATAAAAAATGTATTTAATGAACAAAAAAAAATAGTATAACTTACTAGTTTTGTTTGTTTTATTTTAAATAAATCTTTATTAAGGATGTAAAATTGTTTCCTTACTCTTTATTTATGTTGTTTATTGCTTAATGTACGTGTGTTTTCAGGTTATGAACTATCTAAATTTGAAGGCAAAACTGGTTCACCGGAAAAACCGCTTTCAGATCTTGGCCTATTGTCGTATAGGAGTTATTGGGCACAAACGATACTTGAAATACTTGTCTCCCTTAAACCTACTGGTGACAATGAAAGGCCGCAAATCACCATCATGTAATTATTTGATTTTTTTCTCTTTTTTACATTTTGCAATTATCTAGGTTTCTCTGAATATCAATTTTCTTGTTAATTAATGATTTGTTGTTAGAAACTATAATTGGAGTAATTATTCCAAAGGTTGTCGCTTCGAGATGATTATATGTTTAAACTTTTCGTTTGTATCCCTTTAAACATTTTCCAAAAATTCAAGTTATCATGAGCCTTTAGTATGGAAAAGAAAATTAATTATGGGAAATGGTTATACTTAAGTAATCATTTCATCTAGAAATGAACGTTTCAACAAACATTTATCATCTATACTTCAAAATATTAGTTGAAACTTTTATTTCTTGATGAAATGATTACCGAAATATACTCATTACCCATAATTACATTCTCTTTTGTATACTAAAACTAAAGCTTAACTTGTATTTTTGCAAAATATTAAAAATGAAATGAATTAACAGCTAAAACTCAATTTCAGTTGTAACTCAACTCGAAGCGACAACCTGCAGAACAGATACTAAAATTAGTTTTAACAAGAATGTCGAAAATGAATGAATCATAAATACTTTGATGAAGACCGTGCTGAACTATTGCAGTAGGTGGAACGGGATCAGTATCAGTGGTAGGTGGAACAGTATAGTTAGCGACATCTTTTGCTCTTTCTACAACATATCCAATCGAATTAAAATTAATGTTTTTCTGATTATAATTTATTAAGTATCTATAAACAAGATTTTTTATAATGCAATTGGGAAAAACCACAATGCAAAGCCTTATGTTTCAAAAAATACACCTACTTACCAGTCGACGTTTCGCCTATTCAGGCATTATATACGAAATGAGACTTTCGTTCAGTTGTATGTTGAACGTCTTGGTGGTGGGGTGCTGTCTCATGTTTGGAGCCTTTTTGGGCTGTTGATCGTTGGGATGTATTGCACCTTTTTCTTCGAGATGCGATTCACATAACCCCTTTTTGATTTTGGTGTCTTAATAATGCCTGAATAGGCGAAACGTCGACTGGTAAGTGGGTGTATTTTTGAAACATAAGGCTTTGCATTGTGGTTTTTCCCAATTGCATTATAATAAATAATAGTGTTTCTTTTTGAGTTTTTGGGTCTATTTTAGTGATATAAACAAGATTGCATTCATGAACTAAGGAAGCAGGTGTATTGCTATTATTTTAATCAGATTTATTGTATATTTATAGTCAGTAAATTAATAAAAAAAATTTGTTCAGGGAAATTTGTGAACTTACGAGTATACAAAAAGAAGACGTCATATCCACGCTACAAAATTTAAATCTCATCAACTACTACAAAGGACAATACATTATTACGCTTAGTAAAGATATTATCGAGCAGCATCACAAAGCAATGGAAAAGCGCAAAATTAGAATCGATCCGAAGTGTCTCCATTGGACTCCAAAAGATTGGTCGAAGAGGGCCAAATGGTAAAGTGAGTGTTGTGTGTTGCGAGTGTTCAGGTTTAAGTTCGGTTAAAGTTAGGTCACTCTAAGAAAGGATTTTAAAATAAGAACGCCAGTGACCGAAAATGTGATTTTAATATAAGTTTTTTTTGTTTTTTTTATAAATTGTGTTATATATTTTTTATATGTTGGATACATGTAGAGCAGTCAAATTTACATTTATTGTATTTATTATTTTTTAATCTAATCATGCATCTCAAGTTTTGCATGTTATCATTTTTTAAAAATGGAAAGAAGATGGAACAGTATTGTTCCTATCTCTTTGTACCTATTCACACATTTAAGGTCCAGTTGTGATTGCCACCAAATAGAAATGGAAGTTTTAATAAAGTGTTTTATCTTTGTCACTTGTTTTCTTTATTTTAAAAAATCCTAATAATTGAAATACTAATCTTTGTTATCATATTTTTTTAATGTTTTTGTAATACTATTTCCATTTATGTATACCATAAATACATTATCCCTGTTTTCAAATCATTGTAAATTAAAATATCCTTTGTAGTATTTTATATCTACATTTCTTCTAAGTGGTGACTAGTGGAATTTGTGATAACTGCTGTACTTCTTTATAATTAAGCCCGTGATAAAGAAGTACTATCCACCATCTGATATAAATTTTTAAACATATAATTTATTTGTTTATTTGTTACTGAGCTCTATAGTCGTTGAATAACCTTGGCCTCTGCTAATATTAGCAATTTTCATTGACCGTCTTTTTCCTGGGAGAGCTTGCCAGACTCTCCACAACCCTCCTCCTTTTTCCAGGTTTGGGACCAGCAGTGGCCTTAGCTAAGCTAATCTCACTCGTTGTGTTATTAAACATGTCAGGTGCGATAAAAAAAAAAAATGGTCGTAAAAGATTGAATTGCACTGATCTACTAAATACCTACCTGAAATCTTTCTATTTAAATGGATATGGTTGATGGTAATTCTAAAAATAGTCTATAATGGTCAGGGTGCGCAGTCAATGAATTACACAAAATAAGAATGGTTTAGGCACAGTCAAATAATTCATTCTTGATTGCCATGACGAAGGTACAATAAAATAAGAGAACAAAAATCTTCCGGGTGGAGGTCAAGAAAATTCTGTTATTTGAAGAACGGTTTATTGGCAAGCCGGTGTTTCGACTTACAGTGCGGGTCATCTTCAGGGTTTGTAGGTTTGGGTGGGGGTTGACACTAGACCAAATTATTCAACACGTACAATAAAATAAGTCATTCTTATTTTGTGTAAGTCATTGACTGCACCCCTTGACCATTTTACACAATTCTTTCAATAATGAAACAAGAAAATTCAGTAATGAAAATTAAATAATGATATTTTTTAAACATTTAATCCTAAAATAGAGAGGAAAATAGTTGACTGGAAGATGTAATGAAGGATGGAATTAGTTGGGGGGGGGGGTGCTGTCATAAATAACACCAAATAAGTAAAATTTGTTTGTTATTAGTGCCGACGTTTCGACCTACGTTGTAGTTCATCTTCAGGGCTAAGAGAGAAAACAAACCAAACAAAAAGAACATTGCAATACCAAGAAAGAATATAATATCATATAGAGTTATAGGAATGTAAAGAAAATTAGCAATGGATAGCACCCCCCAACTAATTCCATCCTCCATTTAATCTTATTAATAGAATGCTATAGTGTCAGAACAGTAAGGGTTATTTGTCCATGAAAACTATTCATATTAACGTAATAAGTTATTAACTTATTAGCATATACGCTCATTTGTTTTGGGAGGACTTGGTGTCCCTAAGCCTTACTTAAAAAAATTGAGTGATGGTGTTTTCACTGCCAAAATCTTAAAGGCTGTGCCTGTGCAGGAGGTAAAGAACCATGTTGTCTTAACCCAAATAAGAGAGAGTTGTCAGAATAGTTCTGTGAAACTGGCATCACATATGCTGAACCGTCAAAACAACAGCTAATCTATTTCTTGAGCATGCAGGTAAAATGTTCAATCCTGCGATTGTAGGGCAGAATGTCCAGCGATCAGGTGCTATTCTTTTAGCAAGTAAAAGTAGGCAAGCGCCAACATTCAAATCTGTTGATGACAGTAAATTCCTGGAAGGTAACAGCTATTTTCAAGGACAACTTGTAGAGCAAGTGATGGAGTCACTGTAGACATAATTCAGCTACTCTTAACTGTAAAAATTGTACAAAGAGAATTTGATGACTGTGTTGGCCCCTGTAAATAGTGTTGATGCAAAAAGATTTAGTCGCTATAAAGTTGTATTGACAGTTCTTAGAATGAACATGACACACTACTGTAGAAACATGTGCTATGTTGAGTTTCAAGCAATTATACAATAAATATGTTTCAAGTGATTTTGCTAATTTAATTTGTTTTTTCCCGACTCCCACTCCTTGAGGTTATCCTATTTAGCTATAAACGCAAAATTAAAGCTTTAAAAGCTATTTTTTCAATAATTAATGCTACATTTCTTAAAAACTAAAGCTATGAATCAGTGTCCCTACTTATTACACTGCTTGTTTTGAAAATTCGTTTAAAATAAAGTTTAACAAAATGAAAAGTAGGTGTATTCAAAACTAGAAATTATAAGTTTCCAAATTTCTAATTAGATTAAACTATTGCATTAGCAATAGAAAAAAAAACTTCTAAAAATAAATAAACAACACTAATATGATGAAAACACCTCAAGTTGGCAACACTGACTTGGACTTAGAGAATATTGGTGAAGATTAATGACGTCTAGTGGAGTCATCTAATGGAGGCCACAAAAACTTGCTCATGATCGGATTAGAGTACATTCATCCTCAGCGATAGGTATGTAGTCTTCAGGGTCCAATATCTTGTATGGTTTTATATATATTAAGTCTATTTGTAAGACCATAATTGTCTGTATTTAGGTGGTTCCAAATCTCTCAAGGAAAAGTAAGATGGATGCCGAGGCTTCCAGATTTAATAAAACAAAATTTAATTATTAGATTTTATGTAGCATAACCACCATGAATGATTATAATATAATAGTACAAACAAATAATATAAATTATAAATGTTATCAGAAACTTAGGCTGTCGCTTCGAATTGAGTCACAAATTTTCGTTTCCGTTTTTATATTTTCGAATATGAATAATCAATCGTGAACTTCAGTATGAAAGAAATAATGTAATTATGGGAAATGTGTAGATTTCGGTAATCATTTCATCTTGAAATGAACGTTTCAATAAACATTTCGAAGTATAGATGATAAAATAACCTAAACAGTATTTCTAAGTAGGTTCTTCGATCTATTTACAGCCAGCAATAGCATTATTTTGTTTATTATTAGAATATTATAAAAAACTTAAAACTTGTAGTGACTTATTGATGATAATTGTTGACCTTGATAATGTATGTTGAAGAAATTGATCCGGGTATAGGTCACTGAATTAATTTTCTCATGTAATTTGAGAAAATCTTTATTGATAACCAACGTTTCGACCTACGTTGTAGGTCTTCTTCAGGGCTATATGGAAAATCCAGACAATATAAGAAAACGGTGCAAATATATTAAAACATTTTAAATATAGATAAACCAAAAGAAAGTGAATACAGGCAAAAAAAAATATGATAAAGATGTACAGTAAGGTAATTATGAAGGTTAAAATGTATAAGTGTATACTATAAACTACTAAGTGCCAAAAGGTAGTAACCCACATCATGAAGAAAATAATAATAAAACAAGTGTTGAAAGTTAAAAAAATAAGGTATTTCAGATAAAAAATAAAAACTGAATATAAAATAGGAATGTAAAATGATAAAAATGATATGGATAAATGTAGAAAGTGATAAGAATTACGCACTAAAAATTATAGGTAATAAAAAAAGGAAGAAATAAAAATTGTAAAATTATAAAAATCTAGAAACAAATTATATAAAATAAAATTAAAATTAAAATAAGAAATATTTTAGAAAATACAGTATGTATTAACATTGATAGGTAGAAAATACTTTATACTAGTGACTTAGTTGTTGTGACTTAATTTGAAGCGACAACCTGCGGAACTGATACCTTATAAATGTCCAACGATTAAGTATCGATACTGGTTTTAATACTTGAATCAAATATTCGATAGCGCCAGTTTATCGAAAGGAAAGTATCGATACCTAAGAGCTCGAATTTAAAGTACACAAAAGATGTTGAAAATGTGTAGTGCCGGGTTCTTCACTCAATAATTCACTTATTGACTGATGCGTGCAAAAAGTAATGAAGTAATTAATCTGTAAGAAATAATTATGTATTGGTATGCACTAATTAGGGTATGATTTACACGAACAGAGATACCTGTAATTTATTGAATATATAAAATTAAGATTAAGGAATCGGATAGATCAGTGGTAGAGCGCTTAGTTGCCGTGCCGCAGTCCCGGGTTCAAATCCGGCTGTGGTCGATAATTTATTAAATCTGTTGGGAGGCCGAAGACGGACTCCTGTGGGAGCTGGAGACCCTCCTGTTGCTCACTCAGGAGGAAACCTGGTGGTTGAGCGTGATATACAGTCTCTACCATGTACTGAACCCTAAACCCGTTATGGGTTGTAATTGTACAGATTTTTAACATTGTTTTGTTTTTGAGTGTTTCTATTGTCTACCAAGTGCGGATCCAGGATTTTTTTTCTGGAGGGCACAACGGGCAGACGGGAAAAAAGTCAATAATAAGTTACAAATTAACCTGTAGTATCTACAGAAAGATTTCAAAGGTTTATTAAAATATCAAAACAATACTTTCACTCTTGTTCTTTCTGTTATTTTAACAACTATGATCATGTGATTAGCCTTTAATTATGTACTATAATGGATTCTCCACAGTATACAAAAAATGTAGACGTGATCACGTGCCTTTTGCCATCCCTTGATCCGTGAATTGTCTACCTGTAAGGTCTCTTGAGACCTTAAATGGGAAATTTAATTTTTAACGCACAATGCAAGCGCGCTGGCGTTGGATTGATTTTAAACTTGAAAAAAATTGACTTGAACCAAAACCTAGTTCATAAGCATTTTTTTTTTGGCAATAGAACTTTAGCAACAACAGAAAATGGCTATACGCATAAGGTTCTCGGAACAGCTAACATAAAAGTAAGATATGCGATGAATAGTTAAGTTTATTTAGGAAGACTACCTGAGACGTACGAACATCTGTTTTGATTAGCTTAAACCTGACTAATCAAAACGGATGTTTTTATTAAAATCTGGAAACCGAATATTTATGCGAAAATAACACTTCGTTTATTGCGTATAAATGTGATAAATAGCAACAATTGACAGTATTTTAAATGCGTACTTGTGTATTAGTCGGTCTGCATGAAACCTACCTCTTCTTATCACTCCTCTTATTTGAGTTATTTGTGTGTGCCTTGTTTAATTGTTTTTGTCCTTCTAATTTTGTTTATTGTCTACTCAAATTTCTGTAATGCTTATTCTATTTAATTTTGCGTTTTTGTCTTATTTCTTTTGTTATTGCCAATTTAAAATGGATAGAATAAAACTTTATGAATAGCCATTTTTAAAAGAAGAAGCTGTGAAATACTTCCAGAAGTTGGAAATAATTCCAAAGAAGAAATTATGTGATAAATGGATTTTGACAAGGATATAAATGGCGATGTCTTCACCCAAAGTGTTGGGAAAACATTTATATAAGAAGAGGGGCGTGGCTAGGGGGGTCTAGGATTAGCGTTTTATTATTGTATTTTGTATATTTCAATTTCCATTAATATGAAGGTAGGTGTTATTAGCATCAAAGGAATGGAGTGGCTCAGTGGTAGTGAGTTGCGCAGCCAAAAATCCTGGTTCCAATCCCACTGCTCGCTGGCAAGACTTTTATTTAGTCTGTTAGAAGCCGGAGATGTGTCACATGGTATCTAGGACCCTCCAGGGGCTCACCCAGCCTCAATAATATAGGTGCCCAAAATAAGGGGAAAATTTTATGGCTGAGCGCGATCTAGGACAAATCACCTCCCTGCACAACCGTTGTCCTTGATACAGTACAGTCTCTACCACGTACTGAACCCCAGCACGTCCACGGGCTGTAGTGGTTCAGGTTGTTATCAGTATCAGAATTATCAGTGTTCTGCTTATAACCAACGGCGGGTAACAATCCATGGGCACCGGCTAGTACACAAGTACTTTTAAATGTTATTCCAAGAATAAATAACATAAATGAAAATATATGATGATACCTATGGTTTGCTCCACCATAAGCTCCTCGTACCGGCCTCCGATCGGCCCAGAGTGTTTTGTCCTCTCGTGTTTACGGATTATGGTTTGAAATCATCGATTATATCGATTCGAACTGAAAAATTTACCTGAATGGTATTGTTCTAGGTACGTTGTACCCTTGGCATGCGAGAAGTGAAAACGTGGTCGAGTACGGAACGCTTCCTGCTTCCACAAACAATGATATTGGGCGTTCCTCTCGTTGGCTATGAACAATAAAATACAAAGCTCTATATATATATGGTCTCTGCCTTACCTAGCTTGGTGTCACTTGTCATTCAGCTATGCTTTCGGTAAGTACCTCTTCTCTGTATGTATCTCCAATATTTATACAAGTTAAATAAATAAGCATTAGTAAATGGTTCGGCTGGACGTAAAAATAAATTGTCAAACTGTAAGAAAAATTTATGAAAAACCAAGGCTGGATTGATCTTAAAAAGTGTGATATTTTTATCTATTATTAACTATTTGTTAAAGTATAGGTAACTATTTGTTACTTTTGGGAGCGGAGTGGCTGAGTGCTATAGCGCTGAGTTGTCATGACGAAAATCCCGGTTCAAATCCCGCTACTGGCAAGACTTTTAGCACCCAGAGGTAGATCATATGGGATTTAGGAACCTCCTGGGGCTCACACAGCCTCTATAAAGTGTGTAACAAAAATTAGGGGGGAAATCTGGGGATTGAGCGTGATCTAGGACAAATAACCTCTCTGCACAACCGTTGCCTTTGAAGCAGTACAGTCTCTACCATGTAGTGAACCCCAGACTTGTTTACGAGTTGTAGTGATACAGAGTTTTTTCTTTTATCATAATGAGCAATATTAATTCATAAAAAATAATAATTGATCATTTTACTAAAAAAGAGTCAAAAACTCAAAAAGAAACACTATTATTTATTATGATGCAATTGGGAAAAACCACAATGCATAGCCTTATGTTTCAAAAAATACACCCACTTACCAGTCGACGTTTCGCCTATTCAGGCATTATCAAGACACCAAAATCAAAAAGGGGTTATGTGAATCGCATCTCGAAGAACAAGGTGCAATACATCCCAACGATCAACAGCCCAAACAGGCTCCAAACATGAGACAGCACCCCACCACCAAGACGTTCAACATACCACCTTGTATTGTGTATATAACATTGGGTTGTATGTTGAACGTCTTGGTGGTGGGGTGCTGTCTCATGTTTGGAGCCTGTTTGGGCTGTTGATCGTTGGGATGTATTGCACCTTTTTCTTCGAGATGCGATTCACATAACCCCTTTTTGATTTTGGTGTCTTGATAATGCCTGAATAGGCGAAACGTCGACTGGTAAGTAGGTGTATTTTTTTTAAACATAAGGCTTTGCATTGTGGTTTTTCCCAATTGAGGGATAAAGGATTAAATTTGATGGATTTAGTGGAAAGAATAGATAGGAGAAAAGTTGATAGTTGTTAGATTTAGGAATATTTAAATAAGTTTAAATTTAAAATTGTTGTATTGAAACATTTAGATGAGTTTAAGATTAAAGGTATAAAGATTTGAAACTTATTTATTTCCTGCTTACAATATATTGAAAAAATATAATACAATCTGAACTACAGAATACATTTAAATTATCAGCTTACCCTAAAAATAATGCAGCATTTTATGTTGTAATAAAAATATCCCTCCAAATTGTAAACCGTTTATGTTTTTTGATCTTTTGAATTTCATGAATCTAATAACGTATGCTCTTTCAAACAATAATGTTTATTTACCTCTGTGACATTTCGCTAGTTGGAAATAATTCCAATAATAGTTCCTTACTAAGATGTCAAAGCGTCATCTTGTTTTACGATATCTAACTCGAGCGGAACCGGGCCCAAACGGCCAGAAATATCTACCAAGTCTGAGGTGAAGGAAATATAATTCAGTGCACTGTTCAACCGTGGTTACGTAGATTTCGAGGAGGAGGTTTTTTGTTTCAAATCTCCATTTATTCATATAAAAAAAATATATATATATACAATACATAAATATATATATACATAGGGAAATAATTATAATACTTATCCTACCCGGAGGTCGAGAAGGAGGCTTGAGCTTTGAAGGTAATGAAGCAAAATTCATAGGTCCTCGTGCGCCATCCGAACTGCCATTATCCTTGGATCTAGACCAATTTGTCTCTTTCCTTGAACACGATTATTCGTCGGCAGGAAGAGCACTGATGAACCCAGGCTAGGCTGTGCGCGTGCAAACATGCCTGCAAGATGACCACATCACTTGGGCGAAAATCTTCACGATCTATATCACCAATCCAGAAAAAACAAAAAAACGTGTGTGGTTCTCCTAATGAATTTGATATAACAAAAAAAAACATCCAGAGATAGCAAAGCTGTTGGAAAATTGACTTTATCGAAAGTAATAAAAAAAAAAAAAAAAATACAAAGGAGAACGATTTTCCGGAATGGCGAATCGAGTTTCCATAACTTTCCAGGTATGCCCTGAATCACATTCACATTCACACGAGAACCAATTGGACGAGTGGAAAGCGTGGAGTTGCTTTATTTGGTGCTTTATTGGCCGCTTTCCAATGCAAATGGTAGTGGCTTTTCAAATGTACTTCTCCTGTTTTGGAACCGATTATTTTGAATTATATCTTGATACGACATAAAGGTGTTGCCAACCTCATATTTGCACAGGGAGAGGAAGGCCAAAACTGAACAATAAAAAAAATACCACAAACCACGAAGGTTGTGGAGTTCAGAACGTAATAAGGGCCGTGATGTTTCAGCCAACGGATGTGCAGGGAGCTGATTTGACCGAGATAGATCTTAAGGGTACCAACTTTATAGAGGCTAGGTGAGCCTCAGGAGCGTCTGCAAGTTCTTCAGGTTCCATCCAAGGATACAACTAATAGATTAATGTATTAAAACAAAATAAATTAGACAGTCATGAAAAAAACCCAACAGGAGTGAAAATTCAAACATCTGTAATAACTGTGTTCTTTTTGAATTTATTAATCAATTATTGCCTGAGTTATTTAAATTTCATCTGTAAATTGAAAATCTACTTTCCATGTCTATTGGCACTTCGAGCAATAATCGTATGCATTTTCAAGTGATTTATTTATTAAATATTTTTATTTATATATATAATATTTTATTTTTACCAGATCGGCCTGGTGGGCCTTTACATGGTTGTTATAATATTAATTATTTATTGTTTATAACAATTGATTATGGGAGGGGGGTATAGTCCGTACAATAGACACCCCTAACTAAATACATCGTTATAACTATTGGATAAGATTAAAACAGTGGATTGTGTTATATAAAAAAATATACATATATAAAATAGCTGTTAAATAAATTTAAGGTAGTAATGTCACTAGAATACATAATTACACAGCTCGTAGTAAGATGTCGTGCAGTAACCTGGGCTTTAGTCTTCGAGATGATGTCTGCTTTCCTACGTTGTAATTTATTGCTCCTTTAACTGCTGGTAATTGGGCATGAAATTTTCTGAATCTTTTTTTTATGTGGTCATCTATTGTTTCTATTTGTAGTTCTCGGTATAGTTGACTGTTTCTGATGAACCAGGGGGCATCCACTGCGATTCTTAAAACCTTGTTTTGAAAAGATTTTGAATGGATGCTGCTCCCCAGACTTCACAGCCGTACATCAGTAATGGCCTTAGGATTGTTTTGTAGATTAGAATTGTTATCTCTGGTTTTAATTTTGATTTTCTATTCACGATAGGATAGAGCATTGACAATCTTGCGTAGGTTTGGGTTTATTTACTATTAATATGGGTATTCCAGGTTAGGCGGCGGTCCAGTTGAACTCCAAGGTATCGTACAGCTTCGCTGGCAGGGTTCCATTTAATTAAATATTTTTATTTTAAAGAGAAGATTTAAGATTTCTCTTTAAAATAAAAATATTTAACAATCAAAACAGCTGACCAATAATTATAAAAAGATTTATTTATTAATCAACACATATGATGGGGTGCACAAGGTCAATACAATATATATACAGCTATCATCATATATATACATATATATTTATACATATATATATATATATATATATATATATATATATACTGCTTAATTGAGATAATACCCGAAAATCGACAAGTTTAATGATTTATTGATGTTGAATAGTTATTTGTGCAGCTAGGGACTAAAGAAGATCATTATTCCTTCAGCTATAAGTTTGTACAATTCCAGTTTGTTCCCGAGCGAATGCGAGGAAACAGTCGAGTTTATTTCTGAGCGAATCTTTACTCAGGAGAACAAGCCGAGACAGTAAAGTATTGCTGGAAGTATTGACCAATTTAGTCCCGAGGGGCATACAAGATTTTATCTCTAGGTGGGATGTAAAATGGCAAACTATACGCTATAATTTTTTTTTTTAAAGAGGAAAGATAGGCCCTCGAACGGGATTTGAACCCGGAACCTTTGTCTCACCGTGACATCGCTATGCCAATTGAGCTATCCAAGGCCCCTGCCGGTCGAGGACAAACCTTTTCTCTCATAGATCCTAAAGCCCCAGTGCTTCCGCCATTTTTGCGATGAATCCCGGTCGAGGGCCTATATTTTCTCTTTAAAAAAAATAAAAATATTTATAATTCATAAAAAATGACCAATAATTATAAAACATTATAAATAATAATATGACGTAACTCAATAAGACCCTAAATTAAATTTTTTTGTATATTTTTTTGTATAAATTAAATTTAATTTATTGATATTTACAGCTATAATAATATTACAATAAGTAAATCTGCTATATGTACAATACGACTTGAAAAACACTTGTGGAGAAACTACCCATCGTTAGCACTCCAAAAAATTAAAATTAATGTTCAAAGAACTTCTTTCTAGTGTATTCATCGCGAAAATGGCGGGAGCACTGGGGCTTTAGGATCTATGAGAGAAAAGGTTTGTCCTCGACCGGTAGGGGCCTTGGATAGCTCAATTGGCAGAGTGATGTCACGGTGAGACAAATGTTTCGGGTTCAAATCCCGCTCGAGGGCCTATCTTTAAAAAAATAAAAATGTTTATAACTCATAATAAATGACGAATAATTATAAAAAATTATACGCTATAATGATTGTTGTTTAGCCGGTTCACCCAGCCGCTTCTCCCAATCACCCTGAAGATGGCCTACATTGTAGGTCAAAATGTCGGCATTGGCTAAATATAAGTGTAGTACTTATTTGGTGTTTTTATGACTGTCTCCGTTCTCCACTATACGCTATAATATTTTATATTATGTTATGTTTTACAATAAATCCATAACTTACACAACCTGAACATAAATGAACTTCTGTTTATCAGTTTTGGTGTTTTGAAACAACAGCTGATTTTAATGGCCGGTGAGACAGGTGTAGCGAGCTAACTTGTTCAGTACAAAACCTACATTATTTAGACGAATTAGGCTTCATCTTTTCACTTTATCCCCTAGGGAACACCTGTTATAAAATATAACTGCTTGCGCATGCGAACAAGATTGCTCTTACTATAACTGCGGTGGCGTTAATACACAAGTACCGCCTTTCATCTAAGAAATATCGCTCAACGCGGCTAACGAGCTTTACGGCGATCCGTTGTCTAGTTGCTAGCAAAACGACATACTAAGCCCTAGATTGCGGGTTCGTAATCCGACAGGTGGTCCTAGGATTTTTTAGGTATGCTGTCCTTCGGAAGGGATGATAAACTAGGATCACAAGAATGTACTCGTTAAAAATCCCTATCCTAATTAAACCTGGACTGGCATAATTTAGAGCTCCTTCTGTAGCATCGCCTGGTTAGCAGCATAAAGTGACGTTAAATGAATAAACGAGAAGTTTTCACTTCAATAATTTGTCCGCCGGATTCGAAACCGAGACTCTTATCTCAGATACTCGGCACTCTACTCCGCTTCCTAAATCTAAAATAAAAAATAATTAAAAAAATAAAATGAAACCAACTTATAGCGGAGTTAATAATAACGCTTCTCTCATAATAAGGGAAACCTATTTTCAGAAGAAGGGAGCGGAGTGGCTCAGTGGTAGAGCACTGAGTTGCCATGCCGGAAATCCAGGTTCAAACCCCTCTACAAACGTCCCTTTTTATTTAGTCTGTTTGCAGCCGGAGATGGATCATATAGGATCTTGGACCCTCCTGGGGCTCACCCAGCTTCTATAAAATATTATAAAAATAGGGTACCCAAAATAAGGGGGGAAATCTGGCGGTTGAGCGTGGTCTAGGACAAGTCACCTCCTTGCAGAAACTTTGTCCATGAAACAGTACAGTCTCTACCATGTACTGATTCCCAGACCCTTCCTGGGTTGTAGTGGTGCAGGTTTTTTTTTATTTTCAGAAGACGCTTAGCGAACTCTTGTAATATCTATTTCTCACAATTTCTAGTTTAATTATTTATTTTCTAATGAAAAACAAAACAGGAAATGTTATTAAATAGCCGTCATTGACACTTCTCTCTGTCACGCAAGCCTTCAAGCTCTTTGGTTGTGACAAATGTCGTGCGAAAGAAAGTCACCCTGAGGTTGAATTGAAGAGGGAAAGTATTAGAAATCTCTTTATTCCTCGATTCTTCTAGTTATTGAAAGCACTTGTCCTAAAGGTGAGGCTATGCAAGGTGTCCGATGTAGAGGGGCATTTCTTTTCGGCAGATGTACTTCTGCATAAAGACCCCAATCTTTAGGGTTTCCGCCGTCCAAGGTCATGTTCTCATGTTCACTATCTCTTTTGTTTATTAACGTCACTTTATGCTGCTATGGCTAATCGGACGATGCTACAGTGGGAGCTCTTAATTTTGCCTATCCAGGTTTAATTAGGGTAGGTATCTTTAACGAGTACCTGACAACGGATAGGGTCGGAACTCCCGTTTAACGTCCCTTTCGAAGGACGGCATAACCAAGGATTTTTCACTCCCTTTAAAAAATCCGGGCTACGAAACCGCGGGCTTAGTAGTTTGTTATGCTAACCACTAGACCCCAGGATGCTCCCCATGTCCACTACCTGGATTGAAGAAGGTTTATGGAGAGAACTGCCGGACTGAATTGGCAACACTGGTTTCAGTTGGTGACGTGCCTGATGATCGTACTGTATTGCGGTACGGGAGTGGTCGCACAGTGCGGGGGTGACAACAGTACCAGTAGCGGTGGTACCCAGGCGAACCTCACCTGCGCGGAGTCGAGGGCGACATCTGTACCTTGCGCAGGGAACTGCACCCTCCCTGCCGACGGCACTTCCAGGCTTCTACCAGGTACCTAGCAGGTTTATTTATATTTTTTGGATTTATAATAAATGGTGTATAGAATCATATTGTATGATATATAAATTGTTTATAGAATGGCTATGGTCTTGTTTTGTGTGACAATCACATATCATGTTTTTGGTTTTTCAATAAATTTTACAAATTTCTAACCTCTTAGCTGATTGCTGAGGAGTCAGTTCGTGAGGGACCAGCACTTTATCACTTTCCCAATGGAGCGTAGATAACGATTAACAATATCTTATGACACACCACAGTCACTGGCAAGTCCGCAAGTACTTGTGGATGGATTTGACTCAACAGCTTCTTGTAGATCCTCATCAATATCCATTAAAGGTCGCCCTGAGCCCTTTTTCCTTTCCAACGTCGTATCTCCACTACTAAAATTTTCAAACAAAAGCCGCGTAGTGCGCTGTTCAAGGACACGTTCCCCTTCATATTTAATGATTTCACGATTTGCTTCAGCGGCTATAAAATTTGTTTTCCAGTAATGTTTTAAAATTACGAGAATTTCGTATGAGACTGTCATGTTCCTCACTTGAAAAAAATAACTAAACTGAGGCTTTTATTTTTGAAGAAGACTAATGGGATTAAAGCTACTGCCCCACTACAATAAATGGTTAAGTCCAATTTTCTGCAAAATAAGTTTCTTATACTTAAGTAAGCGGAATCGAGTTATTTTCGAGTAAGTTATTATAGTGAGTAAGGGGCTATGTAAGGCATTGGCTTGAAAAGGAGTTATTGCTTATATTACAACTCCATTTAAAGCCAAAAACTGCGATAAGAATATGATTCCGGCTATCTGAAAGCAGTTAACTCTCTTTACACAAAATCTTACTTAACCGCTTATTCACCGGAGCTGCAGAAATAAGTTTAGTATTAAACACGATTAAAATATTTATAGTCCTTTGAAATCTTGAATTTGTAAAAACGGTTATTTTTTTTTTTTTTTTACAATCTCTATTACACCTTTCTTACAGGTCGCCCACTGTCTGTTAACTATAAGAATAGCAGATGAAAGGATGCAATCCTCAGGCTTGAATTACTAATGCTAGTCATTCTTGAATGTTCTTTACTGAACTTAAGGACGAAGTGAGACTAGAATGAATTTATTAGTTCCTATAATTATTACCTTAACTAAGCCGGTGTGGTTCTTCTGCACTACCTCCTTACCTTTATCTTGAATGATTACAGGTGTCACGGTTGCCTCTAGCAACGAGACCTTCGAGAAACCTCTGTCCACGACAGCGCAGTTCTCCCCTAGTCCTTTCCTAGGAGTCATCCCAGAGCGACCCGGCTCTCTCGTCATCGGGGAAGTCTTCCAGGACACCGTCGCCCCGCAGTCGGCCACCGCAAGGCAGAAAACACTCGCTTTCCCGTCGAATCGACCAGTGCAGGAGTACGCTCATCCCAGAGACACCTACAGGGACTACCAGAGGCCGAGCGTAGAGATTCACGTAGGACCGGCCGGGACGGATTACGAACGTCCCGAATACGATAACTCAGGACGACCCTACGGAAGCCCCGATGTAGATATCACAGTGCCCACCGGATACGGCAATGCGGAAGGGATTCCCCCGAAACCGGAAGGCGGACGGCCGCACATCGCCCTATCTGGCGGATCCTATCCGAACCAAGTGGACTATAGCGGGTATCCGAACGTAAGGCCCAAGCAGCCTTTCTATGAAGGCTACGAGAACATCAAGAATCTGCTGAAGCCAGTCAAAGTAATGAATATTGAGTCAATGTATAGTATCAATTATATTTTGGTTGCTAAACTATCGGCCACTTCCAATATTTCTAATTTAATATTCAGTCAGGTGTTGTGGTTATTGAGAAAGCAATAGATAGTTAAACGTTAGCGTGCAACTTAACCGTAAAATAGTAAATATTGGAGGTAGGCCTTCTCAGCTTTCGACCAACTATGTATATCTAATATATCTTCTTAATAAGATCCATATTTGATTATATATATATATATATAGTATTAAAAATTGAGAAGAAAAATAAAAAATGAAACAGTTCCGTAGTTATTATATCAAAGTACCGGTTGCACAGCCCGGCAGGCGGCCTTATGATTTTTCAAAGGAAGTAAAAATTCTTATTTATGCCGTCCTTCGTCATTCGTAAAATGTTTTTTTTTTTTTTAAAGTGTCAAGTATTCTTTAAAAAAGCCTATTTTAATCGTACCAGTTTCGGCAAAATTTAGGACTCCGACTGTTCAGCCAAAATAACCTAATGTTTATCATAAAGTATTTATGAACATTATCCATTATTAAATTAATTTAAATATTTCATATTAATATTAAATTAGTATGAAATATCGATTAATGATCTTTGTTCCAGGACACATCTCAACACGTAATATAATTGAAAGGTTCAAAGACTCATGTAAATCAAGTTGTGCTTCCCAATATTCTAGTCTAGTTAAAAAAAATATTCTATATATAATTGATTTTCTACATTATTTATGTAATAGCACTATCAGTACTGTTACGGGCTACTGGGTATTAAAATGAATTAAACAATTCCTTAATTAAAGATACTAAAGTTTATTAACACAAGTGATAAAAAGAATACAAGTAAATTATCAACAATTAAATTATTAAAGTAATATAAATTTATAATAACAATATTCTAAGTATTTATTACCTAGGCCTAACTCTATTTAATTATTACAATAATATAAGTTATTACTAATTCTAAATGACTTAACTATTTACATAAATTTGTATGAATATTATAAAATTACACTACAATTTATTACTACTAATTAACACTTACAGTTCACTAGTCCACCGACCGTAAGATTCTCCAAATATCGAGAACTGACACACAGTAACAAACAGAAGCAGTTTATTACACTCTCGAGACTGTCACAGTTCACTGATACACTTATTACACTGGCCGGTTCAACACTGACTAGTTTATCACACTGCCACTCACTTATCACAGATCTTCACCGTGCGTGGTCTACTCTCAAACTAAGACTGACTCGAGGCGAGGGAAGTATTTAAATAGGCAAGGCCGAACATTCTAGAACACGGAAGGGTGGAGACAATTCTGGAATCTTCTTAGTCCTTTTCCGACAAAAGGAGACGACCGAGAAGGTCCTAATCCTATTTTAAGTTCTCCCGCCGACGGATTTAAGCCACTAATCCCTTGCTTCCGCCTTCCTCTCTGCGACCGTAACAGTACTATCTAGGCTAATAGTTTTGATAACTATCTTCAACAAAAGTTTTTGTTCAGAGCCCGCCACCGTACCAGTTCGAGCCCAGCTTCGGAGCAGAGAAGCCCATCCTGGAAGACAACGGCGAAGGGAACCACTACAGCCTGGCGTACCCTCCGGTCGCTCCGGAAGGTACTCCGCCCGGGTACAATCAGTACCTAGCTGAACATGGCAAGTGAGTAGTAGTGTACCATAGTAGTAAGGCATGGCAAGTCGGTGTACTGTACCATCGTAAGGCATGACAAGACGGTGTACTGTACCATCGTAAGGCGTGTCAAATGGGTACTGTACCATCATAAGGCATGGCAAATATATACTATACCATTGTAAGGCATGGCTAGTGACTACTGTAATAAAGCCAATACCTTACTTACTGATGGGTGCTACAGTCCTACAAGGACCTTAAGACATTCCGGTCCTGTGCTCGCTCCCTCCATCTCCTTACACAACTTGTTTCTTTGACATCATCCAACGATCTCATTCTTGGTCTTTCTCTACATTGTTTTCCTCCAATTTTCCATATAGCTGGCATCTTGGCATCCTAGTTTCTGGCATCCGTTCCTCATGTCCCAGCCAACTGAGACGGGCTTAAGTACCATTTTCTCTTATTGGCCATTTATTTATTCCGAAGTATTTTCCTTACCAAGACAGAGTTTTCTTTGTTTTACACAAATTTTCTTCCACTTTCTATTGTCAATACCCAGGATCCACTGCCTTAAGTGACTATGGCTCAGGGTAGTATCGTATATAGTGTCATTTGCTTGTTTATGTAGGGTTTTAAACTTTTTTGCAGGGCTTGGAGGCACCTGCAGACAGCCTCTATTCTCTTATTGTCACCTGGATTGATAAAACCAATAGCTAGGATTGTTATTGAAACAATAAGAAAATGTCTGTGGTTGCATTGCTTTAGTCATCATTATTTGTGGTTAGGTTGAAAGGTTATTAGAGGAGGTTTCGATTAATTCGAGTCCTTTTTGGATTTAGAATTGCTGGATGGGTGAGACATATCCTAGGTATTTCTTACTAATATTATTAATGCGAAAGTTTGTTAGTTTCTCTTTCACGCAAAAACTATTGAACGGATTTGAATGAAATATTACACTACTATAGGTTATACATCAGAATAACACATAGGCTACAACAAGGGCGGATTTAGGGGGGGGGGCTTAAATGAGAACTAAGAAAGGAATTTGGATAATTGCACCCCCCATTGGTTTCCCCCTTAATATAATAGGGGTATCAAAGATTGTCGTCAGTTTTGAAGTTATACATCTGAAATTTTGGATGTATATACGAGTAACTTATAGTCACAAAAAATTGAATTAATTATTTAAAATGATCTGTCACGAAACTTTATGTGTCAGACCGAATTCCACGCGAGCGAAGCAGCGGGAAAAAGCTAATATATATATATTTATTGTTTTTGTGGTTTTCCAGGATGTCAATAGCCGCCCGGATATTCGGTTCACGGACGGTCGGCATCGATATGAGTCCTCGTGCGCCTGCTCATCCCTATCTGCCATAATCCTTGGATCAAGTCAATTTGTCCCTGGTCTTGAACCCGATTGTACGTGGGGGGAAGGGGCACAGGTGAATCGACCACAAAGGGACTATTTATGGAGGAATGGGCAGCCTGTCGCTGTACCGTGGAAACCACCCATTCCTCTGCAAGTAATATTTGTCTATAAGAAAACCGCATTACAGTGTTAAAGATCTTCAAGGTCTGTATACCCAACCGAAATAAAATTAAATACATATGTGTGTGTGTTTTACGTGGGTAGGTGGAAATCTTCAAAAGACGCGGGTAGACCCGTACCTATCCGTGTGTGGGATTTTCCCTCACTAAAATCACCTCCCTACACCTGTTTTCCACACCCCACGGGACCGCCGTTAGGCATTACTTCGTGGAGGGGAATGGCTGTGTGCAGCCTCATGGCCATTTCCATCTTGTAGCTTCTTGTTCTAAATTCTTATTCTTCAAGGAGGCATCAGTCTTCTACTTCTTATTTTCTCTCCGTGTCCTTTCCCCCTTTTTCAGTCATTTGAGGACCCATGTGGCCATTTTTTTCACGGCTGCCCACTGTTCATCCGACTCTCTCTCTCTCTCTCACTCTCTCTCTCTCTCTCTCTCTCTCTCTCTCTCTCTCTCTCTCTCTCTCTCTCTCTCTCTCTCTGTGTGTTTGTGTGTGGGTGTGGGTGTTGAATAATCTTAGTTGACCTTATTCATACGAGGAAAATGGCCGGGTGGAGGCAGAAACAAATTCTCTTAAGTAGGGAGAACTGTTTTTTGGAAAGCTAACGTTTCGACCCACATTGCAGTTCTTCAGGGCTAAATGTATAAGATACATATAAATTAAAATAGTATATGGTAAAGAAGAACATTATATGTATAAGTAATAGAAATAAGAACCAGAGGGTACTGAATCATATAATAAGAAAGAGGTGACCAACAAATTAAAAATTAAAACTTTTTTTTTTTTAAATATATTTACAGCTGTATTACAATTATACAACAAGTAAATAGAATGCGTGTTACATAATGACAAGTAGAGAAAATACCCACTGGTAGTACTAAAAAATAATTAAAACTTAGAACAGAATAATAGAAAATAAAAATTAAAAGCTAATAAAAAAAAAATAATTAGATTAGGAATTATAAACTAAAATATTAGAGAAGAAATTAGTTGACTGGAGCTTCTAGTGTAAGGATAGAGATAGTTGGGGGGGCAGTCAATGAATCACCATAATAAGTGTATACTTATTTATTGTGTGCCGACGTTTCGACCTACTTTGTAGGTCATCTTCAGGGCCAATATACGGAGTGGCAGCAGGGAAAGGACAACTGGCAACTACATTTCCTTACCCTCCAGCCGCTCCGTATATTGGCCCTGAAGAGGACCTACAAAGTAGTTCGAAACGTCGGCAAACAATAAATAAGTATTCACTTATTATGGTGTTTCCATTGACTACACCCTCAACTATATCTATCCTTACTATAGATCAATATATTTATTACCATTGATATTATTTTAATTTATATGTATGTTGTAAATTTAGCATTGAAGATCTTGAAGAAGACCTGCAATGTGGGTCGAAACGTTGGCTTCCATTTTAAGAGAATTTTTTTCACTCTCACCTAGACCATTTTCTTCCATATATTTATATATTATGTATATACATTCTAAGGTGATTGGGATTATTTCAAGGGCTAAGAGGCCGTTATAGAGCATATTGATATACAGGAGGAATACAAAGGAGAGACTAACACTCTCAAACAGCTGATCACCCATCGACTCAGCCGAACACACCTGCGAGTGAAACCGACACCGGCAGAATTCCAGCGGCGAAAACGAGAGTGAGTTTCGGTTTCTCCAGCGGCCTCCAGCGGCTCCGCCTCAACGGAAAAAAACATTTTTTTTCCTTCTCCGCGGCCATCTTCCACTTTCTCCTAATTCCTCCTGATTTGCCCGGAAATGGTTCTCCTTCCGCCGGATGGAGGTTGGGCATTGTAACGGAAATTAAAAGATAATCGATTCTTTGATAGGCCATTATCGATTGTTTAGCATGGGAGCAAAAAAAAAATAAAAATCTGAAATGTTTATATCTCTATGACTGTAGTTAGTGACGTATTTTCGTTGGAAATATTCTCAATTTTAAGATTTTAAATATTAAAATACATTTTATTTATTTATATTTAACAAGTTGTAACTTTTCGTTCGTTTCCCTTTTAATATTTTCCCGAAAATACAAGTTACCATGAGCTTTAGTATGGGAGAGAGAATTCAATTATGGGAAATGTGCATACTTCGGTAATCATTTCTTCTAGAAATGAACGTTTCAACAAACATATATCATCTTTACTTCGAAATGCTAATTAAAGCGATTATTTCCTTATGAAATGATTACCGAAATCTACTAAGTACCGATCATTACATTCTATTTAACATACTAAATCACATGATAAATTGCATTTTAGGAAAATATTAAAATGGAAACGAATGACAAGTTAAAACTTGCTGCGAATCTACTCGAAGCGGAAACAGATACCTTTATTCTCTTTGACATATCGAATTTCTAAAGTGATCGATTGATACGTACTCTTACAATGTGTTACAGGGACTCCGGAAGCAAGTGGAAGAGCGTGCTCAGGTTCGTAGCGACCGTACTTCCGTTCGGTCTTCTGTTGGCAGCACTGTCGCCCAACATCCTCGTCATCAGCCCCGCCGAAGAGTGAGTATCGATTGTACAAATCGAAAATATATCGATAATCCGATGTCAGGTTCTAATATATTTTTTTTCTCTAATAAATTAATTATTTATTAATAAATTAGGCTAATATATGTAAAATACGTGCACTTAACGTCTTTCATTTAAATGCAACTGATATGGTTACCATGGTAACAGCTTTGAGACAAGACCGGGGAGGTTATTCTGATTCGTGTGCTGTTTAAAAAGAAAAGTAAATATTTTGCGAAATATTTATTATGTTTTTAGTCAATAACTGTTATAGTATTGCTGTAACTCAGGGTGGCGTCTCATTTAATTTGTTTAATATTTTTCAGATGAACGGATCTAAATCTAAACCTAATTTGGTGTACCAGGTTTATAGAGACTGGATGAGTCTCAGGAGGTCCAAGATCTCAGAGGATCCATTCCTGGCTTTTAACAGTAGATTAAATAAAATCTACCTTTTAATACTTAACTTTTCTTATTAGTGTATTAATTTAACTGTGAGATGTTAAGCTGGAAGACAATAGATCACATAGAGAGTTTGAAAGTCCCCGACAATGGAGGTCTTTTGATGCTCGGGAGAGATTTCCGCCGCAGACATGCCGACAACGGGAGACGGCCGCGATTACGATGGAAATGGAGAGTGGATACCCAACAGTTCCGAGGGAGAGAGTGATGGACCCCGGGTCGGCTAGCATTCCTTTCTGTCCCGCCTCTTTAAGTCTAAACCCTCAGGCCGTCTTATTAACATTTAACAAGATTTATTCTAGTGAGTCGCGTTCAGACAGTTGACCCTTCACCTCCTGCCCAGTCCTGAAGATTAGTTCGAAACGTAGGCACGATGAAATAACTAACTTATTTTGTATATTTTTTTAAAATTTATTCATTGAAATTTATTGGGAGCGGAGGGGCCCAGTGGTAGAACACTGAGTTGCCATGCCGGAAATCCTGGTTCAAATCCCGCTGCGGGTAAGAATTTTATTTAGTCTGTTTGCAGCCGGAGATCATTTAGGATCTAGGACCCTCCTGGGGCTCACCCAGCCTCTATAAAATGTTATAAAAATAGGGTACCCAAAATAAGGAGGAAAAATCTGGCGGTTGAGCCTGATCTAGGGCAAATCACCTCCCTGCAGAACTGTTGTCCATCAAACAGTACAGTCTTTACCATGTACTGAACCCCAGACCCATTCACTGTTTGTAGTGGTACAGGTTTTTTTTTTTTTATTTACTATTGTATTATAACAATATAAGTAAATTTAAGTCCAGATGGGTCTTAGTGATGTATATGAGTATTTTGTAATTAATTGGGACCTTAGAGCGTTTGTCTAGTTAATGTTGTAGCATCCCGAAACGGCGAGCTGTTTCTTGTCGTTTCAGTTGCTTAATAATAAAATTTTACGTTAGAGAAGAATTGGTCGACTGTATATTCTAATATAAGTAAGAAATAGTTGGGGGTGCAGTCAATAAAAACACCTTAGTAAGTGTAACTTATTTATTGTGTGCCGACGTATCGGCCTACAATGTAGGCCATCTTCAGGGCTGAGAGAGAGAAACAAACAGAAATATATAACTTATAATATATATGTTACTGCAACGTTTTTATATATTTCTGTTTATTTCTCTCTCTTAGTCCTGAAGACGGCCTGCATTGTAGGCCGAAACGTCGGCACACAATAAATAAGTTACACTTATTTAGGTGTTTTTATTGACTGCACCCCCAACTATTTCTTCCTTATAATAAAATTTTACAATTGAGGCGTTGACATTGAAAAGGATGTAAGTGCTAAAATTGCCGAACATTTTTTTTTTCACTGAAACAGATTTATCAGTAGTTATTATTACATATGAACTTACCCACTTTTCAACACTATTGGACTTGAACATAGAATCAAAAAGGGAAAAAAAAAATTCGGCAATCTTGGTACTTACCTCCTCAATTCTTCAGACCGATTGATAAAAAATAATCGAATTACAAACACTACGCTGCCGGGTAATCGATTTAAATCAGTTTGTCTGTTTGGTCAGCTTTCACTGAGAGAATTTATAGAAAACGAAAAAGACTTCGCTGATGCCAGTGACAATGATACGAAGAGCTGCCAAGTATTCGGAGGCAAGTATAACTTTCTTTCTTCGTTTCACTTGTGACATCAATGGCTCTTTAGTGTTTGGTGATGTGCGGGTTGTGTCCTGTCATGGCGCAGTAAATAACTGCCGATATAGAAGCGAAAATTCTCCCAACGACTGCCACAACGCGCAATCCTTTCGGGGATCTCTCACAACACATCTATCCTTCACCCTTTATACATCAAAAATGTTTATCCGTAATAATACAATAAAGAAGGACTTTTGTAGTTGTATGTGCATGAAGATCCCTGGTTCTAGCGAAACAGAGGCAGAAATTTAAAAAAAAACCTGTACCATTACAATTTAGTAAATAAAGTTTACATACAGTTTAGTACATGGTAGAGATCGTTCTCTGAGGTCATTTGTCCTATCACACCAGATTTTCCCTCTATTTTCGATACGCAATTTTAAAGGCTGGGTAAACCCGGGGAGGTTCATGGATCTTCCCATCTCTTGTTAATTAAATAAAATCTGCCAGTAGCCGGATTTAAACCCAGGTAACTTATCTACTAATGAACTTCTCCCGCTACCGACACATGAATCAGTTTATCGATTCACAGCCACGTGTGGACCTTGTAAGATTGGCACAGCCTCCCAAGGCCTCTATAGATCCAGCCTCTACGGATTGGATGAACTTAATTGAGGCCTATTATTATGAAGCCTTTTTTTACGCAGAGAAGTCCGCCACATATCCTTAAAAGTGGTCTGTGTTAATTTATTAATACATAGTGAGGTTGATTATTAATTTAGCGTCACTTTATGATGCTATGGCTAGTCTGACGATGTTACCCCCGTGTTCTCGCAATTTGCGATGTATACATTGAACATTACTTTAATTAGGATCTTGTTGACTTACGTCATTGTATATTATTATAATTTATTTTATTTTCTTATTAATTGTTATAATTTTAAATATTTTTATTTTGAAGAGAAAAGATATGCCCAGGGATTCGAACCCGGGTCTCCCATGTTTCCGTCATGGTGTTCTACCAACTGAGCTATCCTGGTTCGTATCTCAGTCGGACAAATCCATTCTCTTCAATGATCCATATATGTAATAAAAAAATAAAATAAAATTAGACAAATTTATATGAGTGATGAAATATCTTTTCAATATTTGTTAAAGTATTTGAATAGTATTCTATGCGATGTTATGTCAAATAAATCATTTTTGTTTATTCAGGGATATTTAAAAATACTTGATATTTGTATATGCCGCATAGATCCGAAGGCACCGCGAAGAACCCCGTTCATCGATCTCTTCCTCATGGTAGCCTTGGTCCTTGCGGGCTGAGGAAGCTCTGCGAGGCCTTGTCCACTTCGCCGCAGGACTTCGAGGTCTTCCTTAAGGCGGCCAGGCAAGGGTGAGTACAATACTGTATAATAATTCACTTTACTTGAGGTTATGGTTTACAGGAAATAATCTGAAGATATTAATTTAAAAAACAATTCAGATGTATTATCTGACAGTTTAGTAAACGAGCAGCGCAGAAGGCCGGCTGCGCAGGGGGGGGGGAGGGGGGGGGCGTGTCCTTTCCACTATTAGCTCACTTCACTCGCTCTTTGTTCTCACCATAACTCAGTTTGGTCTTACTCTAAGATATCTGCTATCTCTTTGAGTTATTATTGTTGTTTTGCGTTAACTGCGGCTAAACTTGGTCTTCATTTTGGACCATGGTCATTGTTAATGTGATCTAACTTCGGCATCTTCTGGAATCTATTTATTACAACGATGTTGTGGGGGGAACACCCTTCCCTCCACCACACTTCGCCAGTCCCCATCCCGATTCTGCTGCAGGTCGTTTACTAAATTGTCAAAATAAAATAATCTTTATAATAATAACAACCTCGAACATATCACCTCTCTGTACAACGATTTTCTTAAGACATTATCTAATATGTACTGCACACAAGACCCATCACGGATTTTAGAGTCGCTGTATTTTAAAAAAATATTCTATAACGCTAGAATGCACCGTTTAGGAATTATACATGGGAATCAGAAATTCCATCTAAAAAAAAATTAAAATTCCCAGTTTTTGTCAGTGGTGCAGTTTTCATGTCAGATTTGGTATAATAATTTCATATATTCGTTTGTATGGAAGAAGTAGTTTTTGTTTATGTGTGTTAATATTCTTTGTATATGTGAGTGTAAAACGTTTATACAGCTCCACTACAATATGTGGTTAAGTTGGATTTTGTCCAGAGAGAGTTAACTGCTTTCAGATAACCGGAATCGTATCATTCTCGTAGTTTTTGGCTTGAAATGGAGTTGTAATATAAGCAATAACTCCTTTCAAACCAATGCCTTACTTCGCACCTTATTCACTACGAAAATAACTCGATCACGCTTACTTAAGTACAAGAAACTCATTTTGGAGAAAATTAGACTTAATCACTTATTGTAGTGGGGCTGTAGTCATATGTACTCAGATATAGAAGTCAAGTTACACTAACTCATTTCTTTATTATTTGTAATTAGAACATCATTTATTATGTACAACAGCAACTTTACCAATCTGACATATTTACAGTATGCAAGATATAAATCAATACGTTTTTACAAATTTTACAAAATAGTTTTCTTCCTTTCGCTGTGCTCTCTGCCTCGAAGTATTTGGTCCCCTCTGAAAAAAAAATCATAGTAAAACCTTTACAGCAATTAAAATATAAAATTTTTTAAAAGATTAATGTATTGATATTTACAACTGTAATAATATTACAACAAGTAAATTTTCTAATATGAACAAATGACATGAAAAAAAAAAAAGAAAGGGAGAAACTACCCAACAGTAGCACTCCAATAAAGTTTTTATAGTAGAAGGCCTCGAGGCCATCTTATTTTCAAACGCCTCGGAGGGTTATCAGGGATATTATGGGAAGCAAGTCGAGAGACTAGCGGATTCAAGTGTGTATGGAGCTTGTCATGGAAGGATAGGTATCTAGTTTGGGCCAAATCAGCAACATATGGGATATTAAGATCATGATGGATGAGTTTGTTTGTGACATAATAAGGAGCATTGAGGATTTTACGAAGGATTTTGGATTGTAAGGATTGGATACGAGATGAATTGGATGCTTTAGTATAGCCCCAGAGCTCAACTCCATATGTCCAAATAGGTCTGATAACTGTCATGTAAATGAGTCTTTTGTAATTAATTAGGAGCTTTGAACGTTTGTCCAGTAAATGTTGAAGTAGGCGATAACGCCGAGCAGTTTCTTGTCTTTTCAGTCTTGTAAATTATTTAATTTAGCTGAGATAAAGTTTTACCTTCCGTTCTTGGGATAAGTCTATTCCTTTAAATTTAACTTCAGCAACTGCTCTTCAACATTATTTGCACATAACATGCTAATATTGATCAAGGATTTAGGTTGATTGGTGTGGTAATAATGGTAATGATCGTTCATCAGTTTGGTAGGATTATGAGAACTGTGTAGGCTCGAAAAGTCGCCAAAAGGAAAGCACACAATCTCACTAACAAAAGTATATTTAAACTTTGTACCCTCAAGGTAGAGTATCCTTGGCCCCCAATCCTTTATGCAGTTTATACACCTAACATCCCGATTCATCCTAATACTATCCTTACTACCTATGCTGATGATACATGTGTATTATCAGTCAACACCAATCCAGTTATTGCATCCCAAAGCCTCCAATCCCATATCAATGATCTTGAAGAATGGTGTCAAAACTGGAGAATTAAAATAAATTCTCAAAAATCGCATCAAATCACTTATACCTTGCGTCGTAAACCAATGACATCCTGCCCTTCAGTATCCTTTAATAATATCCCACAGGTGCCTGTAGAACAGATCCGATACTTAGGGTTGCACCTTGACAAACGATTAACCTGGAATCCTCATACAAGACTGAAAAGACAAGAAACCGCACGACGTTTCAGGCTACTTCAACACTTACTAGACAAACGCTCTAAGCTCCCAATTAACTACAAAAGACTCATCTACATGACCATCATACAACCTATTTGGACTTACGGAGTAGAGCTTTGGGGCTCCACTAAGCTATCGAATTCCTCTCTTATCCAATCCTTACAGTCCAAAATCCTTCGTAAAATCCTCAATGCTCCTTATTTTGTTAAGAATAAAGTCATCCATAACGACCTTAATGTCCCTTTTGTTGCTGATTTGGCCCGAACCCGGTATCTATCCTTTCATAACAAACTTCATTCCCACTCAAACCAGTTTCCTCTTCAATTCCCGATAATCCTCCGAGACGTCTGAAAAGAAGATGGCCACGTGACCTCCTTACTTGAACTTTGATTTGAGTACTACCAGTGGGTAGTTTCTCTACTTGTCATTATATATCACTTAGCCTATTTACTTGTTGTATTATTGTAGTACAGTTGTAGATATCAATAAATAAATTAAAAAAAAAAAAAAAAAAACTTTGTACCAAATGTGGACCGACAATTGACAGTTTTCAATCGAACCGAGGATGAAGAAATAACCACAGGCTTTTACTTTGAGTACAGTTGATATTGGGCCAGACCGCAGTGTCCTTTCTTTTCTAAAACCTTTCCAAACGGTTTTACCAGAAATGTTGATAACAAATAACCACTAAGTTGTGAGAAATTGCTAATAAAAAATGAATAATGAACAATAAAAAAAAAACGATCTTGAAAACAATGGAACAACGATTGACTGGGACTGTTACGACCATTCCATTCCTTTGTTAATTTCGTTCTGACGGCTTATGATTATGCTAAAGTATTCAATCATGATTATTGCCTTACTAATATCATAAATGTGAAAGTTTGTATGTTTCTCTCTCTTTCACGCAAAAACTACTGAATGGATTTGGATGAAACTTTACAGTAATATAGGTTATACATCAGAATAACACATAGGCTATAGCAAGCGAGGAATTTGGGGGAGGGGCGCACGATGGCACGTGCCCCCTCTCCCCCCCCGGCAGTTTTTTAGGTACTGTGGAGAATCCATTATAGTACATAAATAAAGGAAAATCACATGATAATTGTGGTTAAAATAACAGAAAGGACAGGAGTGAAACTATTTGTTTTGATATCCTACGAATATTATAAATGCGAATGTTTGTTACTCATTCACGCAAAAACTACTGAACGGATTTGGATGAAACTTATTGAATAAAATAGGTTATACATCATAGGCTTCATCAAGGGCAGATTTATGTCGGGGCATGTGTCCCTCTGGAAATAGAACTTAATTAAAGACAAATCAGGAACTTAGCCTCTTGAAATTTGTAGATAGGTTCTTTGTATAGTTTAAGAAAGGAATTTGGATAATTCCACCCCAAGGGTTTCCCCTTTAAAATAATAGGGGTTCAAAGGCTGTATAGAATCCGTCAGTTTTGAAGTTAGACATCTGAAATTTCGGATGTTCGAGTAACTTATATTTAAAAAAAAAAATTAAATTATTTATTTAAAATGATCTTTCACGAAACTTTATGTGGCAGGCCGAATTCCACGCGAGCGAAGCCGCGGGAATAAGCTAGTATAAAATATATTTCACTTTATATAACACTAGCGACCCGCCTCGGCTTCGCACTGGTAGTAGAGCATATTATGGCTACATGTTTTATCTGTCTTAGGATCGCATTAATTTGATGTGTCGAATATCTGGATCAGATTTAAATGTATCACAATGTCTACACTACAGGAAGTATTTTAATGTATTTTATTATGTAGATATTATTAACATTAAAAAGGATCTGGGGTTCAGTACATGGTAGAGACTGTACTGTTTCACGGACAGCGGTTCTGCAAGGAGGTGGCTTGTCCTAGGTCACGCTCAACCGCCAGATTTTTCCCCCTTATTTTGGGTAGCCTATTTTTATAATATTTTATAGAAGCTTGGTGGGCCACAGGAGGGTCCTAGATCCTATGTAATCCATCTCCCGCTGCAAACAGACTAAATAAATGGCCTGAAGCGGGCGTTATCCCGTATCGAGATGGTTTCAACTCTGTTTAAAAAGGAGAAATTAGTTAATTATTTATGAATTAATCTGTCAACAACCGAATATTTCGCAAACAAACGACGAATGATTCATTCTTTACAAAAAAAAAACTTCCCTGAACACGCGGAGGTAATGTTTCATGCTTGGTCTGCAGAGAGTTTAAACTCTTTGAAAAAATATTCATAAATCTTGTGTTTCCATACTCATATTTTATGAAATACTAAACAATAAGTTCATTAAATTGTAGTTTTAGTAAAGACTAGCTTTTGCCCGCGGCTTCGCTCGCATAGAATTTGGACTACCGCATAAAGTTTCTTGACAGTGCTTTTTAACAATAATTTAAAATTAAATTAAATTTAATTATTTAAATAATTTAATTTTTTTCACTATAGGTTACTCGTACAAAATTTCAGATGTCTAACTTCAAAACTGACGGATTCCATACAACCTTTGAACCCTTGTTATAATAAGGGTGGAATTATCCAAAGTTCTTTCTTAAATCATACAAAGGATCTATCTGCAAATTTCAAGATGCTAAATTCCTGATTTGCCTTGAATTATGTTCTATAATGGATTCTCCACAGTACCTCTAAAACTTTCGGGGGTGGGGAGGGGCACGTGCCCCCGTGCGCCCCCCTAAATCCGCGCTTGCTATAGCCCATGCGTTATTCTAATGTATAACCTATATTACTGTAAAGTTTCATCCAAATCCGTTCAGTAGTTTTTGCGTGAAAGAGAGACAAACATGCAAACTTTCACATTTATAATATTAGTATGATTATAAAAAAAAATAGATGATTGATAACAGCTCATTACCATCTGTAAATATAAAGATAAATAAACAAGAGAAGTGCTATAATTCCACTTGGAATTTTACAAAATAATTAAAAAATGGCCTTTCATATTAAACGACCCCATTTAGAATCGTTTAAAAGCTATAACTTTTAATTAAATTTTATTTTTTAAATCAAAAGCTCTAGTTTTAATGTTTAGGTAGGTTCGTGTAGATTGGGGAAACATTACAGGTTCGCGAAATAATTTCGACTGTGGGAACTTGGAGAATACTGTGAGAAAATGTTAACAGCCCCCGTAACCTTTCACAAGTAATTATTCTTTTATTATTGTGATGGCTTTGGAGTTTTGCAGACCTTTCGAGAGCGATCTAGCCATCCTGCCTTTAGAAAGCTAAACGGAAAGTTATAAAAATCTGCTTCTATTGTTTTTAAACACTCCTCTAGAAGATTCTCACTCACTCAGTTATAGTACTTCTTAATTTAGAATAAGATTGGACGACTTGTAAAAGTAACTATGCATAAAATACTCTACAACTTAATAGAGGTGTGCTTGAATGGTATTAGTTCTAGTCTGGATGAAGAGCGTGCGTGATGTTGAGCGCTGTATTGTTCTGAAACCACCGTGTTCAAATCCGGCAGTAGCGTATAAATTGTTTAATCTGTTAAATACGGATGAAGCATGTGAGATCTGCAGGCCTTCCTGGGCTCACCCAGCCTCTATTAATGTGGTTTATTGAAGGGAAAAACCCATTGATCTCGGACAAATCTACTACCTGCACAACTTTACTGGAAACAGTAGTCTCCACCATGTACTTAATCCACAATCCTTCATGGGTTTTAATGAGACGTGTTCATGAATAGTGCTCAAAATCATATTGAATCTATATAGTGGATATTATTAAGCTGCAAATTTGTTTGATTATTTTTATTACACAACTTATTTATTATAATTTATTTTATTTTATTGTTATCTGGTATAATTTTTAAAAAATTTTATTTGAAAAGAAAAGATATGAGCAGGACCGGGACTTGAAACTGGGTCTCCCACCTCTCCGTCGTGGTGCCTCAACCACCTCAGCCATCCTGCTTCGTTTCTCAGTCAGTCATATCCCTTCTTTTCAATGATCCTATATCCCCGTGTTCTCGCAATTTGCGATGTATACATGGGGAGAATATTCATTAAAAATTACTTTTATTTTTATATCTTGTTGACTTACGTCATTAAATATTATTATAATTTATTTTATTGTTATATGGTATAATTTGCTTAATATTTTTAAATATTTTAGTTGAAAAGATAACATATGACCAGGACTGACTGACCGAGGTGCGAGCCAGGATGGCTGCGATGATTAAAGCACCACGACGGAGAGGTGGGAGACCAGGGTTCGAGTCCCGGTCTAGATCATATCTTTTCTTTTCAAATAAAATATTTATTAAGAAAAACTGCTTTTGTTTTTAAAAATGTATATTAAAAATATAACAAGTCTGCTAAATTTGATTACAGTCATAAAAAAAAAAAAAAAATAGATTTCCAGTTTGGAGCAGGTCATGACACGGCGACTATACAGGTGTATTTGCACCTGCGATTTTATTAATAGGTTCAACAGTTGCACATATCCACTGCAACGGTAAAATATTTTTAATTGCGCCTTTTGCATTTAGAACAAAAGATTAATTTAAACTAAAAGTCTTCAACTACTACCACACACATATATATATATATATATATATATATATATATATAAAGGGTATGCAGTACATGATTGAGGCTGTTCTATTTTTAAGCGCACTGTGGTGTTTGGGAGCGAGATTCAACTTCTTTTCTTTTTTTAATTCGATTAGGTTTTTTTTTTTTTATAATTTATGATTTTGATATTTAGGGAGCGGAGTGGTTCAGTTGTTGAGTTCTGAGTTGCTGTTTCGAAGGTCCTGGTTTGAAATCCCGCTCGCTAGCAGATTTTTATTTAATCTGTTTAGAGACCGGAGATGTATCCTATAAGATCTAGAGCCCCCGGGGCTCATTCAGCCTCTATAAAGTGGAATATCTTACCTTATTACTACCAATAATATGGGGGGGGATCTGGCGGTTGAGCGTGATCTCGGGCGAATCCCCTTTACCATGTACGGAACCCCAGACCATTCATGGGTTGTAGTGGTACCGGTTTATTTTTATATTACTTGATTAACAGTACCCACTTTATTGTGGCCATGAGTAGAACCAAGCCGGCTTCGAACCCGAGGCTTAGAGATTTGTAGTAGTATTGCCCACGCGTTTATGATTTAGCCCATTCATTTAGGGTCACATGTGGTCTAGAGGTTAGCATTACCACCTACTAAACCCAATATCGCGGGTTCGCAGCTTTTGTATTTTTTAAAGGGAGTAATAAATCCTTAGTTATGCCGTCCTTCGGAAGGGACATAAACAGGGGCCCCGATTCTGTACGATGTTAGGTATTCGTTAAATGTAATAGTCCAGAAGAAAAAAAATATGGTAGTTTATATAAACAGAAATGGTAGATGAAGCAATTCATGAGAAATAACAAGATTAGAATGAAATCTAAAAGACAAAAAAATAATGGAACATAGATAACTAAAAAATATACCTACTAAGCCCAAGATCGCGGGTTCGTAGCCCGGGAGGTGGTCCTAGGATTTTTTAAAGGAAGTAAAAAATCCTTAGTTACGCCGTCCTTCGGAAGGGACGTTAAACGGGGGTCCCGAGCCTGTACGATGTCAGGTATTCGTTAAAAATCCCTATCCTAATTAAACCTGGATAGGCAAAATTTAGGGCTCCCGCTGTAGCATCGTCCGATTAGCAACAGCAGCATAATGCTATGTTAAATAAACATGCCATAATAATTTATTGTAAGTAAATAAAAAATTAGGAACATCGAAATACTAACCTGATAATAGTGAGCGTCCAGTTCACGTGACCAAGGCGAATATTTTCGTCCTGCCGCCGACCACACCTCTTCGTCAGTACCCTGATCATGTTCCCTTGGACCTGGAGGGCGGCCAGTCCAAAGAGCAGGAGGAGTAACCACTCGAGGCGAAGGGACATCTCACCGGGCGATGCGGAACGGTTATCTACGATATTAACAGTTCTCGGCGATAACAGGAAAAGTGATTCGGAAGTCAGGATCGTATGCAAATTTTGTTATGTTTATTCAATGCCGTCGTGCATCTTCTCGATTGAGGGCGTAGCGATCACTATTTAATTGCAGTTCCTTTATTATCTATAAAATAACTTAATAATCTTGTATTTTCTTGATAACAGCGATGATCCGTTCCATCAGTGGAACTCATTGTTGTTTCGTTCTTTTGATGGAACCGGTTCCCACAACAGTACCGTTCCAGTTCCGTACTGACCTCACTAAGAACTAACGCGAGTATCAAACAGATAGTTCCAAAATTGATTTATATGTTTCGTTATCTTTCATATTCCTACAACAAACCAACGTCGAGCAACGTAACAGAATAACAATTGATTCTATGTTGTCTTGTAAGTTTAGTTTATCAACTAAACAATAACATATAATATATTAATATAATATTAATTTATATATAAGATCAACTAATTATTCAATTATTCAAGAAAAATAAAATACATGAAACTAATAAAAAAGGATGGTAAAAGTACAGATGAAAAATGCCATTATCAAGAACCGCGTGGATAGGCAGCTATACCCAAAATATGTTAATGATTTTTTGAAATTTTACTTTTTGAAATTTATGACTGTATTATAATAGTAGCATGTTGAATAATATTAGTTTTCCTTAAATATATATGTATGTGTATATATATATATATATATATATATATATATATATATATATATATATATATATATGTGTGTGTGTGTGTGTGTGGAAGAAAATGGTCCGGGTGGAGGTAAAAAACAAATTCTCTTAATTAGGGAGAACTGTTTATTTTAAATCCAACGTTTCGTGCCACATTACAGGTCTTCTTCAGGGCTGGTAAGATCGGGAGTAGACAATAGACTGATGACAGATTCTAATGTCAACTCCCGATCTTATTAGCCCTGAAGAAGACCAGCAATGTGGCACGAAACGTTGGATTTAAAATAAACAGTTCTTATTAAAGAGAATTATTTTTTATTTGCAAGGACCATTTTCTTCCAAACATAAATAAGGAAAACAATTATTATTCAATGTATAATAATATACAATTGTATTTTTGGAGAATATTAAAAAGTTAACGAATGAAGAGTTAAAATTTATAGCTATAACCTACGGAACTGATACCAATATGCCAAGCGGTATCAAATGACTTTTTCACTAACAACTTTCTTTGTTATTTATACATACTTACAATCATTACTATACAACATCGATACATACACTTATTATTTATCGATTTATTATTTAAATAATAATATTAATCGATTATTCAGGTCAACTCCGGAACTGAAGGAGATCATCAAGAAAGCTGAAGAGAAGGACTGTTCCTCCTTGGGCTGCCTCGAACTGAAACCCACTCAACCGACCGTGAGATGATTTCTGCTGATGATGTCTTCATCGCACCACACTCAATCCTTGTGTTCATACTTTGTTATAATGTATAAATATCTTTTCGTTAAATGATGAGCTATATTAATAAAGCGTTAAGTGATTGACTTGTATATTAATAATAAAGCGCTGAACGAATTTAAGTAAAACTGGAGTTTTTTAACTTAATTATTGTTAATGGTAAACTCATGCTGATGCTATCATATGCTTATGTATATTTGCTCAACAATGAATACTCTATATATAGCCCCAACACAATAAGTGGTTATGTTGGATTTTGTCCTGAGAGAGTTAAATGTGTTCAGATAACCGGGATCGTATCATTCTCGTAGTTTTTGCCTTGAAATGGAGTTGTAATATAAGCAATAACTCCTTTTCAAGCCAATGCCTTACTTAGCCCCTTATTCACCACGAAAATAATTCTATCCCGCTTACTTAATTACAAGAAACTAATTTTGGAGAAAATTAGACTTAACCATTTATTGAAGTGGGGCTGTAGATATATCAGAGGAAAATATTAAGAAAATATATTTTCATAATGTTGTAGAAATGGTTGACTGGATATATATTAAAAGAGTGTGAAATGGTAGGGGTGTAGTTAAATATATTAAAAATAAATTTAACTTATTTTATGTGTGCCGATCTTTCAGCCTAATTTGTATACCATCATCATGGCTAACAATGGAACAGGAATAAAAGAAAACTATGTAAAAGAGCAGAAGAACGAAAATATAGCAGTTTAAATAAACATAAATGATGGATGTAATAATTCATGAGAAATAACAAGAATAGAAAGAAATCTAAAAGACAACAAAGTAATAAAACAGATAATAAAAAGCATAAAAAGTACAATAAAATTGATATTATTGCAAAGTATAATGGACAACATGTTTTATCAGTCAGACTTTAAATATTTAATTGATAAACATGGGGTCACCTGTGGTGTAGTGGTTAGCATAACAACCTACACAAGTCCAGGGTTCGTAGCCCGACAGGTTGGCATGGGATTTTTTAAATAGTGTAAAATTATTCTTTTGCCGTCCTTCGGAAAGGACGTAAAACGGGGGTCCAGAGCATGTACGATGTTAGGTACTTGGTTAAGATCCCAATCCTAATTAAACCTGGATAGGCAAAATTTAGAGCTGCCACTGTAGCATCGTCCGATTAGCCATAGCAGCATAAAGTGAGTTTAAATAAATAGACAAACAAACCTAATTTATAAAGACTCCGAATTTCAATCACTTCCTCCCCCCCTTCCAAAATCTTCTTGGTCTTCCCGTTTTCTTACTGGAAGTTGCCTCCAACCTTTTCCTGAATACCTTGTATGTCCATGAGATGTAATAAAAAGAGGAACGTGCCTAGAGAGGTCTAGGTCTAGAGAGTCTACATGCATATTTAAATTTTCATATAAATCGGCGGTACTTCAAATTTGTTTCTAATGCGGTTACTATGGTAACAACTGTTAGTTAAAAACCTGGGAGGTTATTCTAATTTATGTTTAGTTTTTATTGAACAGTTTAAAGAAAATTCTTTTGTAATTAGTCTGTGAAATATAACTATTAGCTAACCAATATATAAGTCATATTCCTTTATTTTCATAAATCCCTGCGTTATGGCGATTATGAAACGGTAAATGACAATTTCGAGTTTTGACTTGGATTGCCAATGGTACTAATTCGTTAGTTTTTTTGTTTATTCATTTAACTTCATTTTATGCTGCTATGGCTAATCATATGATGCTGCAGTGGGGGTCATAAATTACGCCTATCCATGCATAGTCAGGATCTTTAACGATTAACTGAAACCCTATATCCTCCGGACTCCCATTTAACGTACCTCCCGAAGGACGGCATAATTATGAATTTTTTTTACTCCCTTTAAAATATCCTAAAGCCACCTCCCGAGCTGTAATCCCGCGATCTTGGACATAGGTTATGATAACTACCACATTAGTGGCGATCTCCATGAGCAGTCCGTCAGTAATTTCAAGAATTTCCTAACTTGATGTTATGACTTCATTTTTTTACTCATATTCTGAAGTCCCAGACCTACATGACAAATTGTCATCAATGACTTTCACCCAGGTTATTGTTGAAGAATATTGATGACTATACCATTGCTGTACTATTGATGATTACTACACTGAAGAACAGACGTAAACTGCCCCAAAGAGAGAACTCGAGATATTAAAAAATACCTAAGGCCTAACTTTCATTTTCTCTTTCCCGTGCATCCCCACTTCTGGATCTGCCGCCAGTTCAGTTCTCGCCTCCTTCAGAGCTAGTACCTTCCAGTTCGCTGTGGCTACTTCATCCATCGCGTACATCACAAGTGAGTACATTCGTTCTTCATTAGTAATATATAATTTAATATTGACTTCAAGTGTAATAAACACTTTATTCAATCCGAAACAAGACCCTTTAGAATAATATTAATATTTTCAAAATACTTTAGGCTCACTACCTGCTAGAGACTGTACTGTTTCTTGGACGTTTGTGCATGTAGAAAATATCAATATTATTATTAATTAATTTATCAGCATTAGATAAAAAGATGAAGAAAAAATAAAAAGAAAGGAATAAATATTTAAAAAATAGGGGAGGTGAATTGTCTTAGATCACGCTCGACGCTAGATTTGTACCCCTATCTTGGGTACCCTCTTTATAGATACTCGATAAGCCCCAGGAAGTTCTGACATCCCAAATGGTCCATACCGGCTGTAAACAGATTAAATAAAATCTGCCACAGCCGGATTCGAATCCGAGACCTTAGCATACTACTACTGAGCACCATCCCTCCCTTTTACTACCTTCCAGTAAATATAAAGGGATTAAAAAATAAAAATAATATGCGGAATAAATTACGAGGTAATTTTCTAATAATTTGCGTAATTAGTTAACTATAATTATAAAAGATTAACTAATATGAAATGTTTGCAAATATAATTTTTAAAAAAATATAATAGAAGTGAGAAACTTCCATTTACAACAAATTAAAACTGTCACAACTAGCTTCTTATAACAAAATCTTTACAAATTATGATTGTAAACCTAAACATCAATTTATCGATTTTTAGGGAATCGTATGCATATATATATATATAGTAATTGAATAGGAGGGCCTGTAGTTGGGAAGGGTATTGGAGTGACGATTGGAAGAAGAAAAGGAAATCCAGAGGGATTATGATCAGGTAAGGAAGGATCTGTCAATTCGTAGCGGTTCGATATTGGTAGTGGTATTGTATTTAGATCTGTGAGTAGACAGTAGAAAACAAAATTACAGAAGATTGGAAATTTGTAATGGTCGGGTTAAATTTACAGTCCCACTACAATAAGTGGTTAAATCGGATTTTATTCAGAGAGAATTACTGCTTTCAGATAACCGGAATCGTATCATTCTGGTAGTTTTTGGCTTGAAATGGAGTTGTAATATAAGCAATAATTTATTTTCAAGCCAATGCCTTACTTAGCCCCTTATTCACCACGAAAATAACTCTATCCCGCTTACTTAATTACAAGAAATTCATTTTGGAGAAAATTAGACTCAACCACTTATTGTAGTGGGGCTGTAGAGATATCTGTGGCACCTGTGCACAGTGGGCTAAGTCGAATTTTGTGAATTTCAAGCTATCTACTTAGAATCGTAATTTTTCTGAACTTATTTTAAGTTCAAGATTGGAGTATCAGGCCACGAATCACAAAGGAACATCCTTCATTGCAATGGATGGAACACTTAGAGTGTTAGACACAAGGAAAGAAAAAAAATTACGATTCTAAGTAGATAGCATGAAATTCACAACGACTTAGCCCACTATGCACAGGTGTAAGAGATATAACGTATAGCATATATAGATAGTCCAGTGTCAACTGCTAATCTCACCAGCCCTGAAGAAGATCTGCAATGTGGGTCGAAACGTCGGATTCCAAATAAACAGTTCTCCCTATATAAGACAAATGTTTTCTCTTCAAAATAAAAATATTTAAATAATCACAAAAGTATAATATAAGGAAGAAATATTTGGAGGTGCAGTCAATAAAAACACCTTAATAAGTGTAACTTATTTATTGTGTGCCGACGTTTCGGCCTACAATGTAGTCTATAAATAAGTTACACTTATTAAGGTGTTTTTATTGACTGCACCCCCAACTATTTCTTCCTTATATTAGAAGTTACAGTCGACCAATTCTTCTCTAACATGAATCACAAAAGTAATATATATTTATATATAGAGTTTTAGAAGACCATTTTTAAAATTAAATTTAGGACATTCTTTAGAAAATAATTATATGAGAATAAGGCCGAAATTGATATATTAGCTAAAAAACTGTCGGTACTAAATTTTATTATTATGATTTAATTTACTGCAGTATTAAACAGAGAGTGAGTGAGGAATTACAGTGCATGTCGTTAAGTTTATCGATTGAGCCATTTCACCTCAACTACCGTATCATTAGGTTTTATCGTTTTTATCTTCAATGCAATGTTAAATAACCGCTATCATTATCGCTTTTTTTTTATGGGCGGTTTTTGATATTTTATCGCGATTATTTTCCACGGTGAGGTTTCTTTTAGGAAGTAAAGTACTTATTGTAATCGTGAATTTTGTTTTTATTTTATTATATTCGTTTTGGACACCCCTGAATTCATTCCGTCTTGTTTCTAAAGGAGTATTCTATTCGTAAGTCTATGGCACGATTTAAAAATGGTCATCCGCAGAAAAAAGTGTCTTTTTATACTGAATTTAAGGCAGGGTTAATATAAACTGACATAATATGTATGACCAAGAACAAGCCACCTCCTTGCAGAACCGTTGTCCAAGAAACAGTACAGTCTCTACAATGTATTGAACCTCAGACCTGTTCACGGGTTGTAGTGGTACAGTTTTTTTTTGTTTGTAATCAATTAAATATTTAATGTAAAGCTAATTTAAAACCATCATCATTAGATCATCATCACAGTATTAAATTAATTGCTCAACAATCATTTCCCTTGGATAGAGTCAGGATTATAAAGAAATTTCTGAATATTTGAAAATAACTGCAGATGGTGGGACGTGTCCCTATCTCAGTTTCAAACCTCCCAAACGAGATGATTAATAATAATTATTATAAATTTCATATAATCTGAATTATACTAATACAGCGTTATTAGAATGTATGTACACATTGACATGAAGTGTAATCTCACTAATATTATAAATGTGAAAGTTTGTATGTCTGTCTCTCTTTCACGCAAAAATTACTGAATGGATTTGGATGAAACTTTACAGTAATACAGTTTATACATCAGAATAACACATAGGCTATAGCAACCGCGGATTTATGAGGGGGGGGGCGCACGGGTGCACGTGCTCCCCACTACAGTTGTTTAAGTACTGTGTGGAGGTATTGTGGGGAATCCATCATAGTACATTATTAAAGGCAAATCACAAGATCATAGTTGTTAAAATAACAGAAAGAACATGAGTGAAACTACTTGTTTTGATATCCTACTAATATTATAAATACGAAAGTTTGTATATTTGTCTCTCTTTCACGCAAAAACTGCTGAACGGATTTGGATGAAACTTTACGGTAATAAAGGTTATACATCAGAATATAACACATAGGCTACAGCAAGAGCGGATTTATGTAGAGACACGGGGGCATGTGCCCCTCCCCTTTACAGTACATAATTAAAGGCAAATCAGGAACTTGAAATTTGTAGATAGGTTCATCATTTAGTTTAAGAAAGAAATTTGAATAATTCCACCCCAAGGGTTTCCCCTTTAATATAATAGGGGTTCAAAGGTTGTATAGAATCCGCCAGTTTTGAAGTTAGACATATGAAATTTTGGATGTACGAGTAACTTATATTTAAAAAGAAATTAAATTATTTATTTAAAATGATCTTTCACGAAACTTTATGTGGCAGACCAAAGTCTACGCGAGCGAAGCCGCGAGCATAAGCTAGTAATAAAATAATGAAAAGTGTTGGCCGTGTTATAAGGATGGACGACCCCAGAGATCCTCTAAAGACCATGGAATAAGTCCCAGATGGCAGAAGACAGGGGCAGCCTAGGATGTGCTATCTCGACTACATTGATCGACTATGTAGGGCGAGGGGAAAGGACCTCCGACAGGCCAGAAACCTAGCTAAAAATAGGGAAGAATGAATGATAGCTAAAAATAAGGAAGAATTTCTGGATGCTCCTCCGGACAGAAAAGGCACTAAAGAGGAAGCTAAAGAAGACTTGAAAAGACAAATACAGTGGTAGTACTCAAATAGCAAATTCAACTTAAAAGATCTCGAGGCCATCTCTTTTCAGTCGCCTGGGAGGATTATCAGGAATTGAAGAGCAACCTCTAGGTTCGAAACTTGGAGGAATGTAGTTTGTAATAAAAAGATTGATATCGGATTGCGGCCAAATCAGCAGCAAATGGGACATTTTGGTCATTATTGATTACTTTGTTCGTAACATTATTTTGTAATCAATTGAGAGCTTAGAGCGTTTATCTAGTAAATTAAAAAAAATTTAAATTGAAAACCGGCAAATGTTTTATTGCAAACTCCAACATGCGAGTTTCATCAGATCTGAACCTTGATCGGATATACGGTAAAGATATGTAAAGAAAATACTATGTAAATAACATAAAGACAATAAATAATTAAAAAAACACTCATTCATGGAAAAAGAAAAGATGGTATCAGGACACACATCCTGACTGATACCGAACTCTTAACGCGGTCACAGGGCTAATCCTTTCCTGCGAAGGCGTTCCGCAAGGACACATGTCCTTCGGATGGCCATTGTTTTGCAACTCATACAGCATCCTGTATAATTTAGAAATCCTAATTAATCGATATGTGTAGGTAAGAAGTCGATTAGATTAAGGCAGGCCTTCAGGATTTTCTTTATTATGAAGAAATTTAAGATAAAAAAGTTTAAATAGGGGTTCATGAGGACAGCTGACTGAAGTGAAAATTCAAAACTTTGGATAACTGTTCTTTTTTGAATTTTGAAATTTTAAATTAGTAAATTTAAATTATTAATATTAATTTGGTTTTTACATACATTGAAACTCCGAACAATAATTATATGCGTTTTCAAATAGTTTATTTATTAAACAAAACATAGGATGGGCTACACTAGCTCAATACAAAAGTATGAATAACTTAATAATTAATTAAATTCAATTCAATTATCGAAATAACAATTAGTATATAGTTATAGTGTTGAAGTTAATTGAAATTTTTAGCATTATCACCACCGTTAAATTCAACAATGCTGCATTTAACAACAATACTTTTTTTTCCATAATCCCTATAAATAAATATTTTTGAAGTGCATCTCCTGCTTCTTGTGCTGCCATGTTTTGCAACACTACAATTTATTGCATTTTAAGGCGTTCCGTGAGTTGTGTTAGAATTGATGTTAATTAACAATATCTACGATATCGTAGGGACAACAACAAGGTCATTTGTACTTTCAATCATTTCATAAAACTAAACATTTGACTAAGACAAATAAAATATTTTAGTGGAAACGAAATTTTCAACCATTTATTGATGTTTTAAAGTATTATTATCAATCGCACTTAAATTAAAAGACCTTTTAGTTAAATATTACTATTGTTACATCAATGGAATCATAACCTTTAAACTAAGGTTGATTAAAACAAACTGAGTAACTCCTGCAGAGGCCGCTAGGTATTGCTTGCCTCGCGCCTACGTCACGAGCATGTCGTGCATAGTGATGACGCGAACTCAAAAGTTCTTCCGCTTCCAAAAGTCGCTAAACGCGGCTAAGGAAGTTTTCACTTAAAAAATAGATACCACAAAATAGTGCACGCCTTACAATTGGTCAGTAATGCAAGGTTAATATTTTGTATTTTACTGTAATTATATTTCGCATTCTTGGCATTCTTTTTCATTACAATTAATTCTTTTATAAGTAAATAAATTCTAAATGGATGGATTATTTTATGATGAAGATTGCCAGAAGATGGCGGAGTGAAGTTGAAGATAGTTGCTGAGTTGCAGCATCCATTAGAAATTGGCTGGCCTCATGTCAACATGCCATCAGGGAGGTTTCTCGTTTCTACGGAAGACGAGTTTCACTTGTGGCATGTTGAAGAGGAGATCTGACAGTCGCTAGCGAGCGTTCGCACAATACAAAGAGATATGAAAACTAAATATACCTCAGAAGATATTCTGTGATTTACGAAACTATAAGTAGGAATAGTTTAAATAATAGTATCAAAAACCACAATTCGCGACTTCTTTGTACGACGATCATTCCTGAAAATGCCTCATTAATCCTACTCTAGCTAAAAAAAATTTTTTGAGATTATTTTCTTCACATTATTCTATGTAATAATGGGAGCGGAGTGGATCAGTTGTAGTATTGAGTTGCGGTGCCGAGGGTCAATGGTTCGAATCCGGCTGTGACAGATTTTATTTTTCTGATAATAGCTGGGGATAGATCCTTTGTAATCTGGGACACTCCTGGGGCTCACCAACTTTAAATGTGGGGAAAATCTGGCGATTGAGCTTGATCTAGGATGAATCATTTTCCTGCACAACTGTTGCTCAAGAAATAGTCTTATTTTCAATACTATTAACAATATTTCATTATTTAATAATGATAATAATTATTATTATTAGACGCGAAACAACCCTGAAGTACGCAGGGGTCTAACCTAATCTACGCGACAATGATGCAGCGTTTTTTTCCAGATTTTTCTCGGCCTATCCTTGCCTCATGATTTCACTGAAGGTTTTTCTTGTTGTATGTTCATTTAACGTTTATAACGTTTATCACGATACTAAAGTGGGAGCTCTAAATTTTGCCTATCCAGGTTTAATTAGGATAGGGATTTTTAACGAGTACCTGACATCGTACAGGCTCGGGACCCGCATATAACGTCCCTTCCGAAGGACAGCGTAACTAAGAATTTTTTAATCCCTTTAAAATATCCTAGGGCCACCTTCTGTCCTGGTCTTGGACGGAAGATAGTTACAATAATAGTAATTATTATTATTTAATGAAGGACAACTTTCATGAAAACTCCATAGAAATATATAAATATATTTTGCAGTTAAATTAAATAAAATTTATAAAAATGTTAACTATATGGTTAACAAAAGAATTGAAACAGAAATGTGATTTATATCAATGTTAAATTTCTGCTTATTTATTAACCATTACTTTTACGTGAAATTGATAAACTTCTGATTTTGGATTTTCGCACTTTATTTTTTATATATTATTTTCTCAATAAAATTTATTTCCAAATAGATTGATGTGCTTGATAACTACATTTTAGTATATCAGTTTGTTATCAGATATGTCGATAATTCTGTAGCTTATTGGGAAAATTAATGTTTTGTAACTTTTGAAACATCATATCGACGCTGTCAAAACAATAACGCCTATGTGCGCTTTGGGCGATTTTACAAGACAGAAAAAAAAACGCGTAAAACAAAATTTGGTATTGGTTTTAATGTGTACCAAAAAATCTAAAAATTTTGGAGCGAGGTGTGCAATGATCTTATTTATGTGAATTTACTTACGAATTGGGTGATTTTCACAGCAAACATGTTTTTTTAATTAAAAATGAACAGTATAAAGAAAAAAATTTGCTCCTGGGAACCGCCTTCGTAAAAAATCGACGTCTCGATTGGGTAAATAGTGTGTAATTCAACCTGTAGAATGCGTTACCTTACTCATTTCTACCAAGCTGTAGATAGGCGGTATTGTTTTGACAACGACGATATGTACCTTTGAGTTTTTAGCATTTTAAGGAAAAAAATAAAACAAATAAATAAAATAAATGACATTTATGATTCTTTGCACCAGGGACCCTGGAATGTTGTGCAAAATAAACATTTTAATAAATATTGGGTATTTTTCTAAATTATAACGATATATGCCAGGTCGGTTCGAAGATATGTGTCAAACCAAGATGAGTTTGGTTTCTGCTGTTCTTTAAATTGATTTTTCCTCTAATGTTTTGGCAGAGGGGTTCCTGAGATCCCACTAACTGGCTAGACCGCAGATATCACCTAGCACAATTTCTCGAGCCATGTTGACATATATAACAATATGACATGACCACAACTTAGAATAGTATCGTGTCGATTAGCGTCAACGGTATCCTAATTGTATACATCGATTTTTGGGGACTATGACGGAATAAGAGATGGATCAGTCACCTTTGAGTAACTAACCTTAAAAAAAACCTATTAACATCCCATGAAGGGCCTTGAGTTCAGTACGTGTTAGAGACTGTACTGTTTCTAGGACTAAGGTTGTGTGGGAAGGTGAATTGCCCTAGATCACGCTCAACCATCCCCAACCTTCAACAGATTAAATAAATTATCTCCCACAGCCGGATTTGAACCCAGAATCTTACTTACGAAAGATGAGCTACAACAGCGCTTCCAACAGTTATATGTCACAACTTCACTATTATATGTACGTATTCAAATAATAAAGTGATCGATATAGGATCAATAGTGATCGCCAATATTTTTAGCTATTAATCTATGCCTCTACTTTGCGGTTATTTATAATTACAAAGGCGTGGAAGAAAAAAATCAAAAAGGTTAACTTATTTTTTAATACTGCCAACGTTTCGGCCTACGGTGTAGGCCATTTTCACGGCTAAGCAAGAAAAACAGAAAATAACTATAAAAAAAAACATTGCAGTACCAAAAAAGAGTAGAATAACCACGGTCACCTGTGGTCTATTGGCTAGCGTAACAAACTACTAAACCCAAGATTGCGGGTTCATAGCCCGGCAGGTGGCCCTAGGATTTTTTAAGGGAGTAAAAAATCCTTAGTTACGCCGTCCTTCGGAAGGGACGTTAAACGGGGGTTCCGAGCCTGTACGATGTCAGGTACTAGTTAAAAATCCCTATGCTAATTAAACCTGGATAGGCAAAATTTAGAGGTCCCACTGTAGCATCGTCCGATTAGCCATAGCAGCATAAAGTGACGTTAAATGAACAAACAAACAAACATATGAAGTTCATAGAAAATATACACAAAAGTAAGGAGTCAATAATAACACAAAAATAAGCAGAACTTATTTTTTAATAGTGCCAACGTTTCGTCCTACGGTCTAGGCCATCTTCAGGGCTAACCAAGAAAAACAGAAAGCACCCCCTGACCAATTCTCTCCTTCATTCAAATATTTACCTCTCTAGCATGAAAAGCGTTAATGTTCCAACAAAAATAAAAACACCTGCCGATATTTTACCAATTCTGGACAGAAATAGATTAATAAAATTAAATATATTGTACATATGTAAAAATTAAACAAAGGACTTATAGATTACAAACCCGCCTTATGTTATATCATCACCTTCGAAATATATGTTGAAAAGTTCATTTATTGATTTTGTTCATAATTACACGCTTATTCCCATTACTAAAACTCGCGATTATTTTTGTTTTTGAGAACAATAAAAAAAAACGAATAAAAAGTTGAAACTTATTGTGACTTAAATTGAAACGACAAACTGCGGAACTAATACCAAAAAAACTATACCGCAATAACCAATGAAGGGTCTTGGGTTCAGTACAGGCTAGAGACTAATCTGTTTTTAAGCCAATAAATAAATGTTTATCAATTACAAAATAAATATTAATCAGGTTTCCTAGTTGAAATAATATGAACAAAAGAATGTCTTTCCTTATCTGTGGTCGAAGTAGATTCTCGTCGGTGGGTCAATTCGAATTGGTCGAATCGATGAATCGATTTAAACTCATTCCATCTGCAGGTGCGCAGAGAGTTGGTACCTCTTCAAGTCCTAATGCTCCTCTGAGCACCTAAAGCTTGCGATGTGCACGTCAAGAAGCTCGTACCAACAATATTGGGTCTTGATATAGCCAGTAAAACAAAAGGCGATCAACTAAGCTTTTATAACATGTGTTATTAAACTTATCACTAAAAAGATAATTAATTAACTTTTAAATTGAATTATTCTAATTAATTGTGAAAATAAACGTTTAAATTATTAAATTATATTTACAAAAAAAGTGCAAAAGAAAAATAAGGCAATAGAGAGAACTTAATAAAACAATACTTTTAAGATTATCAAGTCCGGACTTAACAACAGTTGTGCGGGGGTGAGGGGAGGGGGGGAGGGTTAGTCTGAGATCCACTTTTTCCCACCTCATACAAGACTGAATAGACAAGAAACTGTTCGACGTTTTCGCCTACTTCAAAATTTACTTGACAAACGCTCTAAGCTCCCAATTAATTACAAAAGACTCATTTACATGACAGTTATCAAACCTATTTGAACATACGTAGTTGAGCTTCGGGGCTCTAATAAACCATCCAATTCATCTCGTAAAATCTTCACTGCTCCTTATTATGTCACAAACAAACTCATCCATCATGATCTTAATATCCCATATGTTGCTTATTTGCCCCAAACTAGATACCTATCCTTCCATGACAAGCTCCATACACACTTGAATCCGCTAGTCTCTCAAGTTGCTTCCCAAACTATTCCTGATAACCCTCCGAGGCGTCTGAAATGAAGATGGCCTCGAGACCTTCTACTATAGAACTTTTCCCACCAATTTAAGGTACCCACTTTATAGAGGCTGGATGAGCCCCAGAAGAGACCTTCTGCATTGCAATTCAGCGCTCTTCCAACTGACCTGCACCGTACCTCAATCAATAGACATAATTTATGATTCCCACTGGAGCACCGTCCAATTAGCCACAGCGACATAAAGTAAATATAAATAAATAAAGGGGAGAATCCTCAAGGGCGTTGGCTCCAGCTTTCTCCTCCCCCTTCTCTTGCACTTTCCCTTCCACCACGTCTTGTTCCTCTTCGACCCAGCGCCGCTCCTCGAAGGCCCACTGGCTGTAGGCAATAGAAAGTGCCTCCGATGATCCTAAATAGGTCCTTTCTGATCTCGATGCTATCATAAATTAATATAACGACGTACATGCGAGTGTGAGGCTTCATGATTTAATAAAGAATTTCTTTAGATTTTGTAAATGTAGCTACCTTAAAGGATGATTCACACGATCCCGCTTAGGAGACCGTGAAGGAAGCGCACGGAGTTCTAAGCCCTGTGGTACACATGAAGGTGGAACAAATACAACAGTACCTTAAGGGTAACATAAGGACATTTTTGAAAATTCAAGCTGTTTTTTTTCTAAGTTAAAATACTGAAAATACTAGGTCATCCTTCCTCTAACAGAATATGGCAGACAAATAATTCTAAACTGCGAAAAATTACTTTGCCTAGTATTTTAATATTATTTTTATTATAAAAAGCATTAATATTCATTAGAAATTACTAACGACCCGCCCCACAAATGCACGGATATTAAAACATATTATGCCTACTTGTTTTGTCTGTCTAATGCATTTTGTTATTTAGATATTATAAACATAAAAACAAAAAAGATTTCTTTGTATACAAATTTATTTTCATGCGCGTTAATGTTTTGTGATAACTCCTTAGATATTCATTTAAATTACATGGTATAAAATATTCTAATAATGCGCAAGAAATGCTTATGGTGACTAAAGCATTTAAGTTGATAAGGATTAATACTGTACTCGTCTAAATAGCTTTCCAAATACCGCATTGTACGTTATCAATTTTTAGAAGATATAACAGGTATAGCAAGCTTTCCTTAAAAGATAGATATATGCTATCACTGACTTTTTTGTAGATCTATAAAAGAGGAATATCCCACGATGCATTGTTATGAAGCCTCCCAGCATCATCTATGAAACCTCCCAGGAGGCTATACTTTTTCCAACAATTATCATTATATTCCAAACAATTTACACCTCCAAACAAAACCTCGTCAAATTATATACCCAAACCTTCCTAGTAAATTACTCTATCTATTGGTGAAAACCGCATTTAGTTATTGAGATTACCGCGAACAGATAGACACGACCGAGGCCTTTGTTTTATAATATGTGTAGAAATTAAATTAAATATTGTAAAGTATAAGAATTACCGTGATAATACTAATGTTAGGCAAAGATTATACTACAAAATTATCAATATCCCACATAATTTTTCCAAAGTAATATATATATATATATATATATATATATATATATATATATATATATATATATATATATATATATTAATATTGAAAAGTAAAAATGGAGACCTTACATAAATCCAACGAAAAGCCCTTAAGTCTCCAAACTAAAACAGAAATTACACAAGGGAACAAATTTTTATTAATTTTTTGTTGCATGGAGTTTTAGGCCTGTTGTTTACTAATTAGAGGTTGGTGATTACAAATCTAGCCTCAGTTTTTCTCCAGCACCTTTTGTTTTTGGCAAACAGCTGATAGACATATATTTGTACTAGTCACATTCAAACTTCAATTCAACTGAGTTGTTTAGTGAAAAAGTTTGTGCTCTTGTGTTAAATAACAATGTCCAAGTTAAGAAATATCTGTAGAAACGATCCAAACTATTTCAGTAACATTTGTGGTGAATATACATTCAAAAATTGTAGGCTAAGTGTGTCAGAGTTTATAACACAGGTATATTTTGATTACTTTGGATTCGCTTTGGACATCCGTGACAAGTACTGGATCCCTCATATGGTATGTAAAACATGTGTTGAGTCTTTGAGATTATGGGCAAATAAGAAAAGACCCCATTTTAAGTATCAAACACCAATGATTTGGCGGGAACCTAATAATCATCAAGATGATTGTTATTTTTGTGTGATTGATATTAATGGAATTAATAAAAATAACCGGTCGAAATGGTCTTATCCAAACTTGTTATCTGTTACTCGACCAGTCTTGTTCTCTGGCGATGCACCAGTACCCCAAGCTTCTTCATCTGTACAAAATGATCATGATATAGAAAAACAAAACTATTCTTCAAGTGATGAAAGTCGGACAAGTGATTCTTACCCTGATTTTACTTCTGAGCCCCAGCTCTTTAATCAGGAAGACCTCAATGCATTAATCAGAGATCTTGGTCTTTCTAAAAAGACATCGGAGATTCTAGCTTCTAGATTAAAGCAAAGAAATCTTTTAACCCCAGAAACAAGAATTTCATACTATCGTAACCGAGAGGCAGAATTGCTGTCATTCTTTTCTAAAGATGACGACTTTGCTTTTTGTTCAGATGTTCCTGGTTTATTGAAAGCAATGGGAGTACAGAAGTATGATCCAAATGAATGGCGTTTATTTATTGACTCCTCTAAACGTAGCCTGAAATGTGTACTTATGCATAACGGCAATAAGCTGGGTTCGATACCGATTGCACATTCAACTACAGTCAAAGAAGAATATGCTACTGTAGCTTCTGTAATGGATAGAATCAAATACAACGAACAAAAGTGGTTGATAAGTGTTGATCTAAAAATGGTGAATTTTCTTCTTGGACAACAAGGTGGATATACAAAATATCCATGTTTTATTTGTTTATGGGACAGCAGAGCTAGGTCTGAGCACTGGATTAGAAAAGATTGGCCTTCCAGGCAATCTATGGTTCCGGGACAACTGAATGTAATAAATGAGCCCCTTGTGCCCACGGATCGAATAATACTGCCACCTTTGCATATCAAACTAGGGCTCATGAAACAATTTGTCAAAGCTTTGAACAAGGGTGGTGATTGCTATAAATACATCTCTAAGAAGTTCTTTAATTTGAGCCAAGAAAAAATTAAAAATGGAATTTTTGATGGTCCCCAAATAAGAAGGTTGATAAAGGATGAAAACTTTATTAGTTACATGGCTGATATTGAAAAAAATGTCTGGAATGAATTCGTTTGGACTGCTCAAAATTTTCTGGGAAACAAAAAGGAAGAAAGCTATGCGGAGCATATTGAACTAATGTTGTTACACTTCCAGCAGCTTGGTTGTAATATGAGCATCAAAGTACACTTCCTCCACAGCCATTTGGACCGTTTCCCTGAAAATCTTGGTGATCTGAGTGAAGAACAAGGGGAACGGTTCCATCAGGACATTCGAACTATGGAGGAACGTTACCAAGGTCACTGGAATGCTCACATGATGGCGGACTATTGTTGGAGCATTAAAAACAGCCCCCGTGAACCGAATCAAGCCAGAAAATCTTACAAAAGAAAATTTTTTGATATGTAGTGGTAATTTTTTTAATAGTTTTCTTAATAAAAAATATTTTCATCTTAAAAAACAGTTTATAATTATAACCCCAAAAGTAAAGCTGATACAAACAAACTGACTTCAGATCTTAAATCAGCACCTCGAGGAAGTAGAATATTAGTCAAAATATTTCATGCAACAAAAATGTTGTTCCCTTGTGTTATCTGTCCAACATTTCGCCCATCAAAGCATCCTCAGGGTAGAAAGAGAATAACAGCAAAACAAATATGAATAATGCACCCAAGAAACATCCCACCACCTCCAAGGGGCAAATGTAACTGATGAATCATAAGGAAGGTTACTCGACCCCGGTTGGATAAGGTTAGATAAAAACAGCTGATAAATACTTCAGAAATTGAAAATTCAACATACACTCATCAAACTTCAAAAAGCACAGCAGGAAAAACTAAATAATAGTAAACAACACAAAAACATAGGACAATAGACCATATGTAAAAAAAGAAAGTAAAAAAAAAGAAAAGAACATTATCAAGAAACCAGTGGACTTATGGCTGTTCCACAAAAATATTAATAAAATTATAGAGCAGATAATTTTAATATCTGTTTTAGTTTGGAGACTTAAGGGCTTTTCGTTGGAATTTTTCCACGGTCTTAAAAAATATATATATTTTTATAAGTAATAGTCTTTCTCTCCAATTAGAAACCTCCAACATTCCAATTATTCAAAGCATTAGCAGGATATTTAATATGTTTGTTGTTTTTGTGACGCTATCTATCAATAAATTAATATAACAGGTTGGGGAAAAAGAAATCGATTATTTTCTTTGTAGATGGCAGTAGTGATCGATATATACCTCGTTGTCAAGGTTGTCAAGACATGTTACACTAAAAAAGGCTGTTTTCTGTTTGTTCCAATCAGTTGTGAGTTACAGGGTCTTAACAATGGAAGTCAACAAAGAGAAAATTCGGTATATTTTATAGTTTGCCTTTGAAAAATACCAAGCTGAGTGGCTCAGTTGGCGTGATGAAGGTCCCTGGTTCAAATCCGGCTGTTGCAGATTTTATTTCTCATAATCTGAGATCTCAACAAGTCTCTGTAAAGTGGGTGCCCAAAATAAGAGAGAAAACCTAAAGGGTTGAGGATGATCTCGGACAAATTCCCTCTAGACAACCGGTGTCCAAGAACATTACCTTCCACGTAATGAAGCCAAGACTCTTCATTGGTGTACTGTTAAAGGTTTATGTTCGTATAATAGACTATTTGATGTAGAATCCCCTTCCTCATCAAATAAAATAATTTTAAAATGTTCTTTCGAAAGCCCGCGCAACAATGACCTTGGAACGAGTGACCTCCTTCCGAGGGTCGATGCCCTGCAACCGCTAGCACTCTTCTGGGCGAAAGTTCTTCCTTACGACCAACAAGAGTACGGGCAAGTTCTTGCTTACAGTTAGGTGCTTACAGGTAGTATCGATATCGATTGTATCTGTACTATCAACTATTTATATTATATTTATATATATATATAGGTATATTGTATTACGCGTTCTTATAGATAACATACATACTTGTGAATCTCGAATTTCAGTCAGTTCTTAAACTTCTTTTGGCTTCGATTTGAGACTATGTTGCTCTCATATTCATGCCCTAACATAAATTGACACTTGTAAGATGTCAATACGTAATTGGTACATAAAAAATGATGAAGAATACTTAACACGTAGAGTGTATCAACATAAATATAGTTGTAATTCGATAGTAAAAAAAAAACGAATAAACCATATCTGTCTTCACTACACATTTTTTTTGTATTTGTCACGTGACATGTCTTAAAAAGAAAGCAGTTGCTTCTTGGACTTTAAATTGAATTCTTTATACCAGACACCTTTTAATAATGTTTGATCACTTCTTGAAGTGAAAACTTCTCGGTAGGGGAAACTTATGGGTTCGCGTCATCAACAAGTGCGACATGCTCTTGACGTGTGGCGCGAGACTGGTAATATGTTATACAATTTATTTTATTTATTTAAACATAGATTGAATATTGAATGATTTGATCGATATAGTAATAAAAATATTTAACTAAAAGATCGTTTAATAATTGTACAATTTATAATAATCATAAATAAACCATCAATAACTAGTTAAAATTTTCGTTTCCCCTAAACATTTTATTTGTCATATCTGGTTTAGAATTGCTAATGGATCAGAATCAATTAAAAAAAATCGACAGAAGTTTAGTGGTTAGTATAACAAACTACTAAGACCAAGATAGAGGGTTCGTAGTCCTGCAGGTGGTCCCAGGTTAAAAACCCTTGGTTATACCGTCCTTCGGAAGATACGTTAAAAGGGGGTCATGAGCCAGGAGGATGTCATGTACCCGTTAAAAATCCATATCCTAATTAAACCTAGATAGGTAAATTTTAGAGCTCCCACTGTAGCATCGTCCGATTAGCCATAGCAGCATAAAGTGACGTTAAGTGAAGAAAACGAACACAACAATTTGGATGATATATATAATATGGCTATATAATAATTGTTATTTCAGATATCAAGTACATACCATCATATGTTTTGATTTATAAATAAACTGCTTGAAAGGATATATGATTTATATCAGGAGTGTGCCAGTACATGTGAAAACCAAAGTAATCTTAATAATTTAAATTTATAAATTTGAAATTTAAATAATTTAGCATACAGGACTGAAAAGGCAAGAAACCGCTCGACGTTTTCGCCTACTTCAACATTTACTGGACAAACGCTCTAAGCTCCCAATTAATTACAAAAGACTCATTTACATGACAGTTATCAGACCTATTTGGACATACGGAGTTGAGCTTTGGGGCTCTACTAAACCATCCAATACATCTCGTATCCAATCCTTACAATCCAAAATCCTTCGTAAAATCCTCAATGCTCCTTATTATGTCACAAACAAACTCAACCATCATGATCTTAATATCCCATATGTTGCTGATTTGGCCCAAACTAGAAACCTATCTTTCCATGACAAGCTCCATACACAATTGAATCCGCTAGTCTCTCAACTTGCTTCCCATACAATTCCTGATAACCCTCCGAGGCGTCTGAAAAGAAGATGGCCTAGAGACCATCTACTATAGAACTTTATTGGAGTGCTACCGAAGGGTAGTTTCTCCACAAGTATTTTTTTTTTCATGTAATTTGTTCATATTAACAGATTTACTTGTTGTAATATTATTACAGTTGTAAATATCAATAAATTAATCTAAAAAAAAAATAATTTATCAGAAATTCATAAAAAGAACGCAGTTATTCCTAAGTTATCAGTTTTCACTTCTCATGTTTTCAGTCCTCATGACTGCCTTTTTTCCTAACTTATTACTCTGAGAGACTATGCCATTAAACTGGTGATGTTCAGCTTGAAAAGAAACGTTATAAAAGGAAGTGCATAAGATTACTTCTTGGAGGAGGAGTTGTTCCATCAAGGTGTAACTTTTACTTTTAATAACGACTTTCCTGCTAGCGCTTTCCCAGAGCAAGTTGCTCAAGATGGAAAGTGCTGACCACAGCCCAACCCCGGAGACTTCAATGCCGGTAGAGAGAAAGGTGCGATCATTTCTCGGCTCGACTCTATTGCCTCTCAGTCCTTAACTCTTGCATCACTCATCCCCTTGCTAAAAGATCCTAAACAAGGGATTGTACAACTGATAAATAATGTTTGAAATAGTTTTGTTTAATTTATAAATTGAACAGTTTATTGAACAGTTTCATTAACAAAACCCATGACAGATACATTATTTATTTTATTTACAGCTATATATTGACCCTGTAAGCTACCACCGTATTATAAATTTAATGTCTCATGTTTTTAAAAATATAATAAAATTTCATATAGTTCGCCATTTTGAAAGTTAAACTGTTTACTTGGCAACAAATGTTCTTTTTAATGTTTACTTGGTTACGACAGTTTTCTTTCTGATATAAGAGTTCATTTAAAAAAAAAAAAATTAAATAAGCAGACATGAGGACTGCCAACAGAAGTGAAAACTCAAAAAACTTTGGTATGACTGTGTGTTTTTCAATTTCGAAATCAGTTTTAGTGTGAATTATTATTATTATTTTTTTTTTTAGATTAATTTAGTAATATTTACAACTGTAATAACATTACAACAAGTAAATCTGTTAATATGAACAAATGATATGAAAACAAAAATACTTGTGGAGAAACTACCCATCGGTAGCACTCCAATAAAAAGTTCTATAGTAGAAGGTCTCGAGGCCATCTTCTTTTCAGACGCCTCGGAGGATTATCAGGAATAGTATGGGAAGCAGGTTGTGAGACTAGCGGATTCAAGTGTGTATGGAGCTTGTCATGGAAGGATAGGTATCTAGTTTGGGCCAAATCAGCAACACATGGGATATTAAGATGATTATGGATGAGTTTATTTGTGATAATAAGGAGCATTGAGGATTTTACGAAGGATCTTGGATTGTAAGGATTGGATACGAGATGAATTGGATGGTTTAGTAGAGCCCCAAAGCTCAGCTCCTTATGTCCAAATAGGTCTGATAACTGTCATGTAAATGAGACTTTCAATTAGTTCATAAAACAAGACATTTAACTCTGAAAAATAAAATGTTTTAGGAGAAAACAAAAAGTTCAACCAGTTAATGATGTTTTAAGTTTTTATTAGTGTCAATTGATCAACTGTTAAATGTCCTTTTAGTTAAATATAATTATAATGATGTAACACGACAAACATAACCTGACCTGTCACTGGGGAAGGTCACACCCGGCACAGTCAGTGTTGCCAGTGATTAAACAATTAATTTACTAGCAATATTTTTTAAAAACACTGGCATAACCATGTACATAACCTGCCGAGAGTTGGTGAACAAAAAAACGTGGTGTGATTTCAATCTTGAAATGGTGTGTTTTCAAAAAAAAAAAAAGTCTATATTCAGAAAAGTAAAAACACTTGTATGTGAAATAATAAATAATCACTGCACTGCAGGTTACAAAAAGAAAATTATTTAATCAAAGGAAATAATTATACTTGAATAAAGTCCTCATTCGATGCTGAATAATAGTTTTTCAAAGCCAAGTCACTTGTTTACACACCACGTTTTTTCTTCACCAACTCTCGGCAGGTTATGTACATGGTTATGTCAGTGTTGCTCATTATCATTATCGTAGTTTTTGCCTTGAAATGGAGTTGTAATATGAACAATAACTCCTTTTCAAGCCAATGCCTTACATTAGCTGTTTTCTGTAATCTATACCATTCTTTTATTCCATCTTGGTCCCAGAATTTTCCTAATTATCTTCCTTTCCACAAAAAATAATAAATATATAACATTAAAAAAAAATGTATCCTGTAACTTGGTGAATTTAAATTTGCTATATTTTCCGTTAATAACTGGATGATACAATGATTTCTGAAACAACTTAACAGCTCTAGTTAGAAATAAAAACTATGTCGATTGCATAGTTAATTATTGAACAAATAGCTAGAATATTTTCCACAGCTGCTCTCGAAGCGAGGTAGCGTGGCCTTGTGGCGATATTAACAAACAATACTCTTCGGCCTTGTGCCACCTTCTCCACATCTGGGTCTTCCAGGAGGAATCTCAAGGATCTAATTAAAAAGAAGAAAGACAGGAAACAATATATAAAAAAAAATGAGAAACCAACAAGTTCTATAATTATTCTTAATTTTTCAATATTAATAAGCATTTATCAGTAGTAGTTTCAGAGAGTTTTACTACTATTAAAAAACAATTGTTCTAAGAAGAGTTAGACATTTTGAATATCTTGGGTCCATAATTGAGATAGATGGCGCATGTGATATGGAAATAAAAAGAAGAATTTCAGATAGTAAAAAGACCTTATCAATGCTCAACTCGGTATTATGGAATAGAAACATTATCCCCAAAACAAAAAAAAAAATATATATATATATATACAACAGTATATTACTAAGTATTATAATATAAGAGTCAGAAACTTGGGCGTTGAAAAGCAACCCCAGGAAAAAAATCCTAACTACAGAAATGGACTACTGGAGACGAGCGGCAGGAATATCCAGAATGGACAAAGTAAGAAATGAGACCAGAAAAGAAAAGAAGGAGGCTGAAAGAAACTACCCAAAGTAGTCCACCGATTGAAAGGTGGGGAACAAGAGACGAGGAAGACCTGGGATAACGAAGTGGAGGAATGCATAATGAGTCATGGTCTACGGGAAAAATGGACCTTAGATAGGACATTCCAATCACTAGGTTAAGGAAACCGACTATTAGTGGAAACTCCTGTGGGTAAAAAAAAGTTTACGTTCACGTTGCTTTACTTCTGACGTACATTCAGGTTCAAGGACAGTGATAAATCAGTGCAGTTCCAGGGATTATGGCTGCTCGGGGTCAGCAGGTGCAGGAAGACCAATATTTCTATTATCACAAAATAATAATAAAGTTATAATCAACTTTCTAACACTAATCTAACGCTACAACCCATGAAGAATCTTGGGCTAACGTCACCTGTGGTCTAGTGGTTAGCGTAACAAACTACTAAACCCAAGATCGCGGGTTCGTAGCCCGGCAGGTGGCCCTAGGATTTTTTTAAGGGACTAAAAAATCCTTAGTTACGCCGTCCTTCGGAAGGGACGTTAAACGGGGGTCCCGAGCCTGTACGATGTCAGGTACTCGTTAAAAATCCCTATCCTAATTAAACCTGGATAGGCAAAATTTAGAGCTTCCACTGTACCATCGTCCGATTAGCTATAGCAGCATAAAGTGACGTTAAATGAATAAACAAACAGAATCTTGGGCTGAGTAAATAGTAGAGACTGTACTGTTGGGAGATGATTTGTACCATGTTACGCTCAAGCACAATGTTTTCTTCACAATTAATGATACCAACTTTATAGGTCTGCAGATACCACAGGACCCACTCTACCTGCTAAAATATTAAAAATATTATCTGCCACAGCCGGATTGAGCCCGCGACCGAAGAAATCGAACAAATTTAATTTTTAAAGTTTCATTAGTAATGAAAGAAATAACAGTCAAACATAATTTACTTTCAGAAAATGAAAATTTGTGTAGTTTTTAATGAGAAAGAAAATAGCTTACTAAGAAAAATTAGGAAATCATTAAGCAGGTCATAATCTATGAACTATCCATAAATTAAAAGTGTTAGAGCACACTGAGCTGCCATGCCGGAAATCCTGGTTCAATTCCCGCTGCAGGCAAGACTTTTATTTAGTTAGTTTGAGGTCGGAGATGGATCATATTGGATCTAGGACCCTCCTGGGGCCGACCCAGCCTCTATAAAATATTATAAAAATAGGGTACCCATAATAAGGGGAAAATCTGGCGGTTGAGCGTGATCTAAAACAAGTCACATCCTTGCACAGTACAATCTCTACCATGTATTGAATCGCAGACCCGTTCACGGATTGTAGTGGTACAGGGTTTTTTAATCCATAAGTAAAATGAGAGTTTTTGTCCGAGATTACCGGATCATTCGCTGGATGAGCCCGAGGAGGGTCTTCTAATCGTTTATCTGCCACAGCAGCTCAGTTCTTCACACGACGAGCCGGGGGTACACAGTTCGACGAGTATGGAAGAAGCATTGTGTTGAAAATATTTGTTAGAGAGTTTTTGTGAAATTTGTTTTTTTAATGCGTTAAAAACACCTTTTATTTCTTATTTTTTAAATTAGAGAAAGACTCATTTCTTCCTGAATTTTTATGGTTGGTAAAAGTTTCTAAACTGTAGAGGTAAAAGTTTAAAACATCCCATTCCCCGGGACTGCAATAAAACACCTTTCTATGAATAAATTACAGGTTCATAAAGATTCATATACAATGAATTAATTACTGTATTTGTTTACAATCTTCTCTGTGAGCCTTTAAGACTTCTTGGCTACTGTTTAGCGTCAAGATGAGGCACGTACAGCGAGACTAAACCTTAGATAAAGAAGGCGTTAACAACCGTTAAGACTCCTGTTCGTTCTAACTGGTTCAAGACCGATACAGGAGTCGACCTATTTGATAAGGGATTGTACTCTTTCAACTTAACAAGGGGGCACATTTTGTTCCCTTTTTCAAACAGTAAAGATCTACGAACAAGAAAACTTTTATAAAATAGGTTATACAACTAACGATTATACTTACCAGCATAATTTAAATCTTACTAATATTATAAATGTGAATGTTTGTATGTTTGTCTCTCTTTCACGCAAAAACTAATGAACGGATTTGGATGAAACTTTACAGTAATATAGGTTATACATCAGACTAACACATAGGCTATAGCAAGCGCGGATTTATGGGAGGGTGCAAAGGGGAACGTGCCCTCCCCCCGCCTACAGTATTTTAGGTACTGTGGAGAATCCATTATTGTACATAAATAAAGGCTAATCACATAATAATAGTTGTTAAAATAACAGAAAGAACATGAGTGAAACTATTTGTTTTGATACCCTATCCCTGATCTATGTGGGGGCACGGGGGCATGTGCCCCTCCCGTATAGTACATAATTAAAGGTAAATCAGGAAATTCTGTGCATAGCTTAAGAAAGAAATTCGGATAATTCCACTCCAAGGGTTTCCCCTTTAATATAATAGGAGTTCAAAGGTTGTATAGAATCCGTTAGTTTTGAAGTTAGACATCTGAAATTTCGGATGTTCGAGTAACTTTTATTAAAAAAAATAATTAAATTATTTATTTAAAATGATCTTTTACGAAACTTTACGTGGCAGACCAAATTCCACGCGTGCGAAGCCGCGGGCATAAGCTAGTAAGATATAAAAGTTATATTTAGATTCTGTTATTAACATTAATTTATGTTAAATAATATTTTTTTTTTAATGTAATAATACATGAAGAGGGTACTTTAAGACAATGGCTTAAGTCGATTTTATGGAAGAATTCCTGAAACATCAAAGGATTATAGGTAATATAAATATTATAATGCAATTGGGAAAAACCACAATGCAAAGCCTTATGTTCCAAAAATACACCCACTTACCAGTCGACGTTTCGCCTATTCAGGCATTATCAAGACACAAAAACAAAAAAGTGTTATGTGAATCACATCTCGAAGAAAAAGGTGAAATACATCCCAACGATCATCAGCCCAAACCGGCTCCAAACATGAGACAGCACCCCACCACCAAGACGTTCAATATACAAGTTTATTAGTTAAGGGATATATTGCACCTTTTTCTTCGAGATGTGATTCACAACCCTTTTTTGTTTTTGTCTTGATAATGCCAGAATAGGCAAAACGTCGACTGGTAAGTGGGTGTATTACTCGATTTGAAACATAAGGCTTTGCATTGCGGTTTTCCCCAATTGCATTATAATAAATAATAGTGTTTCTTTTTGAGTTTTTTGCTCTATTTTATTGGTAATATAAATAAGTAATTGGGGAATGGACTGGTACTGAGAGTATTGAGTTGCCATGCCGGAAATCCTGGTTCAAATCCCGCTGCAGGCAAGACTTTTATTTAGTCTGTTTTCAGCCGGAGATGGATCGTATAGGATCTAGGACCCTCCTGGGGCTCACTCAGCCTCAATATAATGTTATAAAAATAGGGTACCCTAAATAAGGGGGAGAATCTTGCGGTTGAGCGTGAACTAGGACAAGTCACCTTGCAGAACTGTTGTCCATGAAACAGTACAGTCTCTACCATGTACTGTACCCAAGACTGTTGTAGTTGTACCGGTTTTTTTTATTTTTTATAATAAGTAATTTCAGTTTCGGTAAAAGTTCGATTTAGCGTACCCTCGCGAGGTGGCAACCATATATATCAAAAGATCTTTCGATTTGTAGTCGAATGACATAACTCCCAGGGTCCGCAAAGGTCAAATAAAAAAGTTTCTTAAAAACGTACTCAACGCTAGATACCGTATGTAACCACCTCTAACCCTTAACCTAATCTAACCTAACCTAACCAAACCATGAAAAATCATTTTAAAAACCACCTAACCACCCCTAACCGAACCACCAAAAAAAATCCTAACCACCACCCCTAACCATTTAACCACCAAAAAACCTAACGTAATCTATCCTAACCTAACCAAACCATAAAAAAACATTTTAAAAAACACATAACCATATATATCAATCGAAAGCTCTTTTGATTTGTAGTCGAATGACATAACTCCCAGCGTCCGCAATGGTCAAATAAAAAAGTTTCTTAAAAACGTTCAAAACGCTAGATACCCGATGTAACCACCTCTAACCATCTAATCACCAAAAAACTTAACCTAATCTAACCTAACGGACCCTTAGCTTTTTTATTTGACCTTTGCGGATGCTGGGAGTTATATCATTCGACTACAAATCGAAAGAGCTTTCGATTGATATATATGGTTGCCACCTCGCCAGGGTACGCTAAAACGAATGTTAGCCTCAGTTTCGTATTTATCGTTGAGGCGTGTAGAGCACTGAAACGCTATGCTGAAGGTTCCGTGCTACAATCCAGCTATGATTAATATAACATTTAATATTAACCCCTGTAGTATCTACATACAGACTCTGCTGGGGATCACTTAGTCTCTATAAAGTGGGTACCCTTTATTGTGGCAAAAACTGGAGTACTTGATCTCTCTGTAGAAGATCCCTGCTCGTGAGACGTTTCAGTATCTTTGCCGGTTTCTGTGCCCTTAGGTCTGTCAGTAAAGTGTAGCTTAAGTCCATATCCATAAGCAATCTGTTGTTTAAAGTTATTTTCCTCCGTCGTAAACCAACGTCTTCCTGCTCCCCTAATTACAAAAGACTCATATACACGACAATCATTAGACCCATCTGGACTTACGGAATAGAACTTTGGGGCTCCACTAAGCCATCGAATTCCTCTCATATTCAATCCTTACGATCCGAAATCCTTCGTAAAATCCTCAGTGTTCCTTACTTTGTTACGAACAAAGTAATCCACAATGATCTTAATGTCCCATTTATTGCTGATTTGGCCCGAATCCGATATCAATCTTTTCATGACAAACTTCATTCCCACTCAAACCCTCTAGGTTCAAACCTCGCAACTTCTTCAATTCCTGATAATCCTCCGAGGCCTCTGAAAAGAACATGGCCTCGTGACCTTTTATTTGTGACTTTTTATTTGAGTACTACAACTGGGTAGTTTCTCTGCTCGCCTTATCTCGGGACATGATTTATCTCTCATTATATTTACTTGATGTATTCTGTATACGGTAGTAAATTTAATTTATATATATTTATATTTTTTTTATTCGCAAGTAATTTTTTATTTTAATGGTGAAGCGAGTTAGTGATTCAACGGTTTTACAAACTAGTAAAATGTGATTCCCAAGTCAGTCTTATATCTACAATACAGGGGTGGGATAGCTTGCTATTTATATATGGTGTTGAGTGCTGAGTTGCTGTGCTGAGATTCCCACGTTCAAATCCGGCAGTAGCAGATATATTATCCAATCTGCTAACAGCCATAGATGGACGCTTTGGGTTAGTAAGGCTTTCCAGTGGGAGAAGAGGGTACCCTTAATTGGTGGATAACCTGGTACTTGAGAGCGATCTAGCCCGAATCATATCTGATGATTGAACCCTTCATGGGTTGTAGTGGCGAGTTTTGTTTTGGTAATAGGATACTGTAAAGTGTTTTGAAGAGGAGCCTGAACGTCTAGTTTTTATTTAGACCACGGACAAATCACTCTGCACGACTGTTGTCCTAGAAACAGTACAGTCCGTACCATGTGCTGAACCTGAGGACCTTCGTGGTACCAAATTTTATAATCAGGTATTACCTATTACAGGATGTACCTGCTTGGGTTATATTATAATCAGGTATTACCTATTACAGGATGTACCTGCTTGGGTTATATTATAATCAGGTATTACCTATTACAGGATGTACCTGCTTGGGTTATATTATAATCAGGTATTACCTATTACAGGATGTACCTGCTTGGGTTATATTAATAAAAGATTAGCCGGGAGATGAAAAGAATTGAGGAATGAAAGACGACGCCTTAAACTTTCTCCTCCGGAAACTCTCCATTGATAAACTGGCTTCTTGAGGAATCTCCGGCATCTCACATTTACCGGATGCGTGGTTCACTTAATTAAGCGCAGGTACAAGTAACAGCTGTTATTCCCGCCCATTCCTCAGGTTTCCTTCATCCAAGGCTCTTGTGGCTGCCATCTTCTTGATAAGGGAGTTCATTCATGATTCATTGAGTGAGGTTACAATCAATGGTTACTGAAATAAAAGATTCTTATTTTTTTTTTTTTTTTATTAAAGACAAGAAACCGCTCGATTTTTCGCCTACTTCAACATTTACTGGACAAACGCTCTAAGCTCCCAATTAATTATAAAAGACTCATTTACATGACAGTTATAAGACCTATTTGGACATACGGAGTTGAGCTTTGGGGCTCTACTAAACCATACAATTCATCTTGTATCCAATCCTTACAATCCAAAATCCTTCGTAAAATCCTCAATGCTCCTTATTATGTCACAAACAAACTCATCCGTCATGATCTTAATATCACATATGTTGCTGATTTGGCCCAAACTAGATACCTATCCTTCCATGACAAGCTCCATACACACTTGAATCCGCTAGTCTCTCAAACATTTAATCTCCCAAACTATTCCTGATAACCCTCCGAGGCGTCTGAAAAGAAGATGTCCTGGAGATATACAACAATAGAACTTTATTGGAGTGCTATCGATTGGTAGTTTCTCCACAAGTGTTTTTTGTTTTCATGTCATTCGTTCATATTAGCAAATTTACTTTTTGTAATATTATTACAGTTGTAAATACCAATAAATTAATCTTTAAAAAAAATTGTCTGATTTTTAATGTTTCTATATTCTGTAAAAATTAACTGGATTGTTTTTTTCACAGATAATAAAGGAGCTATTGTGTTTTCTTCAACAAAAAAATAAGGTATGTTTTTTTCATAGTACTATATCATTCATTGTAAGTATATTAAGTATTGGTAGGTATTAAATAGGATTAAAATATTTACAGTACTTTAAAATCTTGAATTTGAAAAAAACCGTCATTTTTTTATACATCCTATTAATTAAAAATTTAAAATAATCGACCCCTATGTTTAAACATATCCGTCGAAACCTTTTTGAATTTCTTAATTGTATATATATCCCTATATATGTGTATATATATATATATGAAGAAGAAAATCGAGAACGGTATATATATACTTGTATGATACATCCTTACCAACAGATGTGATAACATTGTTGTATAATGCTCTTTACAACTTTCTAATCTAATTCTTAACCGATACACCTTTCCACTAAACTTTCTTTTATTTTCGCTTTATCGAACGAAAAATCGATACGGCTCCCGATTCGAAATACTTATGGCGTGTAATCTCCAATTAGTGGTAATTAACAGAAGACAGAGGTAGGGTTAACGATTGGTTGCTCAAGTAGGTCCTAGCTGTGACCGGGTCGTAGTCTCGAAAGTAGCAGCATCTAGAGCGTTCAATCTCACTCCAGCTCTTTCTCTCTCGGCACGGGATATAGTTTAAAAAAAGTTATAAATACTTGTGACTTAGTCAGGTACCCATGAAACCTAACTCATTATCTCGTGTAACCTCTTCTCATCTATCTTCTCATTTGAGTTATTTGTGTGTTTTTGTTTTATTTTATTTGTTATTGCTTGTTTAAATGAACAGAATAACACTAAGGAATAGCTGTCTTTATTAAGTATAACCTGTGAAATAGTTCCAGAAGTTCGGAATAGTTCCAAAGATGAAATTGTGAGTAAAAGGTCATCAAATGGATTTTGACAAAGATAAAAATGGAGAAGTTTCCGCCTGAAGTGTTGGGAAAACATTTATATAAGAAGAGGGGTGTGGCTAGGGGGGGGGGGGGCTAGGATTAGCGTTTTTTATTACATTTTGTATATTTCAATTTCCATTAATATGAATAAGAATGCAGATGTTATCATTATTACCTGAATTATAGGTATAGTAGCGGATAACAGTCCCTGGGTACCGGATATGTCACAAGTGCCCAATTATTATATAGCAATAATAATTGCAATTAGCTATTTATCATTGAACTTCTGGATATGTTTATATCTATAAAAGTATTATTCATGATAAATAGAAGAAAAAGGAATTAAAGAAGAAATAAACAAGCATGGTTTAAGAATTTATAACACTATCATTCTTCCAACATTTCTTTAATGATGTGGAACGTGCCCGTTAAAACTGAAGGTTGAACAACCTTTTAAGGTAATCGAAAATGATGATGATGAATTGCGAATAAAATGAGGTATATTCGGTCCGAAGAAGGATCATAGCACGGGAGAATTTCGGAGGTTAAACAAGGCGGAATCTCAGAAACATGGGGAATTATGTAATATATAACTGAAGTAATAGAATCAGGAATCAAGGGTGGATCCAGGATTTTTTTCTGGGAGGGCACAACAGGCAGAGTAGTGCAGTATTTATAGGAAGGTTTCAAAGATTTATTAATATATCTAAACAATAGTTTCACTCATGTTATTTCTGTTATTTTAACAACTATCATCACATGATTTGCCTATAAGTATGTACTGTAATGGATTCTCCACGATACACAAAAACCCGTCTGGGGAGCACGTGCCCCCATACCCTCCCTGGATCCGCCTTTGTCAGGAAAGATGGAGAAGACCTTGTAAAGTTATTGATTTTGGTTACTTGCCCAAAAAAGCATTGAGCCGACTGAGTAGCCGGGGATTGGACTGAAGCGTAAGTGGGAGGATTACGTTCAGTGTTTTCTGAGAGTGATCTGGCTGTTTCGGGTTTCGGTAGTGACCCGTGGACAGAATTTCGTACGCAGGGATTGGGATATCGGCATCGAACCTTCGGGTTCTCCAACCCATATATATATATATATATATATATATATATATATATATATATATATATATATATGTAATAATACATATATATATGTAATTATTTTTAGTACAAATGGCTCAAACGAATTTGAATGTTTCAGTACATTTGGGCTTAGTGTAATAAATTTATGGATAATTGGATATTAATATGTCCGTCCATTTAGGAATGTTTGTTAAGAAAACTGCAGTACTATAATTAAGATGGGATCAGCAAATCTACAGGAATATAATTTGGAATACAGTATATTAGAAAATATAAAAAATAATAATTATGATTTCATTTCCCATTTTATTTTTCAAGGGGATTTTTTTTTTAATCAGCCAACAAGCTTCTCTGCTCCGTCCATCCCCCATGCCCACGCCTCCTTCTCTTCCACAAGAACAGCAATATTTTCTAGTCGGCACCTGTCTCTAAATCTCTCTCTGTTGAGCCAGTCTTCATCAGTGATTCCAAATCTTTCTAGTTCTTCTTCCACCTTCTTAGCATAACCATGAGGATCCAACCTGAGCATGTGCCCGTAGAAACGTGCGAATTTTTATAATTTAATTTTTTTTTTTAAATTTTTTAAAGACCACATGACCCAAAAGACAAGAACTTTCTTTTTCACAAGAAAGGTTTAGCCGTCGTGAATAACAAATTACTCGACAATAGAGAAACCTATCCACACATTTTAAAGATTTCTCTCTGAAACAAACGGACAGAATTTTTTTTTTTTTCGACGTCCAAATACTAAGCATTCTAACATCTGACTTCCCGTGAATTTCTTAGTGAAAGCGAAACCTGAATTATTTTCTTCTTTTCGGATAATGTAACTAGATTCGACTCGGATCATAATCAGCGAAACTTATCAGCATGTAATTGTCATCAAGTCTCGTAAGAGAATCATGTAATGATTGAACGTCTACACTCGCAGATTATATCTCTACAGCCCCACTACAATAAGTGGTTAAGTCTTATTTTCTCCAAAGTGAGTTTCTTGTACTTAAGTAAGCGGAATCGAGTTATTTTCTTAGTGAATAAGGGGCTAAGTAAGGCATTGGCTTGAAAAGGAGTTACTGCTTATATTACAACTTCAATTCAAGCCAAAAACTACGAGAATCCGACTTATTCGCCGGAGATGTAGATATGTGGCAGCCTCAAACTATTTTATATATTTTTATTTTTTAAAGAGAAAAGATAGGCCCTCGACCGGGATTTGAACCCGGAACCTTTGTCTCACCGTGACATCGCTCTGCCAATTGAGCTATCAAGGCTCCTCCCGGTCGAGGACTAACCTTCTCTCTTTTAGATCCTAAAGCCCCAGTGTACTCCCGCCATTTTTGCGATGAATACACTAGAACGAAGTTCTTTGAACATTAATTTTAATTTAGGATCTTATTGACTTTCGTCATATTATTATTTATAATTTTTTATAATTATTGGTCATTTTTTATGAGTTATAAATATTTTTATTTTTTAAAGAGAAAAGATAGGCCCTCGATCGGGATTTGAACCCGGAACCTTTGTCTCACCGTGACATCGCTCTGCCAATTGAGCTATCAAGGCCCCTCCCGGTCGAGGACTAACCTTCTCTCTTTTAGATCCTAAAGCCCCAGTGTACTCCCGCCATTTTTGAGATGAATACACTAGAACGAAGTAGGCCTTGATAGCTCAATTGGCAGAGCGATGTCACGGTGAGACAAAGGTTCCGGGTTCAAATCCCGGTCGAGGGCCTATCTTTTCTCTTTAAAAAATAAAAATATTTATAACTCATAAAAAATGACCAATAATTATAAAAAATTATTTTATATATTATTTTCAATTTAATTTTTCGTTTGAGATTATTAGATGCTGGCATTTTTATATAGTTGCTGTGCTGAAAGACGGGTTCAAATCGAGATAATTTAATCAGTCCGTAAACATTCATAGATTGAGTTCGGGATCTGCATACCTTCATTGCATACCTTGATCTCATCCAGCTTCTATAAATATGTTCCCTTAAAACCTGTAATACTGGAACCCTTGAACGGATCTGGGGTTCAGTACATGGTAGAGACTTTACTGTTTCATGGACATCTAGGACATTTGTCCTAGATCACGCTCAACCGCCAGCCCTTTTATTTTTCCCTTTTATTATGGGTACCCACTTTTTAGAAGCTGGTTGAGCCCCAGGTGGGTCCTACATCCTATATGATCCATCTCCGGCTCCTCTAACAGACTAAATAAAATTCTGTTGTTGTTTTGCGTTAAACGCGGCTAACCTTGGTCTTCATTTTGGACTATAATTATTGCTATTATGATCTAACCTCGGTATCTTCGCGGCTCATTTATAACAGCGATGTTGTGGGAGGAACTCGCTTTCTTCCACCACATTTCCCCAATCCCCATCCAGATTCTGCTGCAGGTCGTTTACTAAATTGTCAAAATACAATAATCTTTATAATAATAATAACCTCGAACATATCATCTGCCTGTACAACGACTGTCTTAGGTATAAAAAAATATTCTATAACGCTAGAATGCACTGTTTAGGAATTATATATGAAAATCTGAAATTCCATCTAAAAAATCTAAAATGTACGGTTTTTTGAGGCTGGGTGGACCCAAGGAGGGTCCTAGATCCCATATGATCCATCTCCCGCTGCAGACTAAATAAAAATCATGGCCTGCCGCGGGATTTGAACCACGATTTCCGGCATGGCGACTCAGTGAGTGCTCCAACACAGAGCCACTCCGCACCCAAGCGTAAGGAAATAATCCTAAGATATAACTTTTTTAAAGCAAATTATAAATGATAAATTCTTTAAAGATTCTTAAAATGTGCTGACAATTCAAAAATGTCGATAGATGAAACAGATAATACTTTTTCCTAATATATTTTTCATAGTCGAAAGCCAAAGTAAAAAATATACTAAAAGACATACTTGCGTATGATAACATAAGATGTGCAAGTATGCTTACAGGTGCAGAGGTGACCTGTTCTTCGCTATGTTGAGGTGTTTGCCTTGAAATCTAATCTTGCGTAACTTCACCTTAGCTCTGTATGAATGACTTCTATAAAGCAATAATACAACTACAATTCGTGATGGTATATTTAAGAATTGTGGGCATGTTAAAATATGACGTGTAAATATCTTTTCAAGTAAAACGTAAGCTCAAAATTCAGAAATGACATTTTCAACTAATGTGATGTGACTAATTGGACAAATCTGTAGACAAATAGGTTTCTGAAGAGCTCCAGAGAGAGTTAACTGCTTTCAGATACCCGTGATCGTATCATTCTCGTAGTTTTTGGCTTGAAATGGAGTTTTAATATAAGCAATAACTCTTTTTTGAAGCCAATGCCTTACTTAGCCCCTTATTCACTACGAAAATGACTCGATTCCGCTAACTTTTTTTTTTTTTTTCAATTGTTTTATTGAGTTGTACAACTGTAATACATACATCTAGTACAATTGCTATAAGAGTAAATAATACATGATAGGAGATGTAGAGACACTACCCACTGGCAGCACTCTAATAAAGTTCTATAATAGAAGGTCCCGAGGCCATCTTCTCTTCAGACGCCTAGGAGGATTGTCCGGGATGGAATTGGATGCAAGGATGGAAACTAGTGGGTTTGGATGGGTTTGAAGTTTATTGTGGAATGATCGGTAACATATGGAACGTTAAGGTCATTATGGATGGTTTTATTTGTGACAAAGTAAGGAGCGTTTAGGATTTTGCGAAGGATTTTGGATTGCAAGGATTGGATACGAGAGGAATTCGATGGATTGGTGGAGCCCCATAGTTCAATTACATAAGTCCATATAGGTCTTACAATAGTCACATAAATAAGTCTTTTGTAATTGATCTGAAGCTATGAGCGTTTATCTAGTATGTGTTGAAGTAGTCGGAAGCGTCTAGCTGTTTCTTGTCTTTTCAGTCTTGTGTGAGGGTCGCTAACTTAAGTACGATAAACTCATTTTGGAGAAAATCAGAGTTAACCATTCATTCACCTGGGATGTAGATATATCCCTAATGAGAAATAATAAGTAGGAAAATTTAAAAGAATGTTATCGAGTATTAAAATATTAGAAGTAGCTAAGGCAGTAACTAACCGGACAAAATTAGGATATCAGCTTGAACCTTTCTCACCTATCACCTGCGAGCAATCTGAGGACATGATATTTATGACACACACAATTTATTCAGCAAGTTTAGTTGTTTAGAAATGATCACTAAAAACGACGAATAGGTGAGAAACATTAAAAGTGACATTTTATTTTAAAATGACCCACATATGTTCCAATTAAAGGATCTTTTTCTTAATTCTTCTGGGATGTCCCTTCATTACCTCCTCAGGGACAGATAAAATATACAGACACACCATTGAGGGAAGGGGGATGGTAGTTTTTGGCTTGGAATGGGGTTGTAATGTAAGAAATAACTCCTTTTCAAGTCAATGTTCCTTACTAATTATGAAAATGACACCATTCCTTTTCCCGAAACATACAAGCAGATCAAGAAAAAAAAAATTCTACTTAACCACTTGATAACCGGGGCTGTAGATTAAATAAAACAAGAAGATTAATGTGAATTAAAACAGTCACATTACCTTTTCTTTTTTTCTAGCTGATATTTAACTGAAGAATATGATCCTCTTCTCTTTTTGAATTCTTCTGGGACGCCACTTCTTCCCTACCTCGCAGACGACCCTGAGGGACAATAGCCGAAGAGATGGACACCCGCCGAAGGAGAAAGGTGGAATTCCACTCTCTCGACTGACCCTAGGCCAAGCCCTTCCGTCCGGATTCCTGAGGGGCTCGGTTCTCTCTTCTTTGTAGTTACCGCTAACACTTGTTGTATCCTCGGCCTTATCTTTGAATAATTTTATTTATTGGTAATATTTTAGGCTTATAAAGATGTATATACGTATCGTGTTCTCGAATGAACAAGTTTTAAAGCCTAAAATGTCAAAATTAATGTAGAGAAGTGAAACAGGTGGTTGACTAACATACACGTTTACTTATCTAATATATATATATATATATATATATATATATATATATATATATATATATATATATATATCGGTATATAACCTAGTGAAGGACTAGGCGTCTATGATGCAGGGTTTTTTCTTCTCGGCCCATCTTTGTCTCATGATTTCACTCAAAGATTTCTTCTTTCTTCTTCCCAGGTCTTACAGGAATTTTTTTTTCTGTCGGCCACAAGCACCGCATTTTTGAGGAATCTCTGGTATTCTGTTCTGTTTTCATTTAAATCTTATGCATTCCCGAGTCTCTGTGTTTCTTGTTATTTGCTTTGTATCTGTGGTTGAATTTGTACCACATAACTTTAATCAATTTTTTTTGCTTAATCTCTGCTCGCTCATTCTTTTCATGTGTCCATAAAACCTGAGTCTTCTTACACTAATTTCTGTTTCCAAGTCACATATTTTATTGTAAATATTAAATCCGGTGCTATTTTGGGCCCGTGGATTCTCCTAAGCATCCTCCTCTCTATTTTCAGCAGTTTTTCTGGACTGGGAAAGCACATAGACTCGGTCCTGTGCGATATCACTGGTTTTACCGCTGTCTTGTAGTGCCTGATTTATTGTCCTTTTTTGGAGAGCAATTTTTATTATACATGCAACTCGTTAAGTCGCATAAATCATACATGCATATATATATATATATATATATATATATATATATATATATATATATATATATATATATACTAGCTTATGCCCGCGGCTTCGCTCGCGTGGAATTTCGTCAGTCACATAAAGTTTCATGAAAGATCATTTTAAATAAATAATTTAATTATTTTTTAAAAATATAAGTTCCTCGTACATCGAAATTTCAGATGTCTAACTTCAAAACTGACGGATTCCATATAATTTTTGAACCCCTATGATATTCAAGGAGAAGCCCTTAGGGGTGAAATTATCCAAATTTCTATCTTAAACTATACAAAGGACCTATCTACAAATGCACCCCCTAAATCCGCGCTTGCTATAGCCCATGTGCTATTCTGATGTATAACCTATATTACTGTAAAGTTTCATCCAAATCCGTTCAGTAGTTTGTGCGTGAAAGAGAGACAAACATACAAACTTTCACATTTATAATATTAGTAAGATATATATATATATATATATATATATATATATATATATATATATATATATATATATGTATATATATATATACACTGTGTAAAGATGTGTATATTACTATACTGACTGATTGTCTTAAAGCTTTTAATCAATTTTTAATATTTTTCAATAAGTTTAAGAGTTAATCGATTGCAATCAACAAAATAATCGTCCTTTCGTAAAGAATAAAATACCTGAGGGTTCATGTATACTCTATAAAATGATGAAAACCTGGGGGTTGAGTAAAAGAAAATTGCTGTCCAATATAACAGTCACATTACTTTTACTTTATAAAAATCGATCTATTTACTTGTTTTTCCAGCTGATATTAAACTGAAGAGTCTCAGCAATCAAATCGACTTAAACTTTCTTTTAATTAAGGTGTCTTGAAGGCTTCGTTAACGAACGAATCTAACGATTATTATTGATTTATTAGGACTCAGTGGGTCTTAACATTTTTTCACCATCACAATATTTTATATCATTGTATATTCCTTACATAACTATGTGAAAGTAAAATTATAAATTTATAAAAATAAACAGTAAAAAGTATAAATAAACAGTACTATCTAAAAGGTGAGGAATGTTTGGCACCTGCTAGCTCCGAGGCCTCCGTCGAGAGACTTATTCCTAACCTCGTCGACTTTCTCCTTCTGTTGTTTACATTGAGTCGGTTACTCCAAGATCTCGTCGACAGAGAACAGCACTCAGCTGCCTTCTTCAGCACGATCCATTTTACTTATGTTAATGTATTTACAAGGCAAACCACTGATTTTATCGAAATGGCGCCTAGTCACTACGTTTACTTAGAAAATGTTAGCAGTTTCGTTCTTTTTTTTTTAAGTTAAAACTTATTTTGACGCGTTTAGCGTGGGGAAACTTCTTTTGATAGGGGATAAACTTGTGGGTTCGTGTCACACATGAGTGATATCCTCGTGACGCTATGGGCTACACCTAGCGACTTTTGTATGGGTTATACAATTCGTTTTTATCAACTTTAGTTTAAAAGATTCAAATTCCATTGGTAATATTTAACTAAAAGGTCTTTTAAATACAGTCTGTAGTCTGTGGTCTAGTGGCTGGCGTAAAAACTACTAAACCCAAGATCACGGGTTTGTAGCCCGGCAGGTGGCCCTAGGATTTTTTTAAGGGAGTAAAAAATCCTTAGTTACGCCGTCCTTCGGAAGGGACTTTAAACGGGGGTCCCGATTCTGTACGATGTCAGGTACTCGTTAAAAATCCCTATCCTAATTAAACCTGGATAGGCAAAATTTAGAGCTCCCACTGTAGCATCGTCCGATTAGCCATAGCAGCATAAAGTGACATTAAATGAACAAACAAACAGGTCTTTTAAATTATTGTATGAAGTCTTGTATAATTCGTTCTAATAATAATTCAAAACATCAATAAATAGTTTATTTTTTTATTTCCTTTATTGAATTTAAAGATTTTATTTGCCATAGTTAAAATTTCCTGTTTTAAGTTGCAAATGGATACAAATACACGAGAATTTTGATGTGTTAAGCGACTTTTGATAAGGGATAAACTTGTGGGTTTGCGTCACACACGAGTGACATGTTCATGACTGGCGACACCTAGCGGCCTTTGTATGAGTTATATTTCCCAAATGGGTTACAACATCGGGAAATTTTAGTGCACGCCTCAATTTTGACGATAACGGTGATCCAATCATCATCATCATCTACACAATAACAGTATAACTATATTAGCAAAAACAGAACATTTCCCGCTTATTTCTGCTTTAGCAATGGCTGTCGTAGGCACCTGGCAGTTATTCATAATGCTTTTGTTTATTAATACGATCGCAAACATGGCTCTGTAAGCTTAGCTACCCTTCTATATCTGTCCATTCCATAATTTACAGTAAACGAATATGACGCGACATGGCAATGATGACGTATTTGCAAGCGGTAAATCAATTATTATGTACTGCTATATATACTTTATAGTATGTAAAAGACTTTTGTCAACTTACATTAAACAACTTTCATTCGAATGCTACTGATACGGTTGCCATGGTAACAGCTGTGAGGGAAGAACCGGGGAGGTTATTCTGATTTGTGTGCTGTTATTTAGTTAAAGGAAAACAGTTTTGTAAATAGTGTGTGGAATGTTAACTTTAAATGTTTTTACAGGTAATATTGTATATAATAATGAGTTTGTAAATCATTTACAAGAAATTATTGTTGTAATAAAAAAAATTAACTTTATTTACAGAGAGGAACTCAGTTTAGTTTTATTTCGACACCCACTAAATTCAGTATCTGAATCAATCAATATTACAAGTATATAACTAAAAAAAAATATTAAAATAAAATATAAAATATTAAATCTATCGAAAGCAAATAAAGAGGTTGAACTGAACAAACACGACTCTACATGAAGGTCTTGGGTTCGCTTTCTCTGAACAAGTCTTCTAAAGCCAAAAGTAGTTTCATTTCTATCTTTTTTTCAGTTGCCTTTCTATAATACCTTATATATATATATATATATATATATATATATATATATATATATATATATATATATATATATTCCTGTACCACTACAACCCGTGAAGGGTCTGAAGTTTAGTACACGGTAGAGACTGTTTCATGGACAACAGTTGTGCAGGCAAGTGATTTGTCCTAGATCACGCTGAACCGCACATATTTCTCCCTTTATTTTGGTTACCCAATTTATATAGGCTGTGTGAATCTCAGGATCATAGGGTCCCAAATACCGTATGACCTATCTCCGGCTGCTAACAAACTAAATAAAAGTCTTGCCAGCAGCGGGATTTGAACCAGGATTTTTGGCAACTCAGTTCTCTACCACTAAACCACTCCGCTCCCCGGTTTAATTCTACTGGAACGTCAAGTACCTACTTTAGTAAATCAAATGAACTGTAGTACATATATTTTTATTTTATTTTTTTAAAGAGATAAGATAGGCCCTCGACCGGGATTTGAACCCGGAACCTTTGTCTCACCGTGACATCGCTCTGCCAATTGAGCTATCCAAGGCCTATGCCGGTCGAGGACAAATCTTTTCTCTTATAGATCCTAAAGCCCCAGTGTGCTCCCGCCATTTTTGCGATGAATACACTAGAACGAAGGTCTTTGAACATTAATTTTAATTTAGGATCTTATTGACTTACGTCATATTAATATTTATAATTATTTGTCATTTTTTATGAGTTATAAATATTTTTATTTTTTAAAGAGAAAAGATAGGCCCTCGACCGGGATTTGAACCCGGAACCTTTGTCTCACCGTGACATCGCTCTGCCAATTGAGCTATCCAAGGCCCATGCCGGTCGAGGACAAACCTTTTCTCTTACAGATCCTAAAGCCCCAGAGTGCTCCCGCCATTTTTGCGATGAATACACTAGAACGAAGTTCTTTGAACATTAATTTTAATTTAGGATCTTATTGACTTACGTCATATTATTATTTATAATTTTTTATAATTATTGGTCATTTTTTTTTAACTGTAGTATAATTTGTAAAATCAGGGCTGAGTCGCTGGGTCAACAGGATTTACTCCTCGAGCAGTTAAAACTTTTTTTTTTTGAGCCATAATAAAAAATCATAAGTTGACTGTAGCTGGCTTCCTTGTCCACCTTTTAAATTAAAATTATCTGGATCAAAAAGTGATCTTAGTAAAAGGAATATCCTCAAGTTGAGGATTAAATATAACTTAATTATGCTCGATTATTGAATATGGGAAAAGTAATATGTATGATTATTGTCGAAGATACCTAAATGGACGATTTTTAGAATAACTTCAGATTTAAACCTGAAGTTTTCATTGAAACAACTAATTTATTAACTACATTTAAAATTTAATAACAAGTTAATTCAGTCGATACAAAACTCCTAAATGTAAACCTTTATATATTTATTATATGCATGCCCGGTGAATACATTGTATTATTGTTTATATTTCAACTCTATTTCAAGCCTAAAATTACGATAATTATACGATTCCGGTTATCTGAAAGCAGTTAACTCTCTCTGGACAAAATCCGACTTAACCACTTATTGCAGTGGGGCTGTAGATATATTATAATTATGCTTAGAATAAATATATAAAGGTATGCATTTGGCAGTTATGTATCAACTCAATTAACTTATTATAAAATTTTAAATGTAGTTAATAAATTAGTTGTTTCAATCAAAACTTCAGGTTTAAATCTAAAGTTATTTCTATCCATCCCCCTTGCAATGAATCTAGAAATTGCGAACCTGAAATCTTAATGAAGCTAAAAATTGCCACATATGTCTACAGCTCCGGCGAATAAGTGGCTAAGTCGAATTTTGTCCCAAGAGAGTTAACTGCTTTCAGGTAACCGGAATCGTATCATTCTCGTAGTTTTTGGCTTGAAATGGAGTTGTAATATAAGCAATAACTCCTTTTCAAGCCAATGCCTTACTTAGCCCCTTATTCACTACGAAAATAAATCGATTCCGCTTACTTAAGTACAAGAAACTCATTTTGGAGAAAATTAGACTCGAACCAGTTATTCACCGGGGCTGTAGATATATCTTAAGACCTATTTATTAATATTACTAACACTTAAAAAGTGTTTGGTGGCTTCGCACAAGAGTACGGATACTCTTCTTCAACGAATACTGTTCCTACACAGTACCCGGGTACGCATCGGGCCGGAGTACACAGACCGTGGAGTGACGTAACCGAGGTCGGATAAGCGGCAGCTTTCTCCGTTTCCGGTCAGGAAAGAAGTAGGTCGGGAGATCTCATCATTAGCCAGCCACTTGTTAGGAGTCAGCTTGACGATCCTTCTTCCAGAGCGGCCTCGCTTTTGGAGCATCACTTTCGTTTGCATTGTGTATATATATATTCGTAATAAGTAAAATACTAATGTAATTCTCCGGTTTCCAGCTTGTCGCAAACGTTTTCAATTTCAATTTATTCTGTACACTGGAGAATCTCTTGTAGCTCGCTGAGCCACTAAGAGCACAGGGTATCCTTATTTCTGGAGAATCAGTTTGGTATTTTGGTATTGAGATTGATCTTGGGCAAATCACCTCTGCACAACCGAAAACATAGAAACAGTGCAGTATCTATACTACTAACACAATATATGTATATATATATATTCCATATACTAAACAAAAGTCCCTTCGTGGGTAGTAATGTAGTTTCCGTTTCCATTGAAATGCGCCACCGGATTATGACATCAGTATGACATACAGAGACGCATTACATCTGAGTACTGGGGCGATCTATGGTCTAGTGGTTAGCATAACAACCTACTAAGTATAAGATCGCGGATTCGTAGGCAGGTGGCCTTAGGATTTTTTAGAGGGAGTAAAAAATACTTGGTTATGCCTGTCCTTCGGAAGGGACGTTAAATGGGTCCTGAGCCTGTACGATGTTAGGTATTCGTTAAAAATCCCTATCCTAATAAAACCTGGATAGGCAAAATTGAAAGCTCCCATTGTAGCATCGTCCATAGCCATAGCAGCATAAAGTAACGTTAAATAAACAAGCATCCGAGTACTCTCATTCGGGTCTGCAGAATCATTCAGATCCTAGTATAATTTTCTAAATTTCTTGTCAAGCGAATTTTATTTTTTTAAAAATATTTTTGTTTTGAAGAGAAAAGATTTAAAAATAATTACCATAAAAATACCAAACTTATTGCGATTTTAAAGGATTGAGTTGGCTGTTCTGTAAGAGTACGTTTCTACTCTTTTTTTGGATCCCGGGTAAGGCACTTGCTAAGATAGTTAATTTATATTTAATGAGGAGGAGATTGGTTGATGATCTTCGCCAAATAACCTTGCTTGCTTCTCTACCGTTGGCTTAGAAACAGTATGGCTCATACCAAGTATTAAACCTTCATGGGCACAGATTTTTTAAAAATTATTTATTTGTAACCTTGCGTGCTATCGCTAACCTTATTGTGATATCGATGATGTTAGCGAAGGTTATGCTGGTATTACCTAACATAAAGGTTACAGGCTACACTGATATGACATGCGGGCGCTTACCTGTCGAGTAGGCATAATCCTGATAATAACTGATTAGGGAATTAATCAATGAGGTCTTCGGGCCATGTGCTGAATTCGCGTTTCGTAAATTGGTAAAAAGAACAATGATACAAAAATGGAAAAATTATTAACCATTGATGGTTCGAGATTTTCTTATTTGTATAGAATTCAGAAGATACCTCATGGATTCATAGATCTTTCCTTACCCCATCATCCCATTGGTCCTCCTTTTTTCACTGCATCATATGCTTCACAATAGTTAGTATTTTATTGAACGTCCGGGAGTTGGGTTTTAACTTATTTTGGTGTTTTGTAAATTTAATTAATTTGTAAAATTAAATTTGCAAATGTAACATTCTAAATAAATATGTTACTGTTTATGTTTCAGATGCGAATACTAGTAGCGATAGTGCTGCTGTGCGCAAGCTGTGTTCTCGGCGGCGAAGAGAGCCAACGGATACCGCAGACAATGCGCACGCAGCTCAAGGTTGCGCGCGCACTAGGACCTACAGAGACCGTGACGGTGCGGACCCGAGAAGGCGGCACTGCGCGGCTGGTGGTGGCACAGCGCACGGGGCGTAGAGTGGGTGACCTCCCGCCGCCCCCCAATCCAGCCAACCTGCCGAAGGACGCACGCGCACTTTCCGTACCACCGCCGGTCAACATCAGGTCCGAGATCTACGTCAAGCCGGAGAAGAGGAATAGGTACGTGTAGTTCATGTAACTCTTATAATTGACTTGTGGAGACCTCCGGGGAATGGAAGTGAATAAGGACACGGTGGGACAGACTTTTTGAGCAGGTCAAGAACAGCTCCTGGCGACTGGTGTAACAGTAGAAGAAGAAGAATTCGTTGGAGCAATGATTGTAGAGTTCTGAGCTCCTGAGCTTACAGTCTCGATATCATCAAATCCTGCTATGGCAGAGTATAATAGACATAGACGTTTTGTGATCTTAAAGACTTTCCTCAAGCACACCTAAACCTTAATAAAGTGGGCCATCTTAATAAGGAAAATCCCGATGGTAGAACGTGAAACTTTACAAACTATAATACCTGTAAATGTCTTAAATAAATCATCACGCAATTGTAGTTCTGGCAGTGGCCAACTTCTCCACTCATGTCCTGACCGTCTGCAGTTCTATTGCTCTTATTCAGTCTCCACTGTCCTCAACAGTGACGCGGTCAGGGAAGAAGCGCTGGTATCTCCTGTGGTCTCGCTCTGCTATCCACACGTGCTGGGCTCGGAGACCTCCATAGCAATGTTTATGAGTTCGTAAAACTCTAATACAATCTGGCTTACTATATGATTATCCAATAAAGATTGTTTAAATCTAATGTAAAAACTAACTATTAATACGGGTAGATAGAACCCACTGAGTGAGTCCTGGGCCCTCTAGATCCCACATAGTCGACACAGTACTGCATTATCCAGGCAGCCCCAACTCGGGAACTAGGGCTCAGTAACCAATCACTCTACGTGCTAGCTATCCCAAGTTAATCAAATCAAGCTGGGATGTTGCCGTATCATTATCAATATACATATCATTTTACATCCTGCCAAATTTTAAAATACTAATTTATCATCCCTAAAGTTAAGATGTTAAAAAAAAAGAGAAAATTACAATTTGATTCTTGAGAAGATGGGAAATGTTGGAGAAAGCAGACGGAATAACCTCCTTATTCACACTGCGACTAATGTTATAAAAATGACGGAGGATGGATTCGCTCCTAATTGGAATCGCGTTTTTATTTTAGTTATTAATTGTTTATTTTTTTATATTTTATTCTTATATTTTTTTTATATGTTCTTTACCATGGTAAGGGTGGAAGATGAGGTCAATATAAAAGAAATGGTAACAGCGCATAGCTGATTAATTATTATATATATTAACAATTAATTGAAATATTACAATCTGCCACTTATGGGCAATAAGTAATAGTGCTGTGTAGCTTACAGTCATTCCATAACAAAACAATAATATAAACAAAATAAAATAAATAAATATATACATGCGGAAAAATATATACATGCGGTAACAGAAAGAAATTAATGCGGAAATGATAATAAAATAAAGTAAAAAAAAAAAAAATAATAATAATAAAATAAAATAAATAATAATAAAAATAAAATAAAATGTACACATTCGTACTCTATTTACAATTTGCCTGGGGTCCCCGAACTGAGCTTCTTCCCCAGGAATGAGGGCAAAGCAGGAGTCCGGGAAGCCCCAGCCCCCTTTCCCGGCCGCGTCACTGGCTAATTAATTATTAAAAACCAAATGATCACTCAACTGCTATTAGTCAATTTTGCCAGTTTTTTAAGTCATATTGATTATAGGTTCTTAAATTTTGATTGCGACAATTGTAAAAATATAGAACATTAATTATGTTTTGAAAAATAGCAATGATGTTTTTTAAACGTCAAATGTTGATGATCTTTATCATAAATGTTCACTTAACTTCATATTTTTGTTTATGAACTACAATAATGAACTGCTCACTGAGATATATCTTGGTACGCCGAGGAGGTCCAGCTTGTCTCACCTTTACGATTAGTTAAAGTGGATCTCTCCTCCCCCCCTTTCGGTTCATTCTTATACTAATCCATTAACTCTCAAGACCCTTCATATATCTACAGTCTTCACCAATTCAAATTCTCAGTCCATCACCATTGAACCAACATATCGCCTTTCCGATCTCTATAGTCGTTCCCACAGAACCAAAACACTGAAGCGTCCCTTTCTCAGCCGCTCCACCACACTGTGGAACTCGATCCTTGATTTTCCAACATCTCCTCACTTCCCAAACCGCTGCTCTCTGAGCAGGTTATTTTATTGAATAAATTATTATTCAATAATGGATTTTTTTTGTAAATTTTGTAAGTAAATATGCATTATGTAAAGAAGTTATTGAATTCTAGCTCATGTTTTTGTTTGTAGTTATTTTTTTATTTAATATCTTTAGTCGCTTAGTATTTTGTCAAGAATTGAACTTTTTATTAATTTTTTGCATTTAATCTTTTGACACTATGTACTAAAAATACTTTATGATTTGTATTATGGAGTCTTCTGGCCAGATGTATATTATGTTTCTTTTTATGTTGTTTGTTATTCTAAAGGGACTTTGTCCCAGATTAAAGTTAATTTTCTATTCTATTTTATTCCATAATGCATTGAATTGAAATGAGCAGATGAGCTCCGAGCTTTGTATCGCCAAAGGTCAAAGGACACAATCCTTGCCCATTATCTATCTCTTTATGCATATATTATGTAATTATTTTATCGTTCAGGGCAAGAAGCGTGGAAATGGAAGACGGTATCCCGGTAGTGACAGGAGTGAGAGTTCCCGACTCCCCGGAGGATAGGTTCCACGTCTGGAGGAATGCCAGAGTCATCAACAACGTCCTTCACGACAACCCTTCCACCGCCCTCCAGAACAACCAGCTGGAGGCAGTCACCCGCCCTCCTCATGTCGGTCCTGGCCAGTACGAGTGGCTCAAGATGGAGCCGATCCGGAAGCCGACGGAAGCTACTCTACCGGACTTCATCTTGGCTGCCAATAGGGAAGAGACGTCCAGGTTACGTGACGGAAGACGACTCTCAGGTACGGGTCTTAGCTTATATATATGTGCAATATTGATTGCCCGGATGTTTTCGGTAAAATATCCCTCCAAATATTAAACTGTTTATATTTTGCGACTTAAAAATTTACTAAGATGTCAAATTTGAAACTCGGCCAGAAATATCAACGAAGTGTAGGACGATGGCAGTATAAGCGTGTGCACTGTTCAACAGTGGTTTGATGCATGTGGAGAGGGAGACGTGAGCCTTGAAGACAAAGAAAGCAAGGGAAGAAGTACCGTCCTTGATGATGTTCTTCGAGCTTTGGCGGAAGAAGATCTCAGAACGACTGTTCGAGAGCTGTCAGGGAAACTCGAAGTCAGCAAATCAACCGTCGATGACCACCTCAAGGCGATCGGGAAGGTGAAAAAGCTTCAAAGTTGGCATAACTTCTTCGTCAGTCTTTGCTTTCAAGGCTGAAGTCTTCCTCAAGTTTGAATTCGTAAAACAGAATCACGCTCTGACATCTTAGTAAAGATTGAATTATCTCCAAGTTATTTTTCCATTCCAAAAGATTTTTGTTTGGAAGAGGATTAATAAATTTTTACATTCAAAAGTCCAACGAAGATGAACTGTTTAATATTTGGAGGGGTATTTTAAAGAATACATGAAATCCCGCATTATTTTCCCGAAGACCCTATATAATTCAAGCTTCTGTAAATCCAAAAAATATATAAATGGTCATATTTCCTCAATTCAATAATAAAAATATTTTCATCAATATAGATCGAATATAGCCTATTACGAATCAATAGTTCAATTAAACAGATGCTCGAAGTCATTATATTGAAATGTCTCAGAATTATTTTACGGTAACTGATGAAATGAATGCTTGTACTGTTGACATAAGATGTGCTATATCTGATCTTCATTGGTTTATATTTTTGGTTCACGTCCTGATGAAGCCTTTTTATGTTGATGTTCTTATTATTTGTTATTTTCCGGTATTCTTGAGATTTAAGGCTTAGTGTTAGCATTTTTTTTATTGTATTCTAGTAATTATTTAATATATTTCTTTTTAATATTGTTTATCGATATTTTTTGACGAAGTAAAATATTCGAATTTGCTCTTCACTGTCTTCCTGTATTACAGGTGCTGCCTACCCCGACAAGCTCGTTTACACATCGACCGCCGAACGAAGGGCAGAAGAAGGAGTCCGAACCCCGGTACTTCAGTACGCACACCCGGACCTTGGGGTACAGACTGCCAAACCAGTACAAGAACCTGACGTCAACGAGCACTTCCAGAGGGACCAGGCACTTGCATACTTCGCACACGACATACACTCAGACAGGTACAGAAGTCATAATTGGCTTTCGCTGCTTAACCAACAACATAGCTAAAGTTGAAATTCAAATTCAGTTCTCCTAAATATAAATATTTTTGAGAATAAAACACTATTTCTGAATACTTCCATTATAAATATTTCTATTTATTAGTTTTGTGTTGTTTATCGAAATATACACTCAAACATATCTATAACAACTCCACAGAACACATTGACTCAAATAAATTATTAATAAATTGGCTTGATAAATCCTACTAATATTATAAATGCGAATGTTTGTATGTTTGTCTCTCTTTCACGCATAAACTACTGAACGGATTTGGATAAAACTTTACAGTAATATAGGTTATACATCAGAATAACACATAGGCTACAGCAAGGGCGGATTTAGGGGGGACACGGGGGCACGTGCCCCCTCAGACAGTTTTAGTTACTGTGGAGAATCCATTATAGTACCTACATAATTAAAGGCAAATAGGGCGGATTTAGGGGGGACACGGGGGCACGTGCCCCCATCAGACAGTTTTAGTTACTGTGGAGAATCCATTATAGTACCTACATAATTAAAGGCAAATCACATGATAATAGTGGTTAAAATAACAGAAAGAACATGAGTGAAACTATTGTTTTGATATGCTACTAATACTATAAATGCGAATGTTTGTATTTATGTTTGTTACTCATTCACGCAAAAACTACTAAACGGATTTGGATGAAAATTATTGAGTAAAATAGGTTATACATCATAGGCTACAGGAAGGGCAGATTTATCTGGCGGCACGGGGGCATGTGCCGCTCTCGTTATAGTACATAATTAAAGGCAAATCCGGAACTTAGCATCTTGAAATTTTTTTATAGGTTCTTTGTATAGTTTAAAAAAGAAATTTGGATAATTGCACCCCAAGGGTGCAATTTAATATAACAGTGGTTCAAAGGTTGAAGTTAGACATCTGAAATTTTGGATGTACGAGTAACTTATATTTTAAAAAAATAATTAAATTATTTATTTTAAATGATCTTTCACGAAACTTTATGTGGCAGACCAAATTCCACGCGAGCGCAGCCGCGGGCATAAGCTAGTGCTATATAAAAAATCAAAACATGTAAAATTTACACTTAGACGTCCAGACTCCAATCCTCTAAAACTTTACAACATCCTACTACCAAATCGGATGTCGTTTACTCCATAAAGATTAGAAGACTGCGATGGGTTGGTCATGTTGCTTAAATGGGGGATGATGGCATTCCTAAAGAACCACTTGATGAAACCACCAATGAAACACGCTTAGAGTGCCTTCAATGGGAGGTTGCTCCATACGTGTTTCAACGTGAGTCTCTTTGAAGAGGTTTTATTACGAACACACATTTGATGTATGATGAACGGTATTTTAGAATATTCCTAAATAAATTATAATGCAATTGGGAAAAACCACAATGCAAAGCCTTATGTTTCAAAAATACACCCACTTACCAGTCGACGTTTCGCCTATTCAGGCATTATCAAGACACAACAACAAAGAAGTGTTATGTGAATCACATCTCGAAGAAAAAGGTGAAATACATCCCAACGATCATCAGCCCAAACAGGCTCCAAACATGAGACAGCACCCCCCCCCCCCCCAACAAGACGTTCAACATACAACTCAGTCTTGTTGGAGGGGTGCTGTCTCATGTTTGGAGCCTGTTTGGGCTGATGATCGTTGGGATGTATTTCACTTTTTTCTTCGAGATGTGATTCACATAACACTTTTTTGTTGTTGTGTCTTGATAATGCCTGAATAGGCGAAACGTCGACTGGTAAGTGGGTGTATTTTTGAAACATAAGGCTTTGCATTGTGGTTTTTCCCAATTGCATTATAATAAATAATAGTGTTTCTTTTTGAGTTTTTGGCTCTATTTTAGTCATTTCTAAATAAACATATTTTTATTATTATTGCCATTTATCGAACCGGATAGTATTGATGACATAAAAGATGCTTTTAATTATTTAAGAATTTTAATACCTTAAGCACTACTGCACTGCCCATTCCTTGCCAAACTCCTCACGACTGACCCTAACCTACCCAAACCTGACCCCAGCACTGACTATAGCCTGCCCCACTGAAACCCCAGCACTGACTATAGCCTGCCCCACTGAAACCCCAGCACTGACTATAGCCTGCCCCACTGAAACCCCAGCACTGACTATAGCCTGCCCCACTGAAACCCTAGCACTGACTATAGCCTGCCCCACTGAAACCCCAGCACTGACCCTTACCTACCCAAACCTGACCCCAGCACTGACTATAACTTACCCTACTCTGGCCCCAGCACTGACTAGCTCTGTTCATTAATGACAGGTATGTTGATGCTGCCAGGAGTCCGTACGCCTTCGAGCCCGGTCTAGAGGAAGAAGCTCGCCTGGAAGTGTTCGGCCAAAGGTCCAACTCCGGCAAGAAGCAACCGTCGTTCTATTCAGGTCCCAACCACATTGCTCCGTACGGAAAGTACGCCTACAAGACTGTTCGCGAGAAGCCATTTTGGGAGAAGGTAAGACGTGAGGTTTTATTACTTTTATTTTGATTTGTTCTTCTCTGCTTTAGGAAAAAAGCTACTTGCTCCTTAAATGGATTATTGGAGGAGAGCTGCTAAGGTTTTTAGGCTAAAAAGAAGGACGTATGCGAACTCAACAAAACGTCCTCTAAAACCTAGAGAAAAGAGATTGGAATGTTATGGCTGTCTCAGAAGAATTAAGGAGGAAAGAATGTCCAATTTAATTTTCAACTGGATTGCTGAAGGTATGGAAAGGTGAGGAAGACCACGAAAAAGATGGAAAGAAGGAATTTTGGAAAATATGCACGGACATGGTCCTCTTGTAAAACTGATGAAGAATAGGGATAGTTCAATGCTATACGTTTAAATCTAGTATGATTAGATTTACTTTTAGTTAGTATGATTCAGTTTACCTCACAAGAGTTTTGTGGTCAAATTTGAGTGTGTATGGAGTTTTTAGGTTGTTGTAGAAGTTTACAACAATTGGTCAATAAGGAAGGATAAAATAATAAAAACGGTTTTGGGTTCAGTACGAGGTAGAGACTGCACTGTTTCTTGGACAAAGGTTGCGCAGAGAGGTGCTATATTGGCTTTACTGCCCAAGCTATGATCTCAGGGAAAAGTCAGATCCTTTTATCTGAATATAATTAAATACTAAAATGGGATGCCACCCTGAGATCGCTATACTTAATATGTAATAATTTTATGTCATTAATAATTAAGAGACTTATATACTCTTCTCTAAAGGTTAACGTGGTTGACTGACCAGGAGTTGTTTATTAAATAAGAATAATTATAGAAGAACATTATATTTTATTTGTGCTGATCATGGTTACAGACTTACTAGATCTTAAAAACAACTTACAATGAAAACGGGAAGCTACAGGTGACTTATGATACATGGGGCTTCATTCTCCATCCTCCTCCTTACGTCTTGACTTGGCTGCTGCGTACTGACAACTGCCCCCTCTCTTCAAAGTAAAGTCATGAACCCTCAGGACCATTATGCTCTACCTGGCCCAGGCCCCTTATTGTCACATATAGCAGAGGTTATTTGTCCTGGTTCACGCTCAACCATCAGATCTTCCTCCTATTTGGTTGACAACTTTATAGAGGTTGGGTGAAACCCAGAAGATCACAAAGGAACAGTCCCTGACCGCTACTACGTTAGATAAAATCTGCCAGAAGCCGGATTTAAATCCGTGACCTTCGGCATGGCAACTCAGCTATCTACCATTGAGCTACTCCGCCTGATATTGTGGCCTCAGTTGGTTAATGTGAGTCTATTTTCCTTCAGATATTTCTGGTTTGCTCAAATAACAATTTCAGTAAGTAACCAAAGTTTTCATATGATATATTTCAAAGCACCGAAAGAATAATTTTGATCATTGCTCTATCCATTATGTACTTTTTTAAATATAAACGATATGTTGCAGGTGAAAGAGCAGATGGAGTACGGTTACGAGACTATGTCGAACCTGGCGAGGCCCGTGGTGGAGCCGCTGGTGGAGGCGACCCACAAGATATCTGAGAACCTCGGCCTCGTACCCGGGACGAGGCACCTCAGCGAGAAGCTAGGGGTGTCGTCCTCCGGCAGCGTCCTCATTCCCGCCCTTGGCCTCGTGGCCGGGGGGGCCGCTTTGGGGCTGGGTGCCGTAGCAGTTGGCAGGTAACTCTACTGTATTGACTCTATACTGGCCAGATCACTATCTTGCACAACCGATGTCAACAAACTGTAAAGCTCTAACAATACTATTCATGGTACTGCTTTTTAAAAGTTTCTTTTGATTAGTGAAAAAGTCTTCGCAACTTATGTGTTCGCATCACCGACATGCGCGAGACTGGCGACACCTAGCGGCCTGTGCATGAGTCATACAATTTGTTTTTAATAAACTTTAATTTCAAGGTTAGAATCCCATTGATATAAGAATCATTATATTTATTTTTTTGAAGGAGAAAAATGGATTTCTTGCCGATCAGGAGTTCTGCAATCAGCTTCTTGCACAACCATTGCTGAGACAGAAATCCTTCATTCGCTGTATGGATAAAGTTTTTTATTTTTGAAGAGAAGACTTCTTTAGCCAAGTTCAAAGCCTTTTGGCTGGTAGTGGGTTAACTTATAGGTTCGCGTCAACAACATGCTCGAGACAGGCGATACCTGGCAGCCTCTGCATGATTTATACAAATTTTTTAAAATCAACTTTAGTTTAAAGATTAGAATCCCATTGATATAAGAGTATTTTTATATAACTAAAAGGTAGTTGAATATTTAGGCAAGTCATACTAATAATAATTTATAAATATCTTTATTTTTTATTTTGAAGAGAAAAGATTTGTCCTAGCCGGGATTCGAACCAGGATCGTCTGCATCTCTAGTACAGTGCTCTTAACCACTGAGCTACCAGGGGTCGTATACAAGACAAATCCATTCTCTTCACCGATCCTATTTGTCTAGCTTGGATATGACCTCTGGTAGCTCAGTGGTTAAGAGCACTGCACTAGGAATGCAGAAGACCCTGGTTCGAATCCCGACCAGGACAAATCTTTTCTCTTCAAAATAAAAATATTTAAAAATAATCACCATCAAAAACAATAAATAAATATAAATTAATAATAATTTAGTGGAAAATGGCGATAGTTGGGGGGTACAGTAAAAAAAACACCAAATAAGTCAAGACTTATTTATATTTGTGCCGACGTTTTGACCTACTTTGTAGGTCATCTTTAGGGCTATGAGAGAAAAAACTATAAAAAACATTACAGTACCAAGAATGTAATAACATATAGAGAGATAGAAAAGTAATAAATAGTGATGGTTATATAATTAAAGATAATGAATACAAAAATAGAATAAATGTACAGAAGGGGGATTGTAATTATATAAATTTATATAACATCCCATACTTATATTTTCAAATTTTTACATTTCTATCTCAATTTTTACATTCAACGAGATTCCTAATCATTACTTTCTACATATTCTTCTGTAACTTCTAGGAGTAATTTTATCATACATTTTATATTTTATCTGTAATTAAACTATGGAAAACCTAGTAACCTAGTAATATCTCACCTTTTTATATATATCCTTTATCATTTTGTATCTTTCTGTTTTCCTTCTCATTTTTCTTTCTCTTTGTATTTTGTTTACATTATCACCCTTCTGTACATTTATTCTACTTTTTTTATTCATTACCCTTAATTGTATATTCATCACTATTTTTTACTTTTCTATCTCTCTATATGTTATTATATTCTTGGTACTGTAATGTTTTTATAGGTTTTTTTGTTTTGTTTATTTTTTCTCTCATAACCCTGAAGATGAACTACAAAGTAGGTCGAAACGTCGGCACAAATAAAAATAAGTCTTGACTTATTTTGTGTTTTTTTTACTGTACCCCCAACTATCGCCATTCTCCACTAAATTATTATTAATTTATATTTATTTATTGCTCTTTTGATGGTGATTATTTTTAAATATTTTTATTTTGAAGAGAAATGATTTGTCCTGGCCGGGATTCGAACCAGGATCGCCTGCATCTCTAGTGCAGTGCTCTTAACCAATGAGCTACGATAAAATAGAAATTTCGAAATCGCCTAGGTTATCGTTAGTTCTAGTTAATAAGTTGGACTTGAAAGCGACAGAGTTCTCGTTTGGAAGTGTTACGAAGCGATTTCTATCTTCTCCAAGTGACCTTTTTGAAAAATGATTTGCCGTACCCTATCTAGTTCTTTCGTAACGGATCGGAATTTCGACGATCTTAGAATTAACACAGACAACTTTCCTTCTTCTTTCATTCTTCTCTAGTGTTTTTTTTTTTTAATTTGTTATGTTAGAACCTAATGTGGCTTCTTCCTATTTTTGAACAAAATCCGATGTTCTAGAAATGCAGTAGAAACAAAATCGAAACCTGGAAAGGAAAACGTAAATTAAATTGTCGAGACCAGTAATTTTAATCCATTTATCACGTAATTCTTCTGGTTTCGACCGTGTCCTTCAAGTTCTTTGCCAACGTTTCGCTGACCATACTGCAAGCATCCTCAGGGCTTAATCTATCTGATTTGATGGGCTCGACGTTCAGGATTTTTGGTTTCTTCAAGATAACTAAATCTGGTTAACGTTGATTGTTAGTTATTTGCCAGTATTTTACTGACTCGGCGCTTTTTTGGGGGTTATCCAATTTTATTCTAATATACGTTAACAAATTGTTATTAATGCAGATTTAATCAATCTACATTAACATCTTCGATATATATTAACAAATTGTAGTTAACCATTTAGCTTTCCAGTACACATCATGATACGATGCTGAAACTATTACCTATATAACTCAAATCCCGTGATATAAAAAAAAAAGTTTTCTTGACTGCAAATGTATATTACTGAAAATAAAAAAGGGAAAAATTATAATTTACCAAAAGACAATCAGATATTTCAGTTTACTGAGTGAATGCGATATGTCACAGCAAGTTAAAACATGCTGTGCCTTAAATCAAAGCGACAACCTCATGAATTGATACAAACATGTCTATTAAACTCATATTTTAAATTACCAATGTAGAAAATGGAACTAACCTATCTCCACATATTTATGATAATTGTCATATTATTTATTCAGTAACTAAAAAATAATGTAGTTGACAGATATTACTAAAAAATAACTGGCAGTCCTTAAGTAGAAAAGTTAAGAGTAAAACAGCTTTATATCTGTATTTCTATGCCCAAATAGGTTTCTAGAAGTTGACATGCTGAAGAGGAGCGCTAGTGACGACCCCGAGCTCCGGAGAGCCCTGGAAGGAGCGACCAGGATGAGGAGGAGCACTGAAGAAGAACTTCAAGAAGTGGAGACCCTAAGTGGAATCACACCGACCGCAGGAGACCCCGCGGACTGGGGGAGTACGCCCTGCGCGAAGAGGGTCTTCTGCAACGTTATCTCCGCCAGGTCCCAGGACGACATCACCTTCATGGAGAAGAAGATGTCCACCTACCTCAACATGTGAGTGGCCTCCAACAGTTTATTTTGATTATCCAGGCCCTGCTAGTTACTATATTTTTAATTTATTTATTGAAATTTACAAGTGTATTATAACAATACAACAAATATATTGTACAAAGACTGCCTAGGCAGACAACCATACGGAAATAAATAAAATTAAGTCAATTTTCTTGTGGAAAATAGAGAAAAACAGCAGAAATGATGAGAAAGTACTGAGAGAAATGCAAGACGAAAATGATAAAGGTAGTGATAGGTAGTGATATTCGCGTGGTATTATGGAACGTTTGTCTAGTAACGTAGTTTTGAAGTAGCCTGAAATGACATGACGTATTTCATGTATTTTCAGTCTTGTATGAGGTTCCAAGTTAAACGTTTGTCGTGCTGTAATTCTATGTACCGGATTTGTTCTACAATAGTCTCGTTATTCAAGGACAAGAAGTCATTTGTTTCCGACGAATTGTAAAGGTTTTAAGTTAGACAGCATTACGTTCTCATCTATTTTTTACCAACGTTCACCTCATTTTTACCAATCATGTCTAGTTTCATCTAGATCAGGGGTTCCCAAACCATTTTGTACCACGCCCCCCTTTTGTTTTGTTTTTTAATTTATTTATTGATATTTACAACTGTATTACAATTATACACATGTAAATAGAATGCATGCTACATAATGACATGAGAATGACAAGTAGAGAAACTACTCACTGGTAGTACTCAAATCAAATCAGGTAGTGGCCATCTTCTTTTCAGACGCCTCGGAGGATTATTGGGAATTGAAGAGGAAGCTAGGTTTGAAACTAGAGGGTTTGAGTGGGAATGAAGTTTGCTATGAAAGGATAGATACCGGGTTCGGGCCAAATCAGTAACAAAAGGGACATTAAGGTCGTTATGGATGACTTTATTCTTAACAAAATAAGGAGCATTGATTACGAAGGATTTTGGATTGTAAGGATAGTACGAGAGGAATTCGATGGCTTAGTGGAGCTCCAAAGCTCTACTGCGTAAGTCCAAATAGGTCGTATGATCCCCCTTTTGTTGAAATGAAAGCTTCTCGCCCCCCCCCCCCTTAGCAATAAATTGTGTGGGCCTAGGAACAAAAGAAAAACAAATAAGTATTACATTGCAAACAAAACATTTCTTTATACTTCCATAAGGTACAACAATATCAGTTTTCATAAAATACAAAAATTTTTAATAAGAGAAAAATAGATTAGGTTGGTTAGTGAGATGGATGGGCTTCCATTTTTCTTAATAGTAAGTATGGCCTATTCGTGGCTGTTTTAGTAAGTGCACAACGCAAGTAACTAGCAACATCAAGTTTATTCCGATACTTTGTTTTAATGGCCAAAAGTGTTGAAAATGCTTTTTCGCAAAAATAGGTGCTTGAAAAAGGCAAATATAAACGAAGAGCTTCCCGTGATACGCTAGAATGCACTTTGAAATATTTTAACCATTATGAAGGTTTGTCTATTATATCAAAGTAGTAAATTTTCTAAAAATCATGGTTAATTTAGAATTTTAGAAAGACTACTTAAATTTAATTTAATATTCAACTTGTCTCGCGGCCCCCCTGACATGTCCTCAGGTCTCCCCCCCCCAGTTTGGGAACCGCTGATCTAAATGGATCAGTTTGTTCTAAACCAGAGTTGATACACCTTCATTTCTATATCGATATTGTTCCTACATCTCTACCCATCAATATTCTTCCTACACCACAGCCTATCGATACGTTCCTACATCGCTACCCATCGATATGTTTCCTACATCGCTACCTATCGATATTCTTCCTACATCCTTATCGCATTCAGTAAAAGTATTGGAATTCCTTCGTGTCCCGGCGACTCGTGACACGATGTCGTAAGAAGAACTTTCACGTCCCTGTAAGTACATTGGGCGATTCAGTAAAAGTGATCACGGACCGGGAGCCGAGAACTACCGGGTAGATGGAACGCCTCATAGCCCTCAAGATGGTTTTCTCTTTCATCCGAAACGTACAATGCGTAAATAATAATGGACAATAATCATTTATCTCATATAAATTATATGGATTTATATAAACTAAAGGAAAACTGTCAAATAAAAAGGTTTATGAAAAGAATTGTATGAACCAATATGACACCGTTACATCTGGATATAATATTGTCCCAACGTCAGATGAGGAATGACTGTTCTGTAAACCCCATTGGAAGAGCAACAACGAGAGTGATTTAAAAATTAAATTAAACAATAATATAAATGGTATAAGTTCGTTCCATCAGCATGGCACAAGGCATCCGCTGACTAAATTGACCCGCATGTTCGAGACCAAACCAGGTTTGAGACTGGTCGCCGAATCCTCATGTGGCGAATACATTGTCTACCATTCCCTGGCAGGATTTTGATCACTGTACTGTTTTTTGGACAACTGTTGTGTAGGGAGGATATTTGTCCTACGTATAACGCTCGACCGTCAAATTTTCCTTCCTATTTTTTGGACCTACTTTATAGAGGCTGGGTGAGCCCCAGGAGGGTCATACTTCGGACTATCGGTATGATCAATCTCTGGCAGCTAACAGATTAAATGAAAGTCTGTCAAACAGCGGAATTTGAAGCCGTGACCATCGGCGCTCTACCACTAAGTCGTTTATGTTACATTGGATAACATAATATAAATGGATTTAACAACAAATATATATACAAATATATTTATTTTGCAAAATTGTAAATTGCCGAAGAACCTAGAAGAGTAATTAAGAATAAGAGTAGAAAAAAAGAGTACAAGAAGAGGGCGACCCGAGCTGCGATCAGGGAGGACTTAAGGAGCATGCTAATGTACGGAATTGGGAGTCCGCTACCTGGACAGAAGGCAACCTATTGAGGTGGCAAAGGATCATTGATGACTTGTTTAGCCACGAAAGAAGGAGAAGAGTGTGGTGAATCCAGCGGGCCAGAAAAATATTCATGGACTGCATGCGTAGTATGCTGATGGGCCGCGAGTTGGCCAGCCATGTTTTAAGTATACAAGATTTTAAAGAAGCGGTAGGTCATCTGGGACATCCTGTGTTTATGAACGGTCATTACTTATGGATCGAGAACGATTCTTCACTATCCTTGAACCCGAAGGTTTGAGCGGGCAATGGTTGAAAGGACTGGTTTTGGAGATATTGGTAGCAGGCCGCAGTATCAAGGAAACCATGGTCTGTAAGGACGGGTAACTCCTTCCAGACTGTATCTATCTATATATATATATATATATATGTATGTATATATATATATATACATACATAACAAGTTTAGACGGGACAAGGACAACAGGTTTTTGAAGAAATAAATGAAAGTGGATTGGGTTGAGATAAAACCAATGGCGACTTTCTCTGGTCGACGGGTGAGCCTCTGTCCGGTTTCTTTTTACAATTTCCTATTCTACGGAATAAAAAAAAAATTCTAGAAACACTAAAAAATGGAAGATTTTTTAAAAAAGGTTTAGCAATAATATTAATTCGTTCTAATGAGGATAGAAATCGGTTCAGTGCATTTCATCCAGAAGTTATACATCGATTCCAAAATATTCTACAAAGCTAATTCATTCAGGTTGAATGAAAGAATTGTATTTCTATAGCGAAATAATTAAATCGCTATGTTAACGGACAAAATTTATGTTTTAAGTTTTCCAAGCTCTTTAACAATTTATGGATGATAAAAGTAATAATGACAAGAATTTTAAGTATGCCATTAATGCCATATAGTAATTTTATTACTATTACTAATGTCATAACTATTACTAATTTTATTACTATTAGTAATGTTATTACTATTATTATTAGTAATGGTATTACTATTACTAATTTTATTACTATTAGTAATGTTATTACTATTATTATTAGTAATGGTATTACTATTAGTAATGTTATTAATATTAGTAATGTTATTACTATTAGTAATGGTATTACTATTATTAATGGTATTACTATTAGTAATGGTATTACTATTAGTAATGGTATTACTATTAGTAATGGTATTACTATTAGTAATGTTATTACTATTACTAATGTTATTACTATTACTAATGTTATTACTATTAGTAATGTTATTACTATTAGTAATGGTATTACTACTACTATTAGCAGTTCTCGCTTTTAAGAAATTAATCATTATTTTATAGAGTAAAAATTTATTATAGCTGTAAAACATTTATATTGAAAATATTTCTTAACACTAAATACTGGTAAAAGACTGAGTGAACCCTGAGTGCCATCAGTGTGTACATTTTATAATAGTCGATGTTAGAAGTCGTACTACTAATATCTGTTATTACCTCTTCTACTTTTTATTACTTTCACTATCTCTGTAACCTCCTCTACAGCCTGTTATTACCTCTACTATCTGCTGCTATCTCTACAGCCTGTTTTTATATCTTTTTTTTTCTAGTAACTAGTTCGACCTCTAACATATCTACTACCTCTTCTACTTTTTATTACTTTCACTTTCTCTGTAACCTCCTCTACTACCTGTTACTACCTCTACTATCTGCTGCTATCTCTACAGCCTGTTTTTATATTTTTTTTTTCTAGTAACTACTTCGACCTCTAACATATCTACTACCTCTTCTACTTTTTATTACTTTCACTTTCTCTGTAACCTCCTCTACTACCTGTTACTACCTCTACTATCTGCTGCTATCTCTACAGCCTGTTTTTATATCTTCTTTTTCTAGTAACTACTTCGACCTCTAACATATCTACTACCTCTTCTACTTTTTATTACTTTCACTTTCTCTGTAACCTCATCTACAGCCTGTTATTACTTGTATTTCCTCTAGTACTTCGACCTCTAACATATCTACTGCCTGTTACTACCTCTACTATCTGCTGCTATCTCTACAGCCTGTTATTATATCTTCTTCTTCTAGTAACTACTTCGACCTCAAACATATCTACTACCTCTTCTACTTTATATTACATTCACTTTCTCTGTAACCTCCTCTACAGCCTGTTATTACTTCTACTTCCTCTAGTAACTATAGTACTTCGACCTCTAACATATCTACTGCCTGTTACTACCTCTACTATCCGCTGCTATCTCTACAGCCTGTTATTATATCTTCTTCTTCTAGTAACTACTTCGACCTCTAACATATCTACTACCTCTTCTACTTTTTATTACTTTCACTTTCTCTGTAACTTCCTCTACAGCCTGTTATTACTTCTACTTCTTCTAGTAACTATAGTACTTCGACCTCTAACATATCTACTACCTGTTACTATCTCTTCTACTTTTTATTACTTTCACTTTCTCTATAATCTGTTACTACCTCTAATACCTGTTGCTATCTTTACAGCCTGTTATTACCTCTACTTCTTCTAGTAACTACTTCGACCTCTAACATATCTACTACATGTTACTATCTCTTCTACTTTTTATTACTTTCTCTATAATCTGTTACTACCTCTACTATCTGTTGCAATCTCTACAGCCTGTTATTACCTCTATTTCTTCTAGTAACTACTTCGGCCTCTAACATATCTACTACATGTTACTATCTCTTCTACTTTTTGTTACTTTCACTTTCTCTACAATCTGATACTACCTCAAAAGCCGTCAAACGGCTCTTTGAGAACTGGACCTCATGGGGCTCACTCAGCCTGTATGAAGTAGAAACCTTGAATTTAGGGGATAAAACCTGGTCATTGAGGGTTATATCGCCTTAATCATTACTGGCCAGAAGTACTCCCCCTGTTATGTACTGTACCCGTTTCCCTTCTTTGGCCACAGCGGTACGGATCGATGGAGCCATTATGGACTACCTCGGTTTTAACCGGTTTTTCTTTTCTCCCATAACTCTTTTATTCTCTCACTTTCTCTCCTACCTCCAAATTGCGACAGTTTTTCTCTTTGGACGTCCCTGAAAACCCGGAGTATCCTATTCCAGCCTAAGTGAAGAACGTCCTTCAGTGCTATCCGCAGAGATCTCGAGCTCTTCGATGTCCTTTTCAGTCTCCTTAATCCATGTATTTTCAGGTTTTTAAAAGACGTGGATACACTTTTGGTCATTCTATTCCGGTCCGTTCTTTGAGGTGTCCATAGTTCTGATTGTACCTCTAACTTTATCTATGATCGTGTAGAGTGTCTTGTTGTGGGGTCGTCCATAATGGTTCCTCTCTGGTACTTTGAGAGATCTTCTTAACCTTTTTATCATTATTATGTATTGAAATGAATGTAATAATCAGGTCTGCAGGGTTTAAATAAGTTAAATCAGGTCAGGCATTCCATATTGGAGTCCTCCAGCGAGATTTTATGAAAGATAGTCCGTGAAATGAGAAGAAAAAGAACTAGCTTCAATATAAACCGGCTACTTGCTATAAAAGAGAAATAATGATTCAAAGATGCGAAATAGAAAACGCGACTCCATATTTGAAGAGATCTCTCCCCGAAGGAAGAAGCTAAGTGAAAACAACATTAGACAGCCGGGGCGAGAGGTAAGGCTAAGTTCAGGTCCCGTTCTCGCCCAGGAACCACTTTCTCACGGATCTCGGCTCACTCTCCCGTCTTTCTCCTCAGTTCAGTCCACCGTACATCATACATAGTTTATTACTTAATAATTATCACTATTTTCCCGACAGATTCTTTTAATATCAGGGATGTCAGAAAAATATCGACATTATCGTTAATTTTTTTTACTCATCGGTAGCACTCCTATAAAGTACTATAGTAGAAGGTCTCGAGGCCATCTTCTTTTCAGGCGCCTCGGAGTGTTATCAGGTATAATATGGGAAGCAAGTTGAGAGACTAGCGGATTCAAGTATGTACGGAGCTTGCTATGGAAGGATAGGTATCTAGTTTGGGCCAAATCAGCAACATATGGGGTATTAAGATCATGATGGATGAGTTTGTTTGTGACATAATAAGGAACATTGAAGATTTTACGAAGGATTTTGGGTTGTAAGGATTGACGAGACGAATTGGATGGTTTAGTAGAGCCCCAAAGCTCAACTCCGTATGTCCAAATAGGTCTGATAACTGTCATGTAAATGAGTCTTTTGTAATGAATTGGGAGCTTAGAGCGTTTGTCCAGTAAATGTTGAAGTAGGCGAAAACGTCGGGCAGTTTCTTGTCTTTTCAGTCTTGTATGAGGTTGAGGATTCCAAGTGAGACGTTTGTCCAGATGGAGTCTAAATATAGTCAAATATAGAAATAAGAAAATAATCCGAGTGGAGATTGGAGAAATAATTTCTTAAATAGGGTTGAGCGATTTATTTGAAAGCGTTGTCCTAGAATCAGTGTAGCCAACATGGGGGGGGGGGGGGAGGGCGCGAGATCATCAGATGAAAATAAATTTTCCACTCAATTTTTTTTCTTACCAATACTTCTATGGTTTTCTGTCACTTTTTATATAATTTATGATCTGTGTTATCTAGCCTCCTATAATTATTATGTTTATCTATCTCTTGTTTGTTATTCTGAAGAGACTTAGTGCCAGAACGAAGTTACTTTTCTATTCTATTGTATTATTGTTGTTGTTGCAGGCTTCACCCTAGCATGGCGAGCGCCGTGAGTGGTCACCTGGACGACGTGATGGCCGCCATCAAGAAAGGAGATTGCTCAGCCTTCAAGTGCCCCAGCGGAAGGTGAAGAGGATCATCCGCTCCGCACCACTTGTACATAATCCTTAATCAACAGCTGTAATTAGTTCGTCTCGGGGCAGTCAGCTCCTTTGTAAATAGCGCCCATCTATGTAATTTATAATAGTTATTAAATTATTATATATCCCAGTGTATATTTTAGTCTAATATTTAATAATTGTTTCTTGAACCGTTTTAACATGTATTTAATATTTCAATAATAAAATTATTTATAACATTGACTATTATTTTTCATACTACTACTATTCCTGGAGAAAAAAAAAAACTATATCACTACAACCCATGAAGAGTCTTGGGTTCAGTACGTGTTAGAGACTGTACTGCTCTTGGACTACAGTTGTGCAGGGATATGATTTGTCCTGAATCAGGCTCAAATGCCACATTTTCCCCCCTATTTGGATTTTGCATTGGATTTTTTTACAACTTAGTTGTTAATCGTTCCCAAAAATTCTCTCCACAGTTAGTCTCCTTCTAATATCTCTTCGCTGTCATACTCTCCTCCACATCATCCAACAATAAGCAGTCGTCCCTCCTTTCCTCCTTTTCTGGAGGTCGATAGGCAAAGATTGTTTTTTGGCCGTTGTTCCTCTGATACTCTTTTTAAATGGTCATACCATTTTAATCTCGTTTCTATTTTGTAGAGAATAGTTGTTTGGACGTGTTGAATTCTGGCAATGGAACAACAACGCCTCCAGATGTCCATCTCCATGACTAACAACTTTTTTTCCTCCTATTTCTTTATTGCCAATGTTTCGGATCCAAAGATTTTTTGGTCCTCCGGGTTGGGGATCGATTGATATGCCCTCATCCTGTTTTCGAAGAAAGCTAACGGCATACAATCCTAAACGAATAGGTACCCACACTACAGAGCCCCAGAAGGTTCTAGATCCCAAACGATAGATCTCCGGCAGTTAAAAGATTAAATAAAATCTGACAAACCCGGATTACAATATATTTATAAGTTTTAAAAAAAATACATTTATTGATATTTACAACTGTATTACAATAATACAAGTAAATAGGATAAGTGATACATAATGACATGATAATGACAAGTAGAGAAACTACCCACTGGTAGTACTCAAATCAAAGTTCAACTAAGGTCACGTGGCCATCTTCTTTTCAGACGCCTCGGAGGATTATCGGGAATCGAAGAGGAAGCTAGGTTTGAAACTAGAGGGTTTGAGTGGTAATGAAGTTTGTTGTGAAAGGATAGATATCGGATTAGGGCCAAATCAGCAATAAAAGGGGCATTAAGGTCGTTATTTACAAGTAAACTAGCTTTTGCCCGCGGCTTCGCACGTGTGGAATTTGGTCTGGCACATTAAGTTTCGTGACAGATCATAAATATTTTAAATAAATAATTTAAGTTTTTCTCGTACATCCGAAATTTCAGATGTCTAACTTCAAAACTGAAGGATTCCACACAATCTTTGAACCCCTATTATACTATATTAAGGAGGAAACCCTTGAGGGTGAAATTGTCCAAATTCCTTTCTTAGTGCTCATTTAAGCTATACAAAGACCCAATCTGCGAATTTCAAGATGCTAAGTTCAGTGGTTTCTGCTTTACGTTGACCGCTGGGTGTGTTAGTCAATCAGGTTATAGTTTTATATAAACTTCGCCAGTGTGGTGTGTTGATAAAAGTAGCCTATGCCCTTCACCAAGCTTGAGATTAACCATATCAAATTTCATTACAGACGGATCATGTAACATACATTGACACTTGTTAACAAACGGTACGGACAGAAGTTTACTGTTGTTCGTGTCAGTAAAGGATTAGTATGTAATGTTATTGAATTTATTGAAAACTAAGGATAACGGTTTCACTTGTATGGAAGCAGCGATTTTTTTCTTAGCCCCTTTGGATTTGAAGGTTGCTAATTAGGATAAGGAGAGGGTGGAGAAGGATCTCTTGTACTGTAAGATGTACATTTTAAGAGGGGGATGAGAAAAATGGAAGGTTCTAATTTATTTATTTATAAGTGAACTTTTTTTTTTAACTTCGCGCCGATTTATAGGGTGCTGTTACTGAATCTTTCTAGCAATAATTCGTGGAGATATATAATATCATATAGGTATAGGTATTCCATAAGGCTGTGTTACAACGTGGCCGGTATGCCTATAGGCCTACTTCTCTCTGTTTACCTTAGACCCAGTGCAATAGAAGGGTTCCCGATCCTAGACGGCGTCGGGTACACGTTAGAATTCCTTGGATAGGCAAAATTTAGAGCTCCCACTGTAGCATCGTCCGATTAGCCAAGGCAGCATAAAGTTACTCCAAATAAATCCACAACAATGGTATATTATTTTCAGACAGCCATGTTTAAAAAGTATCTACGAGTTTATTCACACGAATCTTACTAATATTATAAATGTGAAAGTTTGTATGTTTGTCTCTCTTTCACGCAAAAACTACAGAACGGATTTGGATGAAACTTTACAGTAATACAGGTTATACATCAGAATAACACATGCGCTATAGCAAGCTCGGAATTAGGGGGGAGGGGGCGCACGGAGGCAGGTGCCCCCCCGAAAGTTTAATAGGAACTGTGGAGAATCCATTATAGTACATAATTAAAGGAAAATAACATGATCATAGTTGTTAAAATATTAGAAAGAACAGGAGTGAAACTATTTATTTTGATATACTGCTAATCTTACTAATATTATAAATGCGAAAGTTTGTATGTTTGTCTCTCTTTCACGCAAAAACTACTGAACGGATTTGGATGAAACTTTACAGTAATACAGGTTATACATCAGAATAACACATGGGCTATACCAAGCGCGGATTTAGGGGAGCGCACGGGGTCACGTGCCCCTCCCCACCCCCGACAGTTTTAGAGGTACTGTGGAGAATCCATTATAGTACATAAATAAAGGCAAATCAGGAACTTAGCATCTTGAAATATGCAGATAGGTCCTTTGTAGTATGATTTAAGAAAGAAGTTTGGATAATTTCACCCTTATTATAATAAGGGTTCAAAGGTTGTATGGAATCCGTCAGTTTTGAAGTTAGACATCTGAAATTTTGTACGAGTAACCTATAGTGAAAAAAATTAAATTATTTATTATTTTAAATTATTGTTAAAAAGCACTGTCAAGAAACTTTATGCGGTATTCCAAATTCTATGCGAGCGAAGCCGCGGGCAAAAGCTAGTATCCATATAAACCAACTAACTTAAACACAAAAATATGTTGTGGTCTTAAAAAAAATAATAATAATAAAAAACTAACTATTTTGATGCTTAAAATTAAAAGAATACTTCTCACATTCCCATTCCCTTCAGATGGGTAAACAAAATAAGAGCTTCTAGCGCCACCTACCAGTACAACAAAGAAACTTTTTTTGGCATTGCAAGTCTCAAAATGAAACCAATTTCCAGGTTCATAATACAATATTGTATTTCATCAAAGGGTGGTTTACTCAAAATAGTACAAAATAATACTAACGCCCTGAGAAGACAAACGAGCTATTCTAACTGAACAGATATATGTTTATATTTCGATCCTGTCACAATGTACCTCCCGTAAAATTCAAAATAACACATTTTAGAAATATATACTGAGGCTGGACACAAATTGAGTGGGGGTAGTTCGGAGTTCCCAACAGCTACTTGTGCTAATTCACAATTAGTTTGTAAGTTCAGTTAGATTATAAGGCTCAGCACTGCTGTTAGGTGGCGCCTTCAAGTACCCTTTTGCGATTTTACAGGAGAGCAGTTTTAATGTTAAATTTTCCTTTTTTTTGTTGTTCACGGATTTCAATGACAATTAGAAGTCATCATTGATCTTGATCTTGATAGTTTACCTCTGAGGTACAGATTTTAAATGCATAATGTCTCGGTCAAGGTCTAAATAGATCATTCAACAATCGGTTCTGATTTTTTGTACTGATTTGATGTGTATAAATAGTAATTTCCACCATTCATAGAAACCAAACTACTCCCAATTATGACATGGTGTGTACAGGAAATCGTGGATGATTTTATAGGTAACTAAGTAAGCAACATTGAGGATTTTCTAGTAGCTCTTTGTTACTGTAATCCTTCTTTTAATTTCTGCAGAAATATCATTTGCTGCAGTTGCCGAAGCGTGTCACCTCCATGACTCCTCAAACATTTCCCGCTTAAGCAGGTCCCGATTATCAACATTTGTCTCTGCGCCTATTACTGTAAATATACAGTCCCAGGTCATATTAATGTGACCACCTGGAAAGATTATTTTATTTTTGTTTTTTCCTAATTTTTTTATAAAATACTTTCGCTTGTCTTAATAAATTGGAGTTTTATGTAATGACAACACTGTTATAAGTTTTTTAAAGTATTTTTTTTTTTAGTAAATACACCTTATTCCAAACCGTCTTTTATTTCGATAAAAAATAGTAAATCGATGTATATAGGCTGCACTTCTTAATAACTCATAGGGCATGTCGCTCCTCCAAGACTGCCTGTACACAGCTGATCACTTCCTGTTTAGCCATATTCCCAAATCATGTCTCCAATTAAATGGAGCGCTGAACGCCCTTTATTCGCGAACGCAGTGGATACGCGGCCTCAAGCATTCAGCAATGTCTCAATGGCTCGCGGCTTTACCGCGGATTGCAGATAGGATTAAATTCTAAAAATCGACTTCAAAATCATAGTTTTAGGTAACTATTTATAATAATGATAAACCGGAGATTTTTATTTTACATAATATGTAAAATAATTTCGCAATTCAAACGTATTTGTTAATATTATTTGTTTGAATTGCGAAATTCTAAGAATCTCGATTGCTGAAGCAATCCTGCAATGCTGCTATGCCCTGACACCACATATTCCATCCTTAAGACCCCATTCTCTTCAAGCAGGTAAACTGGTCAAGGGCTTCAAGCGCTACCTACCAGTACGACAAAGTAACTATGGTACCCTTTTTTGAAGTTGAAAAACTCAAAAAGAAACCAATTTCCAGATTCCTGAAATAATATTGTGTTTCTTCAAAAGCTGATTCACACAAAACCTACAAAATAATACCAACACCCTGATAAAACAATCGAGCTATTCTGAATGAATAAATTTATATTTATATTTTGATCCTGCCAAGATTTACCTCCCGTAACATCCAAAACAAGGACATTTTTGATATATATACTAGAGTTGTCTACCAATCAGGTGGGGGTAGTTCGGAGCACCCAACAGCTTCCTGTACCTCTCGTTCAATGGGATTGATAATAGTTCGTAAGTTTAGATTGTAAGCACGAAGCACTGCTGTTAGGGGGCGCTTTAACTACCCTTTTGCGATTTTTTAACGCAGCAATCTTAAATGCACTCGCCTCGATCAAGTTTAAAGCATACAGCATAAACTGTGATTTTTTTTGTTTAATCACAATAACACACCTATTTCAATATATGAGCCGTTTATTTTGAAAGTGGCCTACCTCCATTTATCTTCAAATATTTAAGGTTTTGCGTTTCGATGAATTTAAAAATATACGTATAGGATACTAATGAGTCATACTGCTTAAGTGTATCTAAGGCTGTTAAATTTATGGTTCCAATTAAAATGTTAACAATTATTAAGTGAATAATGTATGTTTTCTTATCAAGAATGGAGTTAGGCAAAAATTTTAAAAACGGAGTTAGGTCACTTTCAAAATAAACGGCTCATATATGTAAACACGTTTGCATATAAATAGTGACTATCACTTATGGAATCCAAATCAGTCCCAATTTTGACTTGGTACATAAAGGACATTATGAATAAATTTATTCGTAACGAAATAGAGGGAATTAAGAATTTTTCTAAGGATTTTGGAGTGTAAGGATTGGATAAGAGAGAAGTTGGAAGGCTAAATCTTACTAATATTATAAATGTGAAAATTTGTATGTTTGTCTCTCTTTCACGCAAAAACTACTGAACGGATTTGGATGAAACTTTAAGGTAATATAGGTTCTACATCAGAATAACATAAAGGCTATAGCAAGTGCGGATTTCTTGGAGGGCGCACGATTGCACGTGCCCCCTCCTCAGTTTTTTAGGTACTGTGGAGAATCCATTATAGTCACAAATCACATGATAATAGTGGTTAAAACAGCAGAGAGAACATGAGTGAAACTATTGTTTTGATATCCTACTGATATTATAAATGTAAATGTTTGTACTCATTCACGCAAAAACTACTGAATGGATTTGAATGGAACTTTAAAGTAATAAAGGTTATAATCATATGCTACAGCAAGGGCAGTGTTATGTGGAGGCATGTTCCCCCCCTTTATAGTACATAATTAAAGGCAAATCAGGAACTTAGCATCTTGAAATTTGTAGATAGGTTCTTTGTATAGTTAAGAAAGAAATTTAGATAATTCCACCCTCAAGGGTTTCCCCTTTAATATAATAGGGGTTCAAAGGTTGTATAGAATCCGTCAGTTTTGAAGTCAGACATTTGAAATTTTGGATGTACGCATAACTTATATTTAAAAAAAATAATTAAATTGTTTATTTAAAATGATCTTTCACGAAACTTTATGTGGCAAACCAAATTCCACGTGAGCGAAGCCGCGGGCATAAGCTAGTCTCTTTATAGTTTTGTTCACAGTTTTTATCACAACCATCCAAATGTGCAATTGATAAAGGAAATTTAACGGATTCGTATTATCATCTCAATAGGTTTATATAGGAGCATGTGCAGATACTTTCTAAAACCTGCCTACCAATTTCAGCTACGAAATTAAGGAGCAGAATAAATGCAATTAATTATATACAATTACTACTATTAATTACCTACAATTAGTAGAGTGTATAAACAAAAAAAAATATAGCTGATACCAATCTTTGGGATGGCTGTCAAAGAGCTCTTGGAGCGCAATTTCAACTTCCGCAAAATTATCAATTTTTTCCCTTGAAGAAAATAGGCTATGGATCGAAACAAGTAGTAATCCGATGGTACGAGGTCTGGACTATATAGCGGATGAGGCAGGAGTTCGAACCCATCAAGTTCTTTAAACTTTTTCACCTTCCCAATGGAGCGTAGATGGCGGCTAACAGTATCTATCGACATAACACACTACCTAGCGTGTTCGCGAATAGTTGTGGACGGATTTGACTAACCGCTTCCTGCAGAACCTCATCAGTATCCATTAATGGTCTCCCGGAGCCCTTCTTCCTTTCCAAAGCCGTATCTCCACTACTATTTTTTTTTAAACAACGCCGCGCAGTGCACTGGTCAAGGACACCTCCATATTTAATAATTTCACGAGTTTCTTCAGCTTCTGTTAATTTTTTTTCCAGTAATGCCTTAAAATTACTAGAATTTCGTAGGGCACTGTCATGTTTCTTCTAAATAACTAAAATGATACTTTTTTTGAAGAAGTCGAAGGGGATTAAACGAGCTTAGAGAATGCTCTAAAGGGATTATTAAGGATTGGTGAGTATTAAATAGGATCAAAATATTTACAGTCCTTTTTATCCTTCATTAGAATCCTCCAGTCAACTATTTATATTGAACGGTTTATACTGAGGAGTGGTGTACGTGTTACTTACGTAGGGAGCTCCATTACTGATCTAATTATTCCAGATTCAAAACCGGTGGTGGTAGATAAAATATTTTGGTACTTGTGTCTTAACGCAGCCCTGGTTACTTTTCTCTGCTTGTTCGCATGCGCGAGCAGTTACATTTTGTAACGGTTACATTTCTAACAGCTGATTTGTTGAATGTTTTATCTTGCTTACTGGTTTTTGATTATTGCTGATTTATTATTTGTTATTTGTTGTTTATTGTTCGTTATTTGTTCTTTATTCTTTGTTATAGATTTTTCGTTGTTATTATTTTAGTTAGTTATTTAATTAGTGTAAAATGATGCGTATTTGGGATTTGCCTTCAACAGAAGAACAAGCTATACATTTTTTGCAGGAGCGTAATATTTTACCAAAACAAAGAAAATGTAGCAATTCCCATCAAATGAAATTGTATTGTGGTGAAAGGTTTTTTTGGAAATGAATCATATTTATGCGAGTTCGTATGGCGACAGCATCAGTCAAGACAAAATACAGACTGTTTTAAATCTATATTGAAGTCTATTTCGACGCATTTTCCATCTAAATGCGATTAAATTTTTATTTTGTGATTGTTCATTCTTCATTAATTAATTGTTCATCATATATTACATTTTTCAATTTTTTTTTTACATAATTTTTCATTACTTTTATTTCTTAATTGTTCATAATTTATTATTATTATTTTCCATTTGTCAATAAATTCTTTTGATGTGTAATTGTTCATCATTTTTCAACCTCAATAAATAGAAGGTAACTGTTAGAAATGTAACCGTTACAAAATGTAGCTGCTCGCGCATGCGAACAAGCAGGGAAAAGTAACCAGGACTGCGTTAAGACACAAGTACCAATATTTTTTAAGGTAACAGCCATGAACCAACCCTAGGGCATCTGCATCAATAAAATATTACATGTTGAACATTAATATATGGATACTAAAAACGTTTCTACATAATAGAGGGATTCAATTATTTAGAGAAAATTTAATAACATACTTTTTTACCAGTGCCACTACAACCCGTGAACGAGTCTGGGGTTCAGTACATGGTAGAGACTGTACTGTTTCATGGACATCGGTTCTGCAAGGAGGTGACTTGTCCTAGGTCACGCTCAACGAAAGATTTCTCCCCCTTATTTTGGGTACCATAATTTTATAATATTTTATAGAGGCTGGATGTGCCATGGGGGGTCCTATATCCTATATGATCTGTCTCCGGCTGCAAACAGACTGAATAAAAATACTGCTTGCAGCGGAATTCGAACGAGGATTCCCGGCATGGCAACTCAGTGCTCTATCACTGAGCCACTCCGCTCCCGTAATAAAGTAATATAAATTTGCGAAATTCGTTGAAAAGGAAAAAGTAAAAGTACAAAAAAGCAAAGGGAATTAAGTTAGGAAAGAAAGTGTACATGTTGAAGGTAGGTCATGGATATCAGAACTAACTCGCTGGAAAAGATTGACCAAGGAAAAGTGGCCATAGCTAAGGACATGGATAGTTTAAGGCAGTTGTATTTTATTGTTTCTTTCTTTTCTTAATAACTGATTGTTTCTTGAGCATTTTCTAAATTAAGTCGTACCAAAATGTTGACGAAAGCGGATCGGATTCGCAGGCTTAATATTTCTAAAGCATTGTACTTAGTATATAGTTAATTTTAATGTTCTTAGGGGTCTGGTGAATCTGATCAAGTCCCGTCTGAAGCTGTTCCAAAAAAACCTGAAGTTGAAACATTTAAGTTTAAAACGGTCACCTGTGGTCCAGTGGTTAGCGTAACACACTACTAAACCCAAAATCGCGGTTCGTAGCCCGGCAGGTGGCCCTAGGATTTTTTTAAGGGAGTAAAAAATCCTTAGTTACGCCAAACGGGGGTCCCGAACCTGTACGATGTCAGGTACTCGTTAAAAATCCCTTTCCTAATTAAACCTGGATAGGCAAAATTTAGAGCTCCCACTGTAGCATCGTCCGATTAGCCGTAGCAGCATAAAGAGACGTTAAATGAACAAACAACAAACAATTTAAGTTTAAAGGACTCATTAATTACACTGATACAGTTAACGACTGTGGGGCTGTTTGTGAAAAGTTATTGTAAGTTTAAGTTCCTAGAGATTTTCAAGTGATCTAACACTTACATCAATTCTTAACTGTGTATTTTTTAAAATTAGTTGCATAAATTACACCACAAAATAAGTAGTATTAACTGCTTAATTAGTAGTCAACAATAAAACTATTTTTTTTTTTGTTATTAATTTGGTCATAGCTTGGAGTGTCTTCCATTTGGCTATTTATCTTAATATATGTTTAACTCGCACGAGTTTCATGTCATACAACAATGACTCATGTATATATATTTGTATATATATATATATATATATATATATATATATATATATATATATATATATATATATATATACATGAAAAAATATATATATATATATATATATATATATATATTTTTTTTAAGTCTCGAGCTTCAGTCAGTTCTTAAAACATCTTTTGGGCGACGTTTCGAGACTTTATATTTCAACGAATTTACACAAAACTTTGGCAAATTATATACCTAAACCTTCCTCATGAATCTATCTATCTATTGGCGAAAACAGCATGCAAATCCGTGCAGAAATTTTTGAGTTAATCGTGAACAGACAGACAGATACGGCGGAGGACTTTATTTTATATGTATAGAAGCGATTTATTCAATTTATATCGTAAACTGTCATTATTCTGCTCTTTAATTTCGTATATAATTCTGTAGGCATGTTTTATCTATATAAATCTGCCCAGGTTCCTATGGAAACCGGTTGGGATGATAATACAATTACATTTTGGACTTTTCCATGAATGGTCCATTGTAAACATTAGTGGATTGTACAAATGTCCTAAGTGTGGTTGGGTGGTTAACATGGTTTTTATCCACATCCTCTGACCAATCTTCGTGTCATAAATAACAATATAACCACCACTTGACTTGTGGGACTTGGGCGCCTTCTGGACTTCGGCCTGCCCCCTCGAGTCTGGGCGCGCCTCTTGCTTCGTTCTTTCTCGGGCCCAGATAGGTGGTAACCATAACTTAATAACCAACGGGCGTTGATGACCTAGTTGATGTTTTACGCCCCTAAACCCAAGAAAACAACAAACAAACAAACAAATACATTTCCAAGAACAATTGCGCATTTGAAAGATAGTCATATTATGAACAAAACAATTAACAGATTCTTATGGATCCACTCGGTAGGTATTATTAAAATATGACCGTTTGAAAATAATATACAATTGTTGTTGTTTATTCATATAACGTCACTTTATGCTGCCACGGCTAATCGGACGATGCTACAGTTGGAGCTCTAAATTTTGTCTGTCCAGATTTAATTAGGATAGCGATTTTTAACGAGTACCTGACATCGTATAGGCTTGGGACCCCGTTTAACGTCCCTTCCGAAGGGCATCATAACCAAGGATTTTTTACTCCCTTTAAAGAATCCTAGGGTCACCTGCCGGGCTGCGAACCTGCGATCTTGGGTTTACTAGCTTGTTTTGCAAACCACTAGACCACAGGCTGCTATGTTTAATGTAACGATGCAACAATGGAGTTCATGAACTTTGCAAAGTATCAGGTATTGACTCCTTTACTTAAACTTGCTTATGCCTTTAACTAGTAACTTATACCGCAAGTTATATACCATCGTTTTACAATCTCTAATGGTGTCATAATTACGGATTTTTTATTCGCTTTAAAAAAAATCTATTACTAGCTGCTGAGCTGCGAACCCATGAACTTTGGCATTTCTGGTTGTTATAGTGATCATTACACCACAGATGATTGTGTCGTGTACAAATTACAGAGTTTTTGTAATCGTACTGGTGTATTTTCTCCAAAAACAGCACTCTACTCAAAATATTTGTGTATATTATACTTTGACTTATATTAATTTTTCAAACCTAGAATTTCTTGGATGTTCAATTATAGTAAACGATCGTATTCTTTTTGTAAATTTCCTATAGAGAGAGACAGAACTAACAAGCTGTTTATAGCAAACAGTCTTGGTGTTGGATTTAGTTTCTTCGGGGAAACCGGAAATAGTTTTCTCAACGAAAATATTCTTCAAACGAAGCATCTGCAATGCGGCAATCTTTAATGACGGAACTATCGAATATAAGAATGACGTAAACGCGGGAGTGATAGTGTACCCCGCTCCGTGGACCATGAACTACACAAAGACATCTTCCGGAGCATCCTAGTGTGCACAAGACAAAAGGGCGGAAGAAAGTCTCATCATTTCTTCCAGAATGTCCCCCACTTTGGAGGCATATATAAAAACATCGCTGGTCACAACTAGGGACAGTTGGAAGTGTTGTCAGTGGCAGCAGTTGGGTTAGTCGCATCACCTCTTGCCATCAGTGAGTATCAACATTATCAGAGGGAGCAACTATTTATTTATTTTTTAAATTCAGTTTTAATTTTTTTTTTACACTAATCGGGCAGCAATGACCACGTTAATATCACTTAATAATCTTCTTCACACTCCCCGCCTTCCTTCTACTCCAATACTCTCTCATCTTCCTGGACTGTTCCTCTCGCTCTTCCTTAGTCCATTTTCCCCCTCGTCTCTCCTTCTTTCCTGCAAGAAGCCAACTTTTTTTCTTCCGAAAAGCTCTCTATCCAAGCTTATCGTTAATTTTTAGCCTATCCAGCTCCTCTTTTATTTGTTTCACATATCCATCTATACTCATATAAGACTTTATCAACAAATTTTTTGTTCAGCCTCTTATTGTTCATTCTGACTACTGGTCCTGATGACTGTTTCAAGATCTTCCAAATTTCTGTAAATTTCTTCGTTCGATTTTCACCTATACCCCTTCAGTTTTAATCTATTATAACAAAACATAATTACGCTGATGAAAGCCAGTAATGAATTTAAACTTGAAGTAAATTCGTATAAGAAAGAAATATATGGGTTCAAGAAGAAGCGACGGTGATTTTGGCGATAAAGATATAGGATCCAATAAACTTGAATGTGATCGACCGAGAAGTTTAATTACTTAGTGCAGTTTGTCAGGATGTCACTTCGAGTTGAGTCACAACTCACTTTAGCGTACCCACTTTATAGAGGCTGTGTGAGCCCCAGGAGGGTTTCTAGACCCCACAGGACCCACTCCGGCTGTTAAGAGATTAAATAAATTATCTGCCGCAGCCGGATTTGAACCCTGTGCCTTCGGAACGACAACTCAGCGATCTACGACTGAGCTCCCCCGCTCCCGTTGATGTTATAATGGAATTCAAATTGAGGAAATCTTTTAACCTTTATTGATCATAGATTTTTTTTTCTTTTTTGTTAATATTGGATCCTTGTTATGTTTAAAAAGCGAAAAATCATCATAAAACACATCACAGAAACAAATTTTATACTTAAGCAGTAGGCTAAAATAGTGGGGAAAATCATAAATAAAGATTGATTGATTTTATTTCATAGTTAGATGTTATAATATTTTGAAAATAAAAGATATGACCAGGACCGGGAATCGAACCCGGGTCTCCCTCCTATCCGTGGTGGTGCTTAGCCACCTCAGCCATCCTGGTTCGCTTTCTAGTTTGGAAAAAAGTTATTCTTAGTCCTTTGCTGAGATGAGACAAAGACAGATTCCTGTCAGATATAATCGGCAGATTCTGTGCTATAGAGGGCAATTCTTTCTCAATATCCTAAAGCTTGGCCCGAAATCCCACATGCCTTGTGAGACGTAAGTCCGAAAACGATACATCTCTGACATTCTTTCTCATTTATGTATGCCATTTATCGTACCATTGAATTTTTTTTTTATTTTGTTTAACGTGGCATTCCCTGGCAAGTTCTCGAGTACTTGTGGACGGGTTTGATTCAACAGCTTCCTTCAGAACCTCATAAATATCCATTAATGGTCGCCCGGAGCTCTACTTCCTTTCCAATGTCGTATCTCCATTGCTAAACTTTTCAAACCAACGCCGCGCAGTGCGCTGGTCAAGGACACTTTTGCCTTCATATTTCTTAATTTCACGAGTTGCTTCAGCGGCTGTGAAATATTTTTTCTAGTAATGTCTTAAAATTACGATAATTTCGTAGGACACTGTCATGTTTCTTATTTGAAATAGATAACTAAACTAAGGTTTTTTTTAAGAAGTCGAGTGTTAGTAGACAAGCTTAGATAATGCTCTAATAAAGGGATTATTAAGTGCTGGTAAATAATAAATAGCATTAAATTATTTACAGACTTTTGAACACTGGAATTTGATAAAACGTTCATTTTTTTTATACACCCTATTACATCTGCGTCTTCTGTATTTTATCATTTTCTATTAACGGTAGACACGATTCAATATTCAAATTTATTGTTTCTATTTGATACTTGACTATAAGTGTTGTATTATCACAACTTTGGCGGGTTGGTTGATACAGTCCTAAATGGAGTGGGATCAGCTATCAATGTCCGATTCCTAGTCTGCTTATTATGCTGCATTCTTTTGACCTTTTTATGGATGTTTTATGACGTTTTATAGGTTCTAAACAATGTTTTTATCTTTTATTCGATAAATGAATCCTTCAAAACGGTCATGCGCCATAGTAATAATAATAAGGAGGCTAATAATCGGATGTCCAAGGCTGATTCATTTTCTCTTTATGATTCAATTTATTTTTAACAATATAAAGGTTTTTCTACCCATCACTAATAAAGTACTCGTTGTGTTTAGAAATGAGAATGCTTGTTGTGAGTATCGTACTCCTCGTCGGAGCCTGTTCTTCGGCAAGAAGCGAGGTCGCTACAGAATCGCCGCGTGTCAACATCGGGGAAATGGCGACGGAACTATTGGCCAGATCGACCGGTTCCACCAGCCAGGTAATCATTTACTGAAATGATGATTATAATAAAATCTAGAAAAGGTTCTTTCTGTATTCCTTCCCTTCTTCTTCAGGTCCTCAGCTTGAACCTCTCCAATCTTGGAATACTCCTTCTCTTGAAGGCTCTCATCTTCGGGGCCTTTTACCTCGGAGTGGACAAGCACAAAGGTCGTTCCCTTGAAGACAACGAGCTGGTCTCTGAACAAGAACTTCTTCTGGTACTTTCGTACTTGATGGGCGAAGCAGATCATGACTACAATTGCCTCTACAGGTAATATTACATTTTATTATTACCAGTACAGGTAATACAGGTACATTACAAGGAATTACACAAAAAAAAATTAATTATTTTACGGTGCCTACATTTCGAGCTAAGATTTAAATTATCTTCAGGACTGAGAAAAAAGAACAGACAAACAAAAACACTGTGCTTGTTTGTTGTTCATTTAACGTCACTTTATACTGTTATGGATAATCGGACGATGCTATAGTGGCAACTCTAAATTTTGTCTGTCCAGGTTTAGTTAGGATAGGGATTTTTAACGAGTACCTGACATAGTACAGGCTCGGGACCCCATTTAACGTCCTTTCCCAAGGACCTTTTACTCCCTTTAAAATATTCAAGGCCGTGTAGGCTACAAACCGTTATCTTGGGCTTAAATTATTGTACAGAGTGTTAGAGTATTTTTTCTCAGCCCTGAAGAAGGCCTGAATCTTGGGCCGAAATAATTCTTTCTTATTTTGTGTAATTCATTGACCTGACCATTTTATACTATTCTTAGAATTATCCTGTCAACCATTAATTATTCATTTAAATATGTAATTACATTACAGTTTATTATTATGGATTAAAATGGTCAGGGGCCAAAGTCAAAGATTACACAAGATAAGCAAAACTTGTTATAATTATAAGAATTATCCACTCAACTATTTTCCTCTTAAATACAATTTATTATTACCTCTATAGGTAACTATACTACCTTATATTATAATCTCTACAGGTAACTATATTACATCGTATAACCTTTACAACTATATTGCATATTATTTCGTTGACGGACTTAGACGTTCGATGACTTGTTAGTTAGAAAATTCTCTACAGGTCAGTGGTGCCAACTAAAAAAAAAAAAAGTCTCCTCATACAGTAACCTTACTTTCTGGACGCACCTAACATTAAAAACTCTAGCTACTAAATATGTTACAACAATACTTTGCCCTGACTCTCTGCGCCATTTGTTTCAGAATCGCCTGCCAGGACCCGAGTAAGAGCAAGCACTACCTCGTTGCCGCAAAATTTCTGGTGAAATGGGCAAAGGCATTCAAAAGGTAAGTTCTTAAATAAGTGAAATGAACAGTTGGGGAGGGGGGGAGTAAAGAGGCATCATTGCATTGATTCTCATATTGCATTGCACACTCAAAATCAAAATTCTAGAAAATACAAAATAAATATATCAATTTAATATTAATATGTTAATTGAAACTAAATAGATAGTAACTAGGTACTTGCCATTGCTGGCATTTTAGTATTTATACAGAAATTTATGGGACAAATAAATTGTCATAATAATTAAAAATCAAATAAAAAGGTTCAGATTCCGTAACAGGGAAGACTTTTATTTAGTCTGTTTGCAGCCGGAGATGGATCATATAGGATCTAGGACCCTCCTGGGGCTCACCCAGCCTCTAAAAAATATTTTAAAAATAGGGTACCCAAAATAAGGTCGAAAAATCTGGCAGTTGGGCGTGTACAAGTAACCTCCTTACAGAACCGTTGTCCTTGAAACAGTACAGTCTCTACCATGTACTGAGCGCCAGACCCGTTCACGGGTTGTAGTGGTACAGTTTTTTTGTTTGGTTTTTTAATAATTAAAAATATGTCTCCATTTTTCTTATTTTGACTTCAATTCAGTCAGTGAAATGCTGTTAAAAATTTTAAATAATAGTTAGGTTTAGTTAAAAAGAAGAGATGGAAAAATTAAATGATTTGTGGATTTAATTATTGTGATTTTGGCTAATTTAGAGATAGGGATCTCTAACGAGTATCTGACACTATACAGGCTTCCATTTTATGCCCGTTCCAAAGGACGGATAAGGATTTTTATTACATCCTAAGGCCGCCTATTGGGCTGCGAACCCAAGATCTTCGGCATAATAGGTGTTATGATAACCACTGCACCACAGATGACCCTGAACTATTATGAAAGTATAGCAATCGAATCAAATCATAGTTCTCCATGCTTTTCAGAGTGCCTGAAGTCGAAGAAATGTCACAATTATCTTTCGCTCTGATGAACTAATTATCAGAAGTACATACATAATATACAATTCTCTAATTACGATAATTTATATTAACTTTAAATTACGTTCCAATTAAATCAAAAGAACTAATAGCATAGTATCGACGCATTAAACAATTCAAAATAGATGCGTTTTTTTTTTAACAAAAAAATTAAAATAGGCACTGATGACAGAAGTGTTTGTTCATTTAACGTCACTTTATGCTGCTGTGGCTAATCGGACGATGCTACACTGGGAGCTCTAAATTTTGCCTATCCAGGTTTAATTAGGATAGGGATTTTTAACGAGTACCTGACATCGTACAGGCTCGGGACTCCCGTTTAACGTCCCTTCCGAAGGACGGCGTAACTACGGAATTTTTACTCCCTTAAAAAAATCCAAAGGCCACCTGCTAGGCTACGAGCCCGCGATCTTGGGTTTAGTAGTTTGTTACGCTAACCACTAGACCACAGGTGACCTTCATGTCAGAAGTGAAAACTTAGGAATAACTGTGTTCTTTGTTTAAAATTCTGAATCAATTATTGTCTGGATTTTTTTAATTTCATAGTTTCTAAATTCCATATTAGTCTGATTTTTATATATATTGGCACTCCGAGGAATAATTGTATCTATAGAAATTATAAAACAAGATCTTCGACCGCCTTTTTTCGCGGTAAACTCGATAACTACTGCACGGATTTTCATGCTGTTTTCACCAACAGATAGAGTGATTCACCAGGAAGGTTTAGGTATATAATTTGTCGAGGTTTTGTGTAAATGGATTGTAATATCGATGGGTTTAACCAAAGACGCTACTTGCCTAATACCGTGCAATTATCTAACGTGCAAGGTAATAAATTCGTATATAAAGAAATATTCGGTTTTTTTTTTATTTTTATAATTTCTTTATAATAAAGTATATTAGCTGAGATGGGAAGAAAGAAAATCAAGACTCCCAAAGAAGCATAACCGATGATATTCGCGTGGTCCTTAGTGGCCGCTACGTGATAAAAAACAAAAAAAAACAATACAGTGATACCTCGAGATACGAGTTTAATTCGTTCCGTAACCTTGCTCGTATGTCAATTTGCTCGTATCTCAAATCGATTTTCCCCATTGATATTAATTGAAATTCTATTAATTCGTTCCAGCCCCAAAAATGCTACCCCCAATAATAATAATATAATAATAATAAATTCTTTATTGGCTTTAATGTATAACATTGTAGCCATTGAGTCTGGCCCACTTAGTGTTAATTTTTAGTAAGTATATCGTTAGTTAATTACAGTTATTTTTATTTACAGTTATACACTATCTACAATATGTAAATATTTTACAATAATTAAATAATCAACACTCGTTTAATAAATAAATGAACAAAAATTTTTTAGTCAGAACAGAACAGTATCAATTATAACAAAAGAATAACAATATTCCGAACAAATAACGCAAATAGGGCATAAACCTAAGGAAATAGATAAATACAATACAATGGAATTAAAGTATTTAGGTACTAACCCGCTGATACTTTATTGTAACAGTTATCTTATTCTTTCTATACATTACAATCAAGATATTGTAGAAGTACCCGAAACCATAAACCACAATTAAAGCCCGGATTCCGAATTTTTACATATAAACTGAAGATAGAAAAAAATGTTATTTAATTTTTCCACGCTGTCCATAGTGAGTACATTTTGAAGTGATAATTCATCCTCATGCTGGACAATATATTTTTGCAGAAATTGTTTCCGTGTGTTAGCAAAAAATTTACAATGCAATATTATATGCTTCAAACTATTGAATATGGTCCCATGGCACCACTGACATTTTTCATCAGTTCTGAGAACACAGGTGTTGTTCCTATAAAATATTTTCAGGCATTCAGGGTTTGAAATTCTTATTTGACTCACGGTTCTTAGTTTTTCTATGTTTATCTTGAATTTTAAATAGCTTTCAGGTTCAGGGTTGGTATAGGTGCAAATAGTTCTGTATATTGGATTGTAATTTGAGTTAAGAGCTCTATCAATATCCTTCGACAGTAAATGATTTGTTACTTTTTCAAGAATAGCATGTTTATTAGCTAATAAAACATTGGGGTTATGAAAATCTGCAAAATATTCTTCAATATGATGGGTTGTAGCTACCATTTTAAGTTGTGAGATCCAGTTAAAAGTCAAGTCCTGTTTTTTCTTATCTAGCTCCAAAAGTCTATCGAAACATTTACGGGGTAATCTATAATCAGGGATAGACAGTATTTTTAGGCAGAAGTTAACAATTTTCTTTAGGATTGTTACGATAAGTGGGTTACGACCTGTTTCTAGACGTACAATATAATTTGGAGTGCATTTCGGCCAATAATATAGGTATTTTAATTGAGCTACTTCTATGTTTGTATAATAGTTTAAACTCCAAATTTCTGCAGCATAAAGGAGCGTTGAGGATACCATAGAATCAAAGAGTGCCATTTTTGTCTCCCATGCATCACTTTTACCTCTTCTGAGAATGTCTCTCACTTTCGCACCTGCTACGTTAGATTTTTCAATAAAATACTCAGATGCCAGAAAGAACCTTCCGGAAGATGAAAATGGGACTCCTAAATAGGTGTAAGATTTTGTATATTCCAGTATTTTAGCATTCCAAAATAGTGGCTTTAGTTTTTTTATTTTGGGGGATTTATGCAACACTAATGTTTTAGATTTTTCAGGATTTAAAATTAATGAATTTTGAACGCAATATAATTCCATTAATTCTAGGTTTCTATGAGTATCATGCCATGAAGTATTTAATAGTACTATATCGTCGGCTAAAAGGAGCATTTTAACTTCGTTTTTATCATCAATGGGGACTCCTTTGGCACCATTATTTTGGAAAAACGTAATTATATCCGACAGAAATAAGACAAAGAGGGTTGGACTGAGACTCTCCCCTTGTAAGAGACCGGAACTAATACCTATCTCCTCGGATAATTTATCGCCGATTTGAATTTGCATTATTGCATTGTTGTAGAGGGCTTTCAGTAATCTTATTATTTTACCACTGACACCAATGTCGAACAGTTTTTGCCAGAGAAGGGGGTGGTTTATGGAATCAAATGCCTTTTTGAAATCAATAAATGTAGCAAAAACATAACTCCCCTTATTACGAAGATTAATGCCAATCAATGCCATAAGCGAAAAAATGTGCTCGACACATCCTCTTCCCGTTCTAAACCCTGCCTGTTCTTCGGGGATCAGTTTTTCACTTTCGGCCCAATCCTGTAATCTATAAGCCAAAATAGCTGTGAATAGTTTTGTGATATTGTTGATCATGGATATACCTCGGTAATTATCTACATCTTTTTTGTTCCCCTTTTTGTGTAGTAGAATTAGTTTTGATTTAGACCATAAGATCGGAATTTCTTCCGTTTCCATTATATTATTGAAGAGATTTAGCAGGTAATGTTCCCACTCCGGAGTTAAACTTTTAAAGACTTCATAGGTTATATTATCGAAACCGGGAGATTTATTATTTTTCCTAAGTTTAATACAGTTTTGGAGTTCATCTAAAGAAAATGGCAGATCTAAAACTGGGTGAGTTACTGAGAAAAACTTAATTTCTAAAACATGTTTTTGTCCATACAGTAAACTATAATGATTTACCCACTCATCAATACTTATTTCATTAGGCGACATTTTAAAAGGTCTAAAAGAATTCACTGCTTTCCAAAATTCGTTGCTATTCTTAACATTCTGCAATTTCATAATGATGTTTTCCCTGTATTCCTTTTTTTTATTGTTTAGCAGTTTTCTAAAATTATCCTTTGAATGAAAATAATCTACGACCGCATTGTGAGAGAAATTGTGTTTTAGCATGAGTTTGTATTTTCTTCGGAGACTTCTTTTTAGTTTCCAACATTCGGTGTCAAACCATTTATTTTTTGCCTCAAAATTTACCTTATTATTTTGGTTTTTGTATACCATTAGGCCAGAGTCAATTAAAGATTCGGACATGCTACCCCCAATTGTTTTTGTTAAGTGTTTTTGAATAAGAAAAATGTATTTATAAATGCCAAATATTGACTGGCTTTAAACGAGTCTTCCTATGCATCGTCCGTGGAAGTGCACGGAGTCTGATTCAGCAAATCACCGTAAATCGCTCGTGCCTTCTCGCATATGATGCTCTATGTTAAAATATCGCCTTTAAGCTGATTCGTTGTCACTCAAACCATCAGCAGTTTCTCCATCTTTTCATGGAGAGAGCTACGGAGCTTAGAAATTATTGTAACGTCCTTAGCTGGCGTTATACCCTTTATCGACTCCTTCTGTTTAAGCACAGTGCATATCGTTGAAGTACTACACCTGTACTGCCTCGCCAAGTCGGCTACTCGCACAGCTTGCTCATTTTTTCTATGATCACACGCTTTAATCCAGTAGACATCATCTTCTTCTGAGCACTGACCTTCCACACACTTTCTTCGGACTCACTTATAACAATGAATAGTGTTAAAGTATGTAAATGCACAAAAAGCGAAAAGCCCTAGAAAAACTTAGCAAAGATGCATCGACAGCGAGGTAAACAATCACACTGAGGGAATAATTGGGATAATGCGAAAGACGCCCAATAAAAAGGCGGAAGCTGGCCATTGCTCGTACCTCAAATAACTCGTATGTTAGGGCACTCGTATCTCGAGCTACCATTGTATACAGACAAATTATGTAGGCATAATATGCCTTATCACCCGAGCAAAGATGGGCTGAGTAGATTATAAAGTAGTTTATTTATTAATCAAAACGTATGATTAATAAAAATTATCAATACAAATTAATAGATATAATAAAAACAGTTTGTATACAGTTTATTTATATCATCCAATACTTGTGTATTCGCATCCATTAGCAAGACATTTAATAATGAAAAATAAAATCTATTAAAATATGAAACTGTTAACTTGTTATTGATGTTTTCAGTTATTATTATTCATTTGAATGAATTTCGCAAATATTAAACGACCTTATTAATTATATTAAAATATTACTATTTTTATATAAATGGAATTCTAACCTTTAAACTTGAGTTAATCAAAAAAAACAAATCGTATAGTTCATACACAAGCCGCTGGGCGTCGCCAGTCTCGCGCCTACTTCCGAGCTTGTCGCTCAGGTCAGACGCGAACCTAAACGTTTTTGCGCAACCGAAGATCAATCTACGCGGCTAAAGTTTTCACTTAAAAAAATAATGTTTAATATAAAAATATATAATTTCTCTACCCTCAACACGCTATAACAAAAAACAGAAGCGGAAGCCATTTTTATTCCTCCTTTGTAATGATAAGAAGTGAGACGTTTCTTGAATACGTTTCTCATAAAATAATCAACGAATCATCTCTTAGTATCGCTGAAAGACGCGAAAGCAATTGCGGAGGGAAACTATAACGTTTCATCAAACTTTTGCCGCGTTGAATCAACAGTCATGCAGCGAAATTACGTCGCTGATGAATTGCGTTTTGTTCGATCGAATGTCGAAAGTGCATTAATATCATGCATTGAGTTCTCCTTAGTCTACACTAATTTTCGGCAAATGTCTTCCTCTAACTTCAAAAAATCATTTTAACTTAGTGGCACGGTCCAAGGGCCGATCCAGGATTTTTTTCTGGGATGGGTACAACGGGCAGACGGGAAAAAAATCAACAATAACAAATTAACTTGTATTATCTATAGAATGATTTCAAAGGTTTATTAAAATATCAAAACAATAGTTTCACTCATGTTCTTTCTGTTATTTTAACAACTATGATCATGTGATTTGCTTATAATTATGTACTATAATGGATTCTCAACAGTATAAAAAAAACTGTCTGGGCACGTGCCTCCCCCCTGGATCCGTCCATTCCAAATTTTCCTATAATTGGAAAATGTACGATATACGGATAAAATATAAAATTAATAGCGAGTGTACCTCTAATTTTTTTTGGTACTTGTGCCTTAAGGCAGCCCTGGTTATTTTTTCCTACTTGTTCCCATGCGCGAGCAGTTACATTTTGTAACAGTTACATTTCTAACAGCTGATTTGTTCTATGTTTCATCTTGCTTACTGAGTTTTGATTATTGCTGATTTATTGTTTCTTATTTGTTGTTTATTGTTCGTTATTTGTTCTTTATTCTTTGTTATAGATTTTTCGTTGTTATTATTTTAGTTAGTTATTTAATTAGTGTAAAATGATGCGTATTTGGGATTTGCCTTCAACAGAAGAACAAGCTATACATTTTTTGCAGGAGCGTAATATTTTACCAAAACAAAGAAAATGTAGCAATTCCCATCAAATGAAATTGTATTGTGGTAAAAGGTTTTTTTGGAAATGAATCATATTTATGAGAGTTCGTATGGCGACAGCATCAGTCAAAACAAAATAAAGACTGTTTTGAATCTACATTGAAGTCTATTTCGACGCATTTTCCACCTAAATGCGATTAAATTTTTATTATTTGTATTTTGTAATTGTTCATTCTTCTTTAATTAATTGTTCATCATATATTACATTTTTCAAATTTTTTTTACATAATTTTTCATTACTTTTATTTCTTAATTGTTCATAATTTATTATTATTATTTTCCATTTGTCAATAAATTCTTTTGATTTGTAATTGTTCATAATTTTTCAACCCCAATAAATAGAAGGTAACTTTTAGAAATGTAACCGTTACAAAATGTAACAGCTCGCGCATGCGAACAAGCAGGGAAAAGTAACCAGGGCTGCGTTAAGACACAAGTACCTTTTTCTTAAATAAAGTAAAATGATAAATGCAGATCAGTATTGTTTTATATAAGCATTTATTGTAATTATAAAATTAGACTAGGTAAATTTTTTATACGGGGGAGGGGTGTGGCTCATTATGTCAAGCGCTGAGTTACTGCGCCCAAGGTCTAGGGTTCAAATCCGGCTGTAACATATAAATTATTTGATCCACAAAGGGACCCTCCTTGGCTCACCCAGCCTCTATAATAAGGTTGCCCTTAATTGCGGAAAAAGCCCAACGGTTGAGCTTGATCTCGGGAAAATAACCTTCCTACACAACCGTGGCCCCAGGAACACTACATCCTCTACCATATATTTAACCCAAAACCCAGCATGGGTTTTAGTGGTAAACATTTATATATTTTTATGTAAAATTTCAATAATTTTCAAGTTTTGAGCAATAAATATTGAGATAATAATAAAAGTAGATAGAATCCGAGAAGGCTGCTTTTGCTGGTTACAAACTTACGTCCTTAGGCCTTAGGATAACAACCTACTGTGCCCAAGATCGCAGGATAGCATCCTGGCAGATGGCCTTACATTTTTTTGGAATCTTAGTTATGCTTTCTTTCGGAAGGGAAGTAAAATGGCAAACCGAGCTTGTGCAGTGTCAGATCTTTGTTAAAGATTCTTCTACAAAATATACCTGATTAATATTAATAAATTATTAGCCATATCAGCATAAAATGACGTTTATTTTCAAATATTTTTGTTTTGAAGAGAAAAAATTTGCCCTGGCCGGGAGTCGAACCCGGGTTGTCTGCTTCTCCGTAGCAGTGATCTAAAACCACTTCCAAAAAACAAAATTTAAAAATAATTACCATAACAATAATTAATAAAAATAAATTATAAATAATGTATTGACGTATGCCAACAAGATCCTAGTTAAAGTAATGTTCAAAGAACATTCTTCCCCGTGTAAACATCTAAAAAATTGCGAGAACACGGTGATATAGGATCGGTGAAGAGAACGGATTTGTCTGACTTGGATACGACCCCTGGTAGCTCAGTGGTTAGAGCACTGCACTAGAGATGCAGACGACCCGGGTTCGAATCCAGGGTAAATCTTTTCTCTTTAAACAAAAAATATTTAAAAATAATTACCAAAAAATAACAATTAATAAAAATGATTTTCTAAATATTTTATTTGAAAAGAAAAGATATGACCCGGACCTGGACTCGAACCCGGGTCTCCCGCCTCTCCGTCGTGGTGCTTTAGCCACCTCAGCCATCCTGGTTCCCTTCTCGGTCAGTCATATCCCTTCTTTTCACTGATCCTATATCTCCGTGTTCTCGCAATTTGCGATGTATACACGGGGAGAATGTTAATTGAACATTACTTTTATTTTTATATCTTGTTGACTTAAGTCATTCAGTTCGAGTCCCGGTCTTGGTCATATCTCTTCTTTTCAAATAAAATATTTAAAAAATTATATAATACACCAATAAAGTAATTTATAATAATATTTAATGACTTAAGTCAACAAGATCCAAAAATAAAAGTAATGTTCAATTACATTCTCCCCGTGTATACATCGCAAATTGCGAGAACACGGAGATATAGGATCAGTGAAAAGAAGGGATATGACTGACCGAGAGGCGAACCAGGATGGCTGAGGTGGTTAAGCACCACCACGGAGAGGTGGGAGACCCGGGTTCGAGTCCCGGTCCGGGTCATATCTTTTCTTTTCAAATAAAATATTTAAAAGTTATATCATACAACAATAAAATAAATTATAAAAATGATTTTCGGATGATAACATATACAATATAATTAAATATAAACATCGTTAACAATTAATGCAATGATCTGAGTTAAGTAATTTATATTTTTTCCAGTGTGATACCGTTCGATGAGAAATACGAGATGTTAGTTGAAAATCTACAAGATGCGGTGAATTTTGGAGCCAAATACAAAACCTGTGATGAGAGGTACACCTGCCGTAGCAAGGCCAACGGTTCATGAAGATTTCCTCTCAAATCCAAAGTTAAATTTTTAAATGTTAAATAAATAAATTGTTAACGAAAATGTTTTTGTTTTTAAACCCATTCAGTCTTAATGATTTGATTGTTAAAGAAAAAGTATCCAAGTTGAATATGAAATATTTCTAATTGTGAATTGTTTAAAAATCTGAAATGTGTGTGTTTTCATTTATCATGCAAGAGAAATAATAAAACCACTGATATGAATAATATATCAACCTGGAGGACCTCTGGTATTTATCCCGCAGGTTGTCGTTTCGAGTTAAATCACAGCAATAATTAACTTTCTATTAGTTTCCCTTTTAATATTACCCAAAAATACAAGTTATCGTGAGCATTAGTATGATAAAGAGAATGTAATTATGGGTAATGTATACACTTCGCTAATCATTTCATCTGAAATGAACGTTTCAACTGACATGTATCATCTATATTTTTTTTTCTCCTTCAATAATAATAGTTGATCGTGCGTGTGCGTGCGTTCGTGTGTGTATATGGAAGAAAATGGGCCGGGTGGAGGTAAAAAATTTCGGTACTAGTATGTTTAAGGGCCTGCTGACATCAGCGCGCTAAGGTGTCAGTTACCTCAACTATTTGGACCTTGTCAGGTTATGCATGAATTTTAAATAGGCATTGCCTTTCATTATAATACAACAGATTTATAGGAAATGAAATAAATGAGAAACATGGAGACAAAATTAAACTAGAAATAATAAAACATTTATTACAAGGAATATTCATTAAATAACAATTTGTAACTAAAATATGATAATTTTTTTAATTTTTAAATGTTTTTATTTTAAAGAGAAAAGATTTGCCCGGGCAATATGTATATAATGTTTGTAATTTCTCTACCAATACCAACAAAGTAGGGGAAAGTCCAATAGAGAATGCCATGGTCAATTTACTTCCCCAATTAACTTTTTACGACACGCTATACGCTAGTGTAAAAACTTAATTGCGTTAGTATCGTCAATAGTGTTAATTAAATTGTTAGCTGTGAGGTGGGCGATGTCCTACTAATAATAACACGTATAAGTACAACCTAACAATTTTCTCTTTTATATATTATTACCATAACTTTCTTATTTACACTTATTTAATAGTGTAAGCCTAGAATGTTAGTTCAAAATTGGAAAATATTGAAATAAATTACAATATAAAATATTGAAAGAAAGAGGATTTGGAAAAAAAATACTAAGTTCCAATGGGCACATGGTCAGGATGGATCCTAAAGGTGACCAAGCAGATATTTGATAAGATATTCAACCTGAAAAACGAGGGTGGTTGTGCTAAGTATATGAAGGAAGAACATCTCAGACTGTTACGGAAGAGGACTGCCTGGACAAAAAGAAATTTATCAGGATTCTTCTGGAGGAATAGTAATGGGGAATAGACAGAAGAGAGAAGAAACCAACCTCCGGATAGTAATGATTGCTAAGTGATCAGTAGAAGAAAAGGAAGAATGAGCGTGTAAAACCATGATATCATGTTGATAAAAAAAACATAAATCTAATGCTATGTACTGATGCGGGCGGCATCATGAAAGGGATGCTGAGCAGGAAAAATGTGACATGTCGAGACACATGAAAGAAAATATGTTTGGAACAAAGAACAGACCTTTTGGGTCCCTTATGGAGTTTTATGGTCCAAGATGGTGGAGAAGGAAGGAGAGGGGGAGAGAAGAAAAGAATATTATACTGATACAACAAGTAAATAGAATGAATGGTTCACATTGCCATGCATAAAGATAAGTAGAGAAACTACCCAGTGGTAGTACTCAAAACAAAAGTTCAACTTAGAAGGTCACGAGGCCACCTTCTTTCAGACACCTCGGGAGATTATCAGGAATTGAAGAGGTTGCTAGGTTTAAAACTAGTGGATTTGAGTGGAAATAAAGGTTGTCATGAAAAGATTGATATAGGATTCGGGCCAAATCAGCAACAAATGGGACACTAAGGTCATCATGGTTTACTTTGTTCGTAACAAAGTAAGGAGCATTGAGGATTTTACGAAGGATTTTGGATTGTAAGGATTGAATTTGATGGCTTAGTGGAGCCCAAAAGCTGTACTCCGTAAGTCCAGATGGGTCCAATAATTGTCCTGTATACAACTCTTTTATAATTAATTGGAAGCTTAAAGCGTTAGTCTATTAAATGTTGAAGTAACCTGAAATGGTGAGCTGTTTCTAGTCTTTTCAGCTTTTGTCACGGTGTAGTCCTGAGAGCCGGACCTGCTCTACAGGAATCATTGGGATGTTATTAAACGATTCAGGAAGACAGGAACTTGTTGGTTTACTACGGAGGGTAAAGATATTTGATGGGATATGTGGGAATTTATTTTAATCTAAATCTTAAGAATCTTGATCAAACCTGACACCGATCATGGAATATTTATTAATATTCATATTTGGTTTGCTAAATTAGTAATAATTAAAATAAGTAGACAATATAAGTGGCAGTGTTACATTAGGATTGAAGCAGAGTTACTTCATACATAACAACAAACTGAGTAAGCATATAGATAATATCGAATGATAATTGTTGACGTCGGTACTGTATGTGGAAGAAAGTGGTCCGGGTAGAGGTCAAAGAATTTCTCATATAATAGGAGAAAACTTTATTAAGTAGCCAATGTTTCGAACCACCTTGCAGGTCTTCTTCAGGGCTACATGCAAAATACAGACAATCAAGAAATGGCACAAATATATTAAAATATAGAAATACAAATAATAAAAAGTATGGAGAATCCACGTAATTGAAAAAAAAAAATTGACAAATATTCCACAGCAAGGTTGAATAAGCAACAAACATTGAAGTATTGTACACTCTTGCATTTTAACCTGTACATTTACCTTGCTGTGCAATATTTGTCAATTTTTTTTTCAATTACGTGGATTCACCATACTTTTTATTATTTGTATTTCTATGTTTTAATATATTTGTGCCATTTCTTGATTGTCTGTATTTTGCATGTAGCCCTGAAGAAGACCTACAAGGTGGGTCGAAACGTTGGCTACTTAATAAAGTTTTCTCCTATTATATGAGAAATCCTTTTACCTCTACCTGGACCACTTTCTTCCACATATAGATAATATCATTTATTTGAACGAGGAAAAGTAGAGCATATCACAATCATTTCTAACAAGATGGAAAAATGATATTTAAAAAACGAATAAAAACATCAATGTGCAATAAAAAGTGTATTCAGAGCTATAACTATATTTAATTATTAATTAGTAGTTATATAATTTCATAATATAATAGAGTAAGATATTTAAAGGCCATTCATGTCTAATGTAACCTCAATGTACCTACCAAAACATCTCATTATTCCAACTTAACTATCACCTTATTGTTGTATTAATTACTAATTAAAAGTGTGGCTTATCTTTGAACAATTCTTTAACCTCATCCCTGACCATTTCCCACAAACACTATTCCAACTTATTTAGCTGTCCTATATAATCATATATATGTATATGATTATTTTTAGTTGAAATCGTTTATTCATTTTGGGTAATTTTAAATACATATATTATAATCTTTGCAATTATGGTTGTAGAACACATAAGTAGATAATTGTAATAACACACATAATTAGATGGATACAAAAGCAGATATTACCTGTAAATTATTTATATGCTGTCCATTGTTTAAACACTGGATAAAAATAAATCTTATAAAAAATATCTCTGAACTCAAATTATCCACAATAAACTAATTAATATAACTAAAAATAATAAGAAATATGTATGAGAGATTAGGATGTTAACTTGAAATAGAGCGCCGTTAGCGACACCTAGCGGCGGGATTGTGTACTTACAGTGCTCCCTAACAGAAGTTCTCACATTTCCGAAAACATTTTTCATAATTGGTGCTTGGACGTTCTGTGGTAAGCAATACAACAAAAATATTAAACAATTTTTTGTTAATTTCGTTTAAAATGTTTAGTTTTTCTTTTTAAAGTATATCAATAGTGATTATCATGTATTAATAAAAAAATTATAAAGAGAATAAAATTGAAAATACACTAGGCACTTCCATTTTAATGATGATTAAGCTGACCATTTATTTTTTAGCTCAAAACGGAACATATTTCAGATAGCAAATCAACTATGTGAGTAATGACTTTAATTTTCTTTATCTAGAAAATGTGTGACTTGTTACAATCAGTGTTCACTGTAATTATAGACGGATTAATTACAATGTATTTATTTTCACAAATTGTGAAAAATGAAAATTGTGAAAACCAGTTCACCAGCTTTATTAAAGTAAAGTTCCTCTGAAAATAATTATTATATTACATGCAACATAGTTTTTTTTATTATATTCATATTTATCAGAGGAGCAAAATCGCTTTGATAAAGCTGGTGATGATTTTAAATAAGAATAACAATTCTTTTTTTTTTTTTTATATTGACCATAGTTATCAAAATAGTCTTCAAAATTAGAACATGCAAGTGATTTCTTTCAGACATCCTCAATATATTCATTAGAGAAAAGACTCTCAAACTGTCTGATGATCACTATAATTTTTGCACGGTTTGGAAAATGGGACCATTTTGCGTCCCGGAGAATTGTTTGAGGACAACAGGACAGGTAATCAAGACAAGGGACTGTCCCGTTTAAAACGGGACGTATGGTCTCTTCAATGATGATGGGCATTAAAAAATCCTGTTAAAACATTTATTACAAACAGTTGAGAAAAAATCAAAATATTTAAACATTTTATATTATATTATACATAATTTAATATAGATAATACACATATTAATATATAAGTTGAAGATTATTGTAACTCTAAATAATCTTAATTACTTAAAATATAAGATTCCATGTTGTAATAACAGTCATAAAGGCAAAAGTATTGAAACTAATCAAATCAAAAATCTATTTCGATTATTTTGAAAAATCTTTTAAAAACAAAATGTAGTAGATCTAATCATTTGTACTTTACATATAATAAATCATTAATAGAATGAAAAAAGTTAAACAAAGTGTTATTAATATATTGCACTACAATATTTGTTGTTAAATCTTCAGTTAAAAGAAAAATGTGTGTAAAATAATGATACCTCTTTAAATGATACAAAACAGATTAGGAAAACCAAGGATAAGGAACAACTCAGTAAAAAGTTAAATTATTTTGTCTACTTATTTTGGCTTCGTACAAGCAACCATATTTCATGAATACTTCTGCGTCAATGTGACAGCCTTATATCGTAGCAAAGAGCACAGCTTAAGCAAACATATCCTTGTAGGAGACAGCGCTTGTGACTCTCCTCAGAATTGAACCTACCACTTTGCCCAAAGCATCTTTGATCAACGGTCCAATCTGGGCGTCCCACTCCCGCCAATTCTCATTTACCACCTTGTTAAAATTGTCTCCTGAAAATATTTTATTTATTGAACCGATACAAATTTCTAAAAATGTGATGACAAGACATAAGTTAATTTATATATTTTTATATGAATCTGAAGAAATATAAAGTATATATATTACTTATATCAGAGAGATATAACTTATATCAAAAAGATTATAACGGTCTGAATAAAATTTTTGAAGTAAAAAGATAGTCTAGCTGCATTTAGCGACATTTGGTCGGGGGAAAACTCAAGGGTTCACATCACCGACATGATCAATGATTTCCTAAATAGTTTCTTAGAATTACCTTGAATGTTGCTGTGAAATCATTTGTAGTATGTTCTTAAATGATCTAAGACTATTAAAATATTTAAGTCTTTGTGCAGAGTTTTTATCTTAAAAATTTTTATCAGAAATATCTGATATAGTTTTTAATAATGAGTTCCCATACCCATTCCTTGCCAACAAAAAGTGGATGAAACATTAGTGAACTATAATTATAATAAATAAAAATGAGCAAAAACTCAAAAAGATACATAAATTATAATACAATAGGAAAACTCCAAAAGTCTTAAGTTTCTAAAATACTGTGAAAAAATAACCAGTCAATGTTACGGCATTTCAGGCAATATCAGGAAATACTCCAAAAGAAAAATCACATCAATGAAGACAGAATGTGGTACACCTCACATCAACACACAACTGTTCAGAGGAATCTCCCTGGAAACCTTTCTACAAAGAATTAAGGCAAAGGAAGGTAATACAAGAACAGCTGGGAAGTTATAAAACAACTGCAGAGGTTATAAATACAGTTGATCAGCAGATTTATCAGTAAGTTCTATGTTATTTTTTCAGATTCACCTCCAAACCTGTGACCTTCATTACAAACCCTAAAGCAATATAGTTTGAAACCTCAGTTTAGGGTTTCAAACAACATTGCTTATTTATTTGACCTCCATCCAGACCATTTTCTTCCCTATATGTTTTCTTTTATTTGGGTTTTTCTGCTGATCAGCTGCTTTTATAACCACTGCTGATGTTTTTATAACCTCTACAGTTGTTCATGTATTACCTTATCTTTCCCCTAGTTGTTAGTGGAAAGATTTGGAACAAGGATGATGTTTTTCTTTTGGGAATGTCCTGATATTGCCTGAAATGCCTCAACATTGGCCAGTTAGTTTTTTTAGGGCTTTGCTTTTTTTGATTTTTCTTATCGGATTCTAATTTACATTTATAATGTAAATAATTCATTATTAATCTTCATGGTTTTAACGTAAGATAGCATAGTGATGATAAGCTATGGAAATAGAATTGAAAGGGAAATATATGAAAGTTTCAGAGAAAGGGTGTTCAGTATGAGAGGACTTAACAGAAATATGTTGTGTAGAACTCAGAGCTTCATGGAGGATATCGATGTTAACATTGATGTCATAGCTAAGTTTCATCCACGACATATGTGTTATCCAAAAATGTGAAATAAAATGGTGAAGCATGTAGATATAGCAATATTTATAAGATTATTCATTTCTGTGAACACTTATTAATGTTAAGTTTTAATCTACTGTCATCTAGCAATGTTTATTTATTATTTTTATATGTCAGTTTTAATATTGTATCAATGTCAGTATTCAAGATAAATTTTTATTTTCAGATAGGCTGTTAATTACATTAATTAAATAATCTTATTATAAAAGGTTTTAATGTGGTCAATAAAAAGTATTAGATTTCAGGATGAAATAAAAACAAACAAAAAATTCTATGGGCATCTAGAAAGAATGAATGAATAGGATGGAAACTTGACTATCAGAGAAGCATTCTTTCAAAACAGAAAAACAGGCGAAGTACACAGTTAAGTGGGTGCTTTGAGAAGAGATGTGAAAGAAAGAAATATTGAGCAGAAGAACATATGCAACAGAGATAAATTTAGAGCAGCTGTTAAGGAATAGAAAAGGTTTTGAGGAAGATTAAAACCAAAAAATTTTTGGAACCAAATGGTCAGAGGAGAGTAAACAAGGTTATTTCTAAAGTATGGAAGAGTTCTGGAAGAAGATTAAAGAGAAGAATAAAACATCAGTTATCAAAATGTAGACCCTAATTGTTTTGTAACGGATAAAGAAACAAAACATTTAAAAAACATGTATTTATTTCTCTACTATGTACTTTTAATTTACTGAAATTCTATATGGTATTTATTAAGTTTTCTGTTTTTGTTTTTTAGAAAATCAGGATTATGAGAGCTTACAAAGTGAAAACATGGGTTCCATCAGTTTACCACTCAATGAATAGTTATGTCAAATCTTGTTGCTGTTAACAGTATGTATCGAATAATTTTTTTTATTAGTTTCACTTACTTATGAAACTTATAGAATATAGCAATTGTGAAAAAAGAAACATACAACAATCCAACAGAAAAACAAAATCCCAATGGATCCTTTTCAGTTACGGTTGTGACACAACCATAATTTGAATCATTATTGCTCTACAAGCAACTTCACCTGATCCCGAACCTGTACGATGTCAGGTACTCGTTAAAAATCCCTATCCTAATTAAACTTGGATAGGCAAAATTTAGAGCTCCCACTGTAGCATCGTCCGATTAGCCATAGCAGAATAAAGTGATGTTAATTGAACAAACAACAAGAAACTTCACCTGAGCAATGGAGGTTGACAGCAACAATTAATAATTTTAATAAAACCGACAAAGGCAGTGGAGTTGCTCGGTGGTAGAGCACTGAGTTGCCATGCCGGAAATCCTGGTTCAAATCCCTCTGCAGGCAAGACATTTATTCTTGTCAGTGCAGCTGGAGTTGGATCATATAGGATCTAGGGACCCTCTTGGGGCTCACCCAGCCTCTATAAAATATAAAAATAGGGTACCCAAAATAAGGGGGAAAATCTGGCAGTTGAGTGTGACCTAGGACAAATCACCTCCTTGCCGAACCATTGTCCATGAAACAGTACAGTCTCTACCATGTACTGAACCCCAGACCCCTTCACGAGTTGTAATGGCACAGGTTTTTTTTTTTTTAATAAAACTGGCAAATATAAATTTTGCACTTGAATACAAAGTAGATAACACAAGATAAGATTATTTAGGGCATGGCCTTCCCCAGGAACTGATGACGTGATCTTACTCAAAAATAGTGCCGAATATTCATTAAAAAAATTAACTTTACTTTTAATATAACCTTATAAAAATCTTATCTATTATTATTATAATTTTTATATAATATACTAAGTATTCAATGAAATTTACAACTGTATTATACTAATACAACAAGTTGATAGGATGAATGGGGCATATTGGCATGAATAAAGACAAGTAAAGAAGCTACCCAGTGGTAGTACTCAAATAAAAAGTTCAACTTAAAAGGGCACAAGGCCACCTTCTTTCAGATGCATCGGAGGATTGCTAATTGAAAAGGTTGCTAGGTTTGAAACTATCGGGTTTGAGTGGGTATAAAGTTTGTCATGAAAAGATTGATATTGGATTTGGCCCAAATCAACCAGAAATGGGACAGTAAGGTCCTTATGGATTACTTTGTTTCCAACAAAGTAAGGAGCATTGAGGATTTTATGAAGGGTTTTGGATTGTAAGGATTTAATTCGATGGCTTTGTGGAGCCCCAAAGCTCTACTCTGTAAGTCTAGATGGGTCGAATGATTGCCATGTATATGAGTCTTTTGTAATTAATTAGGAGTTTAGAGCGTTTGTCTTATAAATGTTGAAGTAGCCTGAAACAGCGAGCTGTTTCTTGTCATTTAAGCTTAGTATGGGGATTCCAAGTTAAGTGTTTGTCAAGGTGTAGTCGCCTAAGTACCGGACCTGTTTTATTATTATAATCAATTTTTCTAAAATACTTTTTTTTAGGTTTACTACAAAGGCTATAAATATTCATTTACCTAAGTTTTTGTCACCATTGAAGAGATTTTCAAAGACAGTGCTGACTTTGGATGCGGTGTACGAAATTTTGGCGGGTAGGACCAAGTCCATGTATTCAATGCCATTCTTTTTCACGATGTTATATGTAGTGAAGAATGTGACATTGAGATTTTCTGAAAAAAAAAAATTCGAAACCTGCATCAAGAGGGTGGCTAACATTTAAAGCAATATATAAATCTTAAAATTCATTGCATAATTCCCAAAACTTCAAACCACTTCAATAAATAAAATGAAAAAAATAACCATTTATTTTCTCTTTTTGACTTAATATAATTAAAACTAGATAAATATATTATTTATTTTGGAATAATGGTGATTTACATCTATTGAATTAATTATTCTTATTTATAATAAATAAATAACGAACATAGCAATGTGTCACAAATGATACTTTATTTTAATGATACAGGTTTATTATTCAAAATTTATATATTTTTAAAATATAAAGAGGTAATATATTTTTAAAATGAATAAAAAATTTTAAAATATTGAAAAGAAACAAATATTTATTGATATGTTCTGTCTTTTAAGAGACTATTTCTTGTTACCCATATCGGGATGCCTTAGAATAATTATAGAAGATAATTATTCAAACTTAGTATTACTGAATAAGAATTGTTTTAACTAACATATGTTTTAGATTGGATTCTTTTCCAAAGGTGTTTTCCAATTTATTAATTAGTCAAAATGGAGTGGAATAGTGGAGCGGGGTAGTTCAGCCATAGACTGCTAGTTCGCCGAAGGTGCGAGGTTCAAATCCGGCTGCGGCAGATACTTTATTTAATCTGTTAACAGCCGAAGATGGACTCCTGTGGGATCTGAAGACCCTTCTGGGGCTCACCCAGCCTCTAAAAAGTGGGTACCCAAAATAAGGGGGAAAACCTGGCAATTGAGTGTGATCTAGGACAAATCACATCCCTGCACAACCATTATTTGAAACAGTACTGAACTCAAGACCGTTCATAGGTTATAGTAGGTTATATTATATATGAAGGTGGGAGATGATGTTGCTATATGTGACATTATATGGAACATTAGGAGTACCTAGATAAATAGGGTAAGGGGCATTGAGCGGTTAGTGTTCTTTAGTATCGGCGGTACCTTTACTTCTAAGATACAGAATTAGCAGTTGTAGGAAAGAAGCGACTAACTCAACATGTACAAACCGTTACGTATAACGTAGGTCTCCTTTTGTAAGTACATTTAATATAATGTTATTCAATTAAATGAAAAAGGATCTTTATTTAATAACCAACTTCTGGTCAGTCTACCACGTCATCTTTTGGAGAAGAGAGGGATATGTCTCATATTTATTAATGATATAGAATTACTATATATTAAGTATAACAATCTCAGGGTGGCATCCCATTTTATTATTTAAATTTTATTCAGATCAAAGGATCTGACTTTTCCTTGAGATCATTGCTTGGACAATGAAGCCAATATAGTAATATACAGAGGACTGACCATAATGCAAATCGAGAAAGTGTACACTTATTTATATCAAGGGGTAAATAATTGAGGACTGGAAAAGCTGAAGGATATAAGTGCCATTTTTAAATTTTTTTAGTTTTTTCACTGCCAACCAATCTAAGTCAATTCGCCATTGCCCTGCTAACAGATGTACAACCCTTTGTAAATTATTTTATTATCATTAACAGAGTTCATTTATGATTTGCAATAAAAAAAATAGTAATACTTGTTATGAAGTTTTTTTAGTTCCTGAAAAATATCACTTTTGGCACTTAGCAATTCCAGTTTTCATAAAAAAGTTTTATTCATAGAAAGGCCCAGATTTTTCCAAAGATGTCTTTTCCTGAGTTACAACTTTCTCTGCCATCGATCAAATCTGCTTTGGAATTATTGGCTCCTTTTGAGTTAGCATCATACGAGAGACATTTCCATAAGTTCTTCATAGGGTTGTTCAGCTTGATATTCACCTCTCATGTAATCCGTCCATTTTTACTTTTGATTTGTGAAGGTGTGCATTATGTTCAAGAAAAATAAAATCTCCTTCTGGAAATATTTAAGACATTCATGGCTGAACCTTTTCCCTCATTAAAGATAAATGATTTCGGTTCTTTACCCTTAATGGTAAGCTCCACACTTTCTAAGGGGGCTCTAATTTTTGACACAAAGATGGCAAATCATACCGTCAATTCAGTCATAAGTACACTTTCAACATAAGACGTTTGGCACTTTCCTCTTATATTGGCGCCATCACTGATACACAAGAGAAACTATAGCAATCCTGTAACCTTTTGACGTTTGTGTATGTTTTCTTTTTGCTACCTTTTTTTTTTTTTAAGAAATCGACAGGCGTTCTCAAATTATTGCAAGAATGTGGGGAAGTGCCAGCTGGTATAATAAGAAAGAAAGAAAAACTAGAGATAGAAACTATTAATATATTATTAATGTACAAATGTTATTATTGGAAATTAAATATTATTACTATTAATTATATTTGAAAATATATATACATACTCGTATATACTAGCTTTTGCCTCTGCCTTCCCTCACGTTGAATTTGGTTTGCCACTTAAAGTTTTGTGACAGATCATTTTAAATAAATAATTTAATTTTTTTTTAGCTATAACTTTTTGCGTGAAAGAGAGACAAACATACAAACTTTCGCATTTATAATATTAGTAGGATATGTTATGTATTGGTGAACATTTTTTTACGTCAAAATTACTAAGCAGAGGCGCAAGTGTAGGAGTCTAAGGTTAAGGAGCCTTATTAGTGGTGCCTGTATAAGAGGAAAGTACCAAATGGTTATTTGGTTTCTTACCATTTCGACTGCAAATTTTATTTTAAAATTACCTATACAATTAACTTTCAGATTATTTTATACAATTATATAATTATTTTAATTATCACCTGTAGTTATGGTGAGCTTTCCATCCCCTACTACTGGAACAACCAAGAATTTTCCATTCAAATTGTATTTACATTTTATTATCGGCTTGGGAATTTTAAAATTAAACTTGAGGATCCGTTTTGAAGTGTCGAACCTGTAATTAAAATGAATCCATAATTTTCATTATTTAATTATCAGTTCATAAGAAATAAAAGTAATGTTGATTCATCTCGCCAAAAGTATCAGTATAGTTGAGAGGACATATCACTCCTTCAAAAGATCAAGGACATAACTCGAAATTTGCATAACATTTTTTACTTAAACCTTCAGTAGCAACTGTATTTGTTGGAGCTTTTTAATTCAGGAACGACATATCGATATTCGATTTACAACATTTTTTTTTTAAATTTTAATTAGGTCATATTTTAGTTGTATCATGTTTGAGCTTGAAGTTTTATGTGAATAAAACTTCAAAAGCTAAAATGGTTATTAAAACAATTTCAATACCATCATGGTATAGAATGGTTTATAGACCATTTCCATTTTTTTTAAAGTTAACACCTCAGCAACTTTAAGCTAGCCTTGTACGATTTTCAGTAAAAGGAAACCTTATGTGGAAGAAAATTGTCCTCTACCCCTACCATTTTCTTCCACAAGGTACAAAGTCAACTATTATCATTCAAGTCAAAAGGAAAAACTTGTAGATTCGGGTCAACGACATGAGCGACATGCTCGTGACGTATTGCGCGAGACTGGCGACACCTAGCGGCCTCTGCATGAGTTATATAATTTGTTTAAATCATCTTTAGTTGAAAGGTTAGAATTCTATTGGTACAAGAATAATAATATTTAACTAAAAGGTCTTATAATAATGGCGAAATCGATACTAATAATAACTTGATACGTCGATAACTAGTTGAACTTTTTGTTTTCCCTATAAGATTTTATTTGTCATATTTAAATGTCTTGTTTTATGAAAAGGTGTTAGTATTGTTGAACTTAAGGATTATAATAACGCTAAAAATGAAAATGAAGTTCGTTAACATCTATTTAAATACAAATACAAATTATAAGTAATATTAAGGTATAATAATTATTTTATTTTTTATTAATTATTATAATTAATTAATTAATTTTATTTTGAAGGGAAAAGATTTGTCCAAGCCGGGATTCGAACCCGGGTCTCCCACGTCTCTAGCGTGGTGCTCTAACCACTGAGCTAACCTGGCTCGTATCACGGCCAGACAAATCCATTCTCTTAAACGATCCTTTATCCCGGGGTTCTCGCGATTTTGCGATGTATAAAAGGGGAAGAATGTTCATTGAACATTAATTTAATTAGGATCTTGTTGACTTATATCAATAATATGTCATTACAATTTATTTTATTTTTTTATAAATTGTTATAATTTTTAAATATTTTTATTTTGAAGAGAAAGCTGTTAGGAAACAGGTTAGCTCAGTTGGTTAGAGTACCACGCTAGAATCGTAGGCAGCATTGTTTCGAATCCTGGTCTGGACATATCTTTTCATCTTTTCTCTTCAAAATAAAAACATTTAAAAATTAAAAAAAAATAAATTAGAAATTATATAACGACGTCAACAAGATTGATTGAACATTCTTCCCCTTGTATACTTCGCAGAAAACGGGGATATAGGATCGGTGAAGAGAATGGATTTGTCTGGCCGTGATACGAGCCGGGTTAGCTCAGTGGTTAGAGCACCACGCTAGAGACGTGGGAGACCCGGGTTCGAATCCCGGCTTTGACAAATCTTTTCCCTTCAAAATAAAATTAATTAAAAATTATAATAATTAATAAAAAAATATTAATTCGCGTTATTATTACTGTTATTACTTCGCAATTCCGCGTTGTGCAGCGGGCGTAACTAGAGTTGACTCATGGGGGGGGGGGTTAACCCTCACCAGTCAACCCACTCCAACACATTACTCCCTTCAAAAAAGATGTCTCGTAATATAGGTATAATATACATAATACTATAATCATGTAGCTTCAAATTAAATAAATAGATTATAATTTTTTATAAATGTTATTTTAGAAGTTATAAACGTTATTTTTGGAAGGGCAATCAAGAAATAGCTTTTAAATACAAGTAACCTTATTTATTGGTTACAATAACTTACTTATAGTTAATTGCATGAGGAACTTTCTAGACCCATCCAGACTTTACTTCTAGATTCTAAGAATTGTCTAAACTGTTCTTCTCACATTTGCGATCTTATTGTTGCCGCTAGATGCCACTACTGCCGCTATTATAATATAATTAATTGCAAATAAACAGTATTACGTTTTGGTTTGTCCTTTTAGTGTACCTTTTATTCATTAAAATAACTGTGTTTGCATTTTCTTTGTTGTGTTTTTGACATTATTGACCCTTACTTCTGTAATCCTACAATAATAACTGAAAAAGTAAAATCCATCAAATTTTTATTTTTTTTAAATTGTTAAAATTTGTTCTAAGCAATGGGAGGGGGGTTACATCCCCAATAACCCCCCTCTCTCGTTACACCTATGGCGTTGTGCAATCTCTTGAATAGTCCAGTGATCTCATCCTTTTTTACACCGAATATTCTACGCAACACTTTATTTCGAATATCTTATGACGCTGTTCATCCTTCAGGAGCCATATTTCGTTTCCAAAAAGAAGAGTTGGAATGAAAACAGTTTTATGAATTTTGATTTTTATAATTCGGGACAAAAGATGCGATGTTAGTAATTTTGAATGTCCATTTAATTTAATCAATGTATATTTTTGTCTGTGTATATCGAGGGCGGGACTGTATATTGGCACACTAGGTTAATTGAAAATAAGACTCTGTGTTACATAACTAATAGAACTTATGAGTTCTAAACCGAGCACTTACTCCGACTTGATGACTTCCGCTTTCGGTATACCAAAAATATCTACGTCCGAGAGCGTGAAGTTCAAAGAGACACTTCTTGAGCCGCTGGTATTGTGCTGGATCTTGCTCACCTTCAGCGGGTCCAAAACCGGAATGCCCAGTTTAGTATCACCTGAAACACCATTCTTCTTCATTAGCATGAATTCTTCCACTTCTTCGGACGATTACACCACTAAAAAAAAAAACTTTGAACCCCAAAAGGTTCCGTTCTAATGATTTCATGGTTTAATCATTCAATAAACCTTAGAATTATTTACCTATTGTATTATTAAATCTGGTATCTATTCCGCAGATTGTCGCTTTGAGTTGAATTACAAGTTTTAACTTTTCATTCGTTCCCCTTTTGAAATTTTCCAAAAATCATCCTCAGCATTTGTATCGAAAAGAGAATATAATTGTGGGAAATGTGTACGCTCAGGTAATCATTTCATGTAAAAATAAAAGTTTCAACTAACATTGCGAAGCATAGATGATATATGTTTGTTGAAACGTTCTAGATGAAATCATTACCGAAGTATACACATTTTCTTTTCTATACTAAAACTCATGATAACTTGTGTGATAATTTGGAAAATATTAAAAGAGAAACAATGAAAATTTAATACTTGTTGTGACTCAACTGGAAGCAACATCCTGTGGAATAAATACCAGAGGTCCTCCCTGTTGATGGATAATGTTGATATATCAGTGGTTATATTATTTCTCTTGCATGACAAATGGTACAATACAATACAATCTATCGAATTGATATATACAAAAGCAAGGACATATTTGCTTTGAAATTTATTGATTTTCCAACAGTCTAGCGTTAAAATGAGCTGTTCAACTTTAAAATATCATGTCCGACCATATCGAAATATTGATCTAAAGTTTTGAAGTAATAGAAAGCTAAAGAGAAGACTTGCATTTCGATATTTTTTCCGATAATCACGTCACTGCTTGGTTTTATCGGAATTTAAAAAAAAAACTCTCTTCAAAATAAAAATATTTAATATTGAAAAGTATAAGGAGACCTTACATAAATGTTAACACCGTGGAAAAAATAACAACGAAAAGCCCTTAAGTCTCCAAACTAAAACAGAAATTGAAATTATCTGTCCAATATTTCGCCTATTCAGGCATCCTCAGGGTAGAAAGAGAATAACAGCAAAAGAAAACATGAATAATGGATCCAAGAAACATCCCACCACCTCCAAGGCTCAAATGCAACTAATGAATCATAAGGAAGGTTACTCGACCTCGGCTGAATAAGGTTAGATAAAAACAGCTGATAAATACTTCAGAAATTCAAAATTCTACATACACTCATCAAACTTCAAAAAGCACAACATGAAAAAATAAATAATAGTAAACAACACAAAAACATAAGACAAAAGACCATATGAAAAATGAAAGTAATTCGTTGGAATTTTTTCCACGGCCTTAACATTTATGTAAAATCTCTTTTCAATAAATTTATACATTTTGTGGAATAGTCATAAGTCCACTGGTTTCTTGATAATGTTCTTTTTTTTCTTGCATTTTTATTTTCATTTTTTTCATTTTTCGTGTTATTACTATTATTTATTTTTTCCTGTTATGCTTTTTGAAGTTTGATGAGTGTATGTTGAATTTTCAAGTTCTGGAGTATTTATCAGCTGTTTTTATCTAACCTTATCCAGCCGGAGTCGAGTAACCTTCCTTATGATTCATTAGTTAAATTTTCGTCTTGGAGGTGGTTGGATGTTTTTTGGGTGCATTATTCATGTTTTGTTTTGCTGTTATTCTCTTTCTCCCCTGAGGATGCCTGAATGGGCGAAATATTGGATTTCAATTTCTGTTTTAGTTTGGTGACTTAAGGGCTTTTCGTTTGAATTTTTTCCACGGTCTTATAAATATAAAATTGACATACGTCAACCAGATCCCAACTAAAGTAATGTTCAATAAACATTCTTCGCCGTGTATTCATCGCAACAATTACAAGAACTGGGGATATTGGTTCGGTGAAGAGAATGGATTTGTCTGGCCTGTTTACGAGCCCTGTTGGTAGAGTACCGCGCTAGAGATGCGGAGGACCCGGGTTCGAATCCCGGCCAGGACAAATCTTTTCTCTTCAAAATAAAAATACTTAAAAAAAAAATTTACCTCACATGTTTGCAGTTCAAATTTTATTATTATGACTCTATTAACAATTAATTATCATCAATAATAACATTATAATAGAAAAACAATATAAGATTGCTTGATAATAAAATATATTTTTACCTTTAAGAAGTCCTTTAATTGCTTCCTTCGAATTCTTCTGAATGCAGTCGTTTAGTGTTTTGTCAGTCTTGCACCTCTTTATGTAAGGAGCTACACAAAAACAGCTCAGTTTTAATAAATATACTGGTAAAATTATATTCTATGTGTATATATATATATATATATATATATATATATATATATATATAGAGAGAGAGAGAGAGAGAGAGCAAAGTTTTAAAAATAGTACAATAAAAAAAAAAACTGTACCGCTACAACATGGAATTTGGGTTCAGTACGGACTGTACTTTTTCTAGTACATACAACGGTCGAGCAGGGAGGTGATTTTCCTAGATCACGCTCAACCGCATGATTTTCCGACAATAGAGGCTGGGTAAGCTCCAGTAGGGTCTCCAGATCCCAACACTGTTCATCCTCGGCTGTTAACAGATTAAATAAATTATCTGCCACAGCAGGATTTGAACCCGGGACCTTCGCCACGGCCACTCCGAACCAATGAACTATCCCGCTCCCTAAGTATTATAAATTTATTATATTGATATTTATTTATTATTTATTTTATTATTATTTATTATCATACTATCAATGTTTATATGTAAAATTCATTGTAATAACAAAGACCTTAGCTAACCCGAAGGCTCGATGCCGATACAACCAACCTCTGCTTACAAACTTCCGTCCACTTAACGCAGTTCTCCCCACCTCCTCCTCCCCACCTCCTCCTCCCCACCTACTCCTCACTACTACCCCTCAGATGCTTTAAAGTCCGTACAGCGCTTATTAACTTTATAGGAATTCGTTCGTTACTGAATACAGCAGCTTTACAGGTCCGTCTTAAAAGTAATTGTAAAAACAATAATTACAGCTCACCATGTTTCAATTTTTCGCTCCAAAAAAATCTCTACTTTGGGTCTAAATCTAATGTATGGACATTTAATTTATTTGTGGTCCAGAAGATCATTTGGGTTCTTCACCCCTGATCTAGGTTTAAGCTTCATATGCCAATTTTGCTGAAAATCTTTCACTATTAATATTTAATTTTTACCGCAGTAATTCAACTTAAGGTAATTTCCAAACATAAAAGTTATCATGAGCTTTAGTGTGGATAGTTTTCACTTACTGGCAGTATGTCCCGTCTTAAAATCATATAGAAAAAGATACTTAAAACATGAGCTGATCTCAAAACAAAAACTAATAGATATTCTGAAGGGGAGGGGGATTTAATAGGTTTGTATAATTTTGTAAGAAATGCAGGTCGATATAGGAAATTTTTAATTTCAGAATTTAATTATTAATGTCAACAGGAAATTTAATTTTTTTTTTAGTTTTGTTATTATTTATTAGTTCAATCAAACTCCCGATATAGAGTGCCGTGCTGTGGTTGCTAAAGTTGTAAATAATTTTTTTTTTTAAATCACTGTAAATAATTTAATAATAAATTAATAAAAGAGCATTTATATTTATATCCATCTATCAACCTACCTAAAGCAATCACTTAGGTTCATCCCTTTTGTCAATAATCGAATTTATCTCGATAAAAAATAGGAAAAAATTGGGGCGACCTGTGGTCTAGTGGTAACAAACTACTAAGCCCTAGATCGCGGGTTCGTAGCCCGGCAGGTGGCCCTAGGATTTTTTAAAGAGAGTAAAAAATGCTTAGTTACGCCGTCCTTCGGAAGGAACGTTAAACGGGGGTCCCGAGACTGTACGATGTCAGGTACTCGTTAAAAATCCCTATCCTGATTAAACATGGATAGGCAAAATTTAGAGCTCTCACTGTAGCATCGTCCGAATAGCCATTGCAGCAAAAAGTGACGTTAAATGAATAAACAGCAACAAAAATAGGAAACTACTAAATTCATGAAATAATCTTGGATTCAGTACTGGGTGAGGATTACGACCCTAAGTCAACGCTTTGGGCAGGGAGGTGATTTGGTCGAGATCACACTCAACGCTTTGGGCAGGGAGGTGATTTTGTCGAGATCCCACTCAACGCTTTGGGCAGGGAGGTGATTTTGTCGAGATCACACTCAACGCATTGGGCAGGGAGGTGATTTTGTCGAGATCACACTCAACGCTTTGGCAGGGAGGTGATTTGGTCGAGATCACACTCAACGCTTTGGGCAGGGAGGTGATTTGGTCGAGATCACACTCAACGCTTTGGCAGGGAGGTGATTTGGTCGAGATCACACTCAACGCTTTGGCAGGGAGGTGATTTTGTCGAGATTACACTCAACGCTTTGGGCAGGGAGGTGATTTTGTCGAGATCACACTCAACCACCAGGTTTCCCCCCCCCAATCTATAGCATCCTCCATTTCTTTATAAGTAGTTTTATAAGTTATCTTGTAACCATGATCAGCACAAATAAATATAATGTTATTCAATAATTAATAATATTTAATAAACAACTCCTGGTCAGTCAACCTTTGGAGAAGATTGAGATATGTCTCTTATTTATCAATGATATAGAATTTTATATCATTGATAAATAAATAGTATATACATTATACTACATGTTAGTATAACGATCTCAGGGTGGCATCACATTTTATTGTTTAAATATTATTCAGATCAAAGGATCTGACTTTTCGTTGAGATTACTGCTTGGGCAGCGAAGCCAATATGCTAAGAAATATTTAACAGGCTGTTGAAATTAAAAGTATTGCACTAGAACGGTAAGTGCATTTTGTTCCCGTTCAATAACATTTAGAACACGATGAAAGATTTGGATGTGACAAGGAAGCTCAAAATATTGGGTTATTTTGTATTATATAGTTTTCTATTGACTTTGAAATACCAAAAATATCCAATTGAATAACCTCAGAACGAATCAAGGAGAACTGCCTCTGGGTTATTTTTTATATATATATATATATATATATATATATATATATATATATATATATATATACATGTCTAGGTCAAGACCTTCTGAGTTAAATTAATTACTGGAAGGGTAACCTTAACATAGTTGGGCTATTAGCCCAACCTTATTTCGATGTCTGCAAAAATATGTCATATCGTGTCGACCAATGTTTAGGCAATAGAGCCAAAAAAAGTGTGGTATCTTGTATGTCTATATACATTTCATACATACACATATACATATATTAAGTACATCCACAACCAAGTTGTCGCTTAGAGTTAACTCAGAAGTTTTAACTGTTACTCGTTAAAAAAATACAAGTCATCGTGAGCTTTTGTATGTAAAAGAGACTTTAATTATGCGTTATGAGTAGATTTCAGTAATCAATTTATCAAGATAAGTTTCAAGTAATATTTCGAATTATAGATGATTTATGTGGAAGAAATTGGTCCGGGTGGAGGTCAAAATGATTACCAAAGTATGCATATATCCGATAATTACATTCTCTGTTCCATAATAAATCTCATGATTACTTGTATTTTCGAAAAATATTAAAAGGTAAACGAATGGAGATTTTTTAAATAATTTATTGAATGAAATTTACAACTGTATATATAAGTAAATAGAATGAATGGTAATTTTTGAATTTAGTTTTTCATGAAAACGAATGAAAATTTAAAACTTGTTCTTTATCAACTCGAAACGATAACCTGTTCGATAATTACCAAAGTTGTATATGCATAAATAATATTTTATTAAGTATAACGGTTAATCTGGGAGAGGATTGGCCCAACGGTAGAGCACTGAGTTGCCATGCAAAAAATCCTGGTTCAAATCCCGCTGCTGGCAAGAATTTTATTTAGCCTGTTATAGGCCGGAGATGGACCATATGGGATCTGGGACCCTCCTGGGCTCACCCAGCCTCTAAAAAGTGGGTACCCAAAATAAGGGGGAACATCTGGCGGTTGAGCGTGATCTGGGACAATTCACCTCCCTGCGCAACCCTACTGAACCCCAGACTCGTTCACGGGTTGTAGTGGTAGATGTGAAAAAATATAATAAGGGTTAATCGATTGTTAAAAATGAAGCATATATTTATTAATTCTGGTAATACATAGAATCAAATGATAAATATAAAATCAATCGTACTTAAAACAATCCTTTGATAAGAGTGGAAGAGATTGTACTATTTTCGTTTCTTATTGCAGTTTATTTCATAAATTGACGTAGGCTGTGTGCAATTCGGTATGAGTTCCATAGGTTGTCGCTTCGAGTTAAGTCCAACAAGTTTTAACATTTGATTCGTTTCCTTCTAAATATTCTCGACCTATTTCGAGAACGTCTTCCTGTATCGTTTAATAACATCTCAATGATTCCTGTAGAACAGGTCTGGTACTTAGGACTACACCTTGACAAACGCTCAACTTGGAATCCTCATACTAGACTGAAACAACTAGAAACAGCTCGCCGTTTCAGGCTAATTTAACATTTACTAGGCAAACGCTCTAAGCTCCCAATTGATTACAAAAGACTCATATACATGACAATCATTAGACCCATCTGGACTTAGAGTTTGGGGCTCCACTAAGCCATCGAATTCTTCTCGTATTCAATTCTTACAATCCAAAATCCTTCGTAAAATCGTCAATGCTCCTTACTTACTAGAAGAAAGTAATCCATATTGACCTTAACGTCCCATTTGTTGGCTTCAATTCCTGATGATCCCCCGAGGCGTCTGAAAAGAAGATGGCCTCATGACCTTCTAAGTTGAACTTTTTATTTGAGTACTACCACTGGGTAATTTCTCTACTTACCTTTATCTCGGGACATGATTTATCTTTCATTATATTTACTCGGTGTATTCAGTATACAATTTTAAATTTCAAAAAATACATTTTTTGTTTTTACACCAAATGTTTTCCCATCCGTTTTTTCGGTTGCCAACTTGGATTTCCACTACTCATGCCCTTAAAACATATGAAAAATTCAGCTCTCTTCAATTTTTTGCGACCTCCAAACACCTGGCCGCTGGCTTATACAAACTGGCGAAGCTAATAAAATCGTATTAATAAAATGGAAAACATATAATTTCATTAGAATATAATTGCAAAACCACTACGACCCATGAAGGGTCTTTTGGGTTCAGTATTTAGTAGAGACTGTACTGTACCTAGGACAACGATTGTACAGGGCATTGATTAGTTCTACATAACGCTCAACCGCGAGGTTTTCCCCCAATTGTGGGTACCAACTTTATGGAGAATGGGTGAGCCCCAGGATGGTCTCCAGACGCCTTAGGGTCCATCAGTGACTGTTAACGGATAAAATTAATTAATCTGCCACAGCCGGATTCGAACCCGGTACTTTTGGCAAGGCGACTGAGACCTCTAACGCTCCCAAAAGCAAAGCAAAAGTCTCTAAAATAATAGGAAAAATCAAACCAACGATCACGGGTTCGTAGCCCGGCAAGTGGCCCTAGGATTTTTTTAAGGGAGTAAAAAATCCTTAGTTTTGCCGTCCTTCCGAAGGGACACTAAACGGGGGTCCCAAGCCTGTACAATGTCAGGTATTCGTTGCAAATCCCTATCCTAATTAAACCTGGATAATTTAGAGCTCCCACTGTAGCATCGTCCGATTAGCCATAGCAGCATAAAGTGACGTTAAATGAACAAACAACTACAAACCAAACGAACGATTGACTTATTAGTCTTTTAAAATATTTTAGAGGCTTAAGGCTTTGTTTTTTGGAATTTTTTAATTGCTTTACGATCATTATTTACGTTTTTTTCTGAGTTTCTTGTTCATTTTTATTGGTATATAATTTTATTTAAAAAATATATAACAAGGTATCTCTTCCGCAGATTGTCTCTTCGAGTTGAGTTACAACTTTTAACTTTTTATTCATTTCTTTTTTAATATTTTCCAAAAATACAAGTTATCGTGAGCTTTAGAATGGGAAAGATAATGTAATTAAAGGAAATGTGTACACTTCGGTAATCATTTCATTTAAAAATGAACTTTTCAGCAAAGATTTATCATCTACACCACAAAATGTTAGTTGAAACTTTTGTTTCTTGATAAAATATTTACCCAAGTATATACATTACCCACAATTACATTATCTTTTCTATGATAAAGCTCGTGATCATTTTTATTTTTGGAAAATATTTAAAATGAAACGAATAAACAGTTAAAACTTGTTGTGACTCAATTCGAAGCGACAGCCTGCGCAATAATTAAGAATAAAAATTAATAAAATGGGCCATATTTTTCTCCTTATGGATGTAAGAAGCTCAATAAAAATTCAATTTAGATGCCTTAATATAATAATATATTAATACATATACTACACAAACTTCGAGAAATAAAACACATTAAAAAAAAATAAAAAAAGAGAAAATGCTACTTATTTCTTGTGATTACTGACGCAAACTGGCCGCATCCGAGTAGATGACCAGAGAAGCGAAGACGAAGAGGCAAGTCCTGAACATCCTGAGGGCTACTGTGGTCTACTGGTGGACTGGACGTCTTCCTTCCTTTCTCCTTCTCCCACTTCTTCCAATCTTCTTTCGCATTTTTCCTTCCCTCTCTGCTCAGCCTCTGAATACGAAAATAAAAAAAACAACACTAAGGTAAGTAATTTCATTGCGTATACGCTTAAATGCATGTTCAAGTCGTTACGGTTCCCAAGGTAAAAGTACAGACGAGGGATGACAAAATGTTAGTGGACCAAACTGTCCAATCATTAATATTCTGGCTACCGGAAACAATTGTCGGTCGTTCAAAATTCGGTTTAAAATAAGTTTATCCGACAGCAATGTAAAAACATGGACAACGTCCTACGCTTCTACGTTTGTAGTTATAGAAAAATTATTTTGAACGATTGTCTCAACTCATCTTTCACGTTATGATTTCGTCCTTTAAAACTTTTTTTTAAAATAATTCATTCAATGAAATTTATTATACTGATACAACAAGTAAATAGAATGAACGTTAAATATCGGCATGAATAAAGACAAGTAGAGAAAATACCCATTGGTAGTACTCAAATAAAAAGTTTAACTTAGAAGGTCACGAGGCCTTGAACGCCTCGGAGGATTATCAGGAATTCAAGGAATCTAAGTTTGAAACTAGTGTGCTTGGGTGGGAATGAAGTTTGGCATGAAGAGATTGCTATCGGATTCGGGCCAAATCAGCAACAACTGGGACATTAAAGTTATGGATTACTTTCTTCGTAACAAAGTAAAGGGCATTAAGGATTTTACGAAGGATTTTGGATTGTTAGGATTGAATACGAGGGGAATTCGACGGCTTAGAGGAGCCCCAAAGCTCTACTCCGTAAGTCCAGATGGGACTGATTGTCATGTATATGAGTCTTTTGTAATTGATTAGGAGCTTAGAGCGTTTGTCTAGTAAGTGTTGAAGTAGCCTGAAACATCGAGCTGTTTATTATCGTTTCAGTCTAGTATGAGGATTCCAAGTTAATCTTTTGTCAAGGTATTGTCCTAAGAACGATGCGGGACCTGTCCTACTGGAATCAGTGAGATGTTATTAAACGATACAGGAAGACGTTCTCGAAATAGGTCGAGAATATTTAGAAGGAAACGAATCAAATGTTAAAACTTGTTGGACTTAACTCGAAGCGACAACCTATGGAACTCATACCGAATTGCACACTGCCTACGTCAATTTATGAAATAAACTGCAATAAGAAACGAGAATAGTACAATCTCTTCCACTCTTATCAAAGGATTGTTTTAAGTACGATTGATTTTATATTTATCATTTGATTCTATGTATTACCAGAATTAATAAATATATGCTTCATTTTTAACAATCGATTAACCCTTATTATATTTTTTCACCTCTACCACTACAACCCGTGAACGGGTCTGGGGATCAGTTTGGCTGTGCAGGGAGGTGTCTGTATTAAAATGAAGGATGCAGCAAAAAAGTATGAAATGAAGGTTGCGTAGAGTTTATCAAGTTCTCACTACAACCCGTGAACGGGTCTGGGGATCAGTTTGGCTGTGCAGGGAGGTGTCTGTATTAAAATGAAGGATGCAGCAAAAAAGTATGAAATGAAGGTTGCGTAGAGTTTATCAGGTTCTCACTGGCTAATTGACATAATATAATAATAATTCCTTAAAACATTTGAAGCATCTAATTTCCGTTCAAACTTATCTTTCGATAACAAAATACTTATCGCTGACCTACTCAGTGCATGATTAAAAGGAGATTTTTTTTTTAATCTTATTGTTTTACAATAAATAATATTTCTACATAAATTGTAAAGATGCAATACATAACTTATTTATATGGTTCAAAACATAAATAATAGTAGTGCCAATAGAAGTAATGTACCTGTCAATGGTATCAGAATGAAATAAACCATAGATTAAATTTCCCGAAAATTAGCTAGGATGGAGCCAAGAGAACGGAGAAGCACCAAAAATCCCTATCATCATTTTCAATAAATCTTTTGGTTTAGTATGTTCAATAATGAATCTTTGTAATTGAACAAGAAAAAAAAAATTCTCCTTAATCGAGATTAGGTTCCAAGATAGAACCCAGATATCCAGATTTCAGTTTTCTTCAGATTTGGCACTAAATAAATGTATCACTTCAGCATTATCTAATAAAATCTTCAATCATAACCACTTACCTTTTATCTTAGAATATCTCAAGACGTTATTCATCCTTCAAACTAGCAGCCAGCCTCACTGCAGTAGAAAAGTTAGAAGGATTTTAATTTTTTATTAATTTTGATAAATTTTTTGATTTTTAAATATTTTTATTTTTAAAGAGAAAAGATAGGCCCTCGGCCGAGATTCGAGCCCGGATCCTCTGTCTCTCCATGACAGCGCTCTACCATTTGAGCCACCAAGGCCGCCTGCCGGCAGAGGACAAATCTTATCTCTTATCCGATCCCATGTCCTCGTGTTCTCGCAATGTTTGCGATGAATACACTAGGACGAAGTTCTTTGAACATTAATTTAATTTTAGGATCTTATTGACTTACGTCATATTACTATTTATAATTTTTTATAATTATTGGTCAATTTTTTAATTATTTTTATGTTTAATGAGAAAAGATAGGCCCTCGGCCGGGACTCGAACCCGGAACCTTTGTCTTTCCATGACAGCGCTCTACCAATTGAGCCACCAAGGCCGCCGGCCGGCAGAGGACAAATCTTTTCTCTTATCCGATCCCATGTCCTCGTGCTCTCGCAATGTTTGCGATGAATACACTAGGACGAAGTTCTTTGAACATTAATTTAATTTTAGGATCTTATTGACTTACGTCATATTACTATTTATAATTTTTTATAATTATTGGTCAATTTTTTAATTATTTTTATGTTTAATGAGAAAAGATAGGCCCTCGGCCGGGACTCGAACCCGGAACCTTTGTCTTTCCATGACAGCGCTCTACCAATTGAGCCACCAAGGCCGCCGGCCGGCAGAGGACAAATCTTTTCTCTTATCCGATCCCATGTCCTCGTGCTCTCGCAATGTTTGCGATGAATACACTAGGACGAAGTTCTTTGAACATTAATTTAATTTTAGGATCTTATTGACTTACGTCATATTACTATTTATAATTTTTTATAATTATTGGTCAATTTTTTAATTATTTTTATGTTTAATGAGAAAAGATAGGCCCTCGGCCGGGACTCGAACCCGGAACCTTTGTCTTTCCATGACAGCGCTCTACCAATTGAGCCACCAAGGCCGCCGGCCGGCAGAGGACAAATCTTTTCTCTTATCCGATCCCATGTCCTCGTGCTCTCGCAATTTTTGAATGAAATGAATACACTAGAACGAAATTCTTTGAACATTAATTTAATTTTAGGATCTTATTGACGTACGTCATATTACTATTTATAATTATTGGTCAATTTTTTTATTTTTAAATAATTATAAATAATTCTTTAAAATTAAATTCCATTCATTTCTCGGTGCCTTCTTCTTTGGTCTCACTACTTTATGGACGACATTATTCATTGCTTCTTTAAGAATTTCCATTTTTCGTCTACTGAACAATTTTCAGATTCTTCTTGAAATTCCTTCCTCATTTCTTCTCTTCTTCGCTTTTCCGTGACCAACTTTTCTATATCCACCGGGTCCGCCTGTCTTTCACTAGTCTTTTTTAATCCGCAATTTATCCTCTGTTTTATTTTGTTTAAGACTAAGTAATGGTCACTGTTACAGCTTGCACCTCGGTAGCTTTTGCAGTCTAGAACAGCGGATGAATGCCTCGAGTCAATGAGTACATGATCTATTTGATTCTTTGTAAGACCATCTGGGGAGATCCGCGTTTCTTTATGTTCAAACATTGTGCTCATTATTTTCATACCGTTGGACGTTGCAAAATTTATTAGCCTTTCACCGTTATTATTTGTAATATTGTGAAGACTGTGTTCCCCTATCGTGGGCCTGAATTCTTCTTCCTTTCCTATTTTGGCATTCAAGTCTCCGATTACTATTTTTACATCATATTTGGGCACTGAGCTATACACCCTTTCCAGTTCACTGTAGAATTCCTCTTTTTCAGATTCACCCTTCTCTTCTGTAGGAGGATGCACGCTGATTAAGGATATGTTGGTAAATCTTCCTTTGAGCCTGACGCTACAAAATCTTTCACTAACCAGTGATTAGTTTATCAAAGCCTGCTTCAGGGAATTTTTTATTATAAATTCACTTCCGTATTGGTTTGTCTTGTTCCCACTATTTATAATTATATATTTATTCAATGAGACTAGGTCACTGTCCTTCCAACGAATTTCCTGTAGTGCTACTACATCCACTCTATACTTTTCTAATTGGGTCTCCAAATCTTTGCTGGCTCCCGCTTGCAAAAGGCTTCGGCGATTCCATGTTCCTACTCGCAATATCCGCCTTTTCCTCTCTCTCCTTCTCCTTCTCTTTTCCTCTCTCAGTTTGCTTACAGTAAGCGCTGGTTGGGACCCCCCCCGCATCCGATCGGGTCCCTCTGGGGATTGTATTTACCTGCACTTTTTCCATGAACAAAGCTGTCAGTGGTTTCTCCACTGTTGTGTTTTATAGGGTAGGGTTTTTTCCCTACGCCCAACCCTCCTGTTTTATCCGGGCTTGGGATCGGCTATGGGGTCTAGCAAGCTAACTCCGTAGGCACAGTTGTGATTAATTGGGAGCTTAAAGCGTTTTTCTAGTAACCATCCATACCATTTACTTGTTGTGTTAACATAATGCAGTTTTAAATTTCATTGAATAAATTATTAAAAAAAACAATATTTCTGCTGACTCCACATTGCAATAAAAAATAAGGGGGGACTATGTGGTGGGTTGAGCGTGATCTAGGATGTCACCTCCCTGCATAACCGTTGTCCATGTAACAGTACTAATCATGGGTAGATACTGGATTTTCCTGTATCTGAATACAAGTGATACTGATACTTTTCTTTTCGTATCTGATACTTTTTTAGTTGAATACAGATATCCCGACTCTTACTCTTCTAATACGCTACACAGAAGCCTATCTTGGGGCATCAGTTTTTGCTATCATTTTTAAAGGAAAAAGTTATTCGCCGAAATAGTAACCTGCACAAAACATCAAATGATTAAAATCATGTTTTTATTGGTAAATTATTTTTTGAAAGCTATGGAATTATTGAGCATTAAAAAATAGATTTTAACCCTACCTCAAACGTTTGGTATTCACGTTCCAAGACACGTAGAATTTGGGTTGTAATACAAAATATGTCTGTCCGCCACCGCATGCTACACTCTTTAAAACGCTATAGCTGTTTTTTTCGCTCCGATTTCAATCATTTACGTCGATTGCCTTTACTTTATGGTGTAGATATATCCATCAAAGAACCCATATTTGCCCGAACATTGGTCGAGGTTTTTTTTTTGCAAAGTTGCTCCTGAAAAATCATGTATTAGGAGGCGATCTCAGAAAATGTTATTTCAACCACCCTTTACTGTTAACTAATTTCATAATTTATTTTCGTTTCTACATATGTGATAATTGACTAATTACAGATTATATTGATAATAAGTCAAAACTTGTTCACTGTTTTTTTTACTTATTTATTTATTAATACTAAGGGGAGATGCGGGGAAATTGGTCTTTCGCCGGTAATAAAATCACTATTGCTTATTATTTATTTATTTATTATTAAAATTATCGTTATTATTAGTAGACAATAATTTTTTTTTAAATCCATGAGACGATGTAATTTTATTGCCAAAATGAGCTTTGTTTTGGCCAAAAGGTTTGTTTTGGCTGTTCTCCGTCACGAATACCGGATTTTCCAGGATGGCAATTCCAGGTATCTGTCTATTGGGTATTTCCAAATTTTGTTTCCATTTTACTCTCAGTTTGAAGGTACCATTCGCCTTAAATGTATCATAGCTTCGAATCTTCGTTTGTTAAGGTTTTTTTTATGGAAACTCTGAGGTCAATGGTGGGGAATACAAGCTGGTGAAATAGGTTCCAATCAACTGGTCCCCTAATAAATGATGGTGGAGGAAGTTTGGATATTGGGGCTTTAGAAAGAATTAGGATCAAAGGACTGCGATCTGAGGACAGTTCATCAAGGCGTTCTATGGAGTAGTTTAGGGAACCTAAACCAGCATGGATGAAAAAGTCGAGATCAGGATTTCTGTTTGGATCAGTGGGCCAATATGTAAGGGTCCCGGGAGAAATAATTGTAGCGTTAAGTGAGGCATGCGGCCTCAGAAATTAGTAGTTCTTGAGCCCCATCGTTGATGTTTCGCATTAAAGTCTTCACCTAAAAGGAAATGGATCGCTAAGGAGTTCAGGAAAGAGCTGAATTGAAAATTGGAGATGGATTTATTAGTAGGGCAGTAAACCGATGCTATGATGATGGAAAAGGAAATGGTTTTGATTGTAACAGTAGTATAGTAGAGTAAGCCCAATATCACGGGTTCGTAGCCCGGCAGGTGACCCTAGATTTTTTTAAGGGAGTAAAAAATCCTTAGTTACGCCGTCCTTCGGAAGGTATGTTAAATGGGGGTCCCGAGCCTGTGCAATGTCAGGTACTCGTTAAAAATCCCTATCCTAATTAAAACTGGATAGGCAAAATTTAGAGCTCCTACTGTAGCATCGTCCGATTAGCCATAGCAGCAGAAAGTGACGTTAAATGAACAAACAAACAAGCATTGTAGTAGATTGAAGGAGATGAGTGTTGGGAAAGGGATTGATAGACTACGGCAGCAGAACCACCGTGAGCTTTTCCATGAGGATGGTCAGTCCGGTAGGTTTGGTACTGTCTTACGTTGAGATGCCGTTTACTGGTCAGTCGAGTTTCTGTGATTAAGGCTACATTTTTTTAATGATGTTAGTTCGTCAGTGTGGTTCCGAATACCATTCGCATTCCAAAGGAGAATGGATAAGGTGGATGTCATTTAAGGATGTTGTTGGACAGGAAAGGGATGGGAGATAAGTTTTGTTGAGGAATGGTGTGAGAAGTGTCGTGAGATCAGTAGCATTTGAAGAAAGGGGATATGACGGATTTGGTGCGGGTCATTTGGAGTTTGATTCATGGAATATTGTGGTTCTAAAGGGTTGATTTGTGGTTTTGGGGGTTCGGGTTGCAGTGTAGCCCTGAGACTATTTGTTTGCTGACCACAGGACATTTGGGCATAGGAAACAGTTCCATCTGCAATTTTTGAAGGCTGTCTTCATGACGCTCTCACTTCGTCGCTGGGCCGACGTATTATTTTTGTAGGTTTGACAACCTTTATAATTGGCTGGGTGTCCTTGAAGAAATAATGCGCAAACAGTAGGTGTTTCTCGCGGGTTGACACACTCTTCAGTTTTATGCGGTTTTCCGCATTTGACACACCTTGGAGTATGATGACAGTAGCGTCTAGTGTGCCCGTATGCTTGGCAATTATGACATTGCACAATGTATTTCTTCAGGTAAGGTTTTTCGACTTGAACCTGAGCATAGTAAAGTCCAGTTACCTCATAGATTTTTTCGACTCCGGGTAGTTTATGAAGAAAAGAGGGAGTGGAATTTTGTTGCCTGCCCTAGGATGCCCAGTATTGTTCTTGTAGTCATTTGTTATTTGTCTAACTTTGAAGCTTATGGCGGTGAGCTCTTCTTCTATAACGTCAACAGGGGTAGTGGGATGCAATTTTCTGAACACCACTCTGATGGATCTTTGCTCCTTTAATTGGTAGGCGTGGTAATCAACCTTGGTCTCCATTAAATATTTCACTATTCCCCGGTATGTCTCGGGCGTATCTGATTGGATATGGGTGTCATTTGTCCTACTAGTGCAATAGTATTTTCCAGAGCTTACTGCCTTGTTCAATTGGTGCAGAAAAGTTTAAAGTTTTTTATACTTCGTACGAAAAGTGGCGGTGGCCTATGCACCTTAGGAGCCGATGTGGACTGCATTGCTTCACTAGGGAGACTTGTCAGGGGCTGAAATATGTTGGGTGAATAGAACGGTGAGTCTTCAACCAACTCGGTATATGGTCCTCAATGGGTATTTTGATTCGATGGCCCTGGCTTGGGTTCTATATTTTAATTAGGAGTCTTAGGAGGAATATCAACTTTACGCCTTGTGTTAGGTTTAGGTTTTGCGGGGCTATTTCTGGAGGTTGATTCTAGGGATCGGCTTCTCTTGGCACCTCCTAGACAATACTTGGTGGTGGAATTTCATATTTGCTATATTCAATATACGGGAGCTGAAATAAATAAAGGAAAAATGGTAAAACCCAGAGAGGAAAAGATAAATAAAAATAAAAAAGATCGTAAGAGACCTGATCTGGCAAAAGCACAGTTCAACCTCATTCGTTGCCGGGGCCATACTGGTAACTGATAAGATTTCTACCGTATGTTGTGGCTGGGAATGGACCAGCTGCAGCCTATACACAAGATAACGAACTCCTGTCTCTTGAATCACTCAATTTTCTAATTAATACTGTCAAGTTATGAGTCAGTAATTTACTACGAAACTTCACATTTCACTTCACCGAAACACAAACTCTAACTATGTAAAAGGCCGGGTATGTACGTTGAAAGTTATAGTATGAAAGAATGTCACAGAGGCGATGTTGCTCACTCCAGGACATGCTGTGAACTTAGTTTTGCTATAATTTAATATAACTACTGGTATTATTGGTGATGTTTAGTTTATTAGGTATTCCTCTTGCTAAAAGAATATTTAAAATTCTTAATTAAAAAAGAACATTTTCTTACAAGCCTGTGTACTCTAAGATATAATATTGAAATATGTATAGTAAATAAAAATACGTATCACTAAAGTACAGTTAACATCTAGGTACCTCTCTTTTAGTCATCTTAACTAACATTTTTTTTCTTACTACATTTATTTCATCAATATTGATTTATTATTATTATTAAAAATCGATCTTCCCTATCTACCTGTGAATGCTTAAAAGTGAGTAAAACTGATTCTTAGTGAGTTTATCTGTACGTCAATGTCTATATTTCCACTTGCACCATGAATCCCCTCAAGCATTCACCACCCGGAGATCCGAACGGGGGAATAGTTTACCTTCGGATAACGAGCGTTTTACCTTAGAAAGATCCATTCCTTTTAAATATCTACAGATATTTTTTAAGTAACACATAATGTTAGTAGGGCGTTCCAGCCTACGCTACATCCCTCAAGCAAGCCTGAGAAGAGGGAGGGGGGGCGCTCACATTGTTGATCAGTGACTCCATCGGACTTAGCCGGGGTGAACTTGCAAGGGATTTCCACCAACTATCCCCAGATCTGCAACCCATGGTCGTGTTGCTGAAAATATTCCTAACATTTTCTTTCAAAATTTGTTAAGCGAATAACGATGAAATAAAGATTATTCTGTTGCTATGATACTTGACTATATTTAGATTAAAGAAAGAACGAAATTTTTTCTCATTTGTTAACTGATTTTCTTATGGAATAGTCAATTTAAAACAAGAAAATTAGTATAAGAGAATTTCGGGAAATATCAAAGAATCCTTAGCGCCAATGGTTGAAGAGTCTTATAGAGTTTGAGAATTGCAGAAGTTACAACTCCATCACGAAGCTAATTCACGTAAGTAAACAAATTTTTTTTATGTATAAATATTTAGTGAAAACTATTTTTACGATGCTTTCTTAAGCATGCATTAACTAATTTCCTCTTTCGTTTTAATTCGTCATCGAGTTTTATATTACAATAATATTTTCCCATATTCAAAAATATATGTTTGAGACATAAGTTCTTTTTATGTGTAATAATGATATGAAGCACGAATGTTTCAATACTGTATTTTTCAGACTGCAAACTCGATGATAAATTGAACGAAAGAAAATGTTATAAAATATAAATTTCCAAAAATTTGGTTGGTGGAGATAGACAAGAAACTCGAATGGTTTGATATGAATGAATTTGCACAGAAAAGTGTAACATTGATTATATTTGCAACGGGAGTGAAATAAACATATTTTTTAAATTTTAATTATTATTTTAAATTATTAAATTCAGTGTAACGCTTTTTAGCAAATTCTTCTATCTTCTCTAGTTTTAGACCTCGGTGCAGTTGACTTTTTGGTACACACCAAGGCGCGTTTACTGCGATCCGTGGGATTTTATTTTGGAAGGTTCTCGCAATATGCCTACGTTTGTTAGGTCTTCGAATGTTGTCAACACGAGTTTTTAATTGACGCGCTCCTTGGACTAGTACGTTAATTTTTCTAAATTTGTCTCAGATTTTAATTTTTGCTTGGATGTTTTTGAGGACTTTTTGGTGTTAGTTGAGGTGGATCCTCTCGATTTTTATTGGATTTATCGGTCCCTTTTTCTTTTTTACTAGTTATTTATTCACGTGTTAATTCGTGCAAGATTTGTACTTCATTATGATCTTTTTGAACATATAGTTCTGTAATATCAATATCAGTTTGTTTATTATTATCTTGTATAATTCCGAAGGTTATTTCGTTTGGAATTAGTTTTAAATTTGTATCTACCGTATTGTTGTAAGCCGACTGCGATTCTTAATTTTTGTTCAAAAGTGTACTTTTTCTTTTCGTGTGAAATTAGTCTTAATAATTCGGTCAATGTTAGGTGTACCCTGTTAAGTAACCCTAAGAGTTTGAATGGTTCGTAGATGTAATGGAGGGTTATATTATTACAATCACAAAACTGTTGAACTAAATTGTTCTTCATCTCTGTATCATTCGTAAAGTGATCTGTGTTGGTGTTGGGAAGTATGATCAATAGGTCGTTCTTTTATTTGTTTCAATATTTCCGTTTATTCATAAAATATTTACATACTATATACACATATACGATACATAATAAGTGGCCCATTATAATGATCGCTCTGTTTTGGTTTTGACCTCTTATAACTTCTCTCTCTAGATCCTCATAGAATTGCTCCTTATCTTAAACATCGGCGTCATCTGTTGGGGTGTACATTTGCATAACACTTACTTTTCCTATTGATAGTTCCATGTTTGCCACTATTATTCTTGAAGATATTGGCTCCCAGTCTTCTACTTAGGCAAACAACCTTTCAGACATGATCATGCCTACGCCCTCCTTGTCCCTCAGTCCAACCGCCTCTCCTGAGTAAATAAGCACATAGTCTTTGTCAAGCCTCACTTATCCTTGCCCTTTCTTCCCATCTTTGCCAGTTAATATTTGTCTTTATATCCCACGTTCCAAATAAGATGTCCTTTCAAGCGCTCTGTCGTAACCATTGTGTCTGACCTAATCCGAGAGATCATTGTGGAATTTGAATCGATGATTCTCTCCTACGAGTGATTAGCCCACTAGAAGAGGCTCCATGCCCAGGGACACTAAGATACTATATGATTTTAGTCGCTATTTCTTCTATTTTTTTTTTATGGAAGCATTTACTATAAGAAGTGACGTGCACTCCCTCGCAATTGAAGCATTTTGGTTTGCCTAGTCGCAGACATTCAGAAATAATATGTGAGCCGCTGCATCTTACATTTTACGGTGTGGTTTCAGTAGTTTACACACTAAACACTGTACACAATTAAATAGTCATTTCCTACTCTTATCAGAGCTGTTGTCAGTTGAGGTTGTATCCGAAGATATGAATGGACCCCAACAGCTTTAGCCGAAATCTTCATAGAAGTAGTAATAGTATTTGTTTGGATAAGGTGCTTAAAAAAGGCTCCTGTACAAACAATTATAATATGTATTTTAATGTTCATTCGTCGAATTTAGGTTTATTCATCGTAATTAGGTTCATTCGTCAAATACTACTAGATCTCAAACGATCAATAGTAGTTCCAAATCCATCAAGATTTTATACCTTGAAGATCATAGACGATTGTGGACTAGGCCTACTGGGGATACCACATTAAAAAAAACGCACCCCGGCACTCTACCCCTGTGGTGGTGTGGAAACGAGTGCATTATTTATAAATATTATTTAAAAAATTAATATTACTTAATTGGCTAGGAATTTGGAGAAAAACAATAAGACCTTTCCAAAATGTAAATCATTATTTTTCCCGAAGTAGCCACTTTTTAAACAAATTTTAAATAAAAATTTAATGATTCCCCATGCTATTCAAGTTTATTTTATAATGAATATAATATTACTTTATAATACAATAAAATATAATGAATTCTTCAGTCGTCTCTAGTTTTAGCTTTCGGTGTAGTTGACTGTTTCGTACAAACCAAGGCGCGTTTACTGCGATTCGTAGGATTTAAATATGGAAAGTTAGTAATTTGTTTCGCTTAGTTGTTGACACTGCACCCCACACTTCACAACCGTATATTAATAGAGGTCTAAGAATGGTTTTTTAAATTAATAAGGCTGTTTCTGGTTTTAATCTAGATTTTCTATTAATTATCGGATAAAGTAGAACTAATCGTGCGTAGGCCTGTGTTGATTTGGTAGTGGTGACGACTTGCACATATAGATGTTTTGTTTCAAATCTCATTTATTTTCATAATTTACATAAATTTACTATATATACATTTTATTTATAAATCAATATATATGCATACATAATAGGTACTTCATTTACCCGGAGGTATTGGTATTAATTTTCATACGTATAGATATGGAAATTATTGACTGAATATATCTTAGAAGACTGTTAAATTGGTCAGGAGGGTACAGTCAATACATTTTACGGTAAATAAGTTTAACTCATTTTGTTTGTGACATTTGGGCAGAGGGATGAAAAGTCTAAGTTTGGAGCTTTCTTTTTTAAAACAATAATTAGACTTAGCAACATCATGTTTTTTGAAAAAAAGGGCTAGGGCCTTTTAAATTATCATGGCAGAGTATATATGATATAATTCGTTAATAGATGAGTCAGAATCATTTAGAAATATTACAACTATAGTCAATGTACAAAAAAGTGAGATTTTATGCGATAGGTTTACATATACATTATAAGATTATCTATATATATATATATATATATATATATATATATATATATATATATATATATATATATATATATTGTTACGGGCTACTGGGTATTAAAATGAATTAAACAATTCCTTAATTAAAGATACTAATATTTATTAACAAAAGTTATAAAAAGGATACAAGGAAATTATTAACAATTAAATTATTAAACTAATATAAATTGACAATAACCATATTCTGAATATTTATTATCTAGGCCTAACTCCTATTTAATTATTACAATAATCTAAGATATTACTAATTCTAGATAACTTACCAGGTCTGCAAGTTTAAAATGTCGTTTTAATTCCAATAGAATGCGCTCTTAGCCTATTGAAGGATTTGCTTATCTCTAAACGCTATTTTGTTTGTTAGTCATTTGTTTACAAAAGTCAGTTGTTTTTAAGTCGTTTACGTGGACGTATCATACCTTTCTTTGGTGTTAAAAATGTCTAATTTTAAGCCAAATAAAGAGCATTTGCGGCATGTCATGATTTTCTTATTCAATCAAAAGAAAAAGGCATCTGAATGTCATCGAATTCTTGTTGAGACTTATGGCGATCTTGCTCCAACCGTCAAGACATGTGAACGTTGGTTTCAAAGTTTCAAACGTGGTGATTTTGATGTTACTGATAAAAAACGAGAAAATCGACCAAAAAAGTTTGAGGACGTCGAATTGCAATCTTTATTAGACGAAGACAATACCCAAACCCAACAAATGATGGCAGAACAGTTGAATGTCACTAGACAAGCCATTTCCGATCGCCTGAGAGCTATGGGAAAAATTCAAAAGGTTGGAAAATGGGTTCCACATGAATTGGACGAACGACAGATGGAAAAACGAAAAATTGTGTGCGAAATGCTGCTTTTACGCCACGAAAGAAAGGGTTTTTTGCATCGAGTTGTAACTGGCGATGAAAAATGGATTTATTTTCAGAATCCCTAACGAATAAAATCATGGGTAACGCCAGGCAAACATCCACATCGAGTGCAAGACCGGATCGTTTTGGGAAGAAGACAATGCTGTGTGTGTGGTGGGATCAGAAGGGAGTAGTCTACTACGAGCTTCTCAAACCCGGCGAAACAGTCAATACCGACCGCTACCGACAACAAATGATCAATTTGAGTCACGCATTGATCGAAAAACGCCCAGAATGGGCTCACAGGCACGCCAAAGTCATTCTTCAGCATGATAACGCTCCTGCACATTCAGCCAGATTGACTAAGGAAACGATTTCTTCGCTTGGTTGGGAACTCCTACCCCACCCGCCGTATTCACCTGACCTGGCGCCTTCTGATTATCACCTATTCTCATCGATGGGACACTCATTGGCTGAGCAACACTTTAACAATTTGGAGGATGTAAGAAAATGGCTCGATGAATGGATTTCAAATAAAGATGAAGCATTCTTTTGGAATGGTATCCATAAATTGCCCGAGAGATGGACAAAATGTGTAGAAAGCGAGGGCCAGTACTTTGAATAAAATATATTATACTTTTTTTTTAAATTAAATTATATTTTAAGAAATAAATAAACGACATTTTAAACTTGCAGACCTGGTAACTAGTTACATAAGTTTGTATGAATATTATAAAATTACACTACAATTTATAAATACTAATTAACACTTACAGTTCACTAGTCCACCAACCGTAAGATTCTCAAGTATGACAAACTGACACAGTAACAAACAGAAACAGTTTATGAGACTGTCACTGTTCACTGATACACTTATTACACTGGCCGGTTCAACACTGAACAGTTTATCACACTGACACTCACTTATTACAGATCATCACCTTGCCTGGTCTACTCTCAGACCGACTCGCTCTTGGCGAGGGAGGTATTTAAATAGGCAAGGTCGAACATTCTAGAACACGGAAGGGTGGAGACTGTTCTGGAACCTTCTTAATCTTTTCCGACAAAGCGGAGGCGGTTCTACTATGCTGAGAAGGTCCTAATCCTATTTTATCTTCTCCCGTCGACGGCTCAAGGCGCTAATTCCTTGCTTCCGTCTTCCTCTGTGTGGCCGTAGCAACATATATATATATATATATATATATATATATATATATATATATATTATTCCATTCCTACCAGTGATAAAAAATTATTTTGTTAATTAATACTCATTACTTCCGCTTATCTAAGGTATTTACGGGTTTAAATGGGCAGATTTTAATTACCAATATTCACTGATAAGAACTGGAATAAATCACTTAAGCTAAATTGAAAATCTTACCTTGAAATAAACATGTGGAATATACACAATCCATTCCAATCGTAGTTTATGCAGATATTGAATCTCTTTTAATACCAATTTCGGGGCCTATTCCTAATCCGTCAACATCTTGGAACAAAGCTGTTCGTGAGCATCGTGCTTTTTCAGTTTCACTTCTGGTCAAGTCAAAAATGTTTGAATGTAAACCGTTTGTTTATACGGGGGAAAACTGTATGCTAGCGTTTTTAGAAAAACTGGAATCTATAGTTGTTGAAGCGGATAAAATATACGGTAATGCTATGCGAATGAAATAAATGAGCGAAGGGGAAAATAAAATATTTTATTCTGCTAAAGATTGCATCTTATGTCAATACCCTTTAGACGAACACGATCGAGTACGACATCACTGTCACTTATCAGGAAAATTTGTTGGAGCAGCACATAATGCATGTAATTTAAAAGCAAAAAAGCCCGATTTTATACCTTTTTTTATGCACAACTTACAGGGTTACGATTCTCATTTTATAATCCCTTTCTTGGGCCGTTGTGAAAATATCAGCGTAATTCCTAGTAATTCTGAAAAATATATAAGTTTCAGCATAAAATTTAAAGGATGTAGTACAAAAATACGATTTGTTGACTCGTTTAAATTTCTATCATCAAGTTTGGAAACATTAGTGAACAATTTGCAAAATAAATCTAAATCAATTACTGATATATTTCCACATATGGCAAATATTATCAATGATGAAAACAAAATTAAATTATTGACAAGGAAAGGTATATTTCCGTACAATTATTTTAATTCTTTTGATCGTCTAAACGAAACTCGACTACCTTCCAAAAATTCATTTTTTAATGATTTAACAAAAACATCAATTAGCGACGTGGACTATGAGCACGCGAAAAGTGTCTGGAAAGTCTTCAACATCCAAACACTAAAAGATTATGCGGAATTGTATATACAAACAGATGTAATTTTGTTGTGCGAAGTTTTTGAAGCCTTTCGACTTCTCTGTCAACAAATTTATCGACTAGATCATGGTTTTTTACTTTGCCACAGTTATCTTGGAATGCAATGTTGAAATACACGAAAATAAAATTAGATGTAATAAAAGATATTGATATGGTTCAGTTTTTTGAAAAGGGAATAAGGGGAGGCATTTGCCAAGTTGTTTCTCGGTATGCGAAAGCTAACAATAAATATCTAAATGAATATGACTCGACTAAACCCAGTAATTATTTACTTTACGTAGATGTCAACAATCTTTACGGTTATGCCATGAACCTTCCCCTGCCGTATACAGATTTTGAGTGGGTTGATGAAAAATTAAATGTATTAGATCTTGAAAATGAATCAGAAACCGGTTATGTGCTAGACGTTGATGTTGAATACCCCAAAGAAATTCATGATAATCTTTCTCAATTATCTTTTTTACCTGAAAAAAATAATCCACCTAATATTAAAACTGTTAAACTATTAACGACTTTGATGCCCAAAACACGTTACATAGTACATTATGTGAATTTAAAACAAGCTCTACAAATCGGGGTAAAGATTTCAAAAATTCATAGAGTGTTGAAGTTTAAACAAAAGAAATGGTTGGCTCCATACATAGAAATTAATTCAATGATGAGAGCATCAGCATTTTTACAAATTGATGAATAACAGCTGCTTTGGCAAATTTATGGAAAACGTGCGGAACAGAATCGATTTAAAAATAGTAACAAATGAAAAATCATTATTTCGTCAAGTCAATAAACCAAATTTTAAAGGCAGGATTATATTTGCAGATAATGTTACAGCGGTTCAGCTGGAAAAAGAAAGCATTATTTTTGATAAACCCTTGTACGTGGGATTTGCAGTGTTAGACTTGAGCAAAGTTTTGATGTATCATTACCACTACAATGTGTTTTTGAAAAAATATGATATAGAAAATGTTACTTTATGTTATACCGACACCGATTAATTTTTATACAATATTAGGACTGAAGATATTTATTCCGATATTTCTGGAGAGTAACAATAACAAAAGAACAATATCTAACTAAAATATGATATTTTTTTGTTAACTGTTTTAATTTTTATATATATATATATATATATATATATATATATATATATATAATAAGATATCATCTATATATATATATATATATATATATATATATATATATATATAATAAGATATCATCTCCTCTCTTCCATTTTCAGTCCATCTTTTGTATTTTTGATTTTCATTCATTCGACTAATCGATATTCACAAGTCTCTAGGAATATCGATTATATATCCTCGTTTTCTGGAAGGTTAGATCTGAAGGTGTTCACTAGACCTGGGTCCATCGATCATTCGTGGTGAACGAATCGATCATGACCCATTCCTATTGGTGATCGAGTCAAAATGATTCGATCATTAAGGTCATTTCGATCATTCGGGTCTCAGACTGAGCCCCGATGGGCTGAACTGCTACTTTTCAGTTACAGCTGCAATCGTTACTGTGATTTCTTAACTGCTGCTGACTGCGATATTTTGAGAATATCGAAAGAGTTCTGCTTTGCTATGCATATTTTTATTTTTATTTGAATTATGATAAATGAAGATATAGGGAAAGGAAATATATCATTCTATATTTTTGAATGTGTGTTACTATATATAGAATTTTTATTGAGATAGGGTTTGTTTGGATGAGCAAAAAAAAAAAAAAAGTCATTTAAACTGTTTCGATATTCAGTTTTCAATACCGAAATCGATAAAATATCGGAATAGAAGTAACGATACCTAAATACCCGTATCGAAAGGAAAAGTGTCGATACTGTACCCATATCGGTAGAACCGTAGACCTGGGTCGATCGATCATTCGTAGTGATCGAATCGATCATGACTCATTCCTATTGGTGATCGAATCAAAATGATTCGATCATTTCGATCGTTTCGATCCTTTCAGTCATTTCGATCGTTTCGGTCATTTCGATCGTTTCGATCATTTCGATCGTTTCAATCATTTCGATCGTTTCGATCCTTTCGATCGTTTCGGTCATTTCGGTCATTTCGATCGTTTCGATCATTTCGATCGTTTCGGTCATTTCGATCATTTCGATCCTTTCGATCATTTCAATCATTTCGATCGTTTCAGTCATTTCGTTCATTTCGATCATTTCGATCGTTTCGATCATTTCGATCGTTTCGATCATTTCGATCCTTTCGGTCATTTCAATCCTTTCGATCGTTTCGGTCATTTCGATCGTTTCGATCATTTCGATCCTTTCGATCATTTCGATCGTTTCGATCATTTCGATCCTTTCGATCATTTCGATCATTTCAATCCTTTCGATCATTCGGGTCTCAGACTGAGACCCGTTGGGCTGAGCTGCTACTTTTCAGTAACAGCTCTAACCATTACTGTGATTTTTAATATCACAGTTTAATCACAGTTAAATCACAGTGATTTTTAATAGCATTAACCCATTTACGGTCACTGATGCGTATACGCAATACTAATTTAACAATATTTTTTTAGTGTTATAAATTCAAATATTTTTCTATTTTGTTACATCAGCTTATTATTTAAGGTTTGTAAATATTAAAAATAATTTTTTAATAAATTTTGTGTTTCGATCATTTCGATCGTTTCGGTCATTTCGATCGTTACGATCATTTCGATCCTTTCGGTCATTTCAATCCTTTCGATCATTTCGATCGTTTCGGTCATTTCGATCATTTCGATCCTTTCGATCATTTCGATCGTTTCGGTCATTTCGATCATTTCGATCCTTTCGATCATTTCAATCCTTTCGATCATTCGGGTCTCAGACTGAGACCCGTTGGGCTGAGCTGCTACTTTTCAGTTACAGCTCTAACCATTACTGTGATTTTTGTTACTTGTGATTTCTTAACTGCTACTGACTGCGATTCGTGATTCTGTCGAAATGCTACCAACAGTGATTGCGTCGGCGTACTTTTAATAATTACAAACCTTAAATAATAAGCTGATGTAACAAAATAGAAAAATATTTGTATTTATAACACTAAAAAAATTGTTTAATTAACCCGTTTACGGCCACTGATGCGTATACACAACATTAATTCAACAATTTTTTTTATTTCTTTACATTCAAATATTTTTCTATTTTGCTATAACAGCTTATTGTTTAAGGTTTGTAATTATTAAAAATAATAACAAACCTTAAACAAGGTCATAATAAGTTTAAAGTTTTGATTTTTTTCCAAACAAATATTTTTAGGATAGTTTAATTTAAATTAAAATAAAAAAAATATTTTTTTGTACAGCCATAATGGCTGTAGAAAATATTGCGGTCAATGGGCCAAATAATGCCAAAAACAGAACAAAGAAAGTGCAAACAGTTATTTTACAGAATAAAAGGTACACTAAAAAATCCTATTTTCATTCTGGGGTTATGGGCAAAGTAAATAGATTCACTATAATTTCATTAACCCATTTACGAGCAAGGCTACATGATTTATAGTATAATACATATTATACCTATATTACGAGACATCTTTTTTGAAGGGAGTAATATGTTGGAGTGGTTGACTGGTGGGGGTTAACCCCCCATGACTCAACTCTAATCACGCCAATGATTATTTATGAATAATATATTGAAGGTATAATAGATGAGTAAATTGGTAAACACAAAAACAGACCTCTGGAAAAGAATTCAATTAAGACTAAGGCATAGAAATAATAATTTGAGTAATCGTCCTAAATGATACTCTGACATCCCAAATATCAATCAAATATATTCAAAATATATTTCAGAGAAGAAACATAGCACATGCATGAGCACGTCTTCATTAGACAGGTGCGGAAGATGAAAATGCATGGTCCTGTCTTCTTTGTAAAAACTTCATAGGAATGGCCAATGATTATTAAAGCAAAAATATTAAAGTAAAACGACTATTCTAAAAGCAGTATTTGAATTTAATACAAAAATTTCATCCCAGCAATTAAAATAAACAATGTTTTAAACAAGGAATCTGATAATTTAATTGTAGCAACCCTTATTTGGCTGAATTTAACATTTAAATCTTAGTACTCATTAGTGTTGAAATATAAGCTACTATACTATTATTTTTCAATGGGTTAAAAAAACACAAAATTTATTAAAAAATTATTTTTAATAATTACAAACCTTAGATAATAAGCTGATGTAACAAAATAGAAAAATATTTGAATTTATAACACAAAAAATTTGTTAAATTAGTGTTGCGTATACGCATCAGTGGCCGTAAATGGGTTAATGCTATACAATCATACATTATAACCTTTATATTCACCATGCTTAGCAAGTTTTACAATTTTTTAATATTCAATTGTCTGTATTTTGCATATTTAGCCCTGATGAAGATATGCAAAGTAGGTCCAAACGTTTCTACTAAATAATAAATAAACATTTCTCCATATCTAAGAGAAATTTATTGGCCTCTACCCGGACCATTTTCTTCCACACCGATTCTTTCAAATTGAAAGTTTCAATCCTTTGTTGACAATTCGAAATTACCCGCTTTAGAGAGAGTGCGACGAGCGCGACAGCGGCCAGACTTTGAACGAAAGGATAGAATCAGTCAAAGGATTCGATCAATCACGATCGAAACAGGTCCGATTGAATCAAGATCGAAACGAGTCCTATTGAGTCATGATCGAAACGAGTCCGATTGAATCATGATCGAAACGAGTCCGATTGAGTCATGATCGAAACGAGTCCGATTGAATCATGATCGAAACGAGTCCGAGTGAGTCATGATGGAATCTTTTTAAAACCAGTGATTCGATCACTCGTGTATGGGTTACGATCGAATCAAAAAGATTCGATCAATCACGATCGACTCAGGCCTAGTAGAACCCTACTCAGGCCTAGTGTTCACACGTGGGTTTTCTTCTTTTGTGTGAGGCCAGTTTGCATTAGTTGCAACACTGTAGGTCGAAACGTCGGCACTAACAAAATATAAGTCTAGTACTTATTTGGGTTTTTTTTTTACTGCAACCCCCAACTATCTCCGTTCTGCATTAGTTATTAATTGACTGAGGTAACTACAGTGATTGACTTTTTATTTTATTATTATTATCATCTCCTCAATCGAAGTTCGTTTTTTATTCTAGTTGAATTATGATTCATATTGGTCACATTACAGTTTAAGTAGCAGTAGCTATGAACATGCAGAGTATGGCTGGGTGCATGTAAAGGTTTGCAGGGCATACTGTAGGGGTTGAATGGAAAGTGCAATTAAAATTTTCTGTTCTTTGCTTTTTTGGTGACTGTGATTTATATGTAATAACATATTTGATATTTGCTACAAATCATTGCTGTTCTTTGGGTTTGTCTTTTCGAGTTGAGGCCTAACAAGTTATAACTTTTCATTTGTTTCCCTAATTATATTTTCCAAAAATACTAGTTATCTTCAGCTTTATTATGGAAAAGAGAATGTAATGATGCGAAATGATTATTACATACTCCGTAATCATTTAATATAGAAAGAACATTTCAACAAACATGTGTCTTCTATAATTTGAAATATCAGTTCAAATTTTTATTTCTTGATGAAATTATTACCAAAATCTACTCATTACCAATAATTCCATTCTCTTTTCCATACTGAAGCTTACGATAACTTGTATTTTTGGAAAATATTAATCATGAACCTAATAAACAGTTAAAGCTTGTAACTAAACTTGGAGAGACAACCTGCAGAGTAATTACCTTCTTTTGTTTTCAATATCCCCACATTTGTTCCTAGAAAACAGGGCATTAGTTTGGTAATATATTACTTTGTTTATACATTTCATATAGAACAGTAGGGTAGATTTATATTACTGCATTTTAAATTTGGATAACATATATAGGTCCTTAGTTCCTCTACAGCTTTATAATAATGACTCAACACGTAAGAACATTAAAAGAGCGTTATTTTTGTGATTGTAAAAGTGTGATGTAATACTTTTTCTAACACTTTTTCTTAGTTATTGTTTTTAAGTTTTCTGTTGTGGAGAGCATTATAATGAAACATGTTAGAGAAGAATTGGTCGACTGTATCTTCTAATGTAAGGAAGAAATAGTTGGGGGTGCAGTCAATCAAAACACCTAAATAAGCGTAACTTATTTATTATGTGCCGACGTTTCGGCCTACAATGTAGGCCATCTTCAGGGCGAATAAAACACGAGGCAGCTAGGCGAGCTCTCAGACCCAAGTGAAAAATCAATAATTGTTTTTTAAAAAACAAAAAAAACAAAATAATTGTTTTTTCACTTGGGTCTGAGAGCTCGTTTAGCTGCCTCGTGTTTTATTCGCCCTGAAGATGGCCTACATTGTAGGCCGAAACGTCGGCACATAATAAATAAGTTACGCTTATTTAGGTGTTTTGATTTACTGCACCCCCAACTATTTCTTCCTTATATTATGAAACATGTATGTACCTTTCATACACATACACTATTTGTAGTACTGGTGAAAACTGTAACAAGTTAAATTAATGTAACATTGTTTTTCATTAAGGGAAGTATTTGATATCCATTTTATTAGCTATTTTTATCTAACTGTTATTGTTACATGTATGATATACTTAATTTCAGGTTGAAAGAATTATGCCTAGCCCATCAATGAAGAAGGTTGCCAACCAGTGCTACCACAAGATGCTGTCGGGCGCTGCCTACGGAGCCCAAGCTAACATCTACAGTCCCTCATCAATTGCTGAAATGGAACTGAGCACACCGCAGTGTCTACTGCTAGCGCTGCTCCACTCGCTAGCGACAGGAGATGTAATGTCATGTATATTATTGGCCGACATCTGCCAGCAGGTCGACCGCCTGCGCTCTAGGTACCTTAGGGTGTGGCTCTTAGAGGACTTCTCCTTCCCTAGGACTTACATAGAGGATGCTATGGCTCTCCTCCTGCAGCTAGTAGAGGACGGGATGCTGAAGTTGCCTGCTCATGTGCTGGCAATAATGTCCGCTTTGGCCAAGCAGTATAGGATCCCTGACGTCCAGTTCAGTGCATTGTCGGAGGTATCTCTTTCAATTATTCACCACTTAATGTTTGATTTTGAAATATTTATTTCTTTTGACTATCTCTTATTAAGCAGACAACATATTATTTTGTTTGTTCAAAGAGCAACAATCTTCGGATTATTTCCAACTACTTTTTCCTTACATTTGGTTTAAATTAATAGTACTATTTATGAAGAAACTTAATTTTTTATTTTATTCTGAAATATTGTTAAATTTTTAATAAATAATGAGATTTGGTATTAAAATTTATCTCATCATTATGGTTCCAGAATTACATGATGCTAAAAATATGATATAATATCATGAATCAGAAAGTTAGAGAAGAATTGTTTGACTGTAACTTCTAATGTAAGGAAGCATTATTCTTAATATATTGGATTTATTTTTAAACGTACAGATCAATTTGGTGTTGTATTTTATGGCATTCGATGAAATAGGTGCTAATAACGTGACTGAACAAGGTGTTTTTGTAATTAATTGAAGTGTTTAATAGCTTTATGAAAAACAGACCCCTTTTTGTTTCAATTTTAAAGAAGTTATGTGAACTTCTATCTTTTAGGACAATAGGTATTGTCTACAAGTAAATATCCATATTAAGTAAAATATGTATTCTATGAAAAATTTATACAAAAGGAAATATAAAAAAAATTATGCTCAATTACAACCAAGGTTAAATTAAAGTAATGAAATTTAAAAAAAAATAAAATAAAGTATAAAACATAATTAAAGTATAATATATAAAATATAGCAGACCTCGACAGACCGGATTACTCATTGTCTAGTGTTCTTGTAAAATTTTAATGATTTTTATTGTATTTATATTTTTTTATTTTGTTTAACAAACAGGTTCATTCAATCATTCATATAACTATTACGACATTTCAATAACCACTGCTCCACTGCCTTCTTCATTCTCTGTTCCAACTTAATTTTTGCTAAATAATTTCCTCCCCACTCCCAATAATTTGACCACTAAGGTTAGATGTTGTGTGCGTTTTATAATTTATATTTTACATCTATTATTGTCATTTTATCATTATATTAGTATTTATCTTTTTTGTATTTCAATGATTTCTAAAATGATAAAATCTTGCTTTAAATGTTGATTATAAAAATTAATATTAATATTAAATAACTCATTGTTCTATTCTTAAGACAATCTACAATATTAGGTACTAGTACAATTAAGGGCCTGCTGGCATCAGCGCGCTCAGGTGTCACTTACCTCAACTATTTGGACCTTGTCAGGTTAAGGATCAATTTGAAATAGGTATTGCCTTTCATTATGATACAACAGATTATAGGAAATGAAATAAATGAGAAACATGTAGACAAAATTAAACTATAAATAATAAAACATATATTACAAGGAGTATTTGCCCGGGCAAATCTTTTCTCTTTAAAATAAAAACATTGAAAAATGAAAAAAATAATCATATTTTAGTTAAAAACTGTTATTTAATGAATACAATATAAACATCTAAAATATTATGTTCTGATTAACAATTAAAGATTGATTATAAACAATGCTCATTAAAAAGAGCAATATCTTCAAAAATTGCATCGAAAGGGTCTCTTCCCTCTAACTTGGTTCTCCACATAAACTCCGCCAAGTAAGAGTCTATATGATCTCTACTGGTGCCTCTTCTTCTCTTGTTTCCCCACTTCACTGATCCCCATAGCCTTTCGATTGTTTGGGTGTTATTAGCCAGTGTAGTTGGATCAACAAAGTTTAATTGATGATTAACCATTAAATGGGTATAGTCTTCATTCTCCAGGTTTTTATATGCTTTTCAGGAGTCAGAGACGATTATTGAACCGGCTCGAATGTGCTTAATAATGAGTGGAATTAATGTTTTTGCAGACCTATCAGGAACTTTAACTATGAAACACTCTTTTGTTTGTCTGCATATTCCTCCAAATATCCAGTGCTGAGGCATAATCCGTCCTCTGTTGTTTTTTCTTCTAGTAAATAGACTTTCATCAATTTCTACATACATCCCTGGGCCTCCAATGAACTTTCTATTTTATAAGCACAAACCTCTCTCATACCAGTTACAATAATCAATTACTGAACCATGAGACATGTTCAGCTGTTTGTCACAGAACTTTATGGAAGTCAGTTCCTCCGACCAGCAATATATAAAGTGTACAATAGTCTCCAAAAGTAATGAACTATTCCTCAGCCACGTATTTACTCGAATACCGAGGGTCTTGTTGCATCCTTTTTTCTGGCATCTCCATCTAATTTTATTCCCCACTTGCAGTTTCATATAATGTCCATTAACACAACGCATTTTCTGGGGAATGACATTCCGCTCCTGAAGAAACCTAACAGCTGTTTCTTCATCGTACACCTTCCGAAAAATCTTCTTCAAATTCCAACTCATATTTAAAGAAAATAATGAAAAACAGATTCACGTTGAACTTGACATAAACAATAACAAAACAAAGAAAGGTTACTGTAACAGTAGGAGATGGTTAGGAGACGCCTCACCAGAGCGCGCTGATGCCACCAGGCCCTTAAATGTACTAGTACCCAATATTATTAACAATATCTTTAAAACAGTTCTACTCAGAATTGTAAACAATCCTCTCATATTCTACTCGACTGGTTTAATGAACAAGTTTTATTTAGTTATATCTTCGATTACATTATTTGCATCTCAAAATATATGTTTCAACTGTCTGATGTCATGTATAAATTTAACATTCCCTACTGTTATGCACCCTAGGCCAACCTTTCCCTATAAGGGTACACCTACATTGGATCCGATGCGATGCGACGCGATCCTATTCTATCACATAGTATGGTGGGCTGAAAAAACAAATAACTGAAATACGCAGTGAGTGCCTACACTGGATCAGATCCGACACGATTCTATTTTTTTCAATCCGATAGTGAAACTAGTCATTTCGGAAGTTTTTCGGCCACCAAAAGTATTCCCATCCATTTTTTCGGTTGCGAACTTGGATTTACACTATTCAGACATGCCCTTACAACATATCAAAAATGCAGCATCATCAAGCGTGACTGCTACGATCAACGCTTAAACAATAATAATGGCCGACACATATCACTTAGGGGTATGAAAAATAGTTTACATCCTATTCTCTGACCTATTGAATATAAACACAAAATTTCATAAGAATCGCTCAAGTTGTTTCGGAGGAGTTCTGTAACAAACACTGACACGATAATTTTATATATTAGATAAGATTCTGGTCATTTGATACATGATAGGACTGAACTCAGGTTCTATTAGGCCTACAGAGCTGCGGTTAGGTTCGAATTGTAGTAAATTAAATCTTCTTTAAAAAAGGTCGATTACGTTTTTTTCCAAAAACGCAGCGATTAGGAGATAGGCCCAAAAATTAAATAACTCCGAAAATTTCATGGTTTTCAGTCGTTAATCGAAATAAAATGTAGCCTATATCCTAAGTTGGCCAATGTTACGTATCTGTGCCAAATTTCATTAAAATCGGTCGAGTTGTTTCGGAGATTAGCCCAAACAAACATCGTGACAGGAGATTTTTATATATATATATAGATTTGGTATTTTTCTAGAAGTTATGTTAATTACTCTATTATCTGTTTGTTGTTTGTTCATTTAACGTCACTTTATGCTGCTATGGCTAATCGGACGATACTACAGTGGGAGCTCTAAATTTTGCCTATCCAGGTTTAATTAGGATAGGGATTTTTAACGAGTACCTGACATCGTACAGGCTCGGGACCCCCGTTTAACGTCCCTTCCGAAGGACGGCGTAACTAAGGATTTTTTACTCCCTTAAAAAAATCCTAGGGCCACCTGCCTGGCTACGAACCCGCGATCTTGGGTTTAGTAGTTTGTTACGCTAACCACTAGACCACAGGTGACCTACTCTATTATCTTTGTACAAGTTATTATAATAATAAAATATATTGAATAGTTTTTTTGTAGAATGATTATTTCTTTGGATATTATTAGAGTAGATTGTAGTTTTGTGTTTATTTCAGATTTCATTATTATTATATGGGTTTTTGAAGGGCATTTTATTGGGTTTATTTGTTTTAATATTAATGTTTTTTAATTGAATTTTCTTGATATTATCATTCCATTTTTCACATATATTTCCAATTAAAGCATGCAAATGTTTTCTAAAAATGTTTGCAATTTTTTCCTTGTTGAGTTTATTAACCAGAAATCTTGTTTTTTGTCTAAATTTAATATTTTATGTCCTATAAAATTAAATAATTGTGTTAATGTTAAATAATAATTGTGTTGTTTAGGAAATTTTTATTAAAACAGTTTTCTATATTAATTATATGAGATAGTAGATGATTAGATATAATTTGGTACTCAATATGTAATTTAAGGTATATCAAACAAATTATTTGAATATGAAACAAAATAAATAATAATTTTAAATGAGCTCGCAAGTGATTATTTAATTGCGCAGTCTTACTATCTTACTAATATTATAAATTTGAAAGTTTGTATGTTTATCTCTCTTTCACGCAAAAACTATTGGACGGATTTGGATGAAACTTGACAGTAATATAGGTTATACATCAGAATAACACATAGGCTATAGCAAGCGTGGATTTAGTGGGAGGGGGCGAACGGGGGTACATGCCCCCCCCTCGACATTTTTTTAGGTACTGTGGAGATAATTATTATCCATTATAGTTGTTTAGTTCTTTATTTGATATTTAGGAAGTCTAATTTTTTTTTATATATAAACCCGGGTCAGTCTATTTGTTCACTGCCTACTAAATTAGTCATTTGTTAACCGCAAAAAAAAAAATACAATTGTCATATGTTGTGAATTGCAAGAATTGAATTTGTTGCCAGTTCGTTAGTGATCCCGCATGTCCTATACCACTTTATCTTCTTCTTATATCTTTTCTTATATCTCCGAATTGAGAGGACCGGCATTGACGTACGCTACGGTGAGCTCACCTACGAGACGTCAATGAAGAGAGGAAGACAAGTTTTTCGGTAAGTTTATTTTCTTTGTTTTTATTTCCTTTCTTCATTGTCAAATTGTCCGAGGACGACTTATCGAGTAGTACCGTTTCATATTGTTTTTTAATTTCTTTTATTTTTTCCATTTATTTTTCAATCGCGTTTATACAAAATTTATGGTCCTCCGGGGCCGGATTAATTAATTAAGAAAATTAGTTAATTATTTTCTCAATTCGGAATTTAACCAAAATAAAATTTTATTTACTATTTCTTTAATATCTCGCATAGCAACCACGAGGTCGTTTGCTTTCGTCTGATCTAACCTCACCTCACGCTGCTTCGTTTAGTTTCGGGAAGAAGCGAACTGCAATTTTTTTATAAATTTGTAACAATTTAGCAAACTCATTTTTTTTTCTCCATAAAATAGTACACTTAGCAGTTGAGATTTGAATTTAATTAAAGTTAAAAGTTGTTTTTTCTGAATATTTTCAGTACTATTTTCGTCACATTTTTATTTTGAATTTTCAAGATGGCGGAGGATAAAATTAAGTTATTAATTCAGAAAAGGGAAAAATATTTTCATAAAATTCAAACTGTTTATGACTTATCCAAAAATCTTACAAAGGAAAACTTTTCCATTTTTTTATCCCGAATGGAACAAATTGACATGGATTACAAATCGTTTGATGAAATCCAGGATCAAATTATGGAAATGGCTGCTAAAACGGAATCTCCCGAAAATTTCGACACGGCCGCTAGGTCTCAAGCCTGCGACGAGCTATACTATTCAGCAAAAGCAGTAGCCTCGCAATATGCTGAGCCAGCTACTAGTACTAGCCTGTCTACGAAAAATGAGAGACCAGATATAGGGCCTGCGAAACTACCAAAAATCAATTTACAAATATTTTCCGGCGATCTTCAAGAGTGGCCCAATTTTTACTGTCTGTTTCGGTCCCTTATTCACGAAAATCGACAAATAGCCTCATCTGAAAAATTTTACTATTTACGCTCATTTTTGAGAGGTCCACCTTTGAAATTAATCGAATCGATTCATTTGTCCGATGATAATTATCATATTGCATTCGAAACTTTAGTTGATCGGTACCAAAACAACCGGCTATTGGCAAATTTTTACTTGGAAAAAATTACGAATTTTAAACCGCTTTCTCAAGAAAATCTTCAAAATTTGCAAAGGTTATCTGACGTTTTCCTAACAAATGTTGCTGCACTCAAGGCATTGAATCTACCAGACTTATCTGATACACTTCTGCTTCATTTTGGTCTTCGTTGCTTGGATACGGAAAGCATAAAATTATTCGAAGCCAAGTATTCAGGGGTTCAGTATCCAACGTACAAACAATTCTCGGAATTTCTAACCGAGCGTTGCAAAATTCTCGAACTAAGTTCTCCTGGTAGAACCGAGTCTAATCCTAACCAACGGGCAAATTTCCCACGAAAGGCCGCTCTGATCACGACTAACCCGCATCACAGCCGAACTTCTTCACCGCCATATAAATCTGCTTCCACCGAATGTTCCACCGCTCATATTGTATGCCCGCTTTGTTCAGCTTCACATAAGCTACCTCATTGTGAAACATTTTTGAAGCAAAATGTAGATGCCCGCTGGGAGACTGTAAAAACCTTGAGAAAATGTTTTAATTGCCTGGGAAACCACATGTTGTCAAAATGTAACTCCAAAGGTAAATGCATCTCTTGTGGCTCCTCGAAACATCATTCACGTTTACACCGCTCTACTTTCACAGTACCACCTAGGGAATCACTTGAAAATCCGCTTCCTACACAAGCACTATCCTGCAGTGCCCGTACTTCCCCATCCAGTACTGCGTACTCCACAGTATTGCTGGGCACAGCAGAGGCTTTTCTTACAGCTTCGGATGGTAGGAAGGTTCCTATACGCCTTGTTGTGGATCCTGGCTCTCAGGTGTCTTGCATAACCAGGGAAATGGCCCAACGGTTAAATTTAAAGCTTCGTAATTGCCCACTGAACATCACAGGCATTGGTAACCATGCTACGACTAGCAATACGAAAATGGTTTCTTGCACGTTAACCCCTAAACACCGTAGAGCCAAATCTATTTCCGCAGAAGCTGTGGTGCTCCATGACATTTGTGCAGACTTGCCGGTTACGTCGCTCTCAAATGAACTCAAAAATCGCTTTTCCTCCATTTTATTGGCCGACCCGGCATTCCACGTAAAAGGGAAAATAGATTTTCTTCTGGGCGCGGATCTCTATCCCGAAATCCTTTCCGGCGACAATAATTCCATCATCAGAGGTAACCCGTCAGCTGTGAAAACTTCCTTCGGGTGGATTTTATTGGGGAAAATTACCGAACCAGCAGAAAATAGGATCGTATCGCTTTTTGGTTGCACCTCACCACTTGACATTGCTCTTCAACGTTTCTGGAAGACTGAAGAGGTCGCACCTGTAGCACCGCAGAACCCTGAGCTAAATTTGATGAACACTTACCGCAGAATAACCTCTGACCAATATATAGTTTCTCTTCCTTTTAAAAACATCAAGGTTCCAAGGCTGGGAAATAACCGCGATACCGCTCATAAAGTACTCCTGAACATGGAGAGCAGGCTCAAGTGTAAAATTTTAGAACCTCAATATAATGCCTTCCTCCAGCAGTATTTGGACACCTCACACATGAAATTAGCTTGCCAACCCTCATCATTTGCCATATCACATCATGCTGTGACAAAAGGTACCAGCTCTACAACGAAACTCATCTTAGTTTTCGACACTTCGGCCAAGGATTCGCTTGACCGCTTATACCCCTGGCCGAGGCTCCAGCGGGACTTGAAGAATATAAAACTTAAGGCTAAATGTAGAGTGGTTCCCCTTAAACCAAGCCTTACTATTCCCAGATTGAAATTCTGTACAAGTTTGCTGTTAGCTCGCCTTACTGAATCCCTCGAAGAGTGCCGAACCGCCATTACCATCACTGCGACGCATTTATTTACGGACTCCACAGTCGTTTTCTGCTGGATCCACACTCCGCCACACCGATTGAAAACATTCATCGCCAATATGGGAACCGCCATTGTAGAGATCACCCCACCTGACCTGTGGGGCCACTGTTGCAGTCAAGATAATCCAGCTGATTGTGGATCCCGAGGTCTGATGCCTCGCACTCTGATGCAGTTTTCTCAGTGGTGGGAAGGACCACCATTTTTGCAATTACCTCTAAACAGATGGCCAGATTCTGACTTTGATCAGCTAGAAGAAATTCCTGAAATCAAAGATGAGACTACTGTGATGTTAGCCACCGCCGAACCGAACGAACTTGTTACCACCATCAGCTCCTTTTCGTCGCTCCAACGCCTCAAAAACGTATTCGCCTATGTTCTTCGCTTTGTTAACAACTGCCGCACCGCAAAATCTCATCGTAAAACCGGTGTTCTGTCTGTTTCAGAACTCCGAGACAGCATGAATTTATGTGTCCGCCTATCCCAGGAACAATACTTCCATACTGGTCTTAAGACTACGTCCCCTGAAAAAATGTCTCAAGCTATTAAGCCGTTATCACCTTTTATTGACAAGCTGGGTTTTCTCAGGGTGGGCGGCAGACTTAGGCATTCAGATCTAACGTATGATGCCAAGCACCCCCTCATTTTGCATAAGAAATCGCATTTAGCAACCCTCATATGTGACTGGTATCATCAAACCACAATCCACGGTGGCCCACGCGTAATGCAGGCGTTCATTCAACGAAAATTTTGGATACCAGGACTTCGTCAACTAATCAGGATGCGCATATTTAGGTGCCTGCCATGTTACAAACTCAAGGCCAAGGCAAACCAACCTGTAATGGCAGATTTACCACCTTCAAGATTTTGCCAGGTCCGCGCTTTCACCAATATTGGGATTGATTTTGCTGGTCCTTTCCAGATTAAGGAAAGTAACCGCCGAAAGGCTGTCATTTCTAAGGGTTACATTTGTCTCATCGTCTGTATGACCACTAAGGCGATCCATTTGGAAGTGGTCTCCGATCTTACCACCAGTGCATTCCTTGCTGCGTTGGACCGCTTTATCGCCCGTCGTGGATTATGTTTGAATATCTACAGTGACTGCGGTACAAACTTTCTCGGAGCGTCCCGCGCACTAAAGGAAGTTCATCAATTTCTTCAGAGACACGCTGAAGACATTCACGATAATTTAGCCAAACGTGAGATTATTTGGCATTTCAATCCGCCCGCAAATTTTGGTGGTATTTGGGAAGCTGGTGTTAAATCCGTGAAGCGCCACCTAGTTCGCGTTATGGAAAGTCGGATACTCACCTTTGAAGAATTCACCACGCTGACCACCCGCATCGAAGCCGTTCTTAACAGCCGTCCGCTTTGCGCCATTTCGTCCTACCCCAACGACGATGTCGACTATTTGAGCCCTGGGCACTTCCTCATTGGAGGACCACTATTGGCTGCGCCGGAAGAGGACTTGACAGACACCAATCTACACCGCTTATCCCGCTGGCAAGTTCTCCAACAATCGCTCCAGAGCTTCTGGAAGAGATGGAGTCATGAGTACCTCCAGACTATGATCGGACGACCTAAATGGACCCATAATTCCCCGAATCCTGTCATAGGAGATGTGGTTATGATTGTTGGTCAGAACACTAAACCATTGCAATGGCCCCTGGGAAGGATTGAAAGACTTCTACCTGGTCGTGATGGAGTAGTACGGGTGGTGCAACTACGAACCACCTCCGGTTCTATTATACGGCCTACCAATAAATTGGTACCCCTTCCAATAAATTAAACTTTACTTTACTTTTCATGTATTTATTTATTTTTTTTATTATTTTTTTTCCTTTTGTACATATTTTCCATTGCAAGTTCGCTTCTTCTGTTCTAAAGTTTCATGTTACCTAATTACAAAATTGCTATCAATTTTGGGTGGGCGGTATGTTTAGTTCTTTATTTGATATTTAGGAAGTCTAATTTTTTTTTATATATAAACCCGGGTCAGTCTATTTGTTCACTGCCTACTAAATTAGTCATTTGTTAACCGCAAAAAAAAAAATACAATTGTCATATGTTGTGAATTGCAAGAATTGAATTTGTTGCCAGTTCGTTAGTGATCCCGCATGTCCTATACCACTTTATCTTCTTCTTATATCTTTTCTTATATCTCCGAATTGAGAGGACCGGCATTGACGTACGCTACGGTGAGCTCACCTACGAGACGTCAATGAAGAGAGGAAGACAAGTTTTTCGGTAAGTTTATTTTCTTTGTTTTTATTTCCTTTCTTCATTGTCAAATTGTCCGAGGACGACTTATCGAGTAGTACCGTTTCATATTGTTTTTTAATTTCTTTTATTTTTTCCATTTATTTTTCAATCGCGTTTATACAATAGTACATAATTAAAGCCAAATCACGTGATAATAGTGGTTAAAATAACAGAAAGAGCATGAGTGAAACTATTGTTTTGATATCCTACTAATACATATTATAAATGCGAATGTTTGTATTTATGTCTGTTACTCATTCACGCAAAAACTACTGAACGGATTCGTATGAAACTTATTGAGTAAAATAGGTTATACATCATAGGCTACAGCAAGGGCAGATTTATGTGGAGGTACGGGGGCAGGTGCCCACTCGTTATAGTACATAATTAAAGGAAAATCAGGAAATTAGCATCTTGAAATTTGTAGATAGGTTCTTTGTATAGTTTAAGAAAGAAATTTTGATAATTCCACCCCAAGGGTTTCCCCTTTAATATAATAGGGGTTCAAAGGTTGTATAGAAGCCGTCAGTTTTGAAGTTAGACATCTAAAATTTTGGAAGTACGAGTAACTTATATTTAAAAAAAATTATTAAATTATTTATTTTAAATGATTTCTCATGAAACTTTATGTGGCAGACCAAATTCCACGCGAGTATAAGCGGCATAAGCTAGTTAAAAATAAGTAAATGTCTAAACACCCTGGGTAATGATTTACTGATGTAATGGAGGATCTCGATGAATATTCAATGCCAATTCGTCACAATATCTGTTGTGTAGATTTAAATGAGCTTGAGCAAAGTCAACATAAAAAAACTGTAATCGTGATTTATTAGTTAAAAGTGGACCATAATTGAATTGAGTCACTCGGGTCGCGATCAAAGCCAACAATGGAATTAGCGACTTCGGCTAATAACAACAAAGTAAATCCCCACAGCTGTTTCCAGTTAATTCACTATTATATACAAAAATATAATAAAATCTATTTTGTGTAAATAGATTATTTTAACGTTATAGTTTTCCTTCGTAAAATCCTCAATGCTTCCTGCATATAGATATATGTATGTATGAAAAAAAAATAAAGATTTAGTTACAATACATATTTACAAGTCTTAAATAATTAAGCTATCAGGGCAAATACAAAATTAAGAAAGTTTTCTTTACATATATATTAGCTCTAAGATTAGGAGGTATGAGAGTAGAGATGTAGCAGTTAGTATATTGTATGTAGTCCATTCTAGTCTCTGAGTTAGATAGATGTTGTCCATAGTCAATAAGTCACCTAACTGGTTCACAAGGATGTCTCTTGTATATCACGTTATATCTGTTCTATAACTCAATAGGTTTATATGTTTCTTACATGTCGTCCACCGTTTGTTAACTTGTATTATGGATTTTTATATTTCTATCATTTTTTTATATTCGCCCTCAAAAAAATAGTGATGTCCTCCAACATAGAATATATCAATAATTGATTCTGTATAAATCGATCATTTTTATATTACTAGTTTCATATTTAGCTCCCTCAACAACCTATTGAATAACTCAGGCAAGGAATAAATAAAAAGACGTAAAAATACAAAATAAAAATCAATGTACCTACTATTAATCGATTATATTGCAATCATCAATTTTGTAAGGTACTCTAGGATGTACTATATCAGAAGAATAAATAAAACCGATTCAATTTAAACTAGTTTCGTATTTAGCGCCCTCAATAACGTAATAATGGACTATAACATCAAATATGATTAAAATAGATTATTTTATCAGCATCTTTTCCGAATTTTACGATCCTCATATCCTTACAATGGACCTCAACACCGAGTATATGTGAAGACATATAGTTTCAGTATCAATCTGTCACTATGTGTGTTTCATATTAAAATAATAATAGTTTAATCAAAACTCAATAAAGATGTCCAATGATGCTTATATATCCCATAAAAATCAGCTATCAGATATTTGGTTTTAACCTTCTTAATCTTCTATTTTTTATTTTTATTTGAATACAAAATCTAAATACTAGCATGTGAATAATTATGTTCCAGGTTGGCCATCCTTATTTGTCTACTCAACTGGAAAACGCAGTGGCTAATCACTGTCCCAAAGATATTTTCCAACTAGCGAGTGAAGGAGCTGATGTGTGTGGGTCGACTCAGTCTGGGGACAGCTTTCTGCATATGGCCGTAAGAACAGGCAACAGTGCCACCATCAAAGCTCTTGTTTTCCTGAATGCGGACCTGGAAGCTGTGAACTCTTGTAATGCCACTCCACTAGAGGTAGCAGTCAGACATAACAGCGCATCTTCTGTGAGGGCTCTGTTGATCACCGGTGCTAAATATGACAAGCGTTTGTCTGGAGGAGACACCTACCTCCATGTTGCTGCTGCTGGAGGATTCAACGAAGCCTTGGAAGCCTTGCTAGAACGAGGAACCGACTTGAATGAAAAAAACCAACTTGGGGAAACTCCATTATTTCAAGCTGTTAGAGCGGGCAACATCCAGGGTATTAAGTTGTTACAAAAGAAAGGAGTGGATTTCAGTGTTTTGTCAGGTGTCAAGTTGAAAGATGGTGAAAGTATAGTCCATTATTTAGCTCGCTCAGGAAATGTTGAAATCCTCAGAATATTGGCAGATAGGAAGGTACCAGCAAACATAAAGAATAACAGTGGCCTTACGCCATTGCATGTCGCCTGTAATCCTTCAGTCATCAGAATTCTCCTCAGGATGGGAGTGCCTGTAGAGAGCCAGGATAACACCGGAAGAACTCCGTTAATGATAGCTTCAAGAAATAGCAGAGCAGATATTGTAAGTTTGTTATTACTAAGTCGGGCTGATCCCAAGATAAAGAACAAAGAAGGACGGACTGCGCTTCACTACGCCGCTGAAGGAGATTTTTTTGAATCGACGGTGGAAATGAAGGACCAGGATCAGAAGGCCACCTTACACCTAGCTGCGGAGAAAGGGCAACCTTTCGTGGTGACGGCGCTGCTTCATGCGGGGGCGGTGGTGGATATGAAGGACCAGGACCAGAAGACAATTTTACACATGGCAGCAGAGAAAGGGCACGTTGCCATGTTGACGGTGCTGCTTGATGCCGGGGCGACTGTGGATATGAAGGATAAGGACCAGAAGACCGCCTTACACCTGGCTGCAGAGAAAGGGCACTCTGCAATAGTGATGACGCTATTCGAGGCCGGGGCAGCGGTGGACATGAAGGATAAGGACCAGAAGACCGCCTTACACCTGGCAGCATGGAAGGGGCTCACAGCCGTAGTGACGGCGCTGCTCGATGCCGGGGTGGCGGTGGATATGAAGGATAAAGACCAGAAAACCGCCTTACACCTTGCAGCACAGAACGGACATGCTGCCGTGGTGACGCTCCTGCTCGATGCAGGGGTAGGGGTGGATATGAAGGATAAAGACCAGAAAACCGCCTTACACCTGGCAGCATGGAAGGGGCACCCTGCTGTGGTGACGGCGCTGCTCGATGCCAGGATGGCGGTGGATATGAAGGATAAGGACCAGAAAACCGCCTTACACCTTGCAGCACAGAACGGACATGCTGCCGTGGTGACGCCCCTGCTCAATGCAGAGGTAGGGGTGGATATGAAGGATGAGGACCAGAAGACCGCCTTACACCTGGCAGCAGAGAAAGGGCACTCTGCAATAGTGATGGCGCTGTTCGAGGCCGGGGCAGCGGTGGACATGAAGGATAAGGACCAGAAGACCGCCTTACACCTTGCAGCACAGAATGGACAAGCTGCCGTGGTGACGCCCCTGCTCAATGCAGGGGTAGGGGTGGATATGAAGGATCAGGACCAGAAGACCGCCTTACACCTAGCAGCAGAGAAAGGGCAATCTGCAATAGTGATGGCGCTGCTCGAGGCCGGGGCAGTGGTGGACATGAAGGATAAGGACCAGAAAACCGCCTTACACCTGGCAGCATGGAAGGGGCACCCTGCTGTGGTGGCAGCACTGCTCGATGCCGGGGTGGCGGTGGATATGAAGGATAAGAACCAGAAAACCGCCTTACACCTTGCAGCACAGAACGGACATGCTGCCGTGGTGACGCTCCTGCTCGATGCTGGGGCGGTGGTGGATATGAAGAACCAGTGGCAGGAGACAGCCTTACACCTGGCAGCAGAGAGCGGCCACACTGCCGTGGTGATAGCGCTGCTTGATACAGGGGCAGACCAAGAAGTTAGGGAAGATAGAGGTGACACACCACTAATGCTCGCATCTTTTAGAGACCACTTGGCAGTGGTGAAGTTGCTCGTTGGACGCGGTGTTGATGTCAATGCCAGGGCTGATGATGGACAGACTGCCTTACGCATTGCTAATCTGTACAACAAGAAAGCTGTAGCAGACTACCTGAGGTCCAGGGGCGGTGTAGAGTGATCTGGACAGCCTGGTTGGCCTCTCTGCTCCATCTTGGCCACTTTATATCTTCTTCTTTTGATAAAACAGCTTTGTTAAATGTTTAATTTGTGATGTTATTTTTGTGAAATATACTTTTTATGATTGATAATAAACGAATAATTTCATGAAATATTGTTATTTGTTATACCTCCTTTTTTTTTTTAATTTTCGTCCTGTTTGAAAGTTTTTATTTACTTTCATTAATATAGCCTTTGGTTTTAATTGATTTATTACCTTGAAGTACACTTAATAAAATTATTAATTTTATTTTTGAATGATAATGGTTGACCTTGATAATATATGTTGAAGAAATTGGTCCGGGTAGAGGTCACTGAATGAATTTCTCGTGTAATTTGAGAAAAACTTTATTGATAGCCAACGTTTTCAGGGCTATATGCAAAATACAGACAATATAAGAAAATTGTACAAATATATTAAAACATTTTAAATATAAATACACCAAAAGTAAGGTGAATACAGGCAATAAAAATGATAAAGATGTACAGTAAGGTAATTATGAAGGTTAAAATATATGAGTGTATAATATAAACTACGAAGTGCCAAAAAGGTAGTAACCCACACCATGAAGAAAATAATAATAAAACAGAAAGTGTTGAAAAGTAAAAAAATAAGGTAATACAAATAAAAACTGAATATAAAATAGGAATGTGAAATGATAAAAATGATATGGGTGAATGTTGAAAGTGATAAGAATTATGCACTAAAAATTATTGGTAATAAAAAAGTAAGAAATAAAAATCTAGAAACCAAATTATATAAAATAAAATGAAATTGAAAATAAAATAAAAATTTTTTTTAGAAAATACAGTATTAATATTGATAGGTAAAAATACTTTATACAAGTGTAAAGAATATTAATTGCATAAGAGAAAATGTAAGAAGAGAGTTTATATAAGTGTAAATAATATCAATTGCATAAAAAATAGGTATGTTTAAAGTTAAGTAAGTGATAATACAATCAGGCTATATTGGACTAAAATACGTATAAAAAACGGCAAGGATATGATATTTAGGGTGGGAAATAGATAACTAAACAAATAAACGCCGTACAGTAATAGTGAGCTTGGAAGTATGATAATAACGGTAAATTGTGTATAGTATTGTTTTAGGTTATGAGGGAAAGAAATTAAAATGAAATGGAGGAGGGAGGATGAGTAAATAGTGCAAAACATAAGTTACCTGCGGGGGGTCCTCACTGGCTATGAAACACAGACTGATATAAAATTGAGACAGAAGGATGGCCCCCCCACCATTACTAAGTGTAAAAAAATTTCCCAGAATATAAAAGCCGTTACAATGGCTGTAAGTAACATAAAGAGAAAGAAGCAGATAGGTTGAAGCCTCATATAAAAACTTGAAAATCCGCACACTCTATATATATATATATATATACGAGGGGTGATCAAAAAGTTCCAGGACTGATTTTTTATTAATTTATTTAAAAAATCTACAGGCTATTGGACGTCGTCCCCTTCAAAGTACTCTCCTTGGGAAGCTATACATTTTTCCCAACGATGTTTCCACTGTGTGAAGGACTTTGAGAAATCATCTTGTGAAATGGTGTGTAGCTGCTCCAGCGATTTTTTTTTAATGTCATCTACGGACTCAAATCTCTTTCCCTTCATGGGTCTCTTAAGTTTTGGAAACAAGAAAAAGTCTGCAGGGGCAAGGTCAGGTGAATATGGAGGCTGGAGAATGACCGTCATTCCATTTTTGGTGCAGTAGTCGCGAATGAGCAGTGCGGAATGAACAGGCGCATTGTCATGATGCAGCACCCACTCACCGCTCCGCCACAACTCTGGTCTCTTCCTCCTTATTGCCTCGCGCAAATTTCTCAGGGTTTGAAGATAACGAAAGCGGTTAATGGTCTCACCTCGTGGAAGAAATTCATGGTAAACAACACCCTTCCAGTCGAAAAAAACAGTAAGCATGACCTTGACGTTTGATTTGACCTGACGTGCTTTTTTGGGGGTTGGGGAGGATTATGTCTTCCATTGCGATGACTGGACCTTCGTTTCCACGTCGTAGCCATAAACCCACGTTTCATCTCCAGTAATGACTTGTTTTAAGAAGTTTTCATTGGCATTTGCCATTTCAAGAAGTTCCTGACAAACTTGAACTCTGTGTTCTTTCTGCTGCTCAGTCAACAGTCTCGGAACAAACTTTGCAGCCACCCTTCTCATCTGCAAATTTTCTGTTAAAATCTGTTGACACGAACCAAATGAAATGTTCAATTCTTCAGCCATCTCACGAATGGTTAGTCGACGATTAGAACGCACGAGACTGTTCAATCTTGCAATATGATCGTCGTCAGTCGAAGTTGATGGGCGCCCTGAACGAGAATCATCTTCACACGATGTCCGGCCTTCCTTGAACCTTTTGTACCACTCATGACACCTTGACCGACTCAGACATTCATCACCGAAAGCCACTTGCAACATTTGAAAAGTTTCAGTAAACATTTTACCCAACTTCACACAAAACTTTACGCAAACGCGTTGCTCTTCCTTTACATTCATTTCACAAAATCGCCGAACACAAAAAACTTTTTTTTACGAAAACAGCAGTAACTTTGCAATGAAGAAGGTTATCAACAAACTGAATAAACAGCTGAGCTCAGGAAGAGTCACGCTAAACAATGCTGCCAACCGCACTGCTCTATGACACTCCATTGCCGCGCAATCTCAACAGTCCTGGAACTTTTTGATCACCCCTCGTATACATAATATTGGCACACTGGGGGGAGGGGGAGAGAGTCATTAGGAAGTGGAGGTGGTTAGTTCTTTTGAATTAGGTCTAGTATGTGTCTGTAAACTATTGATAGGTTATTTTTGTCAGTCTTTATGTTTAACGGATTTTTTTTTCGAGGTTAATATATAATGATTCTGTAATTAGTCTTTTGGTATAATTAGGAACCGTGGCGAGAACAGAGGATTGGTCAAAGTTAAACGTGTGATTAAGGGTCAAAGCATGTTCTGATAATTTGGAAGCAGATATGTTCCGGGTAGATATAGAGGTCTTATGTTGTGATAGTCGTCTGTAAAAGTGGTTTTTTGTTTCCCCAATGTAGGAGGAGGTATAGTTTGGGGCAGAGCAGGGGATCCGGTACACAATAATGGAGAGGTTTTTAATGGGGATCGGGTCTTTTAAATAGTGAATAGTTGGGATAATTTGTGGTATGGCTTAAAACCAAGGCGAAGGTTGGGAAAGGTAAGATTTAAAATTTTTTGGATATTGTTAGAGAAAACAGGAATATAAGGAAAAGATCGGTATATGAAGGAACTGGGTGTCGGTACTGTTGGGTATGGGGAGGGGTAAATTACGTTACTAGGGTTTTTAAGGGGGTCTAGTAGTTTATTGGTAATGTGGGCTGGGAAGTTATTAGAGAGTAGTATGTTTTGGATTCGTAGGATGTTGGTTGGTCGAAATTGGGTGTCTGATAGGGATAAACACCGGTGAATGAGGTTTTTTGCTGTATTGATCTTCTGGTGGTAAGGGTGCTGTGAGAAAAAATTGAGGAGTCTGCCAGAATATGTGGGTTTGGTGTACCAATCAAAGGACAAGGAGCCATCATTATTTCTTATAATGAGGAGGTCAAGAAAGGGGAGGGTGTGATTGGTTGCAGTTTCAATGGTAAATTTGAGACGGGGATGGTAGGAGTTAAAGGCTACTAGTTTTTCAGGATTGAGAACTAAAAGCAGATCATCAACATATTTCTTGATGAGGAAGATGTCATGGGGGAATAGAGGGATGATGGAGTCAAGAAGGTCATTAAGAATGTCTGGAGCAAGGCAATTACCCATGGCCAGACCTGAGATTTGATTGTAAAATTTACCATGGAAACTAAGGTATCCGGATTTACAGCATAGTGTAAGGGATTCAAGGCAGGAAGTGAGGCAAAGAGTGGTGTGCGGTTGGATGATATTCCATTTTTTTTTCCTATAATGCTGAGGGCTTTGTCAATGGGGATATTGGTGAATAGACTATCCCCATTATTCTTTGTAGATGGTGAAAAAAGTATAGAGAATGAAATATAAAATAAATAAAAACTGAGCAGGATATAATAAAATGAAATAAAATAAAAACCGATTATCAGTGCGACCGATCCACAAACTAATAATTAGGATAATATTAATTTAAACAATTATGTAAACATAATATTAAAAATACCATTATTATTTTACTATTACTAATATTATTTAATTTTAATTTTTGCCAATATTAGAGCTCGATGAGCAGTGTCAAATGCAATCTATGCATCTTCATCCATAGGCCTCTGTTAACTTTAACACAATCCTCCAACTTACGTTTCAGTCTATCCACCACCTGTTAACTAGTAGACTCAATTCTGATAATAATGGTTTTAACTTATTACTCGATTCCTAGCAGCACTACAACACATGATGAATAATGGGTTCAGGATTTTATTGTTTCCAGATTGATCTACAAGAGATGATTTGATCTACATCATGCTTAAAAGCCAGGATTCATCATCTTTATAATGGATGAGTGAGCCATTCAAAGGTATACAATTACGACAGAATAAATACTTTATCTGTTACACTCGGCCTAGAACACGGTAACCAACACCTCATGTTCCGAGTATGCAGCTTCCTCATTGCATTAATCTTCAAATGAAACAGCTGTTTTAAAAGGATAGGATATTTAGTAAAACAACATTATGCTCATCAAAATGTAAGGTAATGAAATCAAAACATTTACTCTCATTTTATGTAGGTTTTTATCAACTTTTTGTTGATTTTTTTTTAAATCCCAGAACCGAAAAATTCAGAGTTTTGTGATGAAATGAAGCCTGAAAATTTGTTTTTGACTTTAGAATTTAAAACATTTTACCCTTAAGGGGTGAATTTTTAAAATGAGAATGGCTAAATTTAACTAAAAGGTCGTTTAATAGTTTTGCAATTGATATTAATAATAACTGAAACATCAATATCTATTGGTACTTTTCGTTTCGCCTAAAAAGATTTTATTTGCCATAGTTAAATGTCATGTTTTAAGAAATTATTGAAAGTAAAAATGATGCAAGTATTGTTGAACTTGGCGATACTCTTTTCCCCAATGGTCGTCTTGCAACCACCTGTCTATCTTTATCTTCAATACCTTGATTTAATTCTTGGTTTACCTCTTGATTTAGTTTGAGGTGTATATAAATGCAAATTTCAATAAAACAATCGCATTTATTCAACTTGAAATTACAAAATTAATATTATATTATAATTGTAATAACATAAATTTTCATAATTCTGGCCTTTCTAATTTAAACTTTTAAGTTTATGAATTCAGATTTAATATTGATTGTTATACTGATATCTAAGGATACATTGGGTTTAATCGAGGTTATAAAAAATATACCGAAAACTAATTTATTTTATATATACATTAAAGCCAAAATGAGCCATGCTTTTTCTTGGTTTTCATTTGACACTGCGGTCCTCATTTATAAAAAGTGCCTCAACTCAGCAAATTGTCTCAAATTCATAGATCCAGATCCATCCATCAAAATGAATATCTCTTCAACGCCAACTGAATTAGAATCGAAGATCCTGGCTAGATGAATGTCAACGAAAGATACGTTGCCTAGCCACAGGCCATAGAAAAAGAAATAAAACCTTTTGTAATCACACAAACATACCAATATACATCTTTATACATAATATACAGTCCATTAATTAACTAAACAAGTTGTCTCAGTCTTAAACAGCATATTGTCTCAAAGCACATTGATTTTTTTTTTTTTGCCTACAGATATAAATTATCCAATACAATTTATAAATCACCTCTAAATACAATTCAGAGAAAACTAAATTCTTCTTATCTTGTCCATGTTTTTGAAGTTTTAAATTAGTCTTTGTCCTTGCAATAAATAGTTTCAGTGATTGGGATTCTCAACAGTATGATGGGCCATAATATGTCTTTTCAAAGTACCAGCTTCTGATGCTTTGTAGTCACACTGAGGGCAGTGATGAGGCTTTTCTCCTTTATGTTGTGACATTATATGTATTTTTAGTTTACTTATTATTACTGCTCTGTAATTACAATGAGGACAGTGATGAGGCTTCTCCCCGGTATGACAAGCCATAATATGTCTTTTCAAGTTCCACATTTCTGCTGCTTTATAGGGACAGTCAGGGCACTGATGAGGCTTCTCACCGGTATGATTAACCATTGTATGTATTTTCAAACTAGCCATTGTAACAGCTTTATACTCGCAATGAGGACACTGATGAGGTTTCTCTTTTGTATGAAGGGCCATGATGTGCCTCCTTAACGTACCAGCTTGTGATGCCCTGTAGTCACAATGAAGGCAGTGATGAGGCTTTTTTTCAGTATGTTGAGCAGTTATATGTTTTTGTAAATCAGGCATTGTTACTGCTGAATAGGCACAATGAGGACAAGGATGGTTTTTCTCATCAGTATGGTCGGCCATAATATGTATTTTTAAATTACTCATAGTTACAGCCTTATGATCACAATGAGGGCATTCATGAGTATTCTCAACAGAACGGTGAGTCAATAAATGCCTTTTTAAAGTACATGCTTGAGATGCTTTGTAGTCACAATGGGGGCAGTGATGGGGCTTTTCTCCCTCATGTTGAGACATTATATGTAATTTTAATTTACTCATTATAACTGCTTTATAGTCACAATGAGGACAGTGAAGAGGCTTTTCATCATTATGAGAAGCAATTATATGTCTTTTTAATTTACACATTTCAACAGCTTTATAAGGACAATGAGGGCAGGAAAAAGGCTTTTCATCAGTATGGCTGGACATTATATGTATTTTTAAATTGCTCATAGTTATTGATTTATAGTCACAATGAGGGCATGGGTAAGGCTTATCTTCAGTATGACGGGCAGCTATATGTCTTTTCAAAGTGCAGGCTTGCGATGCTCTGTAGTCACAATGAGGGCAATGATGAGGTTTTTCTTTTTCATGTAGAGATAGTATGTGAATTTTCAACTTACTGATTGATATTGCCTTGTAGTCACAATGAGGACAGTCGTGGGGCTTCTCACCAGTGTGACAGGCCATTATATGTGTTTTTAAATAACTCCTTGTCACTGTTGTGTATTCACAATGAGGGCAGTGATGGGGTTTCTCACTTGTATGATAGGTAATTACATGTCTTTTTAAATGGCTAAGATCTACTGTTTTAAAAACACAGTGAGGACAGTGATGAGGTTTTTCTTCTGAATGGCATGCCATTATATGTCTTTTAAGTTTACCGGCTGTCACAGTTTTGTAGTCACAATGACTGCAGCTATATGGCCTCTCACCTGTATGGCGAGCCATCATATGTATTTTTAAACTGCTCATTCTCATAACTTTATAGTCACACTCAGGGCACTGATAATGCTCCTCAAATTTATGACTGGTATTTATGTGTTTCTTCATATTACTGTAGTTCTCGGTTTTAAATCCACAATGATGACAGTGAAAGGCCTTCTCATCACAATACCGTGATATTAGATCGACCTTCATTGTAACATCTAATTCTTCCTGACTAATATCCTCTATTTTACTGATTGTGTCCTCGGCACCTAAAAAGAATATGCATTTTAAATCTTATTATAAAAAATAAAACAAACTAATCAATAGAAAAGACTCCCTTTATTATTCACTAGTTATTTCAACTAGAGCAATCTATTCAAGTTTTTTTAAAATTTATTTATTGGTATCTACAACTGTATTACAATAATACAACAAGTAAATAGGCTAAGTGATATATAATGACAAGTAGAGAAACTACCCACTGGTAGTACTCAAATCAAAGTTCAAGTAAGGAGGTCACGTGGCCATCTTCTTTTCAGACGCCTCGGAAGGATTATCGGGAATTGAAGAGGAAGCTAGGTTTGAAACTAGAGGGTTTGAGTGGTAATGAAGTTTGTTATGAAAGGAGAGATACCGGATTCTGGCCAAATCAGCAACAAAAGGGACATTAAAGTCGTTATGGATGATTTTGTTCTTAACAAAATAAGGACCATTGAGGATTTTACAAAGGATTTTGGATTGTAAGGATTGGATACGAGAGGAATTTGATGGCTTAGAGGAGCCCCAAAGCTCTACTCCGTAAGTCCAAATAGGTCCTATGATGGTCATGTAGATGAGTCTTTTGTAGTTAATTGGGAGTTCAGAGTGTTTGTCTAGTAAGTGTTGAAGTAGCCTGAAACGTCGAGCGGTTTCTTGTCATTTCAGTCTTCTTGGATTCCAGGTTAATCATTTGTCGAGGTGCAAACCAAAGTATCGGATCTATTCTACAGGCACCAGAGGGATATTATTAAAGGATACTGAAGGGCAGGAAGTCATTGGTTTACGACGTAAGGTAAAAGTGATTTGATGCGATTTTTGAGAATTTATTTTAATTCTCCAGTTTTGACACCATTCTTCAAGATCAGTGATATGGGATTGGAGGCTTTGGGATGCAATAACTGGATTGGTGTTGACTGATAATACACATGTATCATCAGCATACGTGGTAAGGATAGTATTAGGATGAGTTGGGATGCCAGCTGTATAAACTGAATATAGGATTGGACCAAGGATACTACCTTGAGGAATCTATTCAAGTTAAAATTGTTCCATTAGATTGTACACTCATAAAATTAAATAAAAAAAAACAACAACATAACAAATGTTAGTTGAAGGGCAGAATCTGAATAAGACTATGGATTAGTAACCAAGAGGAATGAGCTAGAAACTAACTATATACAAACATGAACAATGAAGCGAAACTTACTTCCCAAAATTCTAACCAAAAATAACTAAAAACTATTATAAATGTACCATTAAAAACTTTAAAGGGTCTTGAACCATCATAGAAGAGGCAATCCTGACAAGATCACTCGCAGCCAACTAGTTTCAATTCCCAAGGATCAGGTACCCACTTTCATTCAACACATGAATAGTTCTAGAGATAAAGTAGCAATTTAATTTTCTGTCATGTCCTTTTGATGCCGCTGCAACCCTATTCGTCGTCATCATTAACACATGTGGCATGACGTCCGGTCACAGGGACTGGCCTCCTCTAAGAGCCTCTGTCAGTCAGCTCTGCCTTCTGTAGCTCTCCAGTTCCGAACACCAAGCAAAGTCCTGGTACCATTGGTCATGCTGTCCATCCTGGGTCCAGCCATCTGATCTGCCTCCCCACTCGTCATTTAGAGTGCAGCTCCTCAATCATAACATTTTTGGGTATTTTAATGATGTTCATTCTGGCTACATGACTGATGTCCTATCTTAGTTTGCCAAGTTTAATGAAGGTGAAAATGACGAGGCAAATAGAGAATTAGTTCTTTATTATTAGAGAAATTAGTTTCTTATTCTTCCTTCATTTCCAGACTTCACCCACCTTTATTAGGCCCTAGATCCTCTAGAGGACTCTTGGCTAATACGCACCGTTCAAGGATCCTACAAGATTAGAAGACCAATATCCAGAAAGAAATTGCCAACTTAACACTTGCTATGCTGGCAAGAGGGCAGGACCTTGAGCATGGCAAACTGAGCACTCTACCACTGAGCTACTCTGCTCTCCATACCTCGTAGTATCAACTGCCATTAATATCCAAGCACTGCTGCAGCTATCCATCTCCTCACTCCCCATATTGACAGGCATCGCTTGCAACTCCACATTTCCCACATTCTCACCCTGCCGGTTCATATCTTGACATAACTTTTCTTTTCGTTTCTTTAGGATTTCAACCTCTTTCATACTAGCAGCATATCTCATCGTCCAGCAAAACCTTCCTGTAACTGTAATAGCAAACATTTCCTGTAAAAGTTCCTGTTTATATTTGATGGCATCAACATTATAAATTAAGATTACCTGAAATTTTGACTTTCTTAGAACTTTTAGAGATCTAATGTACGCCGCCTATTTTTTGTTACTCTTGTTTCTTATTGTATTATCTTGCTTCTCGAATGAATGACATTCTCTAACTTCCAGTAAATAAACACATACTTAACACTTTTAAAAACCTGCGAGTGGACAAATAAATTGGCGCCCACTTCATGATTGGCAGCGCAGATCAAATAGGACCAAGTTTTACGTCTCAACATAGAGCCTGCTGTTCTACTCCATTTATTTTTACTACTTGCTATTGTTGAAACTTGACAAATATCACAACATAATAATACAGCATGTTTAATGAGAGCATTTTCAGTACTCCCGTTATTAAAAGGTCTCACTATTTTGGCTTTTGCCCTCAGAACCCAAATACTATCAATGTATTGGGTTGTAACATATGAAATGTCAGTGAAGGTATTTGCAAAAAAATTATTAAACAATACTTTTATTAATCAAAATAGGATCCTTCACTTTCAATTCACTTCTCCCTACGTGAAAAAAGCATTTCTATTGCTATGTTTCTACTCTTAAATATCTCTTGAATATATATATAGATATTTGGGATGCCAGAGTCTCATTTAGGATGAGTACTCAAATTATTATTTATACTTCTTAATCTTAATTGGGTTCCTTTCCAAAGGTCTATTCTTGTGTTTACCAATTTACTTATCTATTATACCTTAAATATATTATTTATAAATAAATAGTGTATCTGGGGTATGTAAGCACCAAAAGAATTATAGTAAGGGTCGTTTATTCATTTAATTTCAACAACGTTAATGATTCAGATTTTAATAATATATATAAATAGGATTGCCATAAAATACATTACAGGAACTAAACTAAACTTATCTGTGGACAGGGGTAAATTGGGTTACAGGTCGGTCTTCTTGCTCAACATCTCCGCCCGCTTCGTTCGGCCGCTCTTCTCTCTCGGGGTATCCGTCTTCTTCCTTCCGGCCTCGTCTCCCGAGTACCTTCCTACTGTGCGTCTCTCCCCCGAGTACCTTCTTCAGCCTCCTATTTCAAGAGTTTTCTTCTCTCCCCCTCTCCTTCCTTCTCCACTATCTTGGACCATAAATCCATAAGGGGACCAAGGGTCTGTTCATTGTCCCAAACATACTCCCTTTCATGTGTCCCGACATGACACATTTTCCCCCCTCAGCATCCCTTTCATGGTGCCGCCTGCATCAATACATAGCACTATCCCCGCTCTGTAGAAATTAGATGTCAAGGAAGAAGTGAAGTCCTGGAAGGCTGATTTCAGGGTGTTTTTGTTGTCAAATTCATTATTTCTTAAAAAATTATCCAAACAACGGAAAAAGTAAAAATCAGTTGTAGAAAGGTCCAGAGAATATGGTGGGTGAGGAAGGTACCAAGACTTTGCTTCTTCCTTGACACCTAATTTCTACAGAGCGGGGATAGAAATGCTTTTTTCACGTTGGGAGAAGTGTATTGAAAGTGAAGGATCCTATTTTGATTAATAAAAGTATTGTTTAATAATTTTTTTGAAAATACCTTCAATGACATTTCATATGTTACAACCCAATACAATAGACCAAAAATTCTTCTAAGGATCCTTCTCACAAATCCTAGGATTACGAGTTCAGAAGTTAAAGTTGAATTTTGGGGAGTGGCCTGTGGTGTAGTAGTTAGAATAACAAGCTACTATGCCCAAGATAGCGGGTTCGTAGCCCGCCAGGGATTTTTTAAAAGGGAGTAAAAAATCCTTGGATATACCATCCTTTGGAAACGGCGATCCCAAGCCTGTACATTGTCAGGTACTCTTTAAACATCCATTTCCTAATTAAACCTGGATAGATACAATTTAAGAATGCCACTGTAGCATCATCGTCTGATTAGTATAAGCATAGCAGCATAAAGTGAAGTTAAATAAAGAAACAAGTTGAACTTGGGTGATTTGTTGTTTTAGTAGCCCTAAATAGCACTTGTTCTGTATTAAACTTCAATTGATTTATTTATACATTTTATTGTAAGAGTTCACCATAGAGCCTAAATGAATAAAATTATTTCACACGCTCAAACCTGAAGTCTCCAATCGTTATGCAGACATCCTGCCGGCCTCTTTTTGCCTCCTCAATAGATATCCTTCTCTTAATGCCTAAAAACAGAATATCCAAACCAGTATATCCGAGTTTTGTTTGTTTGTTTAGTTAAAGTCCTTTTTATGCTGCTTTGGCCAATCGGATTATGCTAGAGTGGGACCACTAAACTTTGTATATCCAAGTTAAATTAGGATATAAATTTTTAATGACTAACTGACATCGTACCAGCTACGGACCCCCGTTTAACGTCCCTTCCAAAGGATGGCATAACCAAGGATTTTTCACTCCCTTTAAAAAATCCTAGGGCCACCTGTCGGGCCACGAAGCCGCGATCTTGTGTTTAGTAGGTTGTTATGCATACAAAAAAATGGAGAAGTTTAGCATTCCTTTTGACAAGGATGAAAAATGTATCCGAGCTTTAGACTGCACATTCCAGACCACTATTAAACAAGAGGCATGGACGGATGTCAACACTGTGGTTGAGGCCTTGATAAGCTCCAGAATCTCAATAGACGTCTCTGATTGCCTCAATAGAATATCTCACCAATTTTATTTAATATTTCTCAGCACCATCATTCAGGCCTATTGTGCACTTATATTATAACGGCATTATTACAACACAATATTAGCTGACTCTACAAATCATAATAGACTACAAATATTATTATTCTGGGCCTGGTAATGCATAATGCTGAAAACACTATCAATTTTAGACCCTCTAATCTAAAATCTCTGGTATTTTATTATTTGTTATCTTCTTCAAAGTAACCTAATCCATTTGAAGCAACACTTTGCTTCTCATTTCCAGGGTCCTTCTCGCAACAACTTAGCACATCACGGTCGTTTGTTCTGCCAGTTGTATACAGCTTTTTTTTCCCCATACAATACTTAATTAAGTTTTTTCATGTATTGCGCATACCATTACAGCCTTTTTTGGCCAGCTTGTCCGCTTTCTCATTACCTGTTATGATGGCATGACCCGACACCAATTCCACCCTTACTTCTCAGATTGAGCATGGCACTTTCCATAACTCTGAAGTTAAAACACTCCACCTTCTTTATTCCTACGTTTCCTAAACGTAAAAGTTTGGAGGGGGTTCCTAGTTAGAGGAGTCTTTTCTGAGTCAATAATGAATTTGAATACAAGGATGAAGTATTATAATATATTAGTAAAATATGAGGAACTTCGGTCGTAGCGATTGCTAAAAGTCCTCTTAGGTGACCTTATTTCTACATCACCATCTTAAATATTTTGCAATCTAAAAAATTGGCTTGGAAATATACCTCAACAGAACAAAGTGACAAGTTATTTGCCAAGTAATGGGTAACTCATGATCAGTGATTTCAACAGGCATAATTTCCTGTTATATGAAAAGGCTATTTAATATATCTCTAAAGGAACAGGAAATTATGTCAGATATTAATATCAAAATAACAACTTTTTTATTTATTTTTTTGCTGGAAAGAAATGGTGAGGTTACAGATCCTAACATAACTCAACTGCCCCTAATATCAAGCTGCAAACCTGAAGAATAAGTTCCAAATAGTTTAAGAAACAAAATAGTTTATCACTATTTAAGTAACTATTTTTATTACTTCCACCCTGACCATTTTCATCTCCATATTCATACAATCAACTAATAATTATTTAAGATAAAAATAGTTTTAGTTTAAGAATTAGTATAGTTTGAAGTTTCAGTATCTAGTTTTAATATAAATAGTTAGTGATATAATTGTATAATGTAATATATCGTCGCTGCAAAAATTAAATATGTTTGGTAAATTATTGTGATATGTTGGAAATTCCTGAGCAAGAAACTGATTGAAGTTTGTTTACAAGCTTAACCCTTATGGTCTTAAGTCATCTCTCATGTAACGACAGTTCTTTGTCACTGCAATCCAACATCGATTCGGGAATGACAAGTCAGAACCTGTCGAAAATTCTAATAATATTTGAAATTTTTTGCATTTTTACTAGTGAGAATCACGTATAAAGAGCTAGTGCTGAACCAATCTGTTAAACATGAAACATACTTATGCAAAACAGTCTTAATAATAAACATTTAAAATTATTACTATTTATACATCATAATTAGAAATAAAACATCGAAACAACCACAAATTAAAAAAATAAAATAAACTTACAAGCTGACTCGATTTCTTCCGGTATTTCTTCTTTTATAAAAACAAAAGAGTTACTGATATCTAAAAAAAAAAAAAAATAATAATAAGTATATGGGTAACTGTTCCGCAGGTTGTCGCTTCGAGTTGAGTAACAAATTTTAACTGTTTATTTGTTTCATTTTTAATATTATTCAAAAGTACTAGTTACTATAGGTGTTAGTATAGATAAGAGAATGTAATTATCTGTAATGAATATATTTCAGTAATCATTTTATCAAGAAATGGATATTTCAACAAACACATCGAAGTATAGATGATATAGTTTTTTATAATTATAAATTATAATTATAATTATTGGTCAACTGTTTTGATTTTGATAATCGCATTCTCTTTTCCATACTGAGGTTCATAATAACTTGTATTATTTGGGAAATAGTAAAAGGGAAATGAATGAAAAATTAAAGCTTGCTGTGACTCAACTCAAAGTGACAACCTGCGGAATAATTACCATTAATTATAAACTAATATTATTATCAACTTTAAATTATGAGAAAATTAATACAACAATCCAATTTTACACAAAATTAGAAATAATGCCAAACTAGAAGGAATATGTAATTAATGAAAACAGAGAATAATAATTTAATAATACTATATTATGATTTGTTTAAAACCATCTAAATTGATTTGGTGCAAATTTGGGACGATGATTTTATGACTAAGTGCTCAAATTAGGACTTTTTCTGTTATTGACATTGTCTGTTAAACGTTGGCACAATTAAAAATAAGTTCTGCTTATTTTTCTGTTATCATTGACTGCACTCCCTCACCAATTCAATCCACCATAAATTAGAACATGTTGGCTGGTCGGTGAGGATGATAAAGAAAAAATAATTTTTTTAATTTATACGCCAATGTTTCAACACAAACTTATAAAAAAAAGAACCGTCTTAACAGAAGTACGATATTTAAAAAAAATAGTTATATTGACCATCACTAATTAATTAAAATTTTCACTGCTTAAGAAACTACTTTCATCAAAATAAACCAGTAATGCTTATAATAATTCCGATGGAGATTAATATTATACTCGCAAAGCAACACAAAGCTAGTTATCAGGAATTCTGCTAGATAGCAGTGGTGTGACATTCTGAACTAAATCTGACTCTATTCTTAAATTGCACCATATTTTTAAATCTAAACAAATTTCACTCAAAAACAAAAAATCAATTGAGTATTATACCAAAATCGAAGAAGCATATTAATTTTTTTTTTTTTTATTTAAAAAGGAGAAACTTACAGGCAGCCTCAATTTCATCTGGCTTTTCTTCTTTTTTACAAATGAAAGAGTTACTCATATCTGAAAAAGTGCACAATCATTATGAATATATGATTAACTAAAAAGCATTAATACATTTCCATCTCAATTTAATGGCTCTGTTTTATACTCAAACTAGAAATCACCCCCAAATTTATTGGATATATATATATTTTTTATATTATTTTTTTTTTAAAGGTCACCTGTGGTCTAGTGGTTAGCGTAACAAACTACTAAACCCAAGATCGCGGGTTCGTATCCCGGCAGGTGGCCCTAGGGTTTTTTTAAGGGAGTAAAAAATCCTTAGTTACGCCGTCTTTCGGAAGGGACGTTAAACGGGGGTCCCGAGCCTGTACGATGTCAGGTACTCGTTAAAAATCCCTATCCTAATTAAACCTGGATAGGCAAAATTTAGAGCTCCCACTGTAGCATCGTCCGATTAGCCATAGCAGCATAAAGTGACGTTAAATGAACAAACAACAACATATATATTTTTTAGGAACTTTCCATCATAGGTTAATATATTATATCTACAACCCTGGTGAATAAGTAGTTAAGTCAAATTTCCTCCAAAATGAGTTTCTTGAACTTAATTGAAAGGAAAATATTTGACGGGAAGATCTAATGTGGGATAAGATAGTCTGGAGGTCCAGTCAAAAAAAAAAAAACACTAAATAAGACAAACTTATTTATTGTAAGTGCCGACGTTTTGACGTACGTTGTAGGCCATCTTCAGGGTTATGAGAGAAAAACAGAACAGAAATAACTACAAAAAACATTGCAATACCGAGAAAGCATGTAATAAAATCAGAAATTGAAAGGTAATGAAATTAGCGATGGATATAATAATAAGGGCATATATGAATACAAGATTACAGCATAAGATTACAAAAAAGTGGTAATGTCAAGCAATGATAAAAAAAAGAAAGATAAACAGTAATATACAAAATGAACATAAAGAGAATGTACAAATATAAAATTGTGAGATATTAAAATATGGAACCTGGTTAAATTACAGGTGATATATAGAAATGTAAAATGGTAATTCACTAATAGAAAATTATATAAGTAAATATGTATGAAAATAAATGCAAAATATGATGTAAATTATATAAAGATAATAAAAGTATGGGATGTTATTTAATATTGAATTTATATTAATACAAACTATGGTGTTAAAGAATAACTATAGAAGGAATGTATAGAGAGTAAAGATATAAAATTCTGGATTGTAAATGACGGTAAATATTAAAATTGTGATGTTTTGTTAAAACAATTGATGGATGCCTAGAGATGAAGAGAGAATCGGGTAAGGATGATGGGGATAGATAAGGATGAAGGGAAGATATAAAAATCAAAAGTGTACAAACCTGATGGAAGGCTATGAGCCTGATAGAGCTTGTATTATGAGACTTCCTAGGGCGGGTGACAAAAAATTCTAACGGCCAAAAGTATAGCTGAAGGTAGAGGAAATAGGAAAAAAGGGGGGGGTGAATATATAGGTGAAATAATGACACGTAAATAATGTAGGAAAATATTAAAGTTAAATATTACCATAAATTGAAAGTTAAAAAAGTGAGAAATTAAAATATTAAAATACATCAAGGTGTCAGAATGTGTAATTAAAATGGAGAGGATTATATTCATAGATAACAAAATGATTATAGGAAGCAGTAACAAAATAATTTATGTTTTTTTGAGTAGATTAAATATTTGGGAGAAGGTTGAGGAAAGATTATATGAGTCGGTCTTAAGATTGATAGCGGAGTATTCTAAATTGATGTTTCAGAGAGGATGCGTTTATCATAGTTGGGAACTGACGAAAGGATGGAAGTATTGTCAAAGTCAAAATTATGGTTCAATATGCTCGGCATTACCACTTTTTTGTACTCTTTATGCTGTAATTTTGTATTCATATATGTCCTTAATATTATATCCATCGCTAATTTCATTACCTTTCAATTTCTTATTTTATTATATGCTTTCTCAGTATTGCAATGTTTTTTATAGTTATTTTTGTTCTGTTTTTTCTCTCTTAGCCCTGAAGATGGCCTGCAAAGTAGGTCGAAACATCGGCACATACAATAAATAAGTTTGTCTTATTTAGTGTTTTTTTTTTTTTACTGACCCCAGACTATCTATCTCCCACTTCTTGTACTTAAGCGTATTTTCATAGTGAATAAGGGGCTAAGTAAGGCATTGACTTGGAAAGGAGTTATTGTTTATATTACAATTCCATTTCAAGCCAAAAACTATGAAAATGAAACCAGTTAACTCTCTTTAGACAAAATCCAACTTAACCACTTATTCACTAGGGTGAAAGATATATTTAATCAGACCTCAGTACCATTTCTGTTAATTATTCATTCTGTTAATTTAAAAAAAATGGCTGATTGCGGAATAAATAATTTATCTGCTATAGTCAATCTCATACCAGAGATACCTACAGATCTATACATCAGCCCCACACACCGAACTATCCTATATATGTACTGCTATTAACAATATATTTTCATAGGGACCATTAAAGACTGGAGAGGTGTTGTTGTGGAGGCCAGGGCCCTAGAAGGGCTGTAGAGCCATGGAAGAAGAAGAAGTGACCATTAAAATTATTATTGCTATAATTATAATTGCTATAACACACATGTAGATTTCTCTTCACTCTTGAAATAATAATTTCATGAAACACATAAGCAACAGAGTTTTTAATTAAGTTCTATTATTTTATCAAATATATGACTGAGTTGATTTTTCAGCAAATGAAGAATTTATAAACCTGGATTAATCAATATATAAAACATTTGTACAACAGAAATATAAATTATTTTATTTTATTTGTTTATAATTTTTAAATAATTTTAATTTGAAGAGAAAAGATTTGTCCAGGTGTACGAAACCGGGTCTCCCACGCATCCGTCGTGGTACTCTGCCACTAGAGCTATCCTGGCAGGTACCTCGGTCAGACAAATCCTTTCTCTTCACCAATCCCATATCCCCGTGTTCTTGCAACTTGCGATGTATACAAGGGGAAGAATGTTCATTGAACATTACTTCAATTAAGATCTTGTTGACTTACGTCATTATATTATCTATAATTTATTTTATTTTATTTGTTTATAATTATTACAATTTTTAAATATTTTTATAAATTATTTTATGAAAACAGGTCAGTAAAATCCAAGATTAATAAAAAAAACTAAAATTGGAATAAAGTAAGTTAATTTTCAATGATCAATTTATTGGAATCCCTCCAACCACTTTTATATTAAATTGATCTATCCATACACAAATTATAAATCAACTATAACGGAACGAACAACTTTTTCACCATAATCCAACAAATTATTCACAATGGGATAAATGTTTAGATCGAATAAAAAAATAAGAAATGAAAGGTTACAAATAAAAATATTCCTCACCGTGATCGGGAACAAACAATTCTTCTTTCACATGAACAAGTCCACCTAATGACACATGATATTATATTTAGAACAATAGTCAATTACTTAATAAGAAACAGAGAACCCAATATACAACATTTAATAGAAATCATTAAAATCATGATTATATTAGGTGTTAAACTGAACAATATTTGGAGAGATGAGAAACCAAATAGACAATTTAACAAATTTGTGAAAAAAAATATATTTAAGTTAAAAAAAATGTATAAGGCCTATAACATTTATTTTTGAAACATACTTTACATAACCCCATGAATACTGACCAACATTGTTTTCTAAAAATATTTCAAATTTATATCCACATTTAACTATATAATTTAAAAAAACAATAACTTCTACCCCATGGCTGTTTATCTCATAATTTTACATAGCAATTCAAAACTCGATGTTAAAAGTTTTATCTTTTGAATCATAACTTAACAACTCAAATGTCATCTGCAAAAGAGTAAAAGATTTACAATACGAAAATCTTACAATTTTGCTCAGTTTCCTCTTCATTTTCCACTTTAACAAAAACCCCACAATCATTCATTCCTGGAAAGAAAGATTTGACAACTATACACTTGTCAATCTCATCCAATATCTATGAGCAGTTATTTCATCCAATTCTTCAAAAATTCAATTATTGCTTATAATGACAAAAGGTCTTCTTACCTACTTCATTCATCGTTAACGAACAATTATTGTTAAATTAACTTAAAATGTTATTAACAGATTTGTAACAGTGTGCTTAGTTAATAACCTACTGTTTCATAAACAATCCAAAGAGGTATAAGTATTGACATGTCAGAAGTAATGTTCCAAAAGAATTGATATATTCTTTTATTAGTTCTCTACTACTAGGTTTTAAATTGATCATTAGAGAACGGATTTATTTTCATTTTCAGCTTATATACATTTTATTGCGAGTTAAAACAACGATCGAAACTTAGAAAATAATTTCTATAAGATCTCCGGATGTTACTCTGCTTATTCCACTCTTATAACATCTCAGTTTAAAACCTCGTATCCCCTAATGCTTATCGTTTCTAGTGAATTTAGTTTATTGTGTATACAGTTTCTTATTAAGCAATTAATAATTGTTCCCAATTTAATATTATATATCACTAGGTGGGCTTATTCTTGTGAAAGAATAATTATTTCTGTAAGGCATTAGAAATTAAATAAATTACAATGATGGATTGGATTGGTGAGGGGGTGCAGTCAATGATAACACAAAATAAGCAGAACTTATTTTTTAATTTTGCCAACGCTTCGGACTACGGTGTAGCCCATCTTCAGGGCAAATAGAAGGTGACTTGTCAAACTAAGATTTGTCAACTGACCTTTTTTTAGCAAAGAAAATGTAATTATGGGAAATGAGTTGATTTTGGTAATCATTTCATCAAGAAATAAAATTTTCAACAAATATTTCGAAGTATAGATGATATATGATTGTTGAAACATTATTTCTAGATGAAATGATTACCGAAGTATACACATTTCTCACAATTAAATCCTTTTTTCCATACAAAGCTCACGATAACTTGTATTGTATATATTGTAATTTAGTGTATATAAATTGTAAACAGAATAAATTGTCACGTCAGAAGTAACTATCGCTGCTACTTATGTACCAAAGATTTGCATTTTGGAAAATATTAAAAGAGAAACGAATGAAAAATTAAAACTTGTTGTGACTCAACTCGCGGAATAATTACCAAAACATTATTTTGTGTCTTAATCTTTAACCTCGGTGAAGACTTGCAATGTAGGTTGAAATAAGTAGTAGGGTATGCAATCCTTGTTTAAATGGTCCTTCTTGATTAATCATGACATAAAACAGCTGTTGCTGATTCCACCCGTTGTGTTTTTTATAACTCCTTGATTGACAGTAGTGATATATTATAGTTAGTTACCTTTCTAAGATAACCGACCATTCTCTGATTATATTCCAACCTTGTAGAGTTTCTTAACAACTTAATCAATTATTTAACGTCTTTATTATTTATTTTAGTTCAATTGTGTAAGCAGCTTTGTCTAGTATATCAAGTAAATATGAATCCTATTGAAGTGTTTGATTCCCTCGAGGATAATTAACGTTACCATGAGGCGAGCATTTATTACTTTATTCAGATTATTTATAATTCCTTATTAAGAATGTTCGCCTCCAAACTGCAGAAACCATAAGGCTAAGGAACTGCTCTTCTACATAGCATTGCCGAAGAAGACAAAACGAAACTGTGCCTGAAGTGGATAACGTTTATGCTTAAAACCCAAATACTAATATTGATGTCATTGATGTGCATGGTAATGAACAAACCACAGCATGCTTCATCGATTATTTTCAGTTATAATCAACCAATAAACATTTTAATCTCCAGCAGTTACAAGGCTCAATTAATTAGGACTAAAGTACGTCATTTTACCATATCCGTTACAAACTAGGCTAAAAAGTAGAAAAAAATCCCTAACTAACTAGCATCAAAGATGAAGAGGACTGAACTTGTTAAAATAAATTAAACCACGTTTTAATAAATTTAAGATAAATCTTCAGAACATTCTAAGCATACAATTGTTTTGATTGAATGATTTTTACAGCAAAATTGTTTACATTTGTGGCATGTCATCGTGGTTGTTACATCTTTTTTCCTTCCGCAAGGAGCGCGTCTTCCTTTCGATTTTTTGCTGGAGGTTCATCGGAATTCCCTTCGTCATTGCTTTTTTCTCGGTACTTAGCTAGAAAAGAAAGGTACTCAGCGGTAAGAAGAAGCTGTAAAATACTTCCAGAAGTTCGGAATAATTATAAAGATAAAATTATGAGAAAAAGGTCAAAAAGGAACGAGCAAGGGATCCAGGATTTTTTTCTGGGAGGGGGTCAACAGGCAGACAGGCAAAAAAATCAACAATTAATTTTAAATAAACTTACGGCATTTATAGAAAGGTTTATTAAAATATCAAAACAATAGAAAAATTACATGTTTAATAAAGACAGTTTTCTGTAATGTTTCCTGCTAAAGATGTCCAGCACTTCATTAATGTTCATTTTTGTCTAGAAGGATATGCATTAAAGCTAGTCCATTCAAACGCTCATCTGTCATCCTGCTGCGAAGATATGACTTTAATCGGCGCAAGGTGGAGGAATATCTCTCAGCAGTGCTAGCAGTCACTGGAAACGTGCACAGAAATTGACAAAGAGTTCTAATATTCGGCAGCACCGTTCCTCTTTTGTAAGCATCTGCTGGATATATTGGGATATTTTCTCTCATCTGTTGCCAATTTTTTAGCTCTCCCTTCAAAGCTAACAAACAAGGAAGGTCATCTTTATTTACTTAAGCGCCTTCCAAAACATCATCTATATCTTCATCACTGAAGCTTTATATTTCAATTTCCTATGATATGAATAAAAATATAGGGGTTATGAGTATCTGAATTATCAGTTTTCAGGTTTGACCAATGGCGGATAACAGTACTCAGAGACCGGCTAATACACAAGTACCGAAGTTTGTAGTTTCCTGAATTGGAATGTATTTAAATTTTGTTTTATCAGAGTATCATCAAGAGGACTTATCACACTTACTGCACCCTGGTAATTTCTTTAATCTTCTCATTATCTTAAACAATTTTTCCTTGAATTATTATACTAAAAACTTTTTTCAATCAAAAAATTTAAAAAGGTGTCCAGGACCTCAATATGACTTTTTTTTATTTTTCATACTTAGGCTATAGTCTCCAAAAAAACTGTCACAAGTAAATGACCAGAAGTTTGGCACATCAATAAGTTATGGAAGGCATATGTAGGCAGAGTTGTGACAGCTTTTTCTACATTTTTTTTTTTATTGTGATTTTTTTTTCAAATCTTGTCTAAAAAAGATTAATTAAATACAGGCTTACTTTTTATTTTTCTAGTTTAGGAGGAGACTTGCAAACAAATAATTTTGACTAAAGTTTAAAAAAACATTGTTTTAATTAATTATTTATAAAATATTTTTGACTTTTGTAATGCATTCGACCTTGGAGCTCAATACTAAACCTGTGTCTTCTTCAAAAAGTTTAGTTTCAGTTGTATGTATACTTCTCTACCTTGTACTGAACCCCAGACCCATTCATGGGTTGTAGTAGCACAGGTTTTTTTTTTTGTATGTATACTATTTGTTTTGTTTTTTAATTCTTTCTCCTAGAAACTACTGCTTTTATTTTTTTCAAATAACTCCAGATTAAGGAATCAAGAGGATTGAAATCAGAAAACCATGATGATCAGTGATGAGCCGATTCACTTGTCTCCAAACCTTTCAATTATCTTTTGTATTCTTAATTGTTTTTATCTCCACAAAAAAGTCTTTTTTTCTAATTTGTGAATTAAAATTAAAATTTCTCTGCCAACAAAGATCCTTCTTTTAGAGACAGTGGTAAATCACTAAAATATTTACAGGAGAAAAACTAAAAGAAGTATAGAAGTTTGAAACCTTATTTATTTATAATAATAATTAAATATATGAGCCATAATTAATAATTAATATTTATTTTGAAAGTGGCCAAAATCCGTTTTCCAATTTTTTGCCGGTTACCATGGTTACATGTACAACTTCATATTATATATCAGTGAAGCATTTCAGGTTGCTTATATTCCGAGCAAATATACGATAAGTTTTTAACACATAAGTTTTCAGAATTAGTTCAATACCTGAACCATGTAGTTTGAAAGTGGCCTAACTCAATTTATTTTACACTTACATCAAGATATTTACTATTGATAATGTCTACTGCGATATACCACCGGAACATCACGATTTCTTCAAATCCCTTTCAAACGCGCAAAATGTCAATGAATAGTAAATCATTTTGTAATAAATTTATGTTTCTAATTTTATGTATAATAATAATAATAATATATATATATATATATACAGACTGTTTTCATTCATTTTTCAGGTACTGAAAAATCTCACATCTTACATAATGTCAAACGCTAAAGAAGATCTAACGAGCCCATCAGAAATGTCTCGGAATTTTTTCTTTTCTATTTTTCAGTGCAGCCTCTAATAGTAAGTTTTATGTGTCTAATGATATAATTTACTGGATAGACAAATTTTCAAAGTCAAGCTTGCTTTAAAATCAAAAGCTGAATAAATATTCAGTTATATCTTGTAATAATTTATGCTTATGCATAACATGTTTTCATTTACCAGCAGCTTTATAATCTCAAAGTATTTCTGTATGTTGTGTAGTTATATGGCATTTTAACTTACTGAACGCTGCTGCTGAAAAGGTACAATGAAAACAGTAATAAAGCTTTCTACTTCCATGATTGACCATAACATGTGATTTTAAATTACTCTTTTCAACCGCTTTATAATCACAATGAGGACACTGATGCGACTTTTCATCTGTATGCTCGACCATTATATGTTTTTTTTAAATTACTCTTTTCAACAGCCTTATAACCACAATGAGGACACTGTTGGGACTTCTCACCTGTATGATTGGTCATCATATGAGTCTTTAAACTGCTCAGTACAACAGCTTTATAGTCACAATAAGGACACTGATGAGGCTTCTCTTCTGTATGTTTGGCCATTATATGTAGCCTTAAATGACTCCTTTGCCTAGCTTTGTAATCACAATGAGGACAGTGATGAGGTTTCTCACCTGTGTGATAGGTCATTATGTGTGATTTTAAATTGACCATTAAAACAGTTTTATAATCACAATGAGGACAATGACGAGGCTTATCACCTGTATGTTTGGCCATTATATGTGTTTTTAAATGATTCCTTTGTCTTGCTTTATAATCACAATAAGGACAGTGATGAGGTCTCTCATCTGTATGATTGGATATTATGTGTAATTTTAAATTAGCGATTGTAACAGCTTTATACTCGCAATGAGGGCACTGATGAGGTTTCTCTTTTGTATGGAGGGCCATTATGTGTATTTTTAAATAGCTCATTGTAACAGATTTATACTCGCAATGAGGACATTGATGAGGTTTCTCATCTGAATGATTGGTCATTCTGTGTGATTTTAAATGATTCTTTTCTCTTGCTTTATAATCACAACTAGAACATTGATAAGGTTTTTCTCCAGTATGACGAGACATTATATGTCGTTTTAAATTGCTCATATTGACAGATTTATATTCACAATAAGAACAGCAATGAGGTTCCTCACCTGTATGATTTTTCATTATGTGTGATTTTAAATTACTCATTAAAACAGCTTTATAGTCACAATAAGGGCAGTGATGAGGCTTCTCACCTGTATGATGGGCCATTATGTGGCTCTTTAATGTGCTAGATACTGAGGCTCTATAATCACAATGAGGGCACGAATGAGGTTTCTCACCTGTATGATGGCCCATTATGTGACTCTTTAATGAGCTAGATTTTGAAGCTCTATAATCACAATGAGGGCATAAATAAGGTCTCTCACCTGTATGATGGGCCATTATGTGATTCTTTAATGTGCAAGATTTTAAGGCTCTATAATCACAATGAGGACAGTGATAAGGCTTCTCACCTGTATGATGGGCCATTATGTGATTCTTTAATGTGCTTGATTTTGAGGCTTTATAGACACAATGAGGACAGTTGTAAGGCCTATCTGGCGTTATAGGTTTTTTTAAATTATCCTTTGTCTCTGCAGAATAAGCATGGTTAGGATTTGGCCTTTGGCTGAGGGATGCTATGGCCATCTTCATCCTACCTTTCAAGTCGTCCTGGTCATTATTCTCTACCTTGCAGAATGAGTCCTTAATACCTAGAAAAATAAAATAAATGTTTATATTGCAATAAGTATTTATAAAAAATGAAGGTATGAAAGGTTTTAACGATAGTTAAGATTTTTAATCGTATAAAAGCCTGCCAGTGTAGGGTTTTTTCTAGAGGCATTATGAAGTTGCGTGATTGCTGTCGTTTTTAAACTTCAGAGAATAGTATTTCTTTCCGACTTGGAAAAAACTTACATGAAAAAATGTATGCCTACTTTTTCTTCTTCAAAGCTAGTCAATTTTGTCATCTATTTAATCTGCAAATTTAACCAGCACACACACACACACACACACACACACACACACACACACACAGAGATATATATATATAAATATATATATATATATATATATATATATATATATATATATATATATACACTGGTTAAATTTCATTATTAAGTTAATTAACTGTTAATAAGAATTTTTTTTTACTATTTTAAATTTTATATAAATAAGATGGAAAAATGATTTACACTAATAGTTTACTATTCTATATGGCAAAAAGTTTTCAGAATGTCGACCCATGGCATCAATACAAGCTCGTAATTGCCTAAGCGCTAGTTCTGCATACCCTGTAATCCTGGGAGACACAAGAATCCATTCTTCTTCTTCGGCAATTATATGGTACTTCATAATTTTTTTTCCCTGCTAATTTTTTCTTTCCGTTTAATGTTCCAAATAGGTTAGTTGGCCCTTTAGAATAGCACCTATAACTAAGGAATAACAGGCCTGCCTTAAATAGATAAGATTTAACCTCCTAGGCACCTTGAAGGAGTTTGTCTGCAAAGAGATTCCAACCAAGACAGAACAGTTCAAATATATATTTCTATAAATTTCTTCATAATTGTTGATTAACTTTTATAATTAATGTATTTTTTAAGAAATGGTTGACAGGAGTTTTTATTTAAAATTACCTCTCTCCTTAATGAAGTTAAGATTAAAGTATAAAAAAAGCAATTAAATAATTTCACTACAGAATTGTTAAAACCAAATACAACTGCACGTTGTTTGTTTGTTTATTTGGGCTTTAAGGCGTAAAACCCCAGAGTCATCAACGCCTGAAATTCGTTTGTTTTTATCAAGATTTGAGAAACTAGTTAAAATATATAGATATTAAAAAAAAAAAAAAAAAAATATTGAGCTTATAAATGACATACATACAGTATACACATATATACATCAATATATACACACACATACATACATAAAAACACATACATAAACATATAAATATACATATTCTATACAGAAATTATTCATCTCTATATTTTATTTAACAGTTTGTGGGTTTTAAGAAAATTAAGTACGGATTGGATATTGGATTCATCGTTGTTTAATAAAACTGAAATTTCTGGTTGGAGTCCTAATATATTTAAACTTGAAGCGTTTAAAATTTTAATTAATTTTAATTAATTTATTAGTTTATTTAATTTTAATTAATTTAATTTTAATTTAAAAAATAATGACCTATTTTAATTTTTCGTAAGGATCAATAATATGTTAAGAGTTTAAAATCTCCATATACTTTGAAGTAATCTACTCCAAAATAACTTTATCCTAATGTTAAATAAGAAAAATTTAAATTTCAATAGCGTGATATAATATTGATTTATTTTAAATAAAATTTTCTCACCGCCATGAAACGGTTGTTCATCCTCTTCATTCTGGAAAATTTCTGGAGCTGCAATATGTAATTATAAAATTTTTAATTGTTATTAATTAGGACAGAAATGGTAAAATTCTAAATAACAAGCCCTTGAATGAATCTTATAAATAAAATGAAGAAAATCTTTTGATTTTCCAATTCATCAGATTAGAAGAAAAAATGTAGCATATTGTCGTTGTCAAAACAATACCGCCTATGTACACTTTGGACCATTTTACAGGAGAGAAAAAAAAACCGCGCCGAATGTAGACTTGGAAATTTTTTTCAGAACTATTGAAGAGAACTATCAAAAAATCATAGCCTGCCATGTTCCTGACCTAAATACCTGCCTTCCTTAGTGTGTATTTCAACCTGTAGAATGCGTTACCGTTACTAACTTATTTTCATAAATAGTTGTAGATAGTCGGTATTGTTTTGACAGCGACGTTATGTAACATAAGTAGAGAAAAATAAACCAATGAGCGATATTACACCACCAGCAATATTTGATGAGCCTGTGCTCCATTTTCCATTTTTAGAAATACGACAGCAGATTATGATGAAAATGACCTTCGGCAGTAGCCATTTTTAAAGAGCTTTAACTTCTGACTTAGTAAACAAGTGATGCTACCTTTATATCTGGAATGATACCTATTAATAGAGCTATGGCTGTATGGCTTCATTGAATCAGTGTTATTAGAGATATGCGCTTTTAAAGCCATCGATTGGGAAAAACTGAAATTAATTTTTCCCTAAATAGAACTTTCCAAGTAAACCATAATAAAATCTATTCATCCCTCTTTTCCCAATCTGCTGGTGTTCCTCAAGGTAGTATCCTTGGCCCAATCCTTTATACAGTTTATACATGTGTATTATCAGTCAATCCATTCATTGCATCCCAAAGCCTCCAATCCCATATCACTGATCTTGAAGAATGGTTTCAAAACTGGAGAATTAAAATAAATTCTCAAAAATCTCCTCAAATCACTTTTACCTTACGTCATAAACCAATGACTTCCTGCCCTTCAGTATCCTTTAATAATATCCCACTGGTGATTGTAGAACCGATCCGATACTTAGGTTTGCACCTCGACAAATGATTAACCTGGAATCCTCATACAAGACTGAAAAGGCAAGAAACCGCTCGACGTTTCAGGCTACCTCAACACTTACTAGACAAACACTCTGAACTCCCAATTAACTACAAAAGACTCATCTACATGACCATCATACGACCTATTTGGACTTACGGAGTAGAGCTTTGGGGCTCCACTAAGCCATCAAATTCCTCTCGTATCCAATCCTTACAATCCAAAATCCTTCGTAAAATCCTCAATGCTCCTTATTTTGTTAAGAATAAAGTCATCCATAACGACCTTAATATCCATTTTGATGCTGATTTGGCCCGAGCCTGGTATCTCTCCTTTCATAACAAACTTCATTACCACTCAAACCCTCTAGTTTCAAACCTAGCTTCCTCTTCAATTCCCGATAATCCTCCGAGGTGTCTGAAAAGAAGATGGCCACGTGACCTTCTTAGTTGAACCTTGATTTGAGTACTAACAGTGGGTAGTTTCTCTACTTGTCATTATCATGTCATTATGTATCACTTATCCTATTTACTTGTTGTATTATTGTAATACAGTTGTAAATATCAATAAATAAATTTAAAAAAAAAAAATTTCCCTAACCCATCATATTATAATTCCTGACTGAGAAATTGACTCATGCAAAGCAGTCTTAATAATAAAAATTAATATCTACCATCGTTTTTATAAATCAAACATGGAAACAACCATAATATAAAAAAAAAAAATAGAGTTAACTTACAAGTTGATTCAATTTCTTCCGGTATTTCTTCTTTTATAACAACAAAAGAGTCACTGATATCTGAAAAACACAACAAAAAGATAATTATATGATTAACAAGCAACATTATCAACATAGAATGACAGTGTTATATTAAGCAAAAATGGGAAAATCGACGACACAGTCAAGAACAGAAATAGAAAATTTGATAATATCGATGGAAGTTGGAAGGGACGGTAAATTAAGGATATATAAAGCAGTGCACCCCCAACTTTGTTAAACGGTAATAAAAGCTGGGTAACTCTATTCACATATAAAAATAAAATAACCACACCTGAAATAAGATATCTTCGAAGAGTGACTAGAAAAATAAGAACACTGCATAAAAAAATACAGAAAAGAAAAAGAGTTGGACGTCAAGCCATTGGGACAAATACTAAAGAAAATACTGCTTACGTGGTCATATCTGCAGAATGGAAGAGCCTAATAGAAGGCCTTGGTTGTATTGCAAAGACCTCATAACCAGACTAGGACGATCATGAGGTAAGGAGACAGGAGAGAAAAGGGCTCTCACGAGAGACCATGATGGCTGGATGAAGCTCCACACTGAGAGCCAAATGGAGAAAGGAATAAAAGAAGAAGCTTTTATTCAAGACTAAAAGATAAAATTCAGGACTTTTTATCCGCTACCTTTCGATCATCACTTAAGCTTTTTCGCTCAACAACGATAATGCTAAAATAAATATATATTGTTTTATAAGCCAATGTTTCAACACAATCTTATAAAGAAATATAACAACAAAGACAGAAACATTAAAAACAAATACTTATTTTGACAGTTACTACAGATATTAAGTTATTTTTAATTTTTTTTAATCCTTATCCATATTAACCAAACTAAATGTTGTAACTCCTTGTTTTGAATTTTTACTCAGATGAATTTCTCTAAAGGGTCCATCCTATTCACTTGAAGTTGGGCCCTGACCTTAATTTAAATTTTTACTGCATTCAATAAATTAAAGCAGTAATCCTTCTAATAATTCCAATGGACCTTTAAATTATATACTCCAACATAGATCTAGTTATCAGGAATTCTGCTGGATAGCAGTGGTGTGTAATTCTGAACTAGACACGATTACTTTTTGCATCAATAATTAAGTATAAAATCAAAATCAAAGATGAAAACAATCAAAAATTAAAAAAAAAGATAAAACTTACAGGCAGCTTCAATAACATCTGGCTTTTTTTCTTTTTTACAAATAAAAGAGCTATTCATATCTGAAAGTAAACACGTAATATAAATATAAAATTAACTAAAAAACTTGAATATATTGCTAACTTAATTTTAATTTAATAACCTTTTTTTTTGCACAAATTATAAATCATTGCAAATGAATTAGCAAGGAATAAAAACAATGAATCAAGTTTTGTATGTATAGATAAAAATATATTTGAGATGATTTCAATCAAACACTAATATATTTAGAGGATGGAGATAGTTGGGGGGTGCAGTAAAAAAAACACCAAATAAGTCAAGAATTATTTTTTATTTGTGCCGACATTTTGACCTACTTTGTGGGTCATCTTCAGGGCTATGAGAGAAAAAACAAAAAAACATTACAATACCAAGAATATAACAACATATAGAGTAATAGAAAATTAAAAAATAGTGATGGACATATAATTAAGGATAATGAAAAAAATTACAGAATAAATGTACAGAAGGGTGATATCGTAAACGAAATACGATAAGAGAAAGAAAAATGAGAAAGTAAACGAAAGATACAAAATGAAAAAGTATAAATATAAAAAGGTGAGATATAAAGGTATGGAAAACCTAGTTTAGTTACAAATAAAGTATAAAATGTTTTAAATTTTTTTTAAATTTCTACCTGTCATTCAACGAGATTCCTATTCATTACTTTCTACATATTTCTTCTGTAATTATTCTTTGGCATCATATTTTGTATCATTTTTCATACATTTTACTTATAAAACCTCTAGGAGTGTATTATCATACATTTTATATTTTATTTGTAATTAAACTAGATTTTCCATACCTATATGTCTCACCTTTTTATATTTATACTTTTTCATTTTGTATCTTTCGTTTTACTTTCTTTTTTGTATTCTGTTTATATTATCACCTTCTGTACATTTATTCTGTAATTTTTTTATTCATTATCCATAATTATATATCCATCACTATTTTTTACTTTTCTATTGCTCTGTATGTTATTATATTCTTGGTACTGTAATGTTTTTTTGTTTTTTCTCTCATACCCCTTATGATGACCTACAAAGTAAGTCAAAACGTCGGCACAAATAAAAAATAAGTCTTGACTTTTTTGGTGTTTTTTTGGCTGAACCCCCCCCCCCCCAACTATCTCCATCCTCCATCATGTCATCCAGTCAACTATTTTCCTCTCTAACTAATATATTTATATTGCTGTGGAAATATTTGACAAGAGATATCCAGAGAAATGTTGAAAATGACCAGGAGTGAGGTTGCAGTAAATAAATTTTACTTAAAATAACTACCTTTTTTTGTGTGTGCCAAATTTTCGGCCTAATTTTTAGGTCATCACCAGAGTTGAGAATAAAACAAAACATAATGACAATATCAACAGTGCAATACAATACAATTTATAGCCATATATTACCATACAATGTATATATTATATATGCAATGTACAATAAATACAAGTTTCAACAAACATATATCATCTATACAACGAAATGTTAGTTGAAACTTTTATCTCTTGATGAAATGATCACCGAAATCTGCTCATTACCCGTAATTACATTCTCTTTTCCATGCTAAAGCTCGCGATAACTTGTATTTTTGGAAAATATTAAAAATGGAACGAAATTAAAACTTGTAACTCAACTCGAAGCGACAATCTGTGGAACAGATCCCAAAAAACAATAATCGATATCTACCAGCTGTTTATCTCATAATTTCAAATAGCATTTCAAAAGTCGGTGTTGTAAGATTTTATCTTATCAATCACAATTTTACAACTCAAATGTCATCTTCAAAAGAGTAAAGGATTTAAAATAAGAGAATCTTACAACTTGGATCAGTTTCCTCTTCATTTTCTTCTTTAACAAAAACACCACAATTATTCATCCCTAGAAACAAAGTTTTGACAAGTATACATTAGTTACCACAAAACAGTCAACTGCCTAAGAGTAGATATTTCACTCAATCATCCAATTTTTCAAGCAGTAGATAATCGCTTATAATGATGAAAAGTCTTCTTACCTTTTTCATTCATCGTTAACGAACAATTACAGTTTAATTAACTTAAAATGTTATAAACAGATTTGTAACAGTGTGCTTAGTTGATAGCCTACTGTTTCATAAACAATCCAAAGAGGTATAAGTATTGACATGTCAGAAGTAATGCTACAAAGTAATTGAAATATTCTCTTATGAGTTCTCTACTACTGGGCTTTAAATTGATCATTAGAGAACTGATTTATTTCCATTTTCAGCTTATATACATTATATTACGATTTAAAACAACGATCGAAACTTGGAAAATAATTTCTATAAGATCCCCGGGTGTTACTCTGCCTATTTCACTCTTATAACGTTTCAGTTTAAAACCTGTTTTTCCCTAATTTTTATCGTTTCCAGTGAATTTTTGAGTAATTATGCCGCAGGTTGTCGGTTCGAGTCACACCGAGTTTTCAACTTCCCATTCGTTTTTCTTTGATATTTTCAAAAAATACAAGTTATCATAAGCATTAGTGTGGAAAAAAGAATGTAATTAACATAAATATGTATATTATGTTACGTATGTTACTGTAACGTTTTTATATATTTTTTGTTCTGTTTGTTTCTCTCTCATAGCCCTGAAGATGACTTACACTGTAGGTCGAAACGTCGGCACTTACTAAATATAAGTCTAGTACTTATTTGGTGTTTTATTGACTGTACCCTCCAACTATCTCCGTTCTCCATAAATATGTATACTTCGGTATTCATTTCATCTAGAAAGGATCGTCTCAACAAACATTTATTATCTATACTTAAAAATGTTAGTTGAAACTTCTTGAGAAACCTGAAAATTTCTTGATTAAATGAATACAGAAATCTACTCATCAATACGTAATTACATTCTCTTTTCAATATGAAAGCTCACAACTTATATTTTTGAAAAATATTTAAAGGAAATGAAAAAACAGTTATAACAACTCGAAGCGATAACCTGCGGAACATGTACCGAATTTGGTTTCTCGTGTGTAAAGTTTCTTATTAAGTAATTAATTATTGTATTGACAATTATTATTTCCTAACACTTCGAAATATAGATGATATTTGTTTTGTTCATTTAACGTCACTTTATGCTGCTAAGGCTAATCGGACGATGCTACATTGGGAGCTCTAAATTTTGCCTATCCAGGTTTAATTAGGATAGGGATTTTTAACGAGTACCTGACATCGTACAGACTCGGGACCCCCGTTTAGCGTCCCTTCCGAAGGACGGCGTAACTAAGGATTTTTTACTTCCTTAAAAAAATCCTAGGGCCACCTGCCGGGCTACGAACCCGCGATCTTGGGTTTAGTAGTTTGTTACGCTAACCACTAGACCACAGGTGACCTTTTAAATAAAGATGATAAATGTTTGTTTAAACATTCATTTCTATATTAAATGGTTAACGAAATACAGACATTTCCCATAACTATCTTCTCTTTTCTCGGGTAGGTTTCCTTCCAAAGAAGTCCAGGCCGAACAGACGGAAATTTTTACTTTGCGCGTGAGAGCACTCGAAGAACACTGACTTTTGTTTTAGTTTTACATTCTTATTTGAGATTTATTATTCACGCTGGTTTTATTCAGGCTAAAGGTGTTTAACTTTAAAGAGAACGTCAGTGAACCACCAGAAGAGGACTGGATTTAATGCAGGGGTCTTTTTGGTTTAATCCCCGCATTCTCAATTTATGGTTAGTAATAAAACACATGTTATGAAACAAATAACTACATTTAATAACAGTTATTGTAAAGACCAAACTGATACTTAATCCTTCTTTACGAAATAAGGGGGTTGTATATTTTTTGGTCCAAGCATAATTGAATGTCAAAGCCGTATTTAATAGAACTTTAAAACCAGTAAACCACGTACCTTCTCCTCAGTATCAGTAAACCACTTTTCCATTCAGCAACTGACCTTGTGACATCTTCTGTAAGCATTCGCCCTCTTGTACATCATTTTGTGACCATCACGGCATTGTCTTTCCCAATGAATCAGGCACATTTACGGTAGATTATTAATATGATTCAAATTTCTAAATTCTTCATATATCTTAATATACACCTTATTGAAATATTATTACAATCTGTTGGCAATAAGTAATAGCGCTAAGTAGCTATAAAATCATACAATAAAATATATATCTTAAACAGAGCCATCCTACAAAAGGTTATAAAGTACATGGTTGACTGATAGTAAAGTTCCATTAATTACGGCTGTGATATTGATTTATGGTTGGACCAAAAAATATACAACCACTGTATCTTGTGAAGAAGAATCAAGTATGCCTGTGGAAACTGCTATCAATTCGAAGAATTATTTAAGGAAAGTTTGCACAGATTCTCTCATCAGAATAGGCAGGAACTATAGATCCCTCCTAAAAGGACTCCTATCTGTGTGAAATTATGTGGAGACAGAGGTGTAAAGACAAAACTCTACAACAGCAGATGTGACATAATTTAATCATAATCTCATTTTCCAAAAAATATAAAAACTACTGGGTACTGTATGCATATTAGAAATTATCAACCCAGAATGAATGTTTCTTATCTTTTAATTAATATTTATATATATTGTTTAATATAATTAAAAATATGATAAACAAAAATATAAGTCAGAGAGGAAAATAGTTGACTGGATGATATAATGGAGGATGAAGATAGTTGGGGGGGGGGGGATGCAGTAAAAAAAAAACTCACCCAGACGCCTTTCCTATTGGCCCTGATGATGACCTACAAAGTAGGTCGAAATGTCGGCACAAATAAAAAATAAGTCTTGACTTATTTGGAGTTTTTTTTACTGTACCCCCAACTATCTCCATCCTCCAAAAATATAAGTCATATTTTATAAAACTAATAACATAAATTTCTACATTATTTACTTTCCAATTCTTATTTTTATTGCTAAAATAATGACAATGTGGTAATAATTCATATAGTGTATTAATCAGTAATAAAATTATACAGCATTTATTTAGTAGGGCTGTATTGTATTATTAGTAGGGGTGTACTCATAGACAATGATTATTTCTTTCACTATTTTACCAGCAAGAATCTTGAAAGTGGATGAAAAAGCTAAGTGGAAAGAGCATTATTAAAATAGTAATGAATTTGAGAAATAATAATAATAATAAAGTCTTTATTTATTCAGAGATGTCGCTGTACAATAACAATACAATAAATATAATATGAAGTATACTCTCTTAGAGTAGAATACAATAACAATTTAATTAATAAATGAAAATAAATTACAAGCTATCTCTTACAAATTATAAGAAATAAAACAACTAATATATACATACAGATACATATGTATTATAAATTTTATGAAAAACAAAACAACAAAATAATGAAACAAAAAACAACTATAATAACTTGGTTTAAAAAGATGTAACTGATGCGTGAATAACCAAATTAGAAGAAAAAATACATATAAATATAGAAATTTTTAGTCATAAAAAAATAAGTGACATTGTAAAAGTAAATGTCTAATTGCTTTTTTTTTTCCATATTAATATATATGGAGCTGAGTAACCGAAAATGGAATATGGAGAAGAAGAAAGTTTGGAGATTCCAAAATAATGGCATAGAAAATGAGAGCCTGAATAAGGTGGATAGGACATGTGGCAAGAATCACAGACCACAGAATACCAAAGATGCTACATGGCAAAAGTAGAGGACGCTCTCGGATCAAATGGCTAGATGATGTGGACTGTGCTGGGTAAACGAGTATGGAGGAAAATAGCACAGTATCGTAGAGATTGGATGGCTGCGGAGGAGGCCTGGGTTCTTGCAGGATCGTAGTGCCAGTATAATAATATTGAAAAGTAAAAAAGAGACCTTCCATAAATGTTAAGACCGTGGAAAAATTCCAACGAAAAGCCTTGAGTATCCAAACTAAAACAGAAATAGAAATTATCTGTCCAATATTTCGCCCATTCAGGCATCCTCAGTGTAGAAAAAGAATAACAGCAAAACAAAACATGAATAATGCACCCCAGAAACATCCCACCACCTCGAAGTCACAAATGCAACTAATGAATCATAAGGAAGGTTACTTGACCCCAGCTGGTTAAGGTTAGATAAAAACAGCTGATAGATACTTCAGAAATTCAAAATTCAATATACACTCACCAAGTGCCAGTATAATAATAATAATCCTACAGAGGCCATTCATGACTGATAACATCAGCTTTTTTTTTTTTACTTATTTATTAGGATCTGTACTACAACTTTTGAGCGTAGGACCGGGATAACGTACCACCCAACTGTAGGAATAACGTACCACCCAACTTGTAGGAATAACGTACCACCCAACTTGTAGGAATAACGTACCACCCAACTTGTAGGACAGTACGACTGTAAAATTATATAAATATTAACTAATTAAAAAAAAAAAATTCAGCTGGTTAGAAATCATTTTAATGACTTCGTTTCGTTTTGTTTGTCTAATATAATCAAATTAGATTGGATTTAGCAGATTTTCATGGTGAACCATGTACCACCGTATAGAGAATGCTAAAGTTTGAGAAAACAGAAAAATTAATAATGATAAAATATAAATTTTTTTTTGCATCTCCACGCCTCATATGTACTAAATGACCCCATTTATGAATTTTAAAAATGTATAATATCAGTCAAACATATCTCTATTACATTATATGAATGATATTAAGCTGGAAATGTGTTTGTTTACTTATCATTTATATTTTGTATGAACTTCTGATAGCTTTCTTACAAACAATAGAAGAGATATCAGAGATATTATCCTTGAGCCCCACTCTTCTTGGTTTGATAATGATTGAGAAAATACAATAGGTAGAAAGAATGAAACTCAACGAACAATAATCAACCCTGGAGCGGACGCGCCATTGACTGTAACAGTTGAAGGCGCGCGTGGCACTTAGTACCGCATCGCTTGTTTTTTATCATATGCAATAGGGAATTGAAAATTACAATATATTCATTTAGAAATTAGTTTTATTAAGTAAAAAACAATATAATTTTGGAATATAAGAAAAGTTTTAGAACAATTTTTTATGCAAGTTATATGAAATTAATATTTAAACAAAAAAATCAGTCTATTATCATATTTTTAAGAACTATCTTCTTCCATGTCTTCTCCCCCTTCACACTCTTGGCAAATTATAGTTTGACTACTATGGCGTCTGCAAACAAAGTGATGACATTCTGAACATCTTACAGTGGTTTTATTATTTTTGTGACCACCGCATTTTTGACATGGGCCAGAAGTTCGCGATTGTGGCTGATTTTGATTTTCATGGCTGCTTCTTCGATATTTGTAAAGAAATAATGAAATATCTTTCGGCAGGTTTTTAAAATTCGCTCTTTCGTGTAAATGATTATCTAACAAACTATATGCAAGTTTGTTCAGGAATTTTCTTCTTACGACAACATTGAAATTACAACTGGAATTATAAATGACATGAGCGTTGATACCAGCAATGTCAAGCATTCTAAAAAAGAAGGACATAGGCCACCTATTTGTTTTTCTTTTGGTTGAATACAAAGAAGACTTCTGATCAGCAGTATCAACCCCACCTTTTGTGCGGTTGTAATCAGTAATAATTATCGGTTTGCCGGGTTTATCTATTTCGTTTGTGTCATGCATGGTTGACAATAAAATAACACACTTATTTTTTTTGGCCACGTATGACACTAAGTCGTATTGGAAACCGAAAAGAGATGTTCCAATATTTCGATTTTTTGTACATAGGAATTCGGGAGGGATTTCTTTTTTGTTCTTTTTCAATGTTCCTGTTATTGTTATCCCTTTTTCTAGTAACGTTTCTGCACGTGGATAACTGGTGTAATAATTGTCGGTAGTAAGGTTCCTTTTGGAATTCATTTAGGCTCCATAAGTCGTAAAACAATATCTGTTGGTTTATTAGATTTTTGGAACGGTCTTTTTGTCTACCACAATATAATTCAAAATTAAATGTGTATGACGTTTTACTATCACATAAGGCATACAATTTTAATCCATATTTCCCCGGTTTATTTGGCATGTATTGTATGAATCCACAACGGCCACGAAATGGATGTAGCATTTCGTCAATAGTAACAAATTCTGATAAGAAATAATTTCTTTTGCAATTATTGACAAATTTAGTATAGAAGTCTCTTATTGCAGCAATTCTATCGATTCTTTCTCGATCAACTCTTGTATTTTTATCATCAAAACGCATCAACCTGCAGAGAAATAAAAATCTCTTATAAAACTAAAAGCAGCTCGCAAAATCATAAGTCCCGAACCATCGTCACCTTTCCACATTTCCTCCACATTTGTTTTATTACCTTTTTTTATTGCGAGTAAATAAAGCACACCAAAAACAGCCATAATTTCAAATCTTGTTGTGTACTTTATATCTCGATCTCTATTGATCTGTATCTTTGTCTTTCTAACCTCAATATACTTATTGGTAAATTGCACAATATCGTCAATCATTTCTGTTGTCACGAAGGCCAAAAACATGTCTAATTCAGATGACAAATTTCTAGTAAACCTTGTTGGTCCTGGTAATATTTTAACAATGTTTTTTTATTTAGTTTTAGATTGTGTAGCCGTAGGGTTTGATATCCACAATGTATCTGAATCTCGGCCTATAAAAAAATTAAAGTCTAAATTTTCTACCTGTATAGCTTCAACATCTTCAACGTTTGATTGTTCTGAGTTACTATCATGATCAGATTGTTGAATTATTTCATCTTCGCCCTCACTATTGTCCGAAAAATCAAAATTTTCGCCATCAGATTCATCACTGAGCTGCCGTAAAAGCGCCATAATTTCTTCTGGTTCTCTTTACAATTTCTCAGCCCTATAAATATTGATGACATTATCATTTACGATAGTTTGCAGTATATCCTAAAATACTTTAATTTAGTAGGATAATAATTACAAGAAACGTTTAAACAAATATAAAAGTAATGAAAATTTACTTACATTTCGAAGCGCGCGCGGTACAGAGTTCCGCAATTAGGAGATGACTGGGCAAATTCTCACTAATGACAGACTGGAAACAATAAACAACGAACTGCAGGCTCATTATTGATCAAGAAGGCATAGATAACGAATACATGTCACGATAGGAACCATCAGGTGTTATGGTTCCTGTTGAGACACGTTTAACAAGAAATGCGGTACTCAGTGCCACCGCGCGCCCGCTACAGGGTTAAGCTGGATAGAAGACAGACCATCAACAAATACAATAAATAGGGAGAAAGAAGAACTTGAAAATTAAAGAAAAGCATGGTGTTAAATAACTGAAGGATGCCTTCTGTGTAATAAATCAATAAAGAAACCATTTGCTCTGCATCTGACCTACTATTTGGACAACAGAGGCAACTTTCTAACAAGTATTAAGGAGATATTAGCTCAGTGTAGAAGCTATTTTTCAGAGCTTCTGACAAAAGATGATCCCCACATTAATAAGGCCCATGAAATATCTCCTGCAGTTAGATCATCCACGGCATACGAGGCAGAACCGCCTGACAAAGATATAATTGATGCCTTCGATAAACTAAAAAACTATGAAGCCTCTGGCATGATGGAATTCCTGCAGAACTCCTTAAATATGGAGGAAATGAGGCGGTAGGGGCCCCTCAGAATCTACTTGACTAAATGGATTAGTGGACTATATCGACAGAAGATTAGTGGACTATATCAACAGAAGATTAGTGGACTATATCAACAGAAGATTAGAGGACTATATTGGCAGAAGATTAGTGGACTATATTGACTGAAGATTAGTGTACTACATCGACAGATAGATTAGTGGACTATATCGACTGAAGATTAGTGGACTACATCGACAGTTAGATTAGTGGACTATATCGACAGAAGATTAGTGGACTATATTGGCAGAAGATTAGTGGACTACATTGACAGTTAGATTAGTGGACTATATCGACAGAAGATTAGTCGACTATATCGACAGAAGATTTGTCGACTATATCGACAGAAGACATCATAAGAACTCGAAGTAGGTCCATAATCCACCAGGTACAAGAACTACAAATTGCCAATGACTGCTATTTTTAGGTCTAAATCTCAATCGTTTTTTTGTGAGCTTTTATCATAATCTTCTACTGCTTTATATCTTGTTATGCTTTATTCTTATGCATAACATGTTTTAATTTATCAACTTCATTATCTCAATAATAAGATAATAAATAAGATTTATTTATCAGCTTTGTAATCTCAACACATTTCTGTATGTTGTGTAGTTATATGCCTTCTTAACTTACTGAACGCTCCTGCTGAAAAGATACAATGAAAACAGTAATAAAGCTTTCTACTTCCATGATTGTCCATAATATGTGATTTTAAATTACTCTTTTCAACCGCTTTATAACCACAATGAGGACACTGATGGGACTTCTCACCTGTATGATTGTTCATCATATGAGTCTTTAAACTGCTCAGTACAACAGCTTTATAGTCACAATAAGGACACTGATGAGGCTTCTCATCTGTATGTTTGGCCATTATATGTAGTTTTAAATGATTCTTTTGCCTAGCTTTGTAATCACAATGAGGACAGTGATGTGGTTTCTCACCTGTATGATAGGTCATTATGTGCGATTTTAAATTGACCGCTAAAACAGTTTTATAATCACAATGAGGACAATGACGAGGCTTATCACCTGTATGCTTGGCCATTATATGTGTTTTTAAATGAATCCTTTGTCTTGCCTTATAATCACAATAAGGACAGTGATGAGGTCTCTCACCTGTATGATTGGTTATCAAGTGTAATTTTAAATTGGCCATTGTAACAGCTTTGTACTCGCAGTGAGGGCATTGATGAGGTTTCTCTTTTGTATGAAGGGCCATTATGTGTCTTTTTAAAGTACTAGCTTGTGATGCCCTGTATTCACAATGAGGACATTTATGAGGCTTTCTTTCATTGTGTTCGGCAGTTATATGCTTTTTTAAATTACCTATTGTTACTGCTGAATAGACACAATGAGGACAAGGATGGTTCTTATCATCTGTATGGTTGGCACTTATATGTATTTTTAAATCGGTCAAAGATACGGCTTTATGGTCACAATGAGGACAGTGATGAGATTTCTCACCTTTATGATTATCCATTACATGTGATTTTAAATTATTTATTGTAACAGTTCTATACTCACAAAAAGAACATTGATAAGGTTTTTCCCCTGGATGATGAGACATTATATGCCGTTTCAAATTGCTCATTTTAACAGATTTATACTCACAATGACTGCATTGATTAGGCTTTTCACCAGTATGAAGGGCCATAATATGTGTTTTTAAATGTTTAGCTTGAGCCACCCTATAATCACAATGAGGGCACATATAAGGCTTTTCACCAGTATGACGGGCCATTATGTGACTCTTCAATGTGTAAGATTTCGAGGCTCTATAATCACAATGAGGACAGTGATAAGGCCTATCTGTCGCTATAGTTTTTTTTAAATTATCCTTTGTCTCTGCTGAATAAGCGTAAATGGGATTCAGCCTTAAACCGGAATGGAGCGGTGTTACAGCCATCTTCATCCTACCTTTCAAGTTGTCCTGCTCAATAACCTCTACCTTGCTCGGTGAATCTTCAGTACCTAAATTGAAAGAAACTTTTAAAAAATTGCTATTATTTTTATGTCAGAAATTTTAATCATGAATAATAGTTTGTTGAAAATATCTAAAACTTATAAATAAATTTGTATTCATTAATCTTTAAAGAAAATTTCAAATATATAACAACCAATTTCTACTTGTTTATGTTTAAAAAATTAAAGCAGTATCCTATTCTAACTAAAATAAAACCCATAAAGAAATAAGAATTGTTTTTTCCTTCATAATTAATATTTTAAGTTACAAAAGTGTGAAATAAAATAATTTTAGGAAGGATAAAGGTGTCTATTAAAATTAACATTTGTTTTATAATTGAAAAAATAAAATAAAATCAATGATTTAGGAATTGACCAGTGGTGTTCGCTTTACAGCTGACCACACAATTTATGATGGGCAAGTGCTACATTTTTACAACAAAAAAAAACTAAAAATAAATCAATATCAGAAATTAAACATGGAAACAACCACAAATTTAAAAAAGGGAAAAAACTTACAAGCAGACTCAATTTGTTCAGGTTTTTCTTCTTTTACAAAAACAAATGAGTTATTGATATCTGAAAAAGCATAAAAAATAAAATAAAATTATACCTAAATGATTAACTAATAACATTATCAACTTTGAATGATCAGAAAATAAATTTAACAATCCAATTTTATTTTAGAAATAATGAAAAACTCGTTAGATATGTAATAAATAAAAACAAAGAATAATAATTTAATTATACTATATCATGATTTTTTTTTAATCCAACTAAACTGAATTGTTGCAAATGTGGAACAATGATTTATTTGGGGGTTTCAGGACTTATTGTCTGTTACCTTCCAACCACCACCTGAGCTTTTTTCGCAACAGTCACAACTGGTAGAACAAACATAAATTAGAACATGTTGGCAAGGATGAGGATGAAGATAACGAAAAAAAAAAATTTGTTTTATAAGTAAATGTTTCAACAAAAACTTATATTAAATATATATATATATATATATATATATATATATATATAACAGAAATGATAAAAAATTAAATTATTTTGGCAATTATTGTGACTAGTGATGTGTTGGATATCCGTCTCCATGGATATTCGAGGGAGAAGAAAGATCCGTGACTTTTTTGGCGGCTCTTTTACCTTATTAATTTTCAATACATAGATGGAATTTTATATAGGGTTATTTTATATTCACGGGAAAACTCTTAGGTATGTGTTAGTAACCCTGTAAACAGCAACTTTTGTTCTGGCCAACGTCGCTATGTAAAAAAATTCAGTCCTCCAATTAAATGACCTTAGTTTTTATGGAGCAATGAAATTTTTTCTTTCATTTTCTATATTTGTCCAGAACAGAAGTTGTTGTTTATAGTGTTATTAACATATACCTAAGAGGTTTCAGTAGATTTAAAATAACCCTGAATAAATCGTATTAGGTAGCAGTGAAAAACAATTGACATTTAACATTTGACTCAGGCAATCTTTTCAAGGTTTAAAGAAAAACTTTTTTGTTGACATTTTTATAACAAACTACCAAACATTATAGTTATCTATGCAGCCCAGTATCACACTAAACTATAAACAAAACAAATGAAAGAACCGCCCGGTGCAAGTGCGAAAACTATCAAGGTCACGCACACTGACATCAAACATACGTATTCGGATCAATATCTGCGGATATACTTTGTTAACGATCCGGCACATCACTAATTGTGAAGTACATTATTACTACTCACATCACTGATACTAAATCACTTTCAATTTCTTTTTCTTTTTTTTAGCTCTTGTCCATATTAACAATGCATGACTAACAACAATATGACGGTATTTGTATGTTATGGTATCACCACTTTAGAATTTAATATAATTGATTTAATTTGAAATAAATAATATACATATATAAACATGTATATATAACATTATTAGATTAATTTTAATCCAAAAATCTTTAACATCTAATAAGTTTTGGACAAATGGGTCATTACCCTTGAGTTGTGTACGCCACATAAACTCAGTAAGATAGGAAGTCAAAAAAGTGCTGTTTGTTACTCCACTTGGCAGATCCCAATAATTCTTCAATCTTCTGCATATTTTCCAGTGTTCTTGGATCAACAAATCTGTAACTATGGTTCACAGTTTTATGTACATAACCCAGCTAGTACAGATCCATGCATCTCTTCCAGCTGTTGGCCACTACAATACTTCCAGGATGGATCCTTCTTTCTATTACTGCTAATAGTCTTTGTTCCAATCTATTCTGCACCAATTCTCGGAAAACATCACTTTGTTTCCCTGCAGATCCCTCCGAACACCCATTTTCGTCTTGAATCTCTTGAAATATAATTTTTAAAGTATACATTTTCACACAAATAAAACTCACTGTGTAAAAACCATTTAATTACCAATTTACATATGTTTACTTCACATGTGTTTTATAATCATAAAATTCAATAAATTCTATTAATTAAATTATAAAGTGGTGATACCGTAACATACAAGTACCGATATGACTAAATATTGTATACTTTTTTTTTTATTTCCACTCAGCTGAGTTTCACTAAAGGGCCCGTATTTTTCATTTGAAGCGGGTCCCTCACCTTAATTTAAATTTTTACTACTCAAGGCACTACTTTCATCAAATTAAAGCAGCAGTTTTTATAATAATTCCAATAGACATCAATTTTATATTTGAACACAAAGCAAGTAATCAGGAACTCTGCTGGAAAGAAATAGTGTGAAATTCTGAACTAGACGCATCTCTTATTTGCACCACATTTTTAAATCTTAATAATTTAACTCAAAATAAAAAAAAAAATAATCAAGTATCATATCAAAATCAAAGATGGCAGCAATAACAAATTCACAAAAAGAGAAAACTTACAGGCACCCTCAATTTCATCTTGCATTTCTTCTGTTTTACAAATGACGGAGTTACTCATATCTGGAAAGGTGGACAGAAATTATACATATATGATTAACTAAAAAAGTTAAATATAACAGATCAGCTTAAAAGTAGGTAGGCTGACATATAGATGGTGTCACTAGACTTAAACCGATATGATGTATAGTTGGTACCAACCTATCTATAGTTGGTACGGTGTTTTAATTTGTTAACCCTGCAATGGTACGGTGAGTTCTCACATACCCCAACTTTTTTTTTAAGGTTTGAGGTGCTATGGTATCAGTGTTTCTCTACTCATCAATAAGAACTTAATTCTAATACTGTAAGATGACTTTGTTCTTCATAAAAATTCATTTTCAAAGCATCCTGGGGTCAGCCCTAACCCCACCGTACCTATTGAGAGTTAATATAAAAAACCTGAATAAAAATGTGTTTCATCCATTATTGAAGGATTGCTATATCATGAAAAAGAAAATATCATTAAAACCAAAATTTAGCTTGATACTCACCTCTTGCACCAGGAAAATCAATTGTTGAGAAGTGGTTTTGCTAAATTTAAACGGGTAAAAAAGAGCACCAAAAACGATAAATGCAGAGGAAGCCTGGCAGAGGTTATAATGGACAAAAACATAAAAAAATTTTTAAATCATTCATAAAAAATAATTATGAATGATCACAAATTGAAGTTGAACAAGATAACTAAGACTCAGATGATATCAAAAGGACGTGTTGGACATATCATGCATCAATATTTGGATATGCAATAAATACGTGAAAAAAATTCAATATATTTCAATTTCAAACAGTGTCATCTTCCAATCAATTTGATGTTAAATTCAACTATATAAACACCATGTAGAAGTCAACTATAATGGAACTAACTACTTTTACATCATGATACAACCAATGTTAACAAAAGGAATTAGAAATATACTTTGATAAATTAAAAAAAAAAAAAAATGAAAGGTTACAAATAAAAATATTCCTCACCATGATCGGGAACAAATAATTCTTCTTTCACAAGAACAAGCCCACCTAATGACACATGATAATATATTTAGAAGAATAGTCAATTATTTAATAAGAAACAGTAAACCCAATAAACATAATTCAATAGAAATCATTAAATGTATGTTTATAACTATGGGGAAGAATAGGTAAGATTTTACTAATAAGAGAATCTTACAATTTTGCTCAGTTTCCTCTTCGTTTTCCACTTTAACAAAAACACGACAATCATTCATTCTTGGAAAGAAATGTTTGACAATTATACACTTGTCAATCTCATCCAATTTCTATGAGCAGTTAATTCATCCAATTTTTCAAGCAGTAGATAATCACTTCTAATGACAAAAGACCTTCTTACCTACTTCATTCATTGTTAATGAACTATTATTGTTAAATTAATTCAAACAGGTAATACCTGTCAGGAATATTAGTGTTCTTAGATGATAACCTACTGTTTCATAAACAATCCAAAGAGATATAAGTATTGATATGTCAGAAGTAACGCTACAAAATAATTGAAATATTCTCTTATGAGTTCTCTACTACTTGGTTTTAAATTGATCATTAGAGAACTGATTTATTTTCATTTTCAGCTTATATACATTTTATTAAGAGTTAACAGAATGACTAATTTCTATAAAATTTCGTGGTATTAATGGATCAAGCATAATTTACCTATGATAATATTTAAAAAATGTCACCAACCAAAATTTACATCTCTTCAATGAACCTCCTTGTTAGTTTTTTCTTCTGTGAGCTAAGAAGATAGTTGGCCCTCCTGAGGGTCATAGGAGCGCCACAATGACATGGCGGATCCTTTGTGTTCTCATCATTCTCATGAGATGAACGCGGATAAGTCTGCAGGAACTCTGCTGCAGCGGAAGAACCATGTATTTGGTCAATCTCCCGGTCCAGTGTCTGTTAGTGATGGTACGAACACTTGGTGCCTTTGAGGTCCTAAACATTTTTGCAGGAATCCAAATTTTCTATAATGCCGATAGTTACGTAGATAACTTGAACTTCCCTCTTGATAACATTCTTTTGCGTTTGTGATCCATGATGGGCTTCTATTTGTTTTTCATGAGATTTTTGCTAACAAGTTGATGTAGCAGGAGATCGTAAGAGGTCACGTCTGATCTTTAATCAATCAACCCCTAAGCAGGAACAACTCCAGTAATTAGACGAGGCACATTATGACAATCCAACAGAAATCTATTCAGAGCCGCCTCCAAATATGAAGTAGATGCATCCATCAGAGCTACCTTCAATCTAAGATTGATAGAGCGCACATCATTCTCAGCTGTTCCATTAGACTTAAGTGGCTTTCCCTTGTTGATTTTGCTCAGCCGATGAGTAAAAACTTCGGGAGATTTTTGCGCCGCTTCCTGTAACGATAACGTCAAAATATCAGCATTGAAAAACACTGATTGAGTTGTCTTATGATTATTAGGGCCTAGTATTTTGACCTCATGATCCTCAAACCACAAACTGCCCAGTTGAATCGACCACATAAAATGTCAGATTAGAATATATTTTTTTTTAGTTTTATACTCTATAGAGAAATTTACAGCGGCCAGTGGTCGAGTTTTTTCGTTTAAATAAAATACGAATGCCTTTCCAGTAGCCAATGTCGACAAATACGTACATCGTTGTTAACACACGGAGAGGGGTACAATAGTACAGAGAAAGGCCGGTATCTGTATGAAAAGAAAATTTAGTACCCAGCAATTCGACCAACAAATTGATTATCTCCAGTATGTCGATACAATAATTTTATGAAAGATTTGAGAAAATTTAGAGAATTCCTATCTTTATAGAAGAAAATTAAAACAAAAGCAATAAAACATTAGTTAAAAATTTATGTATAGTACTTTAAGAGCATACCACAATGCAATTGTTTTTCTTGCCTACTTCATCCATATGGATAAAATAACTTAAATATTCTTTCCAAGAGCAAAATATTTGTAGGCATGAAATTACTATCCAAAGAGCCAAATGTATAAACAAGTCATAACTAGCAACGCATATACGAAAAAATTACAGATCTTGCTTGACAAAACTATTGAATTACCATTTTTCAATTGTTTGTGTTTGCTTATTTAGAAAATTTAAAAAATATATATAAATGCTGGTTTTGAGGAATCACATCTATTCTGGAAATTCCACTCGACTGTTAAGCGATGGTTCCAAGAATTTCTTAGTGTTTAGGTTAGCCACGCATATTAAACACTTCCAGGAGTTATTTCATGTTATGATGCCATCCATAGGCGTAATGAGGGGGGATGTAACCCCCCCATTGCTTAGAAGAAATTAAAACAAAATAAAACTTTAAAGGATTTTACTTTTTCAAAGTTATTATTGTGGGATTACCACCAGCATTATAACCATTATTACTGTGGTTCTTGCAGAATTTGTGTCATTTGTCCACCTCCATACCTTCTTTTTTTTCTGAATGAATCTTTTTGGTCAAAACAACTATTTCTTCGAAGAAGATCTAGATCATCCAATATAATATGTACATCCCCTGGTGTTCCCTCAAATGTTGATAAAAATGGATACTTTCTATATTTTTCAAATTATTTCTATCTCCTGATATTGTCGCTATAGTTGTGAAATACACTAATCAAGAAGGAGCGTATGAAACAGCCAAATTCAATGAAAAAACAAAGGGAGAGAAAAGGCAGTGGGTTGATGGCAATGAAATAGAATTATATGCATTTATTGGGTTGCTCTTGGATCATGTTTATTAAAGTGAGTTATTTTCAAAATAAATAAAATTATACATTTTGAGAGTTCAAAAATTATTGCTATTGCTTTTCTACAGTCCCTTTCTATCAGCATTATAAGTAATGACTCTTAAATGGATGATATGATCGTAGCTGATGCCAGAAAAAGATGGAGTCTTCCAGTGACCCCACCTGGTATCATGTGTAACTTTTTTTACTTAGTATTAGGAGGGTTAACATAGATGAACTTACATGATAGTTTATTTTTTTTTAACCCATTTATTTATTTCTATTTATTCCATAGCGGTTTGGTAATTATCTAGATCAATGGGGAAGATAAAATGAAAAAGAGGTCTCAGAAGAATGAAACATTCCTGGCTTACCTGTACCACCACTCCAACCCATGGGGAGTCTTGGGTTCAGTACATGATAGAGATGTTTCTTGGACAACGGTAACAATGGTTGCTAAGCCTTTTATTATTAAAAATGTACGTATATGTGTATACAAAAAATAGATTGGACTTAATTACAGACATGTCTGGTCACAAAAAAAAACCCTGTTTTTTTACTATGACTCATGAAGTCTTGTGTGCAGTACATAGTAGAGAATGTCCTGTTTCTTAGACAATGGTTGTGCTGAGAGGTGAAGTTTCCTAGATCATGTTCAACTGCAAGGTTTTCCCCCTTTTTTGGGTACCCACTTCATGGAGGCTGAGTGAGCTCCAGACCCTTCTAAAGGAGCCATTGCCGACAGTTAACAGATTAAATAAAATCTGCCACAGCTGGAGGATTTGAACCCGAGATCTTCGGCACGACAACTCAGTGCTCTAACACTGAGCCACTTCCCTCCATTACCATGGCAACTGAGTGCTCTAACACTGAGCCACTCTGCTCCATTACCATGGCAACTCAGTGCTCTACCACTGAGCCACTTCCCTCCATTACCATGGCAACTCAGTGCTCTAACACTGAGCCACTTTCCTCCATTACCATGGCAACTCAGTGCTCTAACACTGAGCCACTCTGCTCCATTACCATGGCAACTCAGTGCTCTAACACTGAGCCACTCTGCTCCATTACCATGGCAACTCAGTGCTCTACCACTGAGCCACTTCCCTCCATTACCATGGCAACTCAGTACTCTAACACTGAGCCACTTTCCTCCATTACCATGACAACTCAGTGCTCTAACACTGAGCCACTTCCCTCCATTACCATGGCAACTCAGTGCTCTAACACTGAGCCACTTCCCTCCATTACCATGGCAACTCAGTGCTGTACCACTGAGCCACTTCCCTCCATTACCATGGCAACTCAGTGCTCTATCACTGAGCCACTTCCCTCCATTACCATGGCAACTCAGTGCTCTATCACTGAGCCACTTCCCTCCATTACCATGGCAACTCAGTGCTCTACCACTGAGCCACTTCCCTCCTTGGTAGTCACCCAAAACTATCCATTTTAATGATTGATTTGCCTGGGTTTAGTAAAGGTGTAAAGCACATTTTCAGTTAATACTAGCTATTACTTCCAGTTAAACTATTAAAATTTTATAAAGAGCAAGTTAAAAATATAAAATAAAAATAGAAATATGTGGATCGAATACTAATACTTTTTACAAAAGACTTTGTTTATTTCTTCTGGTTTAGACCGTGTTCCTTAAAAAAGGAAACGAATCAATAGTTAAAACTTGTTGTGACTTAACCTCGAAGCAACAACTTGCTGAACTGATACTGAATAAAGTAATGAGCTAATAAAAACAATATGTATTTTTAAAAAAAATTAAAATGAGGATACAACAACACAATCTTAAAAAATGATTTTATTTACTGTATACAACTAAAAACCTCTCACTCTACAATTTAATTTACTCACAGGCAACTTGTATTACAATGTTGAGGTATTGTATATTAAAATTTGACACTAAATTAGGCTTGTTTGTCCTGTTGATGCATGTGGTACAACACTGTCCCTAATATCAGTTCATCTAAGTAAACCTTTCCTGTCTACAATCGAAACACAATTCCATTATTAAAATACAAAATTATTTTTATTCATTTTTAAAATTTATTTTGGCACAAGTTTTACTAAATATATTTAATTACCTGTGTCAATACAAAAATTAATTACGAATTTGGCACGATGACTTCTAATAGTTCAAGTTTTAATAGTTTCATGATCTCAAATCTAAAAGAGTTAACTGATCGCTGAAATAGTATACAAAGTTTAGGTGCAGTAGTTTATTTTTTAAAATTAATTCTAAGTGGTTTTCTCGATGTGATAACTAGAAGAATAATAGAAGAGAATAAAAAGTGCATATATATATATATATACATAAACACTCAAACATAAAATATTTAGATAAAATTAATGAGTAGAACAGGAAATAATAAATGTGCTGAAATTGTTGACACTCACAATGTCAAAAATACATTTGATAATTAGGCAGTTTCATGATTCGGCTTCTCAGAGTGTTGACATGATCAGGAATTGTTAAATGGAGGGGGAAGGCTTAATGTCGGCTCGGTTTAGAGCCTATGCAGAGAGAGAATCCTTCTACCATGGAACATTTCCTCTCCAATCCCTTGTAACCAGGAACCAAGACAAGAAAAAGCTCAATTTTCTCAACCATTAGTTACATTATTTCTATATCCCCGAAAAGTTATGTTTGGAAAAAAATTGAATGTTGGTAAGGACTAACAAAAGTCACAATTTGATAAAATTGTATTACAATTGTTTTCACTAGGGTGGTTGACATGTCAATTTTTTTTCAAATTACACTGTTCAAAAAGTCTTTTCGGGATTTAAAGATAAATTGAAATAGAGAATGGAAGAAATAAATTCCTCTATGTGTCTTCAATAACAGAACATAGAAGCAATTTCTACCAACTAAACCATGGCTATAGCTAAAGTGTATACCAATTCATAAAGAAACCTTCCAAAATATGAATAAATCAAATAACAAATTTAAATTTTAAAATTTATCTTTGGAAAGTGGATTAGTTGAATACAAAAAAATTATACTTTTTAAATTGTTTTGCATCTGTTATTTATTGAGATTTTTTCTCTGTTATTCCTTATCAAAATTATTTCTTGACCAATGCAAGTTGTCCATAATTTAGTTTATTAAGTATATTTTTATAATAATATGATGATATTTAACAATATTTAAGGAATTATACCAACTTATTAGACTACAAGACTACAACCTTTGCTCATTTCAACATCTGAAAGAAAAGTCAAGGAACTATGCAGCAGCTCTCTCTCTCTCTCTCTCTAAACACACACACAAATACATAAATATATATATATATATATGGGTAGCAAATACATAGATAACAGTAACCACCAGTAGTGAACTATCCCATGCCTACAACAGTAATTATACCAGGTCTGCAAGTTTAAAATGTCGTTTTAATTCCAATAAAATGCGCTCTTAGCCTATTGAAGGATTTACTTATCTCTAAACGCTATTTTGTTTGTTAGTCATTTGTTTACAAAAGTCAGTTGTTTTTAAGTCGTTTACGTGGACGTATCATACCTTTCTTTGGTGTTAAAAATGTCTAATTTTAAGCCAAATAAAGAGCATTTGCGGCATGTCATGATTTTCTTATTCAATCAAAAGAAAAAGGCATCTGAATGTCATCGAATTCTTGTTGAGACTTATGGCGATCTTGCTCCAACCGTCAAGACATGTGAACGTTGGTTTCAAAGTTTCAAACGTGGTGATTTTGATGTTACTGATAAAAAACGAGAAAATCGACCAAAAAAGTTTGAGGACGTCGAATTGCAATCTTTATTAGACGAAGACAATACCCAAACCCAACAAATGATGGCAGAACAGTTGAATGTCACTAGACAAGCCATTTCCGATCGCCTGAGAGCTATGGGAAAAATTCAAAAGGTTGGAAAATGGGTTCCACATGAATTGGACGAACGACAGATGGAAAAACGAAAAATTGTGTGCGAAATGCTGCTTTTACGCCACGAAAGAAAGGGTTTTTTGCATCGAGTTGTAACTGGCGATGAAAAATGGATTTATTTTCAGAATCCCAAACGAATAAAATCATGGGTAACGCCAGGACAACCATCCACATCGAGTGCAAGACCGGATCGTTTTGGGAAGAAGACAATGCTGTGTGTGTGGTGGGATCAGAAGGGAGTAGTCTACTACGAGCTTCTCAAACCCGGCGAAACAGTCAATACCGACAACAAATGATCAATTTGAGTCACGCATTGATCGAAAAACGCCCAGAATGGGCTCACAGGCACGCCAAAGTCATTCTTCAGCATGATAACGCTCCTGCACATTCAGCCAGATTGACTAAGGAAACGATTTCTTCGCTTGGTTGGGAACTCCTACCCCACCCGCCGTATTCACCTGACCTGGCGCCTTCTGATTATCACCTATTCTCATCGATGGGACACTCATTGGCTGAGCAACACTTTAACAATTTGGAGGATGTAAGAAAATGGCTCGATGAATGGATTTCAAATAAAGATGAAGCATTCTTTTGGAATGGTATCCATAAATTACCCGAGAGATGGACAAAATGTGTAGAAAGCGAGGGCCAGTACTTTTGAATAAAATATATTATATTTTATTTAATTTTTTATTTATTTATTTTATGAAATAAACGACATTTTAAACTTGCAGACCTGGTAAGATATGAGATACTCTGGTTTCAAGAGACACCACCTTGAGGTTGGTGGATTGGCTTGTTTGTACTAAGAGTGTCTCATCTGTCTTTATAGTATTACTCTTGTAAGCTTGGGATATTGCTTCATTAGGGGTTACTGTTACGTGTTTATGTGTTTCTTTAAATTAAATTTAGTTAAATAATTACGTTTAGTTTTTTCTGTTTTCCAATCATATAAATGTGTACATTCATTCTATTTACTTGTTGTATTAACATAATACAGTTTTAAATTACAATGAATAAATTATAAAAATCTTATAAAATTATCGAGCTTGAACCTCGGACTCAATGCCTTCTCAATCAATTACTTTTTTCCTAGACAATATTAAAGATGAAATAAATAAAAAGTAAAATCACAATTAAAACCTATACATTTTTGTATCGCCTCTCTTTTCTTTAAAATCTTTAATATGACATAAGGAGACTTAAAGAACTTTTATTGATTATAAACTAACAACAATTGTATCCAACACAATTGATTATTATTTTTTCTAATAGGGGCCTCAAGAATGTCAACTTGTCACTAATGCACCCGAAATAGTGATTTTGAGAAAAATACCAGATCTTAAAATTAAATTATTGTTCTTCTTAAAATTGACATGGCCAATGAATACTTTGAGAGTGGGTTGGCAAAGAGTGTAGGGTATTGTGCTATTAATTTCTATATCCAGGTTTTGAAACTGGCTGTGACAGATTAATTACATATTCTATTATCAACAGTGGAAGACTGATGCTCACCTATCCTCTATAAAGGGACCTATTCTTTTCCCTGAATTGGGGAAAGAATAGGCAGTTGAGGGAGAAATCGGCCACATGACTTCCCTGCACAACTATTGGCTAAGAGACAGTACGGCCCCAACCGATTACTGAATCCAATATCCATTTTTAGTTGAAATTGTACTGATTTTTTTTTTAAAATTAATGCTCTAGCTTGAAATTATAACAAAAAGAGCTATTTTTGTGCCATTATCCATAGATTTTTAAAATTTTATGTGCAAGCATTGGGTGCTAAAACACTAAAAAAAAATCATTCCACCCATTCAAGAGATAATTATGCCATTATTGTTAAATTGTTAGTTTAAGTTACACGTAACCGTAAAAAATTGTGAAAGTTAAGAACTAATCACACCAAAATAAAGTTGTTGTTTTCTTCATTCTAAAATCCTCGTAATTGATTTATATGTACTAATACTTAATGCTTTTAGCATTAGTAAGAATAAAATAGTTTTGTGCAATTTTTAATTGCCAGATATAAATCAGAAAAGTTAAAAAGTAATTTTAATTATCACTTCTATATCATACATACATACTTATATAATAGTTTATTTTTCTCCTTCCAGTTCTTGAGATTCAGTCGATAATTCTCAAACTATCTTTGGCAACGCTTTGAGACTTTATTGTTCTCATATTCATCCCCTAACTGTGAAAAAAAGGTGTTTTAGCAAATCATATTAAACTACCTAGGATGTATGTATGTGTGTATATATATATATATATATATATATATATATATATATATATATATATATATATATATATAATTTTTTGGAAGGTAGAAAGCTTGGATTTTCAACCTTACAGCCTTTGTGCAATTTTCATCTTTCTAGAAAAAAAAAATTTTTTTTTTTGTATTTAAACTTAATATTTGGCAACTTAATAAATTATAAAAGTAGCAGAAAATAATAATATAAACAAATATAATTTAAAAAAAAAAATTATATCTTATCAATTGTGATAGTGTATGTATGATGAGTAAAGATGACCTCTTTAAAGACGATAATTATGAAATCTTAGTAACCGGTTAAAAATCAAATTAGTTGGTATAAAAAAAAAAAAAAAAATTAAGCTTCACATCATGGAAAAGGAGAGTGGTTTCCATGGTGATGTATTAATTGATGGTTTCAATCTTTCGTAAATACATATCAAAGCCATAACACCAAATTACAGGTCCAATTTCTGAATGAATCGGTTTGTATGTGAAAACAGTTTTATTCAAATAATTTTACACAGACTTGTAGACATTAGGAAAAGGTTATATTATTTAAATTAAGAAAAAGCTATATTATATAGGTTAGGAAAGAGTTATATTATGTAGGTTAGGAAAGGGTTATACTATGTAGGTTAGAAAAGGTTATACTATGTAGGTTAGGAAAGGGTTATATTATGTAGATTAGGAAAGAGTTATATTATGTAGGTTAGAAAAGGGTTATACTATGTAGGTTAGGAAAGGGTTATATTATGTAGGTTAGGAAAGAGTTATATTATGTAGGTTAGAAAAGGGTTATACTATGTAGGTTAGGAAAGGGTTATATTATGTAGGTTAGAAAAGGGTTATACTATGTAGGTTAGGAAAGGGTTATATTATGTAGATTAGGAAAGAGTTATATTATGCAGGTTAGAAAAGGGTTATACTATGTAGGTTAGGAAAGGGTTATATTATGTAGATTAGGACATGGTTATATTATGTAGTTTAGGAAAGGGTTATACTATGTAGGTTAGGAAAGGGTTATATTATGTAGATTAGGAAAGGGTTATATTATGTGGGTTAGAAAAGGGTTATACATACTATGTATGTTAGGCAAGGGTTATATTATGTAGTTTAGGAAATGGTTATACTATGTAGGTTAGGAAAGGGTTATATTATGTAGATTAGGAAAGGGTTATATTATGTAGATTAGGACAGGGTTATATTATGTAGGTTAGAAAAGGGTTATACTATGTAGGGTAGGAAAGGGTTATATTATGTAGGTTAGGAAGAGGTTATATTATGCAGGTTAGAAAAGGGTTATACTAAGTAGATTTTGTTAGTTCATTTAATGCCATTTTATGCTGCTATGGCTAATCAGAGGTTGCTACAGTGGGAGCTATAAATTTTGCCTATCCAGGTTTAATTAGGATAGGGATTTTTTAACGAGTACCTGACATCATACAGGCTCGGGATCCCCGTTTAACGTCTCTTCCGAAAGACGGCGTAACTAAGGATTTTTTACACCCTTTAAAAAATCCTAGGGCCACCTGCCGGGCTACGAACCCGCGATGATGATCTTGGGTTTAGTAGTTTGTTACGCTAACCACTAGACCACAGGTCACCCCATATGTAGGTTAGGATAGGGTTATATTATGCAGGTTAGGACAGGGTTATATTATCCTGGTTAGGAAAGGGTTATATTATGTAGGTTAGGCAAGGGTTATGTATCCATTCTGCAGGTTGTCACTTCTAGTTGAGTCACACGTTTTAACTGTTTATTTGATTCATTTTTACTATTTTCCAAAAATACAAGTTATCGTAAGCTTTAGTATAGAAAATAAAATGTAATTATGGGTAATGAGTAGATTTTGGTAATCATTTCATCAAGTAATAAGTTTCAACAAACATTTCAAAAGATAGATGGTATAAGTTTATTGAAACATTCATTTATAGACGAAATGATTACTGAAGGAAAGACATTTCTCATAATTACATTCCCTTTTCCATGCTAAAGCTCATCATAACTTGTATTGCAGGAAGATATTAAAAGGGAAACAACTAAAAAATTATAACATGTTGTGACTCAACTCAAAGCGATAATCTGCAGAATGATTACCAAGGGTTATATTATGTAGGTTAGGACAGGGTTATATTATGTAAATTAGGAAAGATTAATTATTATCATTTTTGAGAAATTATTTCTGACTAACTTCATGAGAAATCATAGATTAGGCATTTTCTAGAGATTTCATATAAACTGAATAAATAACGTTAGATCAGGTGGGGCCCTTAACATTCTAGGCACACATGCAATAACCTTTTTATCTTTTGCTGATAAATATCAAAAACAGATGATGAAATTTATAAAACACTTTGTATTTTAACTTTGTGCAACAAAATAAGCAATTAAATGATATATAAATAATGCCCCAATCCTAAAGCCTTAATTTAAGAAATCTCGGTATTTAGGGATTTCAAGAACCTCAACAGCAAGTTTTAATGCATTTCATATTTTTAGAACGAGACATCAGATTCTAATTTGCCATAAGATGTTTATCAGTGACAAACAAATAAATACAAAATTCGAAATGACCAACAAATACCTAATTAATTGTTCAGTTTTTATCAACAATTCTTCAATGAAGTTTTGCACTTATCTAGTTCCTGCTTATTGGAATTTTGTAAATTCCAAATCGTTTTCAAAACTATAAATCCTTGCCTTTCATTTGACTCCTGAAACATATTTTATTTTAATTTTAATATATTTTTTAAACATATTTATTTTATTTTATTAGTTTGAAATGAGTGAACAGATATGACAAAAAATGTTTCATAATATATCTTTCAGGTATAAAAAAAATTAGATCATTTGATTGTAGAAACTATAATGGTTTTACAGTCAACAGCAAACAACAGGCAAAAAACTTAAATTTGTATTAAAAAAAATGAAAGCAAAAATAAAATTCTTGGGTATATCCAACATACATAAGTAAACAAATCAACTACAACAATTGAAATCAGTGTCTAGCTTATTTATTAATACACTAATAAATGAATTTAAAAAAAAAAATTGTACATGACCAAATTTTCTTTTGTTTCTCGATGCAAGCTTTACTTATAGTGATCAAAAACATTATTACTGAACATAAATAACAAGTTTAGGCCGTCAATTCCAATCTACAAATTTAAATGTCAATATTCGGTTAAATAATTCATCGATATTGAGCTATATGAAAGTTTCGTTGAGGCAAATATTTCATCTAAATCTAGAAATATCTTTCTTATTTAGTAAAATAGTAGGAAATATAGTTAACTTTTTTATATGAGCTTTTAGTTTCTCAATTCAGGACTCTGGTGTACGCCTTGTTTTTAATTAAAATATTTAGAAACGACAAGTTGTAAGAAGCGACAACAAGAAGGGATTGTCACTTCCAAGCTATTCATTTCATTTAGTAAATTTAAATTGATTATTATATTACAACAGTAAATTGTGAATTTGGAATAGACAGATCTCTCTTATCAGTAACAAATCACCTTATGTTATTATTGAGCGTTTAATTAATGATTTTACAAAATATTTACATTTTGAAAATTATTTAAAAAACGAAAACAAATTACTAGCATTTTTAGAATGATTTCATTTCAAAGTTTTTAGTAACAATTACTTTTATATATACATATTAACAGACTTTATACAGGTAATATCACAATTAGTAGTGCCTATCATTAAACATAATGCAAGCTCACATTTATCATATCAATGAAAAGCTTTGTTTTAAAAAAAAAAGTCTACACCGTGCGATTCTAATATCATTTAAAGTTTAAAAAGATCTATGTCTTTAATTCATAAAGACAAAACATACAGGGTGCACAGCGTGAGAAACAGAAAACTTCAAGAGGTGTTTTGCCATTTCAAAGGCGACAAATAATTCTTTTAAACCAATAAGAGCAGGACATTTAATTTAGTTTTTAAAAATTTAATTGTCATGATTTTGGTTGAAAAAGCAGCAATATTTCTCTCTCAGCGCCTACTAAACAATACATATCCTAATTTTAATTTTAAGCTTTGATTTTGGATGAATGAAGTTGACATTTCTTTCGTTATTCTTTGGCATTGGAACATGATATTCCAAAAAGTGCTGAATAGAGAATTGAGCGGTGCAGAATCTGTTTTGTTTTGTTTATGTAAACAATTCTTATTACCCTTCCACCAAACCAAATTTCACTGGAAGAAACGAGCGATTTAAATAGCCAGTTGAGAGCAAGGACATTTTAAAGATTACAAATATACATGATAGTGAGTTTAATATTATTAGAACAACAGTTATGCAAGAAGAGGATATGTCCAAAATCACGCCCAATCATCAGGTTTTTCCCCCAAGTAACATTACTGGTTTAAAGAGACTGGTTGAGCCCCAGGAGGGTCTGCAGATCACACAGGATCCATCCGTAGCTGTGAATAGTTTAAATTTATCTACTACGGCCAGATTTGAACATGGAATCTACATCACAGAAACTAAGCACTCTACACACTGAACATTTTTGCTGTATATTCTTCTCCTGGATGTAGTCTTAGTAAAACAAAAAATGTGACATATTTAAAAAAAAATATTTAAATTGCATGCTTTTCTGTGGGGAATAGGAGATGTTTTATAGACCACAATTGATATGAAAATTTTTTTTTTGCTTTCGAGATGCAGAATCGCCACCTGAAATTTGCTGTTTCCAACGCTTTAAACCCATTACCGTTCACAAATCATTTAGAATAGACTTAAGATGAGTCTTCACTAGAATTATATACAAGTTCATAATGATATTTCACATATAAATATTGAATATTGTTTTTAAAAAAATGTAGCATTTGGAATTTTCACTCATTAATTGAATAACTTGTTATAGTTTTTTTTTTCTGCGTATCTGATTATTACGACTTCAAGTAGTAAAGAAGCGAGATTCCCTCCGCTTTAGGAAAGATGAATGACGGGCCCTTCCTAAAAGTTTACCCCGTAGCCACTGCTATGTGCTCGAGAGAGGCGGCTTTGATGAGCCATCTCCGCTGCTCAGTCTTCTCTTCCGCAGCTGTTTCCAAAACCGCCTTTCCAAACTTTTGTCCTAAAGAGAAAAAAACATATTATTATTATTATTTGTTTGTTTTTTTTTCTTTTGGAAGAATTCTCAATTAAATCTTGGATATGTTTTTTAAACTTAACACCTTCACTGTGGCATCGGTCCCCGAGGACCGATAAAACACAGTGAAAGAAACCACTATTTTCATTACCGCAGTTAAGGTGTTAAATTTCTTTATAGAATTAAACAATATAAAAGTAATTGTAAGAGTAGTAACAATATTAATATTACTGTCTTAGAAAAACAGGTTATAGCATTCTACCACAATTTTTATTTCAAAAACACTAAGTACTAATATTAAAGAGCAAAAGCTAAAAATTAGATATTTTATTTTTCTTTCATTTATCTTTTATTTGTTATTTGTTTTATTTGTTTCAGATGAAGGTCTCGAGGCCATCTTCTTTTCAGACGCCTCAGAGAGTTATCAGGAATAGTATGGGAAGCAAGTTGAGAGACTAGCGGATTCAAGTATGTATGGAACTTTTCATGGAAGGATAGGTATCTAGTTTGGGCCAAATCAGCAACATATGTGATATTAAGAGCATGATGGATGAGTTTATTTGTGACATACTAAGGAGCATTGAGGATTTTACGAAGGATTTTGGATTGTAAGGATTGGATACGAGATGAATTGGATGGTTTAGTAGAGCCCCAAAGCTCAACTCCGTATGTCCAAATAGGTCTGATAACTGTCATGTAAATGAATCTTTTGCAATTAATTGGAAACTTAGAGCGTTTGTCCAGTAAATGTTGAAGTAGGCGAAAACATCGAGCAGTTTCTTGTCTTTTCAGTCTTGTATAGTTAAATTTAAAGCTCAAGAATTTATTTTACATAATATGCCATGGATCGTCAGAAATTAAAGGTTAGGGTCATATCGGACAGTGGTAGATGCTAGTTAGGATAAGTTTATATAGAATATATATAAAGAATAGCTATCCGCTTGAATATCAGTTATATATGAGGACTGGAAGAGCTAAAGAATCTTTCTTTTTTAAACACTTTATTGAAACATTACAATCTGCCAATTGTGGGCAATAAGTAATAGTGCTATGCACTTAGCTTACAATCATTCCATAACAAACCAATAATATAAACAAAATAAAATAAATAAATGTATAAATAAATATATACATACGGTAATAAAAAGAAATTAATGCAAAAATTATAATAAAAAAAATATATATATATATATATATATATATATATATATATATATATATAATGTACACATTCATACCCTATTTACAATTTGCTTGGGGTTCCTGAAACTAAGCTTCTTCCCCAGGAATGAGGACAAAGCAGGAGTCCCTGAGGCCCCAGCCCCCGTTCCCAGCCACATCACCGGCATCAAACGCCAATGGAAGCTGGTTAAGGGCGTTTCACACACACAGGTCGTGAGTATCTGGCCAGTGCCAGTACAACAAATAACATTATTATATCTGGTCTCGGGGCCATTGCCGGTTTAGACGGCGGGGTGGGTTATATGGATGTGTGGAACTGGATAATGACTGAGCCAGGGGGTTGGGATGACAGGCAAGGTTTTGGTGAAATTTTGAAAATTTAGTAGGGATGAGGCCGAGGACGAAAGAAATGTTGAGATCATTATGGAGGGTTTTGTTGGAGACATGATAAGGAGCATTGACTATAGTTCTCAGGACTTTGGAATGAAAGGATTGAATGCGTCTGATATTCGATTTGTTTGCGGCCCCCACAATTCCAGTCCATAGGTCCAAATAAGTTTGAAGATGGCCTTGTTTATTATTAGTTTATTGTCTATTGAAAGATGGGAGGTCCTACATAGCAATCTGTATATAGTTGGCTGAATTGTCTGTTAAGTTCTTGTCTTTTGAGTCTGGTATGAGGATTCCATGTAAGTCTTTAGTCTAGGAGGAAGCCAAGGTATCGTACTGTGTCGGAAATAGGTAGAACGGTTTCATTGAATTGGACAGAAGAACATGTTCCCCGGCGAATTGTAAAAGTCACGTGTTTGCATTTTTCCTCGTTGACTTTGATACACCATTGGTTACACCAAATTTCAAGCTAAAGGATCTGAGTGCCATTTTTAATTTTTTTTAGTTTTTCACAGCTTACCAATCTAAGTCAATTCGCAATTGCCCTGCTAACAGATGTACAAGTGCTTTTTAAGTTATTGTGTTATCATTAAAAGAGTTCAATTATGATTTACAATAAAAAAATATTATAACAACAAAATATTTAAACAGATTCTTCTTAGCTAATGAATATTGATGTATGTTGAATAATATTAGCTGGCCATAAATATCTTAGGAAGAAAATGGTCCGGTTGGAGGTCAAGAAAATTCTCTTGACTGTTAATTGGTAAGCCGACGTTTCGACATTGTAAGTCTTCTTTAAGGTTAAATATACAAGTTCCAAATTAAATTAAATTGAAATAATACATGGTAAAGAATAACACAATATGTAGTCTATTGATAGAATAATGTTATATATAGTGAGTAGAAGAAATAAGAACCAGAGGGGATTGAATTATAAAATAACAAAGAGGTACTATATATTACACAAGTGTTACTTGTTGTTACTTTGTTCCAATTTTTAATTTGTTACTTTGTTGGATTTGAAAAGTACCTCTTTGTAAATATAGAATAACCCTTTGTTACTAAATAATTCAGTCCACTCTGGTTCTTATTTCTACTACTTACTACATATAACATTATTCTATCAATAGACTACATATCCACAGCCCCGGTGAATTGGTTAAGTCAGATTTTGTCCAGAGAGAGTTGACTGCTTTGTAAACCGGAATCGTATCATTATCGTAGTTTTTGGCTTGAAATGGAGTTGTAATATAAGCAATAACTCCTTTTCAAGCCAATGCCTTACTTAGCCCCTTATTCACTACGAAAACAACTCAATTCCGCTTACTTAAGTACAAGAAACTCATTTTGGACAAAATTAGACTTAATCACTTATTCTCCAGGGCTGTAGATTATAGTGTTATTCATTACCATGTATTATTTTAATTGTATCTTGTATATTTAGCGCTGAAGAAGACCTGCAATGTGGGTCGAAATGTTGGCTTACCAATAAACAGTTCTCCCTATATAAGAGAATTTTCTTGACCTCCAACTAAATTAGCTTAGTATAGATTATTGAAATTTTAATAAAAATTGGTGTCAACTACTAATATGTGCCACTTACGTGCTCTCTTTTCTGTAGATACTCGGGAGGTAGAGTTGTTGGTACATCATCGGCTAAATCTCTGCTGAAGAGTCGACTTAGCCTGCTCCGGCTGCTACTGGTATGCTCTTCACTTTTGCTCCCACGTAGAAATTCCATACTTTAAAAAAATAAAATCTTATTTAAAAAATTCTTCTAAGTTCTAAGACTTGACGAATATATTGCATTAATTTTGTAAGAATCGGGTGCCTATTCTGCATCTCAAGAGCAACAATCAATTTTGTATTGTCAATTGTCAGATTCCTTTCAGAAAAAAAAAAAAAAATTTTTTCTCTTTATATTTTCATCCACACCTGTCAAATAAAAAACAATGACAATCAGCAGATTGGCTGGTACTAAAAATATAATACAAAGGCATGAAGAAGAACAGTACTCAGCGGTACCTCCCCCTTGGCTTGATTCAATTTCATATGATGATAAAAATCTCTCATCCACGTTCTTTTTAGTCTCCTCCTAGTGTTCTCAGGCATGAGAGTCGTGGCCATTTGTTCTATTAATGGGTTTGGGTGCCTGTTCAGTTTTTCTTGAAAGTGTTTGTAGTATGTTCGTATGTTTTTGTCAACCGTTGGTATTTTTAAGTCAGTATGCAGAGTTTTGTTATTGACATGCCAAGGTGCTTTTGGGCAAGTCTGAGTACTTTTGATTGAAAAGTTTATGGTCGTTTTCTGTGAGTCTGTTTAGCGATTCCATAAATTTGTAATGCATATTTCCAAACTGGTTTTAGTAAGTAAGAGTATGTGTTTAATTTTTGTCCTGTTTCTAATTTGGATTTTTTCCTGAATAGAGAAGTTCAATTTAAGATTTAGTGACTGGAGTGTTTTCTTAATATGAGGACCCAATGTCATTCTCCGACCAAATGTTAGTCCATGGTATTCTACTTTGTTTTTCTGTGGGGTGGGTGAGTTATTAAGATAAATTGCAAAAAAAGAATTTTATTTTATTTTATGTACTTCACGGTTTTTGTTTAATACGTAGCTATCACTCAAAAATGATTCTAGGCAATCGAGTTTCAACTTGACAATTGCAAAGAAAATGTTTGATGGTTATCTGTGACAGGCAATTGTGATTCATCATCAGAGCTGTTGTTAAAATCAGTGATACAAGATGAAGATTAACAGGTGAAAAATAAGATAAGTTTATAAAACTTAAAAAAATAATAATAATACAGACAACAGATAAATAAAAGTGAATTTGAGATAATATAGCAATAATGGCATAAATAATAATACAAAGCAATTCAAAATAATGTAAAAATAGCTGAATATCGTGGAATTGAAACAAATGGATTTGTTAAAACAGTAGTACCCAGTCGCTCCGGAAGAGCTCTACAGATGTACATGAAAATGTACAGAAAGGATAGAAAAGTAAAAATAATATAAAGGGAAATAAAAAAGAGGAGGTAAATTATTTCCCTTTATATTATGTTTACCTTTTTTTTCTTTCTGTACATTTTTTCTGTATTTTATTTTATATTCGTTATCTTTAATTATTATATCTGTCACTATTTTAATTTCTGTTCATTATCTTTAATTTTATTAAATCTATCTATATCTTAATTTTATTATATTCTGTCACTTTTTTAATATTTGTTATCTTTAATTTTCATGTCTGTCACTATTTTAATTTTCTACAATACATGTCATCATATTATTGTTACTGTAACGTTTTTATATATTTTTTGTTCTGTTTGTTTCTCTCTCTTAGCCCTGAAGATGACCTACACTGTAGGTCGGCACATAAATATAAGTCTAGCACTTATTTAGTGTTTTTTTTTACTGCACCCTCCAACTATCTCCATTCTACGTTTTATAATCCAGTCAACTATTTTCCTCTCATAAAAACTATAATAGTTAAATTTCTGGCCTTTTTCAATTGAACTTTCTTGTTTTTTTAAGGTGCAGAATCGACAACTGAAGTTTCCTTGTTCTTTCACTGTACACCTCGCAATATTTGTTGCATAAAAAAAAAATCAAATGATCCCCTTCAGATTTTAATATGAAGTAAATAAAAACAAAATCATGAAATAATGTTTTATTATTTATTTTATTTAGCAACCTTTACAGTGGTTCTAGACGATAGTTCTGGCTCAGTGGTGTGCCAAAGGTCCTGGGTTCAAATCCCGTTTGCTGCCAGACTTTTTATTAATCAGTAAGCAGCTGGAGACGGATCCTATGGGATCTAGGACTCAGAGGCTCACCTAACCTCTACAAAGTAACTACTCCCAAAATAAGGGGGAGAAATCTGGTGGTTGAGCGTGATCTAGGACAAATCACCTCTGCACACCCATTGTCCAAGAAACAGTCCAGTCTCGAACCCCAGACCCTTCATGGGTTGTAATAGTAGAGGGTTTTTAGGTACAATAAATAGCAAAGTCTGAGGGTCAGAACTAAGGTCTCATGATGTATAGGTTAAGTTAATCTAAACTTAGTGATGAGCTTGTCGATAGCATCAGAAATCCATCTCTCATTTCTGAACTCATTGATAGAAACAATCTTTTTTCATAATGAATATAACCTCCATAGTATATATGTTTTTAAAACCAATATTTACTGGACAATTAAATTATAGGTAAGATAGACTGTAAACAATGACAGGAAAATGTTTGCCTTTAGTGATTTTTTTTTGTTTTCACGGAACGGCCTTAGAGACCACACTAATATAATTATTTTCACAACCCTTCTCTCCTTCTTTCTTCTCACCTTTTCCTCATTCTCTCCGATTGTTCTTTCCTTCCTTCTTTGGATATTCTACTATTCCTTTTCTCGCATCTCTCTTTCCCACAAGGACCTTAATTTCTTTTAGTCTTTTCCTATAGTTATCCCTAACGAAACAGTCTTGGTCTGTTATTTTCAGTCTCTCAGTTTCTTCCTTCATCTGTTTGACGTAACCCTCCCCCACCCCAGCACTCTTGTCCTCTTATTTTGTAGAAGATTTCTCTATTTAATCTCTTTGGTTGCTCTTCACAAAATATCCCCATATAACCTTAATCTTCTTATTTTTATGTCAGTTTCCAAATCATTTATTTCTTTGTATATTTCCTTATTAGGTCTCAACCTACAGCTTTCATTTGTCTTCTTTGGGCCGTAAATTCTTCTTAGTATTCTTTTTATGCTTTATGCCATTAGTGATTTATCAACATTAAAATTAAAATTTGATTTTTGTTACTATTGCCATCTGATAATATTCAACCTTTTGCTTGAATCAAATATAACCTCTACACACATCACTATCCAACCACAGGCCATTGCATCGAAGGAATTAGTGTTGAATTAAGATACTTATCCATAAAAATGTGGGTTAACCTTTTGCCCATAATGTGCTATACATAATATAATAATAACAAATATTTATAAATATAAAATATTTAATAATACTTACATTTTACTCGGCCTAGAAGGTTTTGAGTCTGCAGAATGGCTTCTGCGTAGTTTTAGCCTGTTAAAGAATCTGTGGTGTGGTGTGCTGGTTGCCGATTTTGCCTTTGCTGCACAGCTGTCTGATTTATTACCCTTCCAGCATATCAATCACTTTTATTACAACGCCAATAAAATAAAATGGGTTAATATCTTTTATAGCATCATGTAAAAGAATTGTAATTAGTGAAAAGTTTTGGTGGTGAAGAAAGAAGAAAAAAAAGTTGTTGACTGTATTATACAGGGCTGGCTCTAGGTTCTCTTGTGCCCAAGATGTAACAAAAAAAAAATATCTGGGTCCGGTACCCCTCCCTTTTAACTAAGCTAAGCTGACCACTGACATCAGAGGAAGGATTATCAGAACAGGAGTTGTCAAGAAAATTATGGATTTTGGAAAGTGCTCCCACCATAGACTGGAAATTTGAATTTTGCTTTTTTTAAAAAATATTTACCTCAATACCATTTTCGGTACAGCTGATCTGCATGAAACCTACCTCCTAATCTTGTGTAACCTCTTCTTATCATTCATCTCATTTGAGTTATTTGTGTGTGCACTGTTAAATTTTTTTAACTTTTTTGTATTGTTAATTGTCTATTTAAATTTCATTATTGCGTTTTAGATTTAATTTTATGTTTTTGTCTTATTCCTTCAATAAATGCCTATTTAAAATGAACAGAATATCACTTTGGGAATAATCGTATTTGTATATAGGTTAAGCTATACATTTGTATATATATATATATATATATATATATACATACATCGCCTATGTATATGTATAAGCTGTGAAATACTTGCAGAAGTTCTGAATAATTCCAAAGATGAAATTGTGTGAAGAAGTTCATCAAATGGATTTTGACAAGGATAAAAACGGAGATGTTTTGGTCTAAAGTTTAGGGAAAACATATAAGAAAAGGACCGTGGGTGGCGAGGGGGGTCTAGGATTAGCGTTTTGTTATTACATTTGGTATATTTCAATTTATATTCGTTATAAATAAGAAGGTAGCTGTTATCCAATACCAGAATTATCAGTGTTCAGTTTATAAACATACAAATATAACCGTCCCTGCAACTCGACTAATACACAAGTACCCCATTTTCTTAGCCTAAAACCCTTCATGGGTTGAAGTGGTACAAGGTTTTTTCACGGAATTGTAACATTATCTCTTGTATCCAATGGCTCTTCACTCTCTCATATACAAGCATAAAGAAAAAAAAAGTTGTGTGGTTTTCTGAAACCACAATGCAAGTGAATCTTTTTTTCGGTTTGTAGGCAGTTAACTAAAACATTTTGGAAAATCATTCGATTTAGGGTACTAAAAATTTTTTAATCTTAACTTAATTATTGAAAAATGGGAATGATAATGGGAAAGTAGACAAAATATTCGATTATAAAATTTAATTTCAATATGCGTATTAGAGTACGGAATACATAATTAATACTATAAAAATTTAGATGATACACTAATATTAAAAAGTAAGAGCAATATTATATAAGAGGAATATTCACAATAAAGTGTTTATTTATGATATATAATATATATTGATGTATTTTATATTTCATTGATGTATTTTATCATCATAAAAACTCTAGCCTAACCCTTGTCTTATACCCGGGTAGGTCCATTCCCCGGTAGAAACCGAGAAAAAGAACAAGATAATAATAATAAGAACGTCTTTATTTATTCCGGGACAAGTCCCTTTAGAATAACAATACATGTGTTGTAAGCTATTATGCCTTAGAGTATAAAAATAATTAAATATATTATTATATATCAAAATTAAAATTAATACACACTGATAAAAGGATTTGATAGTCTTTGAAGATATTAATAATAAACAAATCTATATACTCTTTCAGGTTTCCACGGCCATTATTTATACACAAAATACCACCGAGAAAATAGCCAAAATACTGAAAAAGTTCAACATTAAAACAATATACACCACAGACAGGAAGATAGGCCAAGTTTTACCCAGTGCAAAGGACAGATTAGGGCTCAGAACACCTGGCATATACAGCATTCCATGCTCCTGTGGAAAAGAATACATTGGGCAAACGGGTAGGCTGATATCCACAAGACTTAATGAACACATTAAAAGTGTGAAAAAAATGGATAGTAAAATATCAGCTTTGGCGGAACACTTTACTACCACGAACCATATCATAGAATTTGAAACAATTAAAGTGGTTCAGAAATGCAACAATAACACAGAAAGGGGGATACTGGAAGCCATTGAAATAGTCAAGCGCCCGGAAAACTTCAACAGGGAAGACGGGTACAGATTAAGCAAACTATGGCTTCCTAACATATCCATAAAGGAAAAGAAAAAACAACAAGTCACTCAAGAAGAATCTAAAAAACCTAATTGCAGCCAAGCAGAGCCCGAAAAAACAGAAACAACTCAATCACAGTCATGGAAGAGCAGACTCCGACCACGGACATGAAAGAACCCGATGGACTAGCGGAAAAACCCGACGAACTACGAGTGGACCCGAGTGAACCCGAACGAACCCGAGCGACGGCTATATAAAGCCGCGAGTTACCGGAGTTTCTTCATTCTCGATCCAGCCTTGAAGAAGCTAGCAGTATGTCTGGTGAAACGTTGGCGAAGAAAAATTTAACAACATGGTCTAAACCAGAAACCTGTGAAGTTTTGTGTATAAACAAATCTATGTTTATAATAAATGTTGATAATAAACAAATCATTTTTATTTATTTAATTTTTTATTTAAAGTTAATGAACATTAAAACATTTACAATAAAGTAAATAAATGCCTTTCACTGTACCCCTTCTCCAGCTGTAATGGGACATGCATGATGAACGAAAAATTTTGGGGCTTTTATAGAATAAAAGTTTCACTTTAAAAAGGTTTGATTTTTCTAAATTACGTGATTACCCTGATCCCTCCCGCTTTTATCAGTTTATACCGCCTTTTATTATCATATAATTCATAATTACTTTTATTCCTATTTGACATAAAAAATTCCCATTTGAAAATGAAATTGACTTGATCTTCCAAAATCTAGCGGAATGTGTATCTTTCGGTTGATTTTGATAAAATCTAAATTTAAAAAAAAATTTCCTCCTTTTGGACTAAAGATTTTTCCACCCCATGAAGTTTTCCGTTTTAAGTTACCTACACGGATGAGCCGGCCCTGGCTATAATATTTTCTTTGAAGTATTCCTTGAGTGTGCAACTATAAGTGAATCATTTGAGAATAAGCTGTGTGTATAATTATAAATGAAACAATTAATAAATCCATGATTTGATCTAAGCTAAGTTCATAATTTAATAGATAATAAAAACGGAAAAAAAATATATTAAGGTTAGAATTTTATTGGCTGACTCCAAAATTCAAATATCTCAAATAAGAGTAAATAGCTTAGAAGTCAAAATTTCAAAAATGGCATACTCCTTAAATAAATGTATATGATATAATAATCAGTGGTGCAACAACCCATATATTCATTAAGTACAATATTCATAAAAATATATACAAGTGAACTGGATTATAACTCTAAATCAAATCATCAGTATTTTTCTAAAAATATTTAACTGTACAATTAATAAAATATATAAATATTTCTTTAATGAATTGTTTATGTCTTTATACATTATAAAAAAATTAATGAAAACTCTGGATTGAATAAAATTACGTGTGCTATTTAAGATAAGGAGGGGGTTAGCTCAGTGGTAGAGCGCTTAGTTGCTGTATCTTAGGTCCCAGATTCAAATCCAGCTAAGGTAGATAATTTATATGATCTGCTAACAGCTGAGGTGGACAGTGTGGGATCTAGAGATCCACCTGGGGCACAAACAGCCCAGAAGAAAAACCAGACGGTCGACAAATCACTTCCCTGCACAACTGCTGTCTTAGAAATAGTACTGTCTCTACCGTGGATCGTAGTGGTTTAGATTATTTTATATATATTGATACATGACGCAACTATCGCCTAATAAAGAGAATATAATCATTCCTAGAGAGCATTGAAGAGTTTAAATAAAATACCGCTAGGGATCGGCAGCCTTACCTATCCCCTCTATAGATAAAACAGACTTCAGTTCAAATCTCCCAACAAGTAACATATCACTTCAGTTCAACCCTTCCAGCGAGTAACATAGGACTTCATTTCAAACCTTAGATCAAAATCAAGCGCTCTACCTCAAGCTATGGAAGAAGATTGACCATCGCTGGGGAAAGGATCACCTCGTCTATCAACGCAAGTACTAATATATCATTATTCTGCAGAATACGTTGATAGCTACGAATTTTTTAGAGCTCATAAAATTTAAATTAATTAAAATTAAGTTTATTATAGTATATTTCTATTGAGATGGATTTGTCCATTATATGATTTTATATTGAAATCAATTTGTTTATATTATTGCTTTTAACTGTGGTTAATAATAAATTAATGTTAGTGAAATGTATTTTGCCTTATCTATTGATTGCCTGATGTTTGTCCATATTTATATTCAAATGATAAAAGCTTTATTAGTAGTTAATAAGAGTTATTAGTCAATTCAAGGTAAGATTTTCAATTTAGCTTTAGTAATTTATTCCAGTTCTTATCAGTGAATATAGGTAATTAAAATCTGCCCATTTAAACCCGTAAATACCTTAGATAAGCGGAAGTAATGAGTATTAATTAACAAAATAAAATTTTATCACTGGTAGGAATGGAGTAATATATATATATATATATATATATATATATATATATATATATATATATATATATATATATATATATATATATATATAATATATAGTTAATTGTTTGTTTGTTTGTTTGTTCATTTAATGTCACTTTTATGCTGCTATGGCTAATCGGACGATGCTACAGTGGGAGCTCTAAATTTTGCCTATCCAGGTTTAATTAGGATAGGGATTTTTAACGAGTACCTGACATCGTACAGGCTCGGGACCCCCGTTTAACGTCCCTTCCGAAGGACGGCGTAACTAAGGATTTTTTACTCCCTTAAAAAAATCCTAAGGCCACCTGCCGGGCTACGAACCCGCGATCTTGGGTTTAGTAGTTTGTTACGCTAACCACTAGACCACAGGTGACCGTATATATTGTTAAGAATTTAATATTTTAATATAATTTAAGATATATAATACAATATTATGGATAGTTAATTAAAAATCGACGTTAATTTTATTTTATTACAAAATTTAAGTTATTACAAAGAAAACAAAACAATATTTGATTGAAATGAAATCTCCGTGGGTCAATGATAATTATTTTAAATTGGGGATAACTAGAACAAATTTTAAATTACAAATACAATTTTTAAAGTACAATGACTCAAATAAACACTTACAGGTATATCTACTAATCTCTGTCTTGAAACTCCCTCTGAATCAATATATAATACCGTTCATCTTGACAACTTGAAGATCCTTGAACCCAGGCTGCCACTGGTAGAATAGAATGACTTGGGATCCTGTCTTCTGGACACCTTGTACTCGAAAAGTGATGAATAACTGGAAGGTCCTCTTCCCTGGACGCCTCGTACTAGATAAGTGATGAAATATGGAAATGCTATCTCTTGCACATTCACAAGTAGTGTAGAATACTTAGAGGTCCTCTTCCCTGGACGCGTCGTACTCGATTAATAATAACTGGAGAGGTCCTCTTTTCTGGACGCCATTTGGGAGCGGTAATGCCATTTAATATTTAAATCAGGTTTACTTATAAAAATTGTGTTTTTAATTAAACAAACCGAAATATTAAATTAATAAAAAAGTATTTTATAAGTTTTAGAATTATTTTTATTTACATGTCAACTTTACGGTAGTCCGATTGATACGCCAAACATAGATAATTTTTTATTTATTTTTAACCTATTTTTTGAACCTCAACAATATATATATGTGTGTGTATGTGTAAAAGACTAAACGTCTTTCATTTGAATGCGACTGACACGGTTACCATGTGATAGAAGAAGGTGATTTTAACGGGGAGGTTATTCTAAATTGTGTGTTCTTATTTAGTTAAAAGAAAACAGTTTTGTAAAAGATGTGTGAAATGTTAACTTTAAATGTTGTTTCTTTTTTTACAGGCAAGACTGTATAGAACAATGAGCTTATAAATCAGTTACAGGAAATTATTGTTATAATAAAAATAAATTTACTTTTTTTACAGAGAGAAACTCAATTTAGTTTTATTTCATTATAGATTAGGTATTTTAATCATAGAAAATTTTAAAATACCAATGAAAGATTAAGTTTAAAATTATAAATTTCGACTAAAAACTTTGAACATATAATCAATTTAGAATTTCAAATTGAATAAACATATAATAGACATTTTGAAAGATTTATATGCCACTTTTGAAATTAATATAAAAAAATTAAACAAATCATTTTACATCAAGATGCTTGAGAGGCTTATTAACCCAAAAATCTAAATATTATGCATGCGTTTAAAACTTTTTGTAAAACTAAAAAAAATCTAAGCGATGGAAAATTACCTGATCTGTAGAGTACGATTTAGTTGCTTCTTCGCTGGATGCACTAGATTCAGTCGACTCTTCCTCATCCTCTGGAAGAGGGTCTAGCCTCCTTCGCTGAGGAAACCCTCGTGACACCGGGCACAATGGTACTAGGCTTCCCATCATGCTCACCTTAACCAAATTGTATATCTTCAGATAACTATTTATATTATCACAAATATGATTAAATTTAAATTGGTAAAAATTTTATGAGCCACTCTTTTTGTAGCAGAAGGAATAAGAAACTGGACTATTAATTTTTCCCCTCCTGTCCACTTGGAACCCAGATAAACCAGAAAACTTATTTTATAAATATTTTTATTTTGAAGAGAAAAGATTTGTCCTGGTCGGGATTCGAACCCGGTCTTCCAGGTAATAATAATTTATTCAGAATTAGTATTATTATTTAGTAGTAAATTATTGAGAAAAAAAAAATTATGGCAGTAGCTCTGAGAGGTTATGTATCGTGTGATTTGAAATTGTTGATATTTTGACCTTAAACTTTGGCTACATCAACAAACATGTAGTTATAAGTATAAACATTTTTTATCCATTGAATAAAATTTTTCAAAAATAAAAATAAAATACTTACTCCACTTAAAAGTTTATCCATCATTAACTGTTCTCTCGCATCATCAAACGCCGTCCCTACAGTGCCATCATAATGTTGAACATTGTCCTATGTAAAACAGAAATTTAAGCATAATGGCAATTAAAAAAACATAAGATATAACTTAGATTTCAATTGTTACATACTGAAACGACAAGAAACAGCTCACCATTTCAGGCTACTTCAACATTTACTAAACTAGTAGTTACTGGTTGTGAGTGGGAACACAGAAAGATTAGACAAAAATATTGATGATCGTGTATTTCTCTTAAAAAATCGTAACATCGTAATTGTATATTTTATAAATGGAAGAGGGGAAGTAGAGTTTAATTGTTGAAAGATGTTTAATTGGCTATTCATTAAAAAATTATGGTGAAATTAGTGCTCACTTCATTATTAGGTGAAGTAACTCCTGAATCACCACTGGTAGGTGTGCCCCAAATTTCTTCTCCCGAAGTAGCTCCAGAAGTTTCATATTCCTCCTCCCCAGCTAATGATGTTGATGTAGCTATCAATTCCTCCGAATGTTTCGAACTGGCATTTGTCTTGAGATACCTGGATAAAAATAAACCATATAAGTAACATGATTGATTCTGATAATTACTCTAATTAAGTAATATGATTCTCTGATACCTTAAAAATAGGTGGCAGTTGAAAAAATGAAAGTGATTGGTTTTCTATAAATAATTGATTATTATAAATTTATTTTATTTAACGATTTTGTACAACTTAGTTGTATTTCGTACATAAAAGGTCTTTCCACAGAGCTCGGTCTAGCCAGTCTTCTTCTCAAAGACCCCTCGCTGCCGTGCTCTCCCCCACATCCTGCAACCATCTTTTTTTGTGTCGTCCTCTTTTTCTCCTCTTAGTGGGGCAATAATCGGAGATTATTTTTTCCCATCTTTCTTCTGCCATTCTTTTTAAGTGGCCATACCATTTCAATCTCTTTGTTTCTACTGTGAAGATGATTATTGTTTCTTAAGCGGCCAGTTGCCTTATTGTGCTGTTTGGGATGTGTTGAATTCTGGAAATAGCACAACAGCATAATAGAAATAGCATCTCCAGAAGTCCATCTCCACGACTAACAACTTCTCCATATTTCGGATCCATAGAGGATAATATTTTCAATCATTGAGTGAAACATCATTTTTTTTTGTTTGGAGGTTAACGTGCTTACTACACAGAACATAATTAAGACACCCAATAATTTTTCTGCCTCTTACAATTTTTTCAGTGTCTCTGTTGGAGCTTCCATCATCCATGAGCCATTTGCCAAGATATTTATATTCACGGGTTTTTTCTATTTCCCAATTTTTTAGGGATAAGGCTGTTATAATTGCATGTATTGTAACGTACTCGATGAAAGTTTTTAGGAGAATAGCTGAGATAAGTCGGAGAGATCTCTTCAGAAATTATATAAAAAGAGAGTATTATTTAGGAGTAAAGCTCTCGAGGAGATCTTAAAGAAGGAGCAGCTAAAGGAAGCTCTCGAGGAGATCTTAAAGAAAAAGCAGCTGAAGGAAGCTCTCGAGAAGATCTTAAAGGAGGAGCAACTGAAGGAAGCTCTCGAGATTTTAAAGAAGGAGCAGGTGAAGGAAGCTCTTGAGGAGGTCTTAGAGACGGAGCAGCTAAAGGGTTTCGGTCATGTGCATCAATTGAGTGATAATTGGGAACCATGAAAATTCTTCAAAGCTAAATCAACATCCAAAAGACCAAGAAGTCATGGAAAGATTATGGGGCTTGATCGTGAGAGAGTCTGCAATCTCTTAGAGCATTGGCAAACTTTGGTCGAGGCACCTCCAAGCTAAAAGTAGCAATGGAGGAAGGGAAAAAAATAATAAGTGATTTATTTATTATTTAATCATCTATAATTACAACCCTTACAAACTTTATTTTATTCTTATAATTTTTTTTTTTAAACTGGATTTAATTCTTCTTTTTTATGGTAAGAGAAATAAAAACCATTTTTCAGTCATTGTTTATTCTCAATTTTCACTCTATTTGAGACGTTTCGACACTATGGTGTCATTTTCAATCCTTTTTTTCCTGCATCTTTTAAAAGATTATATATTATTTTATCTATACTATTTTATTGACCATGGAGGACTAATGATCTCCCAAGGATTTTTAAAAAATATGACTTTCCAGACTTATTGACTATGTAAAAAAAAAAAATTAAAGGAATTTTTTAAAAGATGCAGGAAAAAAAAGATTGAAAATGACACCATAGTGTCGAAACGTCTCAAATAGAGTGAAAATTGAGAATAAACAATGACTGCAAAATAGTTTTTATTTCACTTACTTTATTTTATTAAAAATAAATACCTTTCAATAAATGACACTCCATGAGAATCTTCACCAATCCTTTCTAAGAAAGCCATCTTTTCGACAACATAAGTTCCAGCTCGTACTGTCCATCCTTTGATCGACTGTCCAACTGTCTCATACTGGTTGAGATCATCTGCAAAAGGATTATTAAATTACAATCATCCGAAGAATTAAATCCAGATTATAAACTACTAATGAAGATTCAACCAGCAGAAAGTCTTGACACGATTCTATTCCTCTACAAGCCCTTGTATTTTTTTATATAGGATTTTATTTTATTTATTTTTTATACAGGAATCTATTGAGCTAATCTAATTACTGAGGATTGAATGCTATTACCTAAAATTTAAGGAGAAATTGTCTATTAAAAAAAAAAACTATGCTAAAACAGCGAACTAAATAACTTTAACTTAATATCATGAAGAATTCTTACATTTCTGTTTGGTTTGTTTGTTTATATTCCTTCTATCTTCAAAAGAGGCTTTAACTCGATCACAACCCTTAAAAATTCAATTAATATTTCTTCTTCTATAAACAGTATAATGACGTGTGGTAAATTTATCATAAAATAAATTTATGAGAAGTCGATTTATTGATATTATTACAAGAATGTTTATGATATTATAAACAAAAAATGGTATAATCCAATTTTATTACTCCAAAATAGTTGGTAGTTGTGAGTTTTTGGGCTTGATTATACATCAAATGGCAAAAACTCAGCTTAAGGTATCATTACCAATACAAAACAAATAACAATTCCACAAATTATACAAGTTTATATTTTAATGGAAGATAATTTTTTTTATGCAAGATTCTAAGAGAAAATGAGCAATTCTTATATACATACACCCAGAACACCTTAATGCAAATAGATATTTTTATTTGTTTCATCACTTAAAATATAATGTTTAAGAAGGCCATTGCCATCATAGCATCATATTCATCTATTTGAATATATCTACAGCCCCACTACAATAATTGCTTAGGTCAGATTTTGTCTAGAGAGAGTTAAATGCTTTTAGATAACCGGAATCATATCATTCTCATAGTTTTGGGCTTGAAATGGAGTTGTAATATAAACAAAAACTCCTTTTCAAGCCAATGCCTTACTTAGCCCCTTATTCGCTACGAAAATAACTCGATTCTACTTACTTAAGTACAAGAAACTCATTTTGGAGAAAATTAGACTTAGCCACTTATTCACCGAGACTGTAGATATATTTTGTAATTTTTGGTTAATCGATTAACATTAATACTTTTTTTTTTATATCCATTATTTCCGGATCAGCTAATGCATGGTAACATTAATACTAATGTTGTTAATATGCCAATGGAAAAAGATTTAACAATTTGTATAAAATTGCTACATGTAAAATTTAATAATTTAAAAATGACAAATGTTAGAGAAGAATTGGTTGACTGTAACTTCTAATATAAGGAAGAAATAGCTGGGGGTGCAGTAAAAAAAAAACACCTTAATAAGTGTAACTTATTTATTGTGTGCCGACGTTTCGGCCTACAATGTAGGCCATCTTCAGGGCTAAGAGAGAAACAAACAGAAAAACATATAAAAAACGTTGCAGTAACAAGAATATGGTGACAAGTAAGGTAGTAATGTGGTACAAGTGTGGAAATTAAAATAGTGACTATATATGATGAAATAGTGAATAGATATGATAATTAAAGATAATGAATATAAAAGTGGTTACAGAATATAGTAAAATTAAAATAGTGACAGATAATAATAAAATTATAGATGATGAAAAGAAATTAAATTTCATAAGGTTTATCATCTATAATTTTATTATTATCTGTCACTATTTTAATTTTATTATTTTCTGTTTGTTTCTCTCTTAGCCCTGAAGATGGCCATGTACATTGTAGGCCGAAACGTCGGCACACAATAAATAAGTTACACTTATTAACCCTTTAGCGACCGAATACGGCCGGGTCAGAGCGGGCTGCCTGGACTGAGTGGTAGACAAGTCAACCATGCCCGCTGAACCGATTACTTTTTGACTCTGAAATAATGTTTTTTTATTTAATTCATTATAGTTTCCCATCATCCTTTTTGATCCGGACTTGGAATGGTGAACGGACTGGCACTGGTGAATTTAAAAACATATTTTTTAATTACTGTAAATTAATGTTAATTATTTAAAAAATTATACAATTATATACTCTTTTTTTTTTTAAATGTCTATATACAAATTTATACAATTAAAAATTCTTTTGAGTGTGATAAATGCCGAAACACGACAGACACACTTTACGAATTATAATATAGCCAAAAGTGAATTCGTACGACACCTGTTGTCAAGAAAAAGTATTTCAGCTTGTCATGCGGACACCTAGATGGCTCTAGGAACGGAACTATTGTAAGCTCACGGTCTAGAAACATCGGAGAAGCAAAACTATTATAATAGTCCATGGTCCGTGGAGCCCACCTGACACCGAACTATTATAATAGTCCACGGCACGGTGCGCTCGGACTATTATAGTAGTTCACGGTCGCTAAAGGGTTAAGGTGTTTTTTTTTACTGCACCCCTAACAATTTCTTCCTTATATAAAAATGACAAAGTATATATTTCTATTGTATGGATAAATATGGAGATATTTTCCATAAGGATGAGGTATAAGGCCCCAAAACAATGTATTTAGTGATGGAGAAAATAAAAATAAATACTTAAGAAAGAATTTCTCTTGAATGATAATAGTCGACCTTGTATAGGTGACGAAAAATGGTCCGGATGGAGGTCAATAAATTTCTCAAAATTAGGGAAAAATGTTTATTCAAAGCCGACGTTTCGACCCACTTTGCAGGTCTTCTTCAGGGCTAAATATGTAAAATATAGACAAATGAAAATTACTAATTGATAAAAAATTACTGAAATATGGTAAATATATAAAAGTTGAAATGCAATCTTTTTTATTACTTCATATTACTTATTTTATTAAATATTTTATTTGAAAAGAAAAGATATGACCAGGACCGGGACTCGAACCCGGGTCTTCCATTTCTCTGTAGTCTCTCACTAAGGAGAAGTGGGAAACCCGGGTTCGAGTCCCGGTCCTGGTTATATATTTTCTTTTCAAATAAAATATTAAAAAAATTATATCATAAAACAATAAAATAAATTATACTTATTTTATTCTTTACTAGCTTATGCCCGCGGCTTCGCTCGCGTGGAATTTGGTCTGTCACATAAAGTTTCGTGAAAGGTCATTTTAAATAAATAATTTAATTATTTTTTTTAAATATAAGTTACTCGTACAACCAAAATTTCAGATGTCTAACTTCAAAACTGATTTCCTGATTTGCATTTAATTATGTACTATAACGGAGAGGGCACATGCCCCCGTGCCTCCACATAAATTTGCCCTTGCTATAGCCTATGATGTATAACCTATTTTACTCAATAAGTTTCATCCAAATCCTTTCAGTAGTTTTTGCGTTAATGAGTATCAAACATAAATACAAACATTCGCATTTATAATATTAGTAGGATATCAAAACAATAGTTTCGCTCATGTTCTTACTGTTATTTTAACAACCTCATATTACAGTAATTTTCATTTGTCCGTATTCTACATATTTAACCCTGAAGAAGATCTGCACATTGGGTCAGCTTTGAATAAACATTTTACTCTAATTTTGAGAAACTTATTCACCTCCATCCGGACCATTTTCCTTCACGTGAGAAAGAATTGTTCATTTTTATTTATGAAATTCCACAAAATAAACTAAACAAAAGAATATATTCTAATAAAATATATATGAAAATAAATTCTAAATTTTTGATTTGTGATTGATGTTTAAAACGATAAAAAGCTAGTGTTTAACCTCCAAAGTTAATATTATTTATCAGTAAATTAATACATAACTTACGCAATGAATAGAACTTTTATTATCCATAATAATCACTCAATCATCAATATTATTAACAATAAATAATCCATTAATTATAGGTTCATATAAACATACAGAACATGTTTGAATCTCTTAATAAAAAACAAACTGTTGATATTTTAATAGAAAAAATAATGCATGTACAAAAAAAAAAATTATTTGATTTACAAAATAAAATACATATATTCATTCAAATAAAGAACATTTATGAATCTGATGTCTCACAGCCAAATGTGTTTAGTTTGTGTCTGACTGTATTGTGAATAGGTAACGTAATAGGAGAGAGTTATATTTAAAATGATAATAAAAAAGATGTATGTACATTTATATATATAATAATCACTGCCCTATAAACATATATCTGTAAAAACAAAACCTGTACCACAACAACCCATAAAGGATCTTGGGGTTCAGTAGATGGTAGAGACGGTACTGTTTCTAAGACAAAGGTTGTGCAGGGAAGTGATTTGTCCGAGATCATGCTCAACTACCAGGTTTTTCACCCACGTTATAGAGGCTGGGTGAGCCACAGAAGGGTCTGTATATTCCAAAGCTGGAATAGAACCGCTAACTTCAGCGTAGCAACTCAGCTTTCTTAAAAATGAGCTATACCACTCCCTTATATACTTGTAATCAATTTTTAAATTTCATTGGAAAAAAATAGCTATTTCTTCTAAAATATATTTTAAGATAAATATGTTTCTAAAATGTGATAAAGATCCTATTAAATATTATTATAATAACTAAATAATCTGAAGAACACCCTAAATGTTGTTACAATATTTTAAGAAAAAAAATACAGTATATTAATTTGAAATAGGAAGTACTTTTATTCTTGAAATGCTTTTCTTAATACAATAAGTTTTTTTTTTTATTTCCTTATATGATATTGCAGTAGTTCCCTTTATTGATACAACACAAGCTATCTTAAATTAAAAATTCAACCGAGTAAAATAATTCTTATTTCATTAACTTTTACAATAACAAATTTTACCCTTTAAAATTTTTATAATAAAATATATATATCTAGATTCATTACAGAATTTTGAATATTATTATTCCCCATTTTATTCAATTAATTAATAGTACAACTTCACAAGGGCTAGATTATAATTTAGAGTTCTCTCTAGCAAATTTTGTGGTAACTAAATATACACAACAGTTTATTAAAATTATTATGGTTTTGATTTCATATTATTGCTGTTGGCTTCCACTCTTTACATTACAATAGCTTAAGAGCAAAATAAAAACTCTATGGTTCCTTTTCAGTGAAATCTGTGCATTAGCGAAATTCAGTCAAGGACCTAATCGTAATTTAAATTATTCCTGCTTTATGTAAAATCTCACTATACCAGTAGAAGTCAACTACAATATTTATAATTTTAAATAACAAATTAAACCGGTTACACAAATTATTATTATATTTAATATTCATGCAATTTAATAAAATATATTTAATAGTTCCAATGAATAAAACATTTACACTTTAGCAGTTTAATTCCACAAACTCTCCAGTACTCAGATAACAGTATGTAAAGTAGTACTATATTGCAACCCTTTTGTGAAGGTGTGCCATAATAAATAAAAATAAAGAATAAAATTGAGCTAAGATTTGCCTTCCTGCATTCAATTTACAGTGAACCCTGCACATTTGAGAGGACCCGCCATGTTGGGGTAATAAACTGGAGTTTTAGTGATACAGAGGAACATGAGAATACAAATTGTGAAGATTGTTACAAGAGATGACCTTGAGGCAAGTCGTCTGTTTCTTCGCCTTGGTCAGATTCTTCGCCATCTAACTTTTCGAGGCTGCTCACCGTGCCGTACCTCTTGAGGCCCGTAGGGGACAAGGACCTATACGGGACTTCACCATCGCTTTCTGCTCCTTCTCCGTCACAGTCCTAAAATAAAGAAATCAAAAGTTTATTCGATTATAGATAATTCTTTTATTTCATGTACACAGAAACTAATTGTTATAAAGATATCTAATATTATTTAAATAAGACTAGTTACAGGCACTACCTAGATTATCATTACTATTTCTGTACTGGATATACTTCATCCCTTTCTTTTTAATAAACACAATATTTTATTCAAATTCGATTTATATCCAATAAAATAAATTAGGCTGAAATTTACTGAAAAGAGTATATTCAATAATTTATTTTAAGTTTTTAGGAATTATGTAAGGATACCAATGAAAAAATACCCAAGTCAGTAATGTATTGAACTTGCTAGCTGAAACATTGGCAGACAATAAATAAATTTGCTATCCATGTTTTTTTATCGACTGCACCATTAAACAAACTTCTCTAATACATATTTTTATGGTCGATTATACTTCCACCATTATTCACAATTATTTTTGGTATCAGTTCCGCAGGTTGTTACTCCGAGTCAAGTCATAACAAGCTTTAACTTTTCATTTGTTCCTTTTTAATGTTTTATAAAATAATCCTGAGTTTTAGTATGATAATCAATATATATTTCGGTAGCCATTTGATCAAGAAATGAACGTTTCAACAAACATAAAATACATACAAACAATACTTCGAAGTTAGTTGAAACGTTTATTTCTTGATGAAATGGTTACCTAATATAAATAAACACATTTTCCATAATTACACCCTTTTTCCATAATAAAACTCACAATTATTCTTATTTTAAGAATTTTAATAAAATTCTTTTTATTAATTAATTTTTTAATAAAATTAAAATTGTGAATTTAATAAAAATCACAATTATTTTTATTTTCTTATTATCATATTATATTAATAAGAAAAGTAATGAAAAGTTAAAACTTGTTGTGACTTAACTAGGGGCTACAACCTGCGGAACTTGTACCTTATTTTTTGTCATTTTCTTAATTTGGCGCCTGGGGATACTACATCTCTGCCCTCCCTGATTAATTCTATAATCACCAATATCACCAACAGATTAAATCATAAAACATCATTTTGATTTTTAAATTAATTGTAAATCTATGTTTAAATAAAAATATAAAACTCACAAACGATGTACTATTGAGTTCTATGCTGGCCCATGGGAAGTTGTTGTTTAGCGGAGTGGCCGGCTGGACGGAGATGTGAGGAACTGGCAGGAACGGATCACTGGGGCTCAAAGCTGTCGTGCTCGGCTCTCCCCAGTCGTCACAGAATCCTTCACTTTTTGGACAATTGGCGTTTATGTCTGTTCTTTTTGCCATGTCGTTATTGTTCAAATTGGTGTTATTATTATTATTGTTCAAAAGGCACGTTTTATGACATTTTCGACACACAGCCATTAGTTTTTCGGAGTTTCCAGAAAACGATCTTACAGTCATCTGTGAAATGAATAAAATCAATCGATAAATTTCATTTGGTTCATTCGGAATTAATTAAGAAGAATGAGATCACATTTAAGAGAATAAAATGGATTACTCTTTCTTAGACCTCCTGGTTTTTAGTTTCTATAAGGTAATGGTAATTTTTCATTACCATTACCGAGTGCACTGTTATTATAAACAGACTTTATTGGTTTATTTTTTTTAAATTTACATTCAAATAAGTCAACTACACAATAAACCAGAAGATTGGGCCATGATTCCACAGCGCAAGTATTTCCAAAGAATACCGAAAGCTAGTGTATCAGTAAGATAGTATAATATTGTATCAGTAAGATAGCATAATATTGTATCAGTAAGATAGGGCAATATTGTATCAGTAAGATAGTGTAATATTGTATCAGTAAGATAGTGTAATATTGTATCAGTAAGATAGTGTAATATTGTATCAGTAAGATAGTGTAATATTGTATCAGTAAGATAGTATAATATTGTATCAGTAAGATAGGGTAATATTGTATCAGTAAGATAGGGTAATATTGTATCAGTAAGATAGTGTAATATTGTATCAGTAAGATAGTGTAATATTGTATCAGTAAGATAGTGTAATATTGTATCAGTAAGATAGTATAATATTGTAGGTTTTCATTAAAGTAAATTATATCTACCGTTGAATTGCATATTTCGAGTTTCTACAATTCATTAAGTTTCTAAAACTAATTCATTATGACCACACTGACATAACTTATTCACGGTTATATTTTTTCAAATGGTAGTGTAATAATAAATAGTTTTTTTAAAATAAATTAAAACATATTTATGAGGAAAAGAGCTGTTTGCAAAGGAAATTACCAATAGATAGGGTAAATAAATAAAATAGAAAAAATAATTTTGTACTCTATTTATGAATTTCCTTGGTCTGGACCATTCCTGCAACCAGAGCCGTTTTCACTTCTAAATAATTAATACAGTCAACAAGCAACAAAAAGAAATTGAAACATTCTAAGTGATCTTGACGGTTATAGTAGCATAGTAGAATCAATGCCCCCATGTTTGGGCTTGGACTTGCTGATGTCCCTCGATGTTGCTTCTGTCATATAGCAGAAGAAATGCCCTATCATGTTATCTGCCTATGTGATAGGTATGCCAACCTCAGGTTCACAACCTTTGGACAGGATAGCGTCACTGACCTCAGGCAGTGTGAATTACTCAATCCAACAAACATAAATTTGTTGGATCAGTCAAGCTAAGGTAGTAAAGCAATCTCATCTAACAGGGCGCACAATAGATTACTATTGGTTGTAGTGCAAATCAATGCCCTAATAAAAAAAAATACCGTCATCAATAATTATTAAAAAATATATTTACTTGGCTGTCAGAAGTGCTGTGATCTGAGAGATCTATCTCCTCACAGCGTGAAAGACTCCTCCCCCTGGAAGGCACACCTAGTTCCTGAACCCTTTTCCTCATCCTCTCGGGAGACCAGACCTCAGGTTCGGAGAGTTCTTCAGGCGAGCCCTCTCCGAGTTGGCCCCTCATCCAAAGGGAGAGGTGCAGGGCTGATCCTTTGCTCATTCCTGACTTGCCCAACTGTCGACAACGATGCTCAATCAATTCATTCACAGTTACGGGCTTTGGTTCAACCTGCAGAAATAAACTGATTTGATAAAAGTAATAAATAATGTGTGAGGTTGGAAAACCTAATCTTATATATTTATATCATTTTTCTTTTCATTTTAATGAAGTTAATTAAGTTTGTTAATTCACAATTTATTTTTAAAGAATTATTAGAAACCTATCATAATACTCTTTTTAAATAAGCCACTTCCTCATATACGATAAACCACTGACCTCTCCATTGTGAAATGTCTTATCGACATATAAATACACATGTAATGTGTTTAATTCTGCAACCCTGGTGAACAATTGGTTGCGTTTGCTTCAAATGTTATCCAAAATAAGTTAACTGTACTGAGTAACGCGGAATCATCTCTGTCTCATAAGTGGCTAAATCAGTCATTTGTTTGATAAGAAATTATAATATTTCTTATATTTTAATTCCATTTCAAGTCAAACACTATGATAATGGCACGATTCCACTTCACTCAGTACAATTAACCCTTTAGCGACCGAATACGGCCGGGTCAGAGCGGGCTGAGTGGGACTGAGTGGTAGAAAAGTCAACCATACCCGCTGAACCGATTACTTTTTGACTCTGAAATCATGTTTTTTTATTTAATTCCTTATAGTTTCCCATCATCCTTTTTGATCCGGACTTGGAATGGTGAATGGACTGGCACTGGTGAATTTAAAAACATATTTAAAAAAAAAAAATTTTAATTACTGTAAATTAATTTTAATTATTTAAAAAAATATACAATTATATACTTTATTTTTTTGAAATGTCTATATACAAATTTATACATATACTTTATTTTTTTGAAATGTCAATATACAAATTTATACAATTAAAAATTCTTTTGAGTGTGATAAATGCCGAAACATGACAGACACACTTTACAAAAAATAATATAGCCAAAAGTGAATTTTTACGACATCTGTTGTCAAGAAAAAGTATTTCAGCTTGTCATGCGGACACCTAGAGGGCTCTAGGAACTGAACTACTATTATAGCTCACGGTGTAGAAACGCCGGAGAAACAAAACTATTATAATAGTCCATGGTCCGTGGAGCCCACCTGACACCGGACTATTATAATAGTCCACAGTCCCCACGGCACGGTGCGCTCGGACTATTATAGTAGTTCACGGTCGCTAAAGGGCTAACTCATTTTGGAAAACTTCAACTTAACCACTTATTCATCGGGGCCTGCAGAATTTTTTAATTAAAAATTATTTGAATATATAAATAATATTGAATTTAATTATAGGTAGGATAATTGTCAATCGCTGTACTGAGCTTCAGCTTTTTTACTGAGAGTTTTTTTTTTAATGAAAACAAAGATAATTATAATGTTATATAATAATTATAAATATTTGCTAATGCCTTTCTCCACAACCACCCTCCAGAAAAGAAATATTTTTGTATATAGGCAATATTTAAGAAAACATATATATTTAAAAATAAAATCAAATGGCAAAGTTGTAATTAAAAAAGTATAATTTTTAAATATAAGTATAGTTTTTAGACAAAGATCACTTGAGAATGAAAAAGCCAGGCCGAAAAGTAGTATAAGAGATGATGGCTTATTGAAGAAATGTAGTGTGATGGATTTCTCATTATTTCCTAAAAATAAATATCCAATTTAATTATTTACTTTTTTGAAAAATGGTTTTAAATAAGAGCCAGCAAGAAACAAAACTGAGTTGAATTCTGTTTGTTATATTACTGTGCAAAAAATATAAGTTGATAATGTTCATTTCAAAATTATATATTAGCAATTAATGTATTAAAAATAGTATTTGTACAAAAACTGTCTCTAAATAAGGATTTTCAAAAAATATATCATATATACTGCTAATTATGGGCTCTATATAACAAAAAAATTCAAAAAACAAATTAATCATATCTTCCTAAAACCAACAGCCTCTAAACTATCAAGACATCTTATATCTGTAGAGCATTCCTTTAATTTAGATAGCATTTATATCCTAAGTACGAAAAAACTAGTTTTTGAATTCAATTTTAAAACTATATCTCTAATCAATAAAATATATTTCTATTACTAACACAAATATTTTCAGTTTATTAAAAAAAAAACAGTAATTTTTTTAATAACAGATTAATCTTATACAATTAATCGAATTATTGTTGTTGCTGTTTATTTTTAACTTAATTTAACTAATTCCTTCCACACTTTGAATATTTTTACCACAATTAGTAATATTTAGTACTAAGCCATTATTGCAAGCAATAATTATTCTTCATAGTACTTGATTCATTTATTCATTCATACATTTATTTATTCATTTTTTCTTTTTACAATGATCAATGATTAAATTTAGTTTCATGATTCATTTTATATAACAAATATTTTCACTTTTAATCTACTATTGCATTATTAACAAATCTTTTGATTTTATTACTCTTGTCTATTTTACTTCATTGTATATTTACATTCATTTTTTTGTTTTATTTTATTTAATTTGATTACATATCTATATTCTGTTTGATTTTACTTTCAATTCATTTCTAGCCACTCGGATGTAGCAAGTAGTAAGAAATCTTTTGATTTACTCAATGTTCTATTTACTTTTTCGTGCAGGAGCAGAATAGCTCGGCATATAGGGCACCAAGCTACTGTTCGAGTCAACAGTTACTGTCCTGTGTTCGAGACCGGTTGTGACAAATAAATTATTTATTCTGTTAACAACCTCAATTCAATCCTGTGTGAACTAGTGGCATCAAGAGGGTAAAACTATACAGCCTCTATAAAGTTGGATCCTTTATTTGGAAAGGAAATCTCATGTTTAGTGGTCTCGGCACAACTGTTGGCTTAGAAAAAGTACTGCGCCTGCAAGGTACAATGCAAAGCTTTACGTTTCGAATTTCTCCAGTAATACACCCGCTTACCGGTCGACGTTTCGCCTATTCAGGCATTATCAAGACACAAAAACAAAAAAAGTTATGTGAATCACATCACGAAGAAAAGGTGCAATATATCCCAACGATCAACAGCCCAAACAGGCTCCAAACTTTGGAGGATCTTTGGAGCCTGTTTGGGCTGTTGATCGTTGGGATATATTGCACCTTTTCTTCGTGATGTGATTCACATAACTTTTATTGTTTTTGTGTCTTGATAATGCCTGAATAGGTGAATCGTCGACCGGTTAGTGGGTGTATAACTGGAGAAATTTGAAACATAACGTTTGCTTTGTGGTTTTTCCAAATTGCATTATAATAAATAATAGTGTTTCTTTGTGAGTTTCTGGCACTATTTTATTAAAATAAGATAAGTATAGGCCTAAAAATTTACCTATTGATTGGACATAAACATATATATATTTAGCTTTCATTATACTACTTAACATATTTCATTCTTTACAGATAAAACTACTTCAACATACGTTTGGTGTTTTTATGGCTATACAGTCTCATCTTAAACTAAAATTTACTAACTATAACTTTATAACCGTTCAGTCTGAGAACAGTTAAAAAAGTCTCTCTCCTCGAGAAACACTAACTACACAGATATGGAATATCCTATCTGACCATATCACCCGAAATGTCAGTTTTAAAATTTTTGTAATTGCAAATTTTCTAGACTACTTTTAAAAAAGATGCTCGAAACAACTATTGCTATACATAGTGTTTTTTCTGTATATGGCATAAAAAATATAAGGTTTTCATAGAAGCAACATGCATAGAATATTTAATTTAAAAAAAAATATATATATATATACAATGAGGAGAAATTTAACAAATTAAAAATATGTAAGTAAAAGCAAGGGCAGATCCAGGATTTTTTTCTGGGGGGATGCAACAAGCAGACGGGGAAAAATGTCAACAATAATTTAGAAATAAACTTGTAGTATTTATAGATTTCAAAGGTTTATTAAAATATCTAAACAATAGTTTCACTTATGTTCTTTCTGTTATGTTATTCAAATATTTTAACAACTATGATCATGTGATTTGCCGATAAGTATGTACTGTAATGGATTCTCCACAGTACACAAAAAACTGTCAGGGGGGAGGGACGTGCCCCCTTGCCCCCCTAAATCCGAGTAAAAGTACCAAATTTCATCAAAAACGCCTAAATGTTCTACGATTCCTCCCAACTATAGGTGACAGCTGATTCACTAAGTTATTAACAAATCATTTGTAATTCTATTAGAAACATGAGTACCTGATCATCTGTAATTGGGGTTGCCTGTGATCTAATGGTTGGCACAACAACCTACTATACCCAAGATCACAGGTTCACAGTCCAGCAGGTGGTCCTAGGATTTTTTAAATTAGGAAGTAAAATATCCTTAGTTATGCCCTCCTTAGGAAGGCATAGGAAGTAAAATGCGGAACCCGAGCCTGAATAGTGCCAGTTACTCATAAAAATTCCTATCTTAATTAAACCTGGATAGGCAAAATTTAGAATTTTCACTGTAGTATCGTCCGATAAGCCATAGCTGCACAAAGTGACGTTAAATAAACAAACAAACACGATTGCCAAGTTTAATCTAAATTGGCCTGTTTATTTCAATGTGCAGTTTAGGTATGAGAATAACCAGCAGTTTTAACAGAAAAGCTTCCTCAATCCATTTTGACTAGTTTCTTCTGTAAGTACTTTCATTCCTATCCGGAATATGCTATACTCCAAGTTGTAATTTTGGCAGTATTAATAATATTTAGTTATTCACCTCTCTTTTGTAAATAGAAAATGGCATTGACAGAATTAAAACAACAATTTTGTTAAAGATACATGGATGAAAACAAACGAGCAGAGTGGCTCAATGGTGCACTGAGTTGCCATGCCCGAGAAGGCTTGGCTGGTTGGGTCAAGTTGAACGCATGGATCCGAAGAGACTTCCTCGAAAAATGGTGTGCGATAATCTGGGAGGAAGGAGAAAACGCGGGAGACCCCGATTGAGATGGATGGAAGATGTGGAAGAGGATCTGCGTAGGATGGGAGTGCGGAGATGGAGGAGGTTTGTTTCGATAAGAGCGGAGTGGAGCAAGCTGTTGGAGGAGACCCAGGTCCTGGAAGGACTGTAGCGCCAGACTGTGAGTGAGTGAGTGTAAATTAAAATTAGGTAATGAGATTGATTTTTTCTAATTTTTTTATTGAAATAAGATTACAAATTCACATTGTCTCCTTCGAAGTAACTACCTTGGGAAGCCACAAAGTGTTGGGTATGATTCTTCCTATTAGTGGTGGAACTCGGATATTGCTATAGCCTTCAGTTGTTCGATGATGGCTGTTTGAATATTCTCCAAAATCACAAAATCCTTTGAGGTGATTTTTCAACCTCAGGACAGAAAAAAAATGATCAAGTAGAACGAACTAGGAGGAGCCAGAGGAATGCTTTTACTGGCCAAAAACTGCTGCAAGGCTCGTCTTCAATTGATTCTCTTCTTTCGGAAAAAGTCTTATAGCAACTAAAAATGTGGGCCTGATGCAGTTTTTCAAATGCTCCCATTGCACTGCATCCAAGTTTGAAGCGGAACCTAATAGCATACTTTTGTTTGAAATTAATGACACTCATTTTTAGAACACAGTAAAAAAACTTTACACGTAAAAAAATTCAATACAGACAGCGCAACAACTTTAGCACGTTCAAACTTGTACCCATCTACCCCTCCACATGCCACATCCCCAATGCTACCATATCGATCATTAGAAATTAAATCTCATTACTTAATTTATACACGTTATATATGGTATGAGAGGAATTATTTGTTATGATGTAAGCTCTAAACAGACTTTGATAAAAAAATGTTTTCAATTGTTTTATTCATGGAAATATTTATATTTTTTCGATTTATTGAACTACTATTTTTGTATATTAAAAAATATCGACACTCTATATCTACAGGTGAATAAGTGGTTAAATCGAATTTTGCCCAGAGAGAGTTAACTGCTTTCAGATAACCGAAATCGTATCATTCTCGTAGTTTTGGGCTTGAAATGGAGTTGTAATATAAACAATAACTCCTTTTCAAGCCAATGCCTTACTTAGACCCTTATTCACTACGAAAACAACTCGATTCCGCTTACTTAATTTCAAAAAACTCATTTTGGAGAAAATTAGACTTAACCACTTATTCACCGGGGCTGTAGATATATTAATGACAGAAGTAATCATAATGTAAAAACATTATAATTGACAAATGTTAGTTTGATAAGTCACCACACCCACTGTTTGCACTGAGGGCCTACATTGTAGTCCAAAATATTGGCACAATTAAAAAATAAGTTCTGGCTATTCTATGTTATCCAAAAACATTATAGTTAGGTATAGCCATTAAAAAAAAATATCTGAAATAAAATATTCTGGATTGAAACCAATAGGCAATAGCTAATTGTTTATTAATAAGAGTAAATATGAAAAAGTAGTAATTGAGAGAAAATGTTCTTTTAAATTAAAACTGACATTTCATTTGATGTAATCAGATAATTACATTTTCAAATATTTTTACATTGTTCTAATTAGTCTAAAATCTACTTACTTATTATATCTATGAATTATAAATAAACAGAAAATTAAAAAAAAAAAGAAGAAATATCTAAGAATTCTTAAAAACTAAAATAATATTTAATAGACAATCCCTCAAAATGTCAACTAAGTACTAATTAAATTAAATTCCATCTTTAATTTAATATCAATTAAAACTAATTTCGGTCATGCAACAAATATAATTTCGAATATCATGCGTATGAATAATAACATGAAAATGATTGTTACTCATAGTTTCTTCAAAGCTTCATTGTATTTCTTCAGAAGTAATTTCTTCATCAGTGAAACTGATTGTACAATTGATTTACAACTCCTGTTGATTGTAGAACTGACGTACAGTGCCAGAATTCTTCATCCTTAAGCTTTTAATTGTAAAAATTATTTATAAAATATGGAAAAGTTTTTTTATACTTCCGATGTAAACATTATGGCTTGTTGTGTATATAATTTTCTTTTTTTTTTAAGTAGAATTATGCCTTCTGTCGCACCTAGTAATGATCTTATAACCAATATAAATAAATAAGTATACACATATTTGTTAAGCAAGGTCTTTCATGCAGCCTTCTACCAATGAGTGTTGTGGGCATCTGATTTATAAGTACAATGATAATTGCTTTTTGAAGAGTCTGTATGTGTTTGTTAACGTTTGACATGTAGAGGTTGTATTTCTAATGTATCTACTGATGATGTCAACATAGGAAGGTCCTATATTGAACTGGAAAATGTATCTTTATTTTCATCAGAGCTGCTGAGAGCATGAGATTAGTAATTAATCAGGGCAAAATAACGAAATATATGCATGCAGGAGCTGACTGGTTGTATTAAGATAGGAGGCCTTGATATTGAAAGAGTAAACACCTTTACCTACTCGGGAACCACCGTAACGAGTGGCAATAATGCCTCAATAGAGGTCAAGAAGAGAGTGGCTCAGGCAAACAAATGCTTTTTTGGGATAAATCGATATTTAAAAAGCAGGCTCTGGTCGTGGAATAGAATGACAATTCTAAACAAAACGCTCATTCGGCCTGTATTTTTATAAGGGTCAAAAGCTGGATCATAAAGAAAGCCGATGAAAAAGTACTTCAGGCATTTGAATAGATTTTACGGTGAATTTATGGACCTATTAGAGAGGGGGAAGCATGGAAAAGACGTACCAATGCAGAGCTGACAAGTCTATTCCAGGCCACCGGACATGGTCAAAATAATAAGGCTTGGTAGTCTGCGCTGGGCTGGCTATGTGGGCAGAATGACAAGTGTTGAAGGGTCTAGAAGAGTAATAGAAGAAAAGGTTCAGGGCACAAGAAGAGTAAGGCGACCCAAGCTGCGAAGGCTAGATTGAGCCAGTGCTGGCTCCAGGAGTATATTAAATGTCTGGAACTGGAAGTCCGCTGCACTGGACAGGAAGGACTGGCAGAAACGTATCAAGACTTATTGATGGGCTGTAGAGCCATGCAAGAAGAGAAATTTCTATTCCAGACAGATTTGAAATTTTCAAAAGGAGTCTTTTATTCAGGCTTCCTTTTTTGTTCTGTAACATTGTAATTGTATTTACACACGCAGAGTAGCATTTTCTTTCTTTGGAATTTCCCTGCAGTCCAGGAAGAGAAGAAGGAAAATTTTCCCTTTGGCTAAAGCATAATAAACCAATTTGAAACAACAAATGTGATTAGTCTTGGTTTAGTTGGGCTTTCCAGAGTTTAAATGAGTCAAGTGGTTTCCTTAAGTACTATTGTAGGATCTGTTAATCACAAGTTGGATTTTTATCTGTGGTTATTCGAAATTGCTTATGGTACTTCTAAATCTCTAAACATAAAAATAAGCTAGTTTCATATAATGGATAAGTTTCTAAATTCAATCGATGGTATCGTAAATTCATCAAGAAATCTGTTTATTCACCGATGAAATCATTTATGACCGATTGATTTTATTTTAATCCCCATGATGTAATTATGTTTAAATTATGGGATAAAAGAAATCTTCATCCAATTCCCTATATATATATATATATATATATATATATATATATATATATATATATATATATATATATATATATATATATATATATAAGTATATGTTGTTTAACAGATTACTATTTTTATTGTGCTACCTTCTGAGAGTTATAACCTTCCACTTGAATCAGATATGTCATCAATAGAATTCAAAGAAACTTTTACAATCTGCTGTTAATGTGAGTGATATCGCCAAAATCTTGACATGCGGTGCGGTAAATCCATGTTGAATCAATGTAATGTAAGAGTGTTACCATTGCAATATGTTACATCATAATTTATGTTGTTTTTATACTTGCTTGTAACTAATTTTTTAAACTAGCCAATGTGTTTAATGCATAATGAACTTATTAACTACAAGAAAAGTGTTGTTTTTATCATTTCCCTCGTCATTTTTATGTTTTTCCTCTCCATAAGAACCTTCTTTGTGCCTTAACAAAAATATGAGAAAAAAAATTAGCCGAATTGGTCGACCCGTTCTCGAGTTTTGTGCTTAACAACAAATTTGACGATTCATTTTTAATTATATTGATAATGACACCCAAGCCCTAATAAACTTTTACTAACAACTAGCGCGCCTTTGTTTTGCTTTGATTGACGTCAAATGTTTGAAAGCTGGGAACAGAGTGGTTTGAATGGGAAAAGAAAAGTGTTGTTTTTATTATTTCCCTCATCATTTTTCATCTTCATAAGAACCTTCTTTGTGCCTTAACAAAAATATGAAAAAAAAATTAACCGAATTGGTCAAGCCGTTCTCGAGATTTGCGCTTAGCAACAAATTTGGCGATTCATTTTTATTTAAATAGATTAGCAAAACTAGTGCAATTTAAAAAAAATACTTGTTTTAGTTTACTACCAGATAAACAACAATAATAATAAATAATAAATAATTTAATAAATAACTTAATAAAAATCCCAGAATAGCTATATGATTGATGATAAAGAAACTCTTGTTAATTTTTTAGGCTACTAAAACCCTATAATTAAAAATAATCATGTTTCCTGTTTTGTATTTGTCTTATTTAATTTAAAATTATTTAACAACTTTTAATATAACATAAAACTCATATAAATTTACTTGTTTCAAATAACTAAAAATTAGTAAAACTTCAACAACTTATTTTGACATTAAAAAAAAAAATTTCCAGTTTTAAAAATTTTATAAAAATAAAAACATTAACTCTCTTCTGTTGATACATTTTTATAGAAAAATACTTGAAACATATAAAAACAACATAAAGCATAGGATTGTTTAGAAAGATGTGTTCACACGCACTTGTAATTAGCACAGGCCAATCCGTAGAACCATACAATCGCAATGCTCAACGCACACATTTTTATTAAAATAATTACATAATTGTATTTTTTTATTTTATACTTGTGTTTGTTGTTTCATAAAATAACAACAGTTTTAATAACCAAAATTAATAACAAAAAAAAGTTCAAACAGCTGGAATAATAAATGTGAAAACATTCTGTAACCACACTTTAAACCTTTGAGTTTGTACTTAGCGTTTTAAGTTTGTTTAAGCGTAGCAAAGGTGTGAACGCACCTTGTGATAAATAAACAATCACAAGATCTCTTAAAACATTGTATTTGGAATCTACATAACATATCCTTATGTAAAAAAATGAAAACAGAGTCATCAAAATTACATCCTAAAATAGTTAGGGTATATTGTTGAATGGATATTATAAAGTGAATAAATTCTAAACCAGAGGTGCCCAACCTTTTTAGAAGACCAAATTGCGGCCTACTACAATAGCATAACCTTCCCCTTTTTCCGACCACCTTCACAATAATGATTTTGGTATATTATAGATGTTAGTATAAATCGTAAGAAGTAATCACATAGCTACTTTCTGATTGTTAATTTGACAAACATCAAGTTATTTTAACTGAAAGTTTGTTGAATTCCTTCAACTCAATTCTAAAACAATTTGATAATTGAATAAACAAAGTATAGATGGATTAAAAATATAAATGGCCGCGTGCCATTTCTGAACTCCTAGCCTCCATTTGGACACCTCTGCTTTAAACGAAAAGAAATCCAAAGGGCAAGCTGAAAAGCTGATAAGATGATAAATTCATTCAAAATATTTATGTATTAACAGCCATGTTGTTGTATAAGTTTATATGTTTTGTTGTATAAGTTTACTAAGCTACATCATAATCACTTTTTATTTATGATAAATTTACTTACAAATTATTAAAAATTCACTTACTTTATAACTCATAAAGTAATTTTTATTTAACAAATTTATATAAAAACTTTTACATGCTGAAGTTATACTACAACGTCACACAGTTATGTCTAAATGTGCTCCTAAATTGATTTGATCTTTTATCTTACATAATTGTCTGCTCTAAAATTAATGGGGTGGATAAAAGAAAATAAAAATACCACTTTTCAACAAAAAATACGTTTATTTCCTTAATATAAAACAAAATTAGTATTCAAAATATATCTCATTACAATTCAGTGTTGCCAACTATTTATCAGCTGTTCGATGCCACTCTTTGGTACAGCTTTCGAAAAGCTCTTGCAACATAATATAAACCTAAGCAAAAGTATTAAGTTTTTTCTCCCAAAAAAACTGGGCCAAATAAAAAATATATGATGAAAGGGGCATGGTAAGTGTATAAACGCGATTGAAAAATAATAATGGAAAAAAATTAGGAAAAATTATGATAAAACAAAATTGAAAATTAAAAAAAAATTGAAATTAAATTTTCTAATGAATAACAATATTAAACTGATACGGTACTACTCGATAAGTCGTCCTCGGACAATTTGACAATGAAGAAAGGAAATAAAATCAAAGAAAATAAACTTACCGAAAAACTTGTCTTCCTCTCTTCATTGACGTCTCGTAGGTGAGCTCACCGTAGCGTACGTCAATGCCGGTCCTCTCAATTCGGAGATATAAGAAAAGATATAAGAAGAAGATAAAGGGGTATAGGACAAGCGGGATAACTAACGAACTGGAAAACAAATTCAATCCTTGAAATTCACAACATATGACAATTGTTTTTTTTTAGCGGTAAACAAATGACTAATTTAGTAGGCAGTGAACAAATAGACTGACCCGGGTTTATATATAGAAAAAATTAGACTTTCTAAATATCAATTACAGAACTGAACATACCGCCCACCCAAAATTGATAGCAATTTTGTAATAAGGAACCATGAAACTTTCGAACAGAAGAAGCGAACTTGCAATGGAAAATATGTACAAAAGGAAAAAAAAAAAAATAAAAAAATAAATATATGAAAAGTAAAGTAAAGTTTAATTTATTGGAAGGGGTACCAATTTATTGGTAGGCCGTATAATAGAACCGGAGGTGGTTCGTAGTTGCACCACCCGTACTACTCCATCACGACCAGGTAGAAGTCTTTCAATCCTTCCCAGGGGCCATTGCAAAGGTTTAGTGTTCTGACCAACAATCATAACCACATCGCCTATGACAGGATTCGGGGAATTATGGGTCCATTTAGGTCGTCCGATCATAGTCTGGAGGTACTCATGACTCCATCTCTTCCAGAAGCTCTGGAGCGATTGTTGGAGAACTTGCCAGCGGGATAAGCGGTGTAGATTGGTGTCTGTCAAGTCCTCTTCCGGCGCAGCCAATAGTGGTCCTCCAATGAGGAAGTGCCCAGGGCTCAAATAGTCTACATCGTCGTTGGGGTCGGACGAAATAGCGCAAAGCGGACGGCTGTTAAGAACGGCTTCGATGCGGGTGGTCAGCGTGGTGAATTCTTCAAAGGTGAGTATCCGACTTTCCATAACGCGAACTAGGTGGCGCTTCACGGATTTAACACCAGCTTCCCAAATACCACCAAAATTTGGAGCCGCGGGCGGATTGAAATGCCAAATAATCTCACGTTTGGCTAAATTATCGTGTATGTCTTCAGCGTGTCTCTGAAGAAATTGATGAACTTCCTTTAGTGCGCGGGACGCCCCGAGAAAGTTTGTACCGCAGTCACTGTAGATATTCGAACATAATCCACGACGGGCGATAAAGCGGTCCAACGCAGCAAGGAATGCACTGGTGGTAAGATCGGAGACCACTTCCAAATGGATCGCCTTAGTGGTCATACAGACGATGAGACAAATGTAACCCTTAGAAATGACAGCCTTTCGGCGGTTACTTTCCTTAATCTGGAAAGGACCAGCAAAATCAATCCCAATATTGGTGAAAGCGCGGACCTGGCAAAATCTTGAAGGTGGTAAATCTGCCATTACAGGTTGGTTTGCCTTGGCCTTGAGTTTGTAGCATGGCAGGCACCTAAATATGCGCATCCTGATTAGTTGACGAAGTCCTGGTATCCAAAATTTTCGTTGAATGAACGCCTGCATTACGCGTGGGCCACCGTGGATTGTGGTTTGATGATACCAGTCACATATGAGGGTTGCTAAATGCGATTTCTTATGCGAAATGAGGGGTTGCTTGGCATCATACGTTAGATCTGAAAGCCTAAGCCTGCCGCCCACCCTGAGAAAACCCAGCTTGTCAATAAAAGGTGATAACGGCTTAATAGCTTGAGACATTTTTTCAGGGGACGTAGTCTTAAGATCAGTATGGAAGTGTTGTTCCTGGGATAGGCGGACACATAAATTCATGCTGTCTCGGAGTTCTGAACCAGACAGTACACCGGTTTTACGATGAGGTTTTGCGGTGCTGCAATTGTTAACAAAGCGAAGAATATACGCGAATACGTTTTTGAAGCGTTGGAGCGATGAAAAAGATCTGTTAGTGGTAACAAGCTCGTTCGGTTCGGCGGTGGCTAACATCACAGTAGTTTCATATTTGATTTCAGGGATTCCTTCTAGCTGATCAAAGCCAGAATCTGGCCATCTGTTTTGAGATAGTTGCAAAAATGGTGGTCCTTTCCACCATTGAGAAAACTGCATCAGCATGCGAGGCATCAGACCTCGGGATCCACAATCAGATGGGTTATCTTGACTGGAACAGTGGTCCCAGTCAAGGTCAGGTGGGGTGATCTCTACAATGGCGGTTCCCATATTGGCGATGAATGTTTTCAATCGGTGTGGCGGATTGTGGATCCAGCAGAAAACGACTGTGGAGTCCGTAAATAAATGCGTCGCAGTGATGGTAATGGCGGTTCGGAACTCTTCGAGGGATTCAGTAAGGCGAGCTAACAGCAAACTTGTACAGAATTTCAATCTGGGAATAGTAAGGCTTGGTTTAAGGGGAACGACTCTACATTTAGCCTTAAGTTTTATATTCTTCAAGTCCCGCTGGAGCCTCGGCCAGGGGTATAAGCGGTCATTCAATGATAATCCAAGCGAATCCTTGGCCGAAGTGTCGAAAACTAAGATGAGTTTCGTTGTAGAGCTGGTACCCTTTGTCACAGCATGATGTGATATGGCAAATGATGAGGGTTGGCAAGCTAATTTCATGTGTGAGGTGTCCAAATACTGCTGGAGGAAGGCATTATATTGAGGTTCTAAAATTTTACACTTGAGCCTGCTCTCCATGTTCAGGAGTACTTTATGAGCGGTATCGCGGTTATTTCCCAGCCTTGGTACCTTGATGTTTTTAAAAGGAAGAGAAACTATATATTGGTCAGAGGTTATTCTGCGGTAAGTGTTCATCAAATTTAGCTCAGGGTTCTGCGGTGCTACAGGTGCGACCTCTTCAGTCTTCCAGAAACGTTGAAGAGCAATGTCAAGTGGTGAGGTGCAACCAAAAAGCGATACGATCCTATTTTCTGCTGGTTCGGTAATTTTCCCCAACAAAATCCACCCGAAGGAAGTTTTCACAGCTGACGGGTTACCTCTGATGATGGAATTATTGTCGCCGGAAAGGATTTCGGGATAGAGATCCGCGCCCAGAAGAAAATCTATTTTCCCTTTTACGTGGAATGCCGGGTCGGCCAATAAAATGGAGGAAAAGCGATTTTTGAGTTCATTTGAGAGCGACGTAACCGGCAAGTCTGCACAAATGTCATGGAGCACCACAGCTTCTGCGGAAATAGATTTGGCTCTACGGTGTTTAGGGGTTAACGTGCAAGAAACCATTTTCGTCTCGCTAGTCGTAGCATGGTTACCAATCCCTGTGATGTTCAGTGGGCAATTACGAAGCTTTAAATTTAACCGTTGGGCCATTTCCCTGGTTATGCAAGACACCTGAGAGCCAGGATCCACAACAAGGCGTATAGGAACCTTCCTACCATCCGAAGCTGTAAGAAAAGCCTCTGCTGTGCCCAGCAATACTGTGGAGTACGCAGTACTGGATGGGGAAGTACGGGCACTGCAGGATAGTGCTTGTGTAGGAGGCGGATTTTCAAGTGATTCCCTAGGTGGGGCTGTGAAAGTAGAGCGGTGTAAACGTGAATGATGTTTCGAGGAGCCACAAGAGATGCATTTACCTTTGGAGTTACATTTTGACAACATGTGGTTTCCCAGGCAATTAAAACATTTTCTCAAGGTTTTTACAGTCTCCCAGCGGGCATCTACATTTTGCTTCAAAAATGTTTCACAATGAGGTAGCTTATGTGAAGCTGAACAAAGCGGGCATACAATATGAGCGGTGGAACATTCGGTGGAAGCAGATTTATATGGCGGTGAAGAAGTTCGGCTGTGATGCGGGTTAGTCGTGATCAGAGCGGCTTTTCGTGGGAAATTTGCCCGTTGGTTAGGATTAGACTCGGTTCTACCAGGAGAACTTAGTTCGAGAATTTTGCAACGCTCGGTTAGAAATTCCGAGAATTGTTTGTACGTTGGATACTGAACCCCTGAATACTTGGCTTCGAATAATTTTATGCTTTCCGTATCCAAGCAACGAAGACCAAAATGAAGCAGAAGTGTATCAGATAAGTCTGGTAGATTCAATGCCTTGAGTGCAGCAACATTTGTTAGGAAAACGTCAGATAACCTTTGCAAATTTTGAAGATTTTCTTGGGAAAGCGGTTTAAAATTCGTAATTTTTTCTAAGTAAAAATTTGCCAATAACCGGTTGTTTTGGTATCGATCAACTAAAGTTTCGAATGCAATCTGATAGTTATCATCAGACAAATGAATCGATTCGATTAATTTCAAAGGTGGGCCTCTCAAAAATGAGCGTAAATAGTAAAATTTTTCAGATGAGGCTATTTGTCGATTTTCATGGATAAGGGACCGAAACAGACAGTAAAAATTGGGCCACTCTTGAAGATCGCCGGAAAATATTTGTAAATTGATTTTTGGTAGTTTCGCATGCCCTATATCTGGTCTCTCATTTTTCGTAGACAGGCTAGTACTAGTAGCTGGCTCAGCATATTGCGAGGCTACTGCTTTTGCTGAATAGTAAAGCTCGTCGCAGGCTTGAGACCTAACGGCCGTGTCGAAATTCTCGGGAGATTCCGTTTTAGAAGCCATTTCCATAATTTGATCCTGGATTTCGTCAAACGATTTGTAATCCATGTCAATTTGTTCCATTCGGGATAAAAAAATGGAAAAGTTTTCCTTTGTAAGTTTTTTGGATAAGTCATAAACAGTTTGAATTTTATGAAAATATTTTTCCCTTTTCTGAATTAATAACTTAATTTTATCCTCCGCCATCTTGAAAATTCAAAATAAAAATGTGACGAAAATAGTACTGAAAATATTCAGAAAAAACAACGTTTAACTTTAATTAAATTCAAATCTCAACTGCTAAGTGTACTATTTTATGGAGAAAAAAAATGAGTTTGCTAAATTGTTACAAATTTATATAAAAATTGCAGTTCGCTTCTTCCCGAAACTAAACGAAGCAGCGTGAGGTGAGGTTAGATCAGATGAAAGCAAACGACCTCGTGGTTGCTATGCGAGATATTAAAGAAATAGTAAATAAAATTTTATTTTGGTTAAATTCCGAATTGAGAAAATAATTAACTAATTTTCTTAATTAATTAATCCGGCCCCGGAGGACCATAAAATTTGTATAAACGCGATTGAAAAATAATAATGGAAAAAAATTAGGAAAAATTATGATAAAACAAAATTGAAAATTAAAAAAAAATTGAAATTAAATTTTCTAATGAATAACAATATTAAACTGATACGGTACTACTCGATAAGTCGTCCTCGGACAATTTGACAATGAAGAAAGGAAATAAAATCAAAGAAAATAAACTTACCGAAAAACTTGTCTTCCTCTCTTCATTGACGTCTCGTAGGTGAGCTCACCGTAGCGTACGTCAATGCCGGTCCTCTCAATTCGGAGATATAAGAAAAGATATAAGAAGAAGATAAAGGGGTATAGGACAAGCGGGATAACTAACGAACTGGAAAACAAATTCAATCCTTGAAATTCACAACATATGACAATTGTTTTTTTTTAGCGGTAAACAAATGACTAATTTAGTAGGCAGTGAACAAATAGACTGACCCGGGTTTATATATAGAAAAAATTAGACTTTCTAAATATCAATTACAGAACTGAACAGTAAGTATGGTGGGTACGGATGGTAATTTGACCCACTGAATATTGTTCAACTTTTCCTCGGTCAGACTGCAAGTATTTTTCTGATCATGGATTATTCTACTGGTAATAAAACGGCATAAGAAAGGTTAAACATAATAATGTTAAGACCGTGGAAAAATTCCAACGAAAAGCCCTTAAGTCTCCAAACTAAAACAGAAATTGAAGTTTGGAGACTTAAGGGCTTTTCGTTGGAATTTTTCCACGGTCTTAACACTCATGTAAGGTCTCTTTTTACTTTTCAATATTAAACCTAATAATGTTTAACCAAAGATGGGTAATACGTGATAAGAAGTGTCTATTGGTTGTCCACTCTTTTTTTGGTTGGAACAATATAATTTGTCAGCTGAATTTTACAAACATGCCCTGTTATACAATGATTAAGGACACATTCAATTTTTTAAGAAGTTTGTTTGCTCAAGTATTGAGTATTTTATTAGAACCCATCATCTTTCTTGTTTATCTATAACTAATGACTTAATTTTACAGGCCAAACTACAACCTACGGAGGGTCTGGGGTTCAGTACATGTTAGTGACTGTACTGTTTCTTGGACAACAGTTGTCCAGGGAGGTGATTTGTACTAAATTGTGATTTTTCGTGCTCGACTGCCAGATTTTTCTCCCTTATTTTGGGTACTTACTTTATGCAGGCTGAGTGAGCCTGAGAAGGGGACTAGATCCCATAGGATCCATCTCCAGTAACAAAGAGATTTAATAAAAGTTCGCCAGCAACAGAGATTTCAACCCAGGAGCTTCGACACGGCAACTCAGTGCTCAAAATCTTTAAAAACAAAGTTATGTTATCCTTCACATGGTAGAGAGTTCTTAGTAAACCTTGAATTGTTTTAATTTACCTATTCACCTTTACAGTTCTGCTTCTAAACTACTCCATGAGGGTTTTGATTTTCGGGATAATCATAGTATTGATCAGGCATAACAATTGAGCATACTATTAATACATTCCAGTTTATTATTTTCAATAATGAGCTTATGTATTCGAACAAGAAAAATTAAACTCCTTCCTTAAAGAGTGAGATTTTACATTTAGAAATGTAATCAAAATGCATCAATTCATAATACATGCAAATAAGCAGTGGCATGCTTATTTACATACCTTGATAAAAGTGCGTAAAATGGTATTTTTTATTTTTTTATACACCTCATTACATAATAAAACTTATTATATTGAAAGCCTATGGAAGCCTTTTTCCTATTTAAAAAAAAAAAAAATTATGTATATAAAGTTATTTTGATGGACACTTGTTCAATTCATTAAAGATCACTTTGAAATAGTTTATGATCACCTAATTTAGCTTGTATATAATTGTAACCGGCACTTCTGGTAACTTTAATAAACCGTATAATTAAATGTATATAATGTTTTCTGATATGTACAAATGCAAACAGGCAGGAATGAAGAAGATTAAAATCTAGTAGGGCTACAGCATCTGTTAAGATGCAAAGGTAAACCTCAGGAAGGTGCTGGGGGGAGGAGGTCTGCGAGTACCTGTCGTTTGAGCGAAATCGACTCCATGGAATCTGCCGTCAACGGGTCGGGCGAGTCCATTGGGCTGCTAGCAGGTGTGCCACCTCTTGCAGTGTTCACGTATATTCTAAAAATATGAAATTAAATTGTTAGATACAATTATTTACAAGTACATTTTGTGTTCTTATTATAGAAAGTAAATTAATTATTTTGATCGGAAAAATATTCAGAATTTTTATAAAAGACCCATTTTGACCATATTAGTCATGGTGTCTGTACATAAGAGGTGGTACCCGAAAAAAAAAAAAAAGGAATAGCTCTGCCATGGGTGGAGTTTGTGCAGTATAAATTCGTGCTGCTAGGCTGCTTGCAACGCTACTCATTGCCAGTTCAGTGCCGCCTTGTTCGTTCATCTGGCTTGTTCTGTTCCCATGCAGTGATAATTTTGCTAGTGCTGTTTTGTGCTCGTCTCGTTTTTCACGATGGGAAGTTTGAGTGAACAACATGCGGCTGTTTTTCCTTCCTGCTCGGTAAAAACGCTGCTTTTTTTTAAATTTATTTATTTCTTGTATAATTTGTTACAATTCACAAAATTAAATGCTGTACCAAATAGACGAGTCTCAAATTAAAAACAATTGTACAAATTTAAATGTATCTGTGCAGAATCATAATTACCATGAAAGAAAAATTGTATAAAAAAAATTCCAACAGAGAGAAAAAAAAATTAATAATAAAATAAACAAAAATTGTAACAATACATTCTTAGTAACTATAACTTATAAACATGTATGTAAACAATAACAATGAAATAAAAGAAATTGGTATCCTATAATAATAAATGTTTTATTCTTTAATGTACATACCGCTATGTACTATTTTTTATATAAGCAGTACCTGCTTGCCGTTATATCCAACGGCCACGCTATCCATAATCGCCCTGAAGATGACCTACACTGTAGGTCGAAACGTCGGCACATAATATAAGTTCATCACTTATTCTGTGTACTTATTGACTGCACCCCCCAACTATCTCCTTTACACATATTTTTTATATAGTTCCCAATATTTTTTATGAGTGGGTTAAAAACACTGCTGATAAAAACAGTTGTAATATTGAACACAGCTTACAAAGACGACACTATGTGAAAAACCCAAGTGTATGAGTGGTTTCCTCACTTTAAAAATGGCGACATGTCGATCAAGGGCGGATCCAGGATTTTTTTCTGGGGGGCACAAAGGGCCGACGGACAAAAAATCAATAATAACTTAGAAATAAACTTGTAGTATTTATAGAAAGGTTTCAAAGGTTTATTAAAATATCTAAACAATAGTTTCACTCATGTTATTTCTGTTATTTTAACAACTATCATCACATGGTTTGCCTATAAGTATGTACTGTAATGGATGGTACACAAAAAACCTGCCTTCCCCCTGGATCCGCCTACGATGTCGATTGAAGACAAACCTCATTCTGGACGCTGTAGACTTCCGGAATAGACAAAAATGTTGTAAAAGTGGAAGACATTGTGCTTGCAGACCAACGACAACATTTGTTAAAAAAAGACCCGATTTGTGGCTGACAGGGGAATGGTTTTTCCACCACGACAACGTGCCTGCACACACGGCAATCTCTATTACCCAGTTTTGGGCCAAAAATGGCATGGTTCTGCTACCACATGCACCATACTCACCCGATGATATGATGTGGCTCCGTGTGATTTTTTCTCGTCCTCACACATGAAAAGGGGCATGAAAGATCGATTTGACAATGTTGATGATGTCAAGAAAAAAAAAACGAATATAAAATATATGAAAAAAATTAAATGTATGACTTTAAAAAATAATTTCCGTTTGTTTTGGGTACCACCTCGTATGCTCATATCATCATTTCTCATGTAATTAAAAAATGGTTGGCCACATAAAGTCATTCTGAGGTATGTATGAGACACACAAACAATGCATACAGAAATCATGAGGAAACTATAGAATTAAAAGCAAAACTTTTTGTGTTTTTATACTTCCTTTAAATGCATACATCGAAATATAAAATGTGTTATTACGTTAATGTAATAAAGAGAAGAGTATAATATATGTTCTTACATTTGCCTCTGAATGAGATTCTGCCAGACCGCCTTGAGTTCGGGAGTGGGTGCTCGAAGGGCGACAGTTCTCCTCCTTGGTCCCTTCCTGGGCGTTCTTGTCAGCTGAAGATCAGCGCACCCTCCCACCGCAGGGCTCTCTGCTCCGGCCGGGGAGTTGCTTATCAACAGCCGGAACTCTGTAGCTGAACCATTTCATGGTCAAAGGAACATTGTCAAGCTCCAGAAGGAAACATATATCTTTGACATATTTAAATAACATAGATTTCATACAAAAATTCAATAGTGCCTGAAATATGTACCACTCGCATTCTTTTTTATTTCCCTTTTACTTTTTAACTATTCCTTTTTTATTTTATGTTCTACTGTTTTCTTCAAGTTCTTTTTTTTTAAATACGATTCAACATAAGTTACTAAGTATAGCTAATAAAATTTGTCTATAAAAATTATGTGCTGTATAAAATACAATACTGTATTAAAGTGTAACCTAATATTTATTTTTGTTTTAGAAGTTACAATACTAAGTTCATTTTGCAGCTGTATTTTGCCTCATTACCTCCTTTATAATGAGAAAAGCTCTGTAAATCTTATGGCACCCGAACAAACTAGGCCACACAAATCTAGCTAGGCTTAACAATCTGACTAAATAATAAAGGTGTATTAGAACACTTATATTAAAGTGAAAAGGTTGTATTTTAAAATAACATTTGTATTCTTATTTTATGAGAAATAATATATAAATGTTTATATAGAAAATAAAGATTTTTTAAAAATGTATTTAATGAAATTTGCAACTGTATACTGAATACATCAAGTAAATATAATGAAAGATAAATCATGTTCCGAGATAAAGGCAAGTAGAGAAACTACCCTGTGGTAGTGCTCAAATAAAAAGTTCAGCTTAGAAGGTCGCGAGGCCATCTTTTTTTCAGGCGCCTCGCAGGATTATCAGGAATTGAAGAGGTTGCGAGGTTTGAAACTAGTGGCTTTGAGTGGAAATGAAGTTTGCCATGAAAAGATTGATATCGGATTTGGGCAAAATCAGCGTCAAATAGGACATTAAGTTTATTATGGATTACTTTGTTTGTAACAAAATAAGGAGCATTGACGATTTTACAAAAGATTTTGGATTGTAAGAATTGAATACGAGAGGAATTCGATGGCTTAGTGGAGCCCCAAAGCTCTATTCAGTAAGTCCAGATGGGTCTAATGATTGTCATGTATATGAGTCTTTTGTAACTAATTGGGAGCTTATAGCATTTGTCTAGTAATGTCTAGTGATGAAGTAGCCTGAAACGGCAAGCTGTTTCTTGTCAAGGTGTAGTCCTAAGTACCAGACCTGTTCTAAGAAATCAGTGGGATGTTATTAAATGATACAGGTGACAGGAAGTAGATGGTTTACGATGAGGGTAAAGGTTATTTGATGAGATTTGTGGGAATATATTTTAGTCCTCCAGTTTTGACACCATTTTTCAAGGTCAGTGATATGGGATTGAATAGTTTAGAATGCTATAACTGGATCAGTATAATTTAAATCTGCTGTTGGTTTTATTATTCATTTTCTATTCTTATGTTTGATTCTGCGTATACTAAGCCTTATCCCCTTAGCTTGTTACACCCAAGATATGGAGCTAGTTCTCTTCAGGGTTGTGAAAAGGTCAGAAGTTACTGTGGTTACCAACTATTATCAGTGTACTACTTTCAAGTATACACGATTGCATTTCCCAAATTAAATATCCACAAAATTCTAGGTTATTTATTTATTTTTACCAAAGGCAAGAATAAATAATAAAAACATTCACAATCAAGATCGATAGGTATTAGGGATCAAAGTAAAAGATTCACACCATATTTACAAATTGAATGACAAACAGAAAATATATTTATTTATATACAAAGATAGATAAAAATGATGCCAAGGATTGAAAAATAAATTAAAAAATCGATTAAACAAAAATTATAATAATATTAAAAACATGAAATTACCGAGTGATCTATAGAAAAAAAAACATTGAAAGTATTAAAGACATTTTTTTCACCAAGAATAGTACAACTTTGGCTGTAATATTGCTATCTGGCCATTATTATACTGAAGCTGAAGAAAAATTTTTGATAAGAAAGTTTTTCTAGTTTTATTATTTATATATTATATTTATTCTAATTATTTATATTTTATTTTTTGTAGAAAAGGAAAAAAATTAACTAGAAAAACTTTCTTATCAAAAATTTTTCTAGTTAATTTTTTCAAAAATGTTTTTCTTTTTCTACAAAAAATAAAATATAAATAATTTTATATTTATATTATATTAAATAATAATAATTACACAATATATTAAAATTATATTTTATATTTATATTATATTAAAAATAAAATATAAACATAAATAATATTAAGACCGTGGAAAAATTCCAAACAAAAAGCTCTTAGTCTCCAAACTAAAACAGAAATTGAAATTATCTGTCCAATATTTCGTCCATTCAGGCATCCTCAGGGTAGATAGAGAAAGAACAAAAAACAAAACAAAACATGAACAATGCACCCAAGAAGCATCCCACCACCTCCAAGGCTCAAATGCAACTAATGATTATTGCAACCCTGAGGATGCCTGAATGGGCGAAATATTGGACAGATAATTTCTATTTCTGTTTTAGTTTGGAGACTAAGGACTTTTCGTTGGAATTTTTCCACGGTATTAACATTTATGTAAGGTCTCTTTTTATTTTTCAATAAAATATAATAATAATAATAATATGAAAAATTCATATTAAAAGTTTTAAGGAGCGATGTAGCACAACATTAAAAAGAAAAATGCATTCCTGTTTCTAGTCATGTATAATATTCAATGGGATTATTCTAATGATAACTGCTTTGATCAGACCACAGCTTTCGACTTTCACTTGCTCAACAAACCCTCACGAGACCCCTTTCAGTTGAGGATTTTACTGTTACTTCAATTTAGTTATGTAATATGTATGTATCATGCAAATTATCATAAACATTCTTCAACAGAAAAATGTGCCAAATTTTTGGTAAATATTCCACTGCATCTTCGTACGTAGAAAGAAGAGGTACTTGTGTATAAGCTGGTCTGCATGAAACCTACCTCCTGTAACCTCTTCTTATCCCTCGGCTCATTTCAATTGTTTGTGTGTGTAATTTTACATTATTTTCTGTATTGTTTTTTAGTGTTTTGTCTTTTCATTTCTTTTTTTATTGTCTTATTAATTTTGTGATTTTGTCTTATTCCTTTTGTTATTGCCTATTTAAAATGAAGAGAATAACGCTTTGGGAATAGCCGTCTTTAACTGAAGAAGCTGTATACTTCCAAAAGTTCAAAGATGAAATTATATGAAAAAGTCATCGAATGGATTTTGACAAGGGTGGAAATAAAGGTGTTTTTGTCGAAAGTGGTAGGGAAACATTTATGTAAGAAGAGGAATATGACTAGGGGGGGTCTAGATTTAGCATTTTAAGATTCCATTTTGTATATTTCAATTTCCATTAATATGAATAAGAAGGTAGGTGTTATCAGTATCAGGATTATCGGTGTTCAGGTTATAAACAATGGCAGCTAACAGTCTCTACAGACCGGCTAATACACAAGTACCGAAGGAGAAAATAATAAAATAAAAAGAAAGACTACAGCAAATATTTATTTTGTAATGTGATATCTGTAGCAGAATAACAGCATTCTACAAAAGAGAATAAATAATTATAAAAACATTAAAAATTTTTTTTATTTTTTTTTTTCGTTATCGCTCAGATTATCATTCAATGAAGCTAATAGATTTGTTTTCCTAACTTAATACTTCACAAATGGCATTAAAATAAAGAAAAGTTTAATTCAATACATAAAAAAAGAACTCCGAATGAAGAGATGAATTTTGTATCTGACAACCATATTCATCATGAGGTATAGAATATTCATTTATATCTACTAAAACATGTTTTTAGTGAAGTTGACATTCTCGAACATTAAAATTTAATGCTGTAATTGGACATTTATAAATGCATTTATGAAGTTAATATTTATAATAATAATGATTTTTTATTACTCAATATATCGATTACTTCGTATATGATAATACACACAAAAGAAAGTATAAGCTCAAATGAATAAGATGAGATTTACTTGCTGTGAACTGTGTAAAATGGTAGAAACGCCGAACATAATAATACGTAATAAGTAAATACGCAAGTGCATTCCATACCTTAAGACAATTAATGGTGAAGGATACTAAAGTTACCTCCTTTTTCTTATGTTTTTACTTTCCATTAAATTAAATTATATTTTAGCTCTTTTACTTTTTGCAATTATTGGCAAATAAATGCAACAGACCATTTGGTCAGCCGCATAATCTGCAAATACTATCCCCTATTTCAAACATAACCTTTAAATATATCCATTATTCCAAATGTTTACATTTAATTGAAGTAGTTAATATTAAACTATTGATGTACCCTACCTTTTTTACGAATGGAAAATAAAGCTTGGCTGATTGTATTGAGGGGCAAAGGATCTTCGGTGACAAATATAACTCTGTCACGACTCACTTTGGCAAAGAGGAGAAGGTCAGTGAAGAGGAGAGCCCAAAACGGTCGAACAGATCGTCCCTCAACGCGGCTCAAGTCTCCGCCGAAGATCCACTGTCGGCCAGGCGAGCTTAGCACGAAAGGCTAGAAAAAGAATAGTCTTACGTAATGTTTAGGGTATTTTAAAAATAAATACAGTGAAACCTCTCTATAATGGACAACCATGGGGTCGATGCTACAAAATAATAAAAAACTATTAACAGATAGATGTTAGAACTATATGACAATTTTTTTAAAGAGGAATGTAAACATTTGGCATTTTTTTTTTTTTTATTGGGAGTTTCCTTAAAGTTGAGGTTTTCTCAAACCAAATTTTAGGATAACATTTTTGCTAAGTCTTCCTGTCGAGTGTATCTTTTTCATTAAGGCCATATCCTGCTTGAGTATAATGAACTTCTTGGTCGGCCACTTCTTTTTCTTCCTTCATGGCACCAGTGAATGGTCATTTTGGGTATTCTATTATTTTCCATCCTCAGTAAATGTCCAAACCATTCTAATTGCTTTATTGTGATTTTTTTGAGAATGGTATCACGCCTAGAAATTCCGGCAGCCTTTTTCCAGAAGTCCTCCACTAGAAGTTTCTCTTTGCTTCCCTTTCCCTATTTCACAGCCGCATAATATATTAATAAATGCTTTGAATAATTAAAAAATAACTTTCATTTTAATAACTTCATTTACTCCATATAAAGAAAAATCAATTACAAATTACAAACACTCTTTTAAGTCGCTATCTACTCTCGGCTATTGCTATATTTGGTAGCCTGATCGCAAAGTCACTTTGTTCTGTATCGAATAGCTGGTAAGAGGAAGGACACAATGTGGAAGACTAAATTGTCTTCATATAGTGACCCAAAAGAGAGGTAAAAAAAATCATGTACCACTACAACCCGTGAACTGGTGTGGGGTTCATTACATGGTAGAGACTATACTGTTTCATGGACAACGGTAGTGCAGTTACACGATTTGTCCTAGATCACGCTCAACCGCCAGATTTTTCCCCTTATTTTGGGTACCCACTTTATAGAGGCCTAAAGAGTCTAAAAACTATTCACTTTCATTTGCTGATCCTTATTCACATTTGTTTATTCATCATTAAATTTCCAATAATTGCTATTTTTTGAGGAGGAAGGAGGGGAAAACTTCCTTTATCATATTTATATAATATATCAGCAGTCAAATGAGGGAAGAGGTAGCTCATTTTTCATGTTGCATTTCTTCTTGCATGGAGCAACTAAATTATTATCATTTAAATTATTAACTAAATTATTAAAAGATTAAAAACTTGAAATTTTGAGCTTACCTTACACCTCGTGAAGACAAGCCTGCTTTCGAGATCTTGGAGGCTGAGCAATGGTCGCCCTTCTCCTTCCGGTTCCATCAGACCGGACTCTACCGTTATGTCTCGGTAAGTTGTCTGAGAACATTGACTAATAAATTATCGTTTCATCAACATAAAAGTAATTATTTAGAAGAAAAATTGAAAAATAAAATTTATCAATACCTGCATTTCATGGACAACTTTTGTCAGGGCTATGTGATCTTCATCTTTGATTTTAGTACTGTTAAGAGCAGTCTGCAATAGCTTTAGAACTTCCCGAAAATGCTGAAACAGTAGAATTTTTAATGAGATTACAGTTATATATATTCTCACATTCCTCTATCTACATTAATTTTACATTTTATGTTCTTTTCATTATAATGATGACTAGTTTAAAAAAAAAAGTTTAAACCGAAAATAACAGCTGAGTAAAGTTCAAAGAATCATAATAGTCAACTGTGTAACAGTTATTCTGAGTTACATATATTAAATAGTTATTTATTAAAAAAACAAACATATTTTTTAATTATAACCATTATTCTTGTTTAATATTGAAAAGTGAAAGGAAAAAAGAGACCTTACATAAATGTTAAGACCGTGGAAAAATTCCAACGAAAAGCCTGTAAGTCTCCAAACTAAATAAAAAACTGAAAATATCGGTCAAATATTTCGCCTATTCAGGCATCCTCAGGGTAGAAAGAGAATAAAAGCAAAACAAAACATGAATAATGCACCCAAGAAACAACCCATCACTTCCAAGGCTCAAATGCAACTGTTTCTTGGGTGCATTATTCATGTTTTGTTTTGCTGTTATTCTCTTTCTACCCTGAGGATGCCTGAATAGGCGAAATATTGGACAGATATTTTCAATTTCTGTTTTAGTTTGAAGGCTTTTTGTCATTATTCTTGATTTTCATGGCAAAGCATTAAAGACAAAAATATTTAATAAAAGACATATGTATGGCACCTGTGCATAGTGGGCTAAGTCGAATTTTGTGAATTTAAAGCTATCTACTTAGAATCGTAATTTTTCTGAACTTATTTTAAGTTCAAGATTGGAGTATCAGCCCACGATTCACAAAGGAATATCCTTCATTGCAATGGATGGAACACTTAGCGTGTTAGACACAAGGAAAGAGAAAAAAATTACGATTCTAAGCAGGTAGCTTGAAATTCACAAAATTCGACTTAGCCCACTTTGCACAGGTACCACAGATATAACACTAAGGTACCATAATACCCGCAATCTAATATTAAGACATGTCATGATAAAAATTAATTTTGTTTATTTAGTGATTGAAAGAGAGCAAATTTGAAATTTATGGTACATAATTAATAAATAGAACTAATGATGACTAAATCCCCTCCCCCGAAAAAAGAGAAAATGCAACGGTTTAAAATTTTTAACATTGGTCAGTACAAAAAAAGGAGGGGTTCTATGTTACCAACTCTTTCCTTTATTGGTTAGCCTAGCCTAATCTAAACAAGTATTTACCAATAAAAGCTTAAAATAAATGTTTAATATATAATTAATAATAAACCTATTTTAAATATATAATTATATACCTCCAATGGCTTATGAATGAATGTAGTAAGGTCTGGTCGCCTCTTGGGAATCGCCGGCTCTGTTATAATCTTCATGAAATTTGGGTTTCGGGTTTTTTCAACTAGTATACAATCTGCCTTCTTGAGCCCGATGCAATATCTCCTATATGCATTGTTTAATGCATTCATCTAAGAAATATTTTATACATTATACAGATACATATATACTTATATTAGATAAAAGTGGATTTGTGTAATAAATCGAATGAGGAACTCAGACAGAAAATCAGGGCTTATAGATGTATCTTGATAAATAAAAATGTTATTTAAGAAGATCGGGGTTACTTGGGTCCTGTAAGAGCACTTATTTGTAAATTCCTCTGTACATATAATAATTTAAAAACATTTTTGTACTGATTTAAAAACTTTAAAAAAAGATTTCTCTGGATCTTAATTTTAGATTTTTTGGATGAGTTCCTCGACTCACTTTTTTGAAGGCCTAATTTTCAAGTTTATTTGAGAACTACTCATGTTAATTTAATATTTCAGTATTTCAAATCATTTTTACGAATGAATATAAATTAACAGTTTTTTTATTTTACCAACGTTATTTATTATTACAAACAATCCATTAGAATTCCGTTAAGAGTAATTTAAAAAAATTTCTAGGGCCTCATTCTTTTCATGCAATGCCAATTAAGATGTCATAAATTCTACTAATCAAAATATTTCCAATTTAAATAAAATATAAATAAACATGTTATTTCTAATAAATAAATTATATGCTGCATAGTCACTTTTCTTTAATAACATTAAAATAAAGAAAATAAGCATTGAATTTCTGTAAAACTTTTATGTAACACCTTAAGTAGACAATAATTTCAACCAAAAATATGAACCAATAATAAATGATTTTTAATTCTTTGCAATTGATGAGTATATTGAAAAACTGATACTAAAACTCTATGGAACTTATATTATATTCAAATTAAGTATATCTCTGTCATATATGATACAATACATGATTTTAAATATAACTCTTCATTAAGGATAATTAAGTATATACCTTTTTATAATATATTCGACCGAGTGACTGTCCCAATGTCTCATCCTGCACATACAACTCCAAAATATCTTCAGTATGCCTTAAAAGCTAGAACAAAATTTTTTTTGACAAATCTGACCATGATGTTAAGGATACATAATAAATTAAATAACTAATATTTACCAATATATGGCATAACTTCTTCAATCCAAGTTTTAATAACATATATCTGTACCTCAGAGGTAAACTATCGTATATAGAGGTCATCAAGATCAAGATCAATGATGATCTCTAATTATCATTGAAAACCTTGAACATCAATAAAAAGGAAAATGTAACATTAAAACTGCTCTTCTGTAAAGTTTGAAAAATGTCAGTTACGATAGTTTACCTCTGAGGTATAGATATTATAAATAGCATCGAGTATTATTTCTGTATTACTCCAACTAATTTAAGTTTAAATGCATTTTTTTTTTTAATATTCGAACCTTAACAGCTTCAAACACCATTCTTCAGAACAAGTGAATGTCAATCAAAAATAGTCGTTCACTAATTTTTTTCTGATTATCTATATATCTATACATGAATACTATAAATAAATAAATAATTATTGGGATGTAAGAAAATTTTAGAATCCAAGTATACAGCGGAAATAGAAGCTTCCCAAGGTCCCATGGGTCCATAGAACTAACATACCTTTAAGAAAAAATCGATTTGCCATATTTGATTTTATTCATCTATAAAATCGATTTTACAAATTTCTCGGTAGTGGCAAAAACTATTTTGATAAAACTAGTGACATCGATATCAAGTTTAATTTTCTAGGTAATTCCGCAGGTTGTCGCCTCAAGTTGAGTTACAGCAAAATTTAGCTGTTTATTAGTTTCATTTTTAATATTTTTCAAATATACAAGTTTTCGTGAGCCTTATTATGGAACAGAAAATGTAATTATGGGTATTAAATAGAATTCGGTAATCATTTCATCAAGAAATAAAAGTTTCAATTAACATTCGAAGTATAGATGCATTGTGTTTGTTGAAACATTCATTTCTATATTAAATAATTAGAAAAATATAGGCATTTCCAGATACCATTTTCTTTAATCCCACCCACAGGTTTTACTCCTGACGAAATAGTTTGACAGTGTTCAAATGCTGAATTTGAAAAAAAAATCTTCAAAATGACTATATATTGAACGATTTGGAGTGAGGTTGCTGTTTCTGATGAATGATTCGGTTTGGGTTGTTCATGTGAGATATGCTGCATTGGACCTTAATTTCAGTGATTTTGTTACGTACTGATGATACCCGAAATGGAGAAATGTTGTCTGTTCATTTATTTTCCAGTATTTTAGAGATTTAGGGCTTTATTTTCGTGGTTTTCCAATCTTATAATTATTTTTTTCTTTCTTTTTAGTTTATGTTTATTTTTCAACATCAATACAACTCGAGATTGATTCTCATGTAACTTTTTTTCCCATTCGTTTCGGCAAACTAGAGACCACGTGCCAATTTCAATTCTTTCTCAATTTGTTGTTTTTTTGCTCCTCCAATACTCTCTCATCTTTTCACCATGTCTCTTTTTTCTTTCTAACTGTGCCTGTTCTCTTATTGCCTGTACCATGGAATCCCAAGTTTAACACTATCTTCTGAAGGTATTTGTCAGTGCTGCTGCTTCTGCCTTCATATTGTCTCATGTAACTTTATTTTTCGTGTAATTTTATAGTCATTATAATCGCATTTTTTCATGTTTTAATATGTCATTTGTAGATCTTATTACCCTCCTTCCTATATTATTACATATCATACAAGTCATTTCTATTCTTTCAGAATATTTCATCACTGTCTTTCATACTGAAAATGTTGATATTGTCGTTATTTTGCTGGGGTTTTTCAGTCATTTTGATCGTTCAAACCTTAGATCGCAATGAAGGATAAATTGGTCAGGGGGTGCAGTCAATAATAACACCCAATAAGAAAAACTTATTTTTTACAAGTGCCGACGTTTCAGCCTACGTTGTAGGCCCTCTTCAGGACAAATAGAAGGAAATAAAGCTGAGGACTGTAGAACTATAGATGATTAACTCACATTGCACACACCACAACTCAGTTAACCATCACGCATGTCTTCTAGTTTCATCCGTGTCGTCAAGTTCTTTTTTCCTTTTTCTTTTTTTTTTAGAATAATTTATTGATATTTACAACTATAATTATATTACATCAAGTAAATCTGCTGTGTGAACAAAGGACATGAAAAAAAAACACTTGTTGAGAAACTACCCATTGATAGCACTCCAATAAAGTTCTATAGTAGAAGGTCTCGAGGCCATCTTCTTTTCATCAAGAACGCCTCGGAGGGTTATCAGGAATATTATGGGAAGCTAGTTGAGAGACTAGCGGATTCAAGTGTGTATGGAGCTTTTCATGGAAGGATAGGTAATCTAGTTTGGGCCAAATCAGCAACATATGGGATATTAAGATCATGATGGATGAGTTTGTTTGTGACATAATAAGGAGCATTGAGGATTTTACGAAGGATTTTGGATTGTAAAGATTGGACTTATCCAACTCTTAAGTTGAATTGAATGGTTTAGTAGAGCCCCAAAGCTCAACTCCGTATGTCCAAATAGGTCTGATAACTGTCATGTAAATGAGTCTTTTGTAATTAATTGGGAGCTTTGAACGTTTTCCCAGTAAATGTTGAAGTGGGCGAAAACGTCGAGCAGTTTCTTTTCTTTTCAGTCTTGTATGAGGATGTCAAGTTCATTGCCAATATTTCGCTGGCCAAACTGCTACCTTCATCAGGGCTTGATTTGAGTCTCAGAGGAAGCCAATAGTATGGAAACGTCGGCAAAGAACTTGACGACGCGGTCGAAATAAGTGAGGAATGTTTAAAAAATAATAAGAACAAAGTATTATTTTCAACAATAATAATTATAAGTGAACTAATTATCCATTCACCGCGAGCTCCGACCGATTATAAAAACACATGAATTATTACTCGATGCTGTTTGATATATTTATAATATTTTTGTACTAACCTCTTGAGCATTTTGAAAGAGTACTCCATGTTCTGTCTGTGACATCACATCTCTCCTTTCCGAAAGAGGTACTAAAAATCTAGCTATTCCAAATTGCATGCAGAGGGCATACTGTTGCTCCTTCCCTAACAGCTGGTAAACGCTCCTTTTTCTAGTCTCTTCCTGCGTCTCATTGCCTTGCTGGAAATTAATTGCAACATTAATGACAAAGAAAAAAATTTTTTTTTTTTTTATGGCTCTACCACAATAATGTGTCGTAACGTGGGCGAACTCACGCGACACAAAACTGGAACTAACCTCCTAAACTCTAATCAATTATATTGATATATATAATTAATAAATAATAAGTAATAAATACTTTTACAAAAGTAGTGCCATTAAAATTATATTTTACTGAACTATTTACTTATTGAGGAAGAAAATGGTCCTGGTGGAGGTCAAGAAAATTCTCTTATTTAGGGAGAACTTTTTATTGGTAAGCCAACGTTTCGACCCACATTGCAGGTCTTCTTCAGGGCTAAATTTACAAGATACAAATAAATTAAAACAACACATGGCACAGAATAACACTATATGTAATATATTTATAGAAAACTCCCCGTCAAAAGTATCGCAAAACTGAAAATTTGAATTTTACAAAAACGTCTGTCTTTTCAGAATAAAGAAAGGTTCTGAAGTCTGTACTGAGTATTTTTTAACTAGACATTAACAAATAATATTAAAATAAATTACATAATGCATAATATCTCGTCCAGTAAACAAAAATGAAAAAAAAAGAAAATCTCTAGAACTATGGGTGTTGCAGTACTTTTGACGGAGAGTTTATATCAACAAATAGGTACTGTTTAAATCCAACCTAGTAACAAAGTTTTTTCAATTGTTACTTATTTGGATGATTTTTCATTTGGTACTTTGCTCTTATTTTTAATTTATTACTTTGTTAGATTTAAACAGTACCTCTTTGCTAATATATGGTACCTCTTTTTTATTTTATAATTCAGTCCCCTCTGGTTGTTATTTCTACTACTCACTACATATAACATTATTCTATCAATATACTACATATAGTGTTATTCTATGTCATGTATTATTTTAATTTATTTGTATCTTGTATATTTAGCCCTGAAGAAGACCTGTGGGTCGAAACGTTGGTTTACCAAAAAACGTTCTCCCTATATAAGAGAATTTTCTTGAACTCTATCCGGACCATTTTATTCCTCATTTATAAAAGGCTAACTAAAATTATTCAACAGATATTTATTTATTGAGTAACTTTCATAATTCAATACTAATGAATAAGCCAATGGACATCGATGGTCCGGTTCGAAGATTCAATCAAAGGTTTTACACTCGCAGAAGGTATTACTAACAAAAATTAAAAATCTTAAAGGTAATAATTTATTGATTCAGTTGTTGTCGGTCTTAAAAACTTGAATAACAACTGAAGGTTGTAATGTGGCTGTATCTGTCCATCGATACTGTCAAAGGATCAATGAGTCATTAGTGATTGTGAGCTGAATAAAAAGTCTGCCAAATTGTTTTTATCGATAAGCTTGGAAATGGCCAGATAGATTCACAAAGTCATCGCTGAATCGATAAAATTAACCTTTACTGTTAATGAGTTTTTTTTTTTATATCTGTTCTAGCTTCAAGCTGAATTACAAGTTTTAAATTTTCCATAAATTCAAGTTATCGTGAGCTTTAATATGGAAAAGAGAACGTAATTATGGGTAATGAGTAGATTTCGGTGATCGTTTCATCAAGAAATAAAATTGTCAACTAACACTTCGAAGTATAAATATACGTTGGTTGAAAAGTTCTTCCCAAAGGTCCGATATAATTAATCCATGTTTACAATCCTCCGGCCATTTACAAGCCCATCTCATTCTCAGCATTGCCTTTATTTTAATTATATTGATAGGGTACTTATTCTCAGTTTCTGGGTTATGTAACCTCCTGAATTCTCCAATTGAATAGTTAGCTAATAATAATGGATGACCCAAATGGTTCATAGCAATAAAAATGAACTTCATAGACTCAGCATTTGTAAATAAACTTTGTAACGATTTCTCCAAACATCTTGCGTTGGAATGCGAGTGGGCTTATCGTATATTAAGGATGTCGTTAATTTTAACATCATCTATTTGATCTTAGTTAGTATTTCCAGGTTTTATTAATGAAAAGTATCTCCAAAACTCTGAAATACTTGATGAGAAACTTTTGTTTTCAATAAATAGTTTTTTTTAACGATTTGATAATTATCTTTGACTGCAACCCAGGAACATCTCCATTAGATATAAATAGTTTAAACCAAATTATCAGCTGAGAAAAGTTCAAATAACCGAAATCACAAGCGAGCGGATGGACAGATTATATCACTAACCTATTAGTAGATAAACTAGCTTACGAAAATCTCTTATTATTGTTGATCTTAGTGGATCGGAGGGAAGCTCTGCTACCATGTTGATCTAGGATTTGATATATTAGGACCAGATACAAGACTCATTATAGTTTAATAAAATTTAACTATATTTAACTATAGATATATAAGTAAGAAAATCTATAAAATATTATAAAAATAAGGTACCCAAAATAAGGGGAGGGGGAAATCTGGCGGTTGAGAGTGACCTAGGACAAGTCACCTCCTTGCAGAACCGTTGTCCATGAAACAGTACAGTCTCTACCATGTACTGAACCCCAGACCCTTCATGGGTTGTAGTGGTACAGGTTAGTTATATAAGTAAGAAACATAAATCAAAATGTTATACATTATATAACATGTGGAGGATGGAGATAGTTGGAGGGTGCAGTCAAAAAGACACCAAATGAGCCAAGACTTATTTTTCATTTATATGGCACAAATAAAAAATAAGTTTTGGCTTATTTGGTGTCTTTTTGACTGCACTCTCCAACTATCTACATCCTCCATTATATCATCCAGTCAACTATTTTCCTCTCTATGTAACATATGTTTGAACAGAAGGTTGCCATTGGCGTTTAATCTTCTTTTTTTATCTCCTATGATGCCATTATAGCATCCATATACCAAGCCGTTTGATTTTGTAAAGGTATAAATCAACTCCAGCACATCCCTAATCACGTGATCAGAGAAAAAGTACATGAACCCCACAATATCTTGCACACTATCGAAACCAAAAAGCTGAGCTGGTACGGCCATGTAATGAGAATGTCAGAAAATCGATGGCCCAAGAGAATAATAAATTATGTTCCTAAGGAGAGGAGGAGAAGAGGACGTCCGGCAAAGAAATGGTAGGATGGATTGCAGGAAGGAATGGCAGCCAGGGGGCTTACAGAGGAGGACTGCCAGGACCGGGAAAAGTGGAACAAATCATTGTCAGCTTACGACATATGACAATTGTTGTAATAAAGTCGTATTAAAAAAAATAAATCAACTGTGAGTGAGGTGAGCAGCCATAAAGCAAGATTAAATATGGAAGAATGGACAGCCTATTATTAGGAATTATTAAGCGAAGATAGGTAAGGACTTCAGGAAGAGCATTTGGTGGAGAATGAGGGAGTCGGGGTGAAGGTGACGGTGGAGGAAGTGACAGAGGAGATACCACGACTTGAGAATGGAAAGGCTCCAGGACCTGTTGGAATAAATGAATAAAAGTTTTAAAATACGGTGGCCAGAACTTGAATAACTTGATAACGGACCATGTTAACCATGTTGTGCATGCGGTGACACGATTCTAAGCGTTATTTAACTTCTAATAAAAATGCTCAAACTATAGAGGAATTTGCGTGATAAATTCGATAATGAAAGTTTTGGGCAGATTGATAAGAAATAAATTATAAACACTAAAAAACAATTTAATAACGCACACAATAATAACACAAGTAACTCAAAAGAGACGTGTGATAAGAAGAAACTACACGAGATAAGGAGGTAGGTTTCCTGTAGACCGGCTAATACACAAGTACCTAAATTCGAGTTTTTCATTTTATTTTAGAATAACGTTTGATGACCATGTATTGTCTAAATCGGTGGTTCCCATCCTTGGTTGTACCACCTCCCCCTTGCACACAATTTGTATGTGCTATATAAAAAATTAAAATAAAAACATTGTTTTACTATCACAAGATACAACATTGTAACTTTCAATTTAAGATACGAAAGTATTGGTAAGAGAGAAATAACCAAAACTAAGTGAGAATTATTTTATTTTCAACTGGTCTCGCGCTCCCCTGACTTGTCTTCGCGCCACCCTCCCCAAGTTGAGAACCACTGGCCTAAATAGAGAAATCCTTAACTTGATCTCAGAACTGCTGACCGCCTTTTGGGTAGCGCGGGAAACGAGCGAATGCAGGTATACTTAGATGTTCTAATAAAGTTAAAATGGATTCAGCGACACTGAAAATTTGTGTTATTGTTTGAGAAGGAAATACTCTCGTGATAGCAATACTGATTTTACTGTGTAGTAATGTTCAACACAACGCATTCTGGTTATATCTTCTTCAAGAATGTAAGGTACAGTCTATATGTTGTATATTTTGTTTTCATTTTCAGAAATATTCATTTACATGGAGATTATTTGTATGTTAGCTCCAACACCATTATATATCTATGGTTCTTAATCATTCTCTTCTCAACTTAACCTGATAATGGGATGATAATAAAATATAAATTTTCAGATAGCTTCCTTTAAGAAATATAATAAATACTTTTAAAATAGTACGGGATATCTATAAAACACTTTCGAAGGAAAAATAGAGATTAAAAGTTTTGATCGATGGATTGTTGTGTATTCAAATTTGCATATTTTATCATATTCATCATTTTACAAAGTGCACTTCAAAGTGGAATTTGAGATTTAAGTAAAACTTTTTCTTCTAAAAATGAATAAAGTACTTAAAATTAAATGGGTATCTGTTCCCCAGGTTGTCGCTTCGAGTTGAATTAAAAGTTTTAATTGTTAATTCATTTCCTTTTCAATATTTTCCAGAAATACAAGTTATCTTGGCTTTGGTATAGAATAGAGAATGTAATTATGGATCATGAGTAGATTTCGGTAATCATTTAATCAAGAAACAAAAGTTTCAACTAGCATTTCGAATATATAGATGATATGTTTGTTCAAATGTTCATTCCTTGATAAAATGATTACCATAACCTACTCATTACCCATAATTACATTCTCTTTTCAGTACTAAAGCTCATGGATAACCTGTATTTTTGGAAAATATTAAAAGGAAAATGAATGAAAATTTAAAACTTGTTGTGACTCAATTCAAAGCGAAAACCTGCGGAATGATTACAAAAATAGGAATTGAAAGTTTTGATTGATGCATTGTGTAATGAAATTTTTATGTTTTATTATATTCATTATTTTAATTAGTGCTGTTTAATGTGAAATTTTAGATAATAGATAAGGTCATTTCTATAAATAGGTTGGCACCAATTTTATTTCAATTATTAAGTATTAATTTTATTTCGATCGGTAACAAAATATATTTTTAAAATTGTAACTCCCAGTAGTCCTATTCAAAATTATTACAAGAACTATCAATATCATGTTTTTTTTTTTTTATCTATCCAAGAAATTAGATTTCAAAGCTCAATTCTTTAGCAACTGAGAAACTGGAATTAAAATAATTTCAAGTTTGGTCATCATTGAATCAACAAATGTAAAATATAAACCAATTTTATGACAAAAAGAAACCTAACAATAACAATAGTGAGAACAATATTTATGTAAGGATGGAGATAGTTGGGGGTCCAGTAAACACCAAATAAGTGAATACTTATTTATTATTTGTGCCGATGTTTCGACCTACTTTGTTTTTCTATTTTTCTTATTCATAAATATATCCTTCACTAATTCATTGTATTTTATTTGCATTATCCCCTTTCTGTACATTTATTCTGTAATAATTTTTATTCATATAATTCCTTCACTATTTCGTTCAACTTTTCTATTACTCTAAATATATTATTATATTCTTAATACTGTAATGTATTCATACAGTTATTTTGTTTTGTCTGTTTTTCTTTCATAGCCCTGAAGATGACCTACAAAGTAGGTCGAAATGTCGGCACAAGTAATAAATAAGTATTCACTTATTTGGTGTTTAATTTGACTACACCCCCAACTATCTCCATCGTTACATTAGATCTTCCAGTCAACTAATTTCCTCTCTGATATTTTATGTACTTGGTTTAAATTGTTCACTTGATAGTGGCTAGGAAGGAAATGGTCGGAATAATGTAGGTTGCATTTGTATTTACTTGCTATTCATCCAATAAAATAATAATAAAAATAACGTCACAACCTTATAGGATTTGTGAGGTAAGGATGTGTTTTGTCCATATTCTTTAATTCTTTCATGATTAAGTTGGCAAAATATCAGGAGATACTTTTGTTTTCTATTGTTTGAGAGACTCAAGGATTTTTGTTTGGAATTTTGCCAATAGTATATATATTTTTTTACACCAAATGAAAATATCCTGAAGAATAATGATGCACTGCATATATTCAATAATAGTGTGGGCTAAATTTTATTTCAAAAACATGATTATCATTGTACAAAAAACTTCAGTTGTTTCTTCTGGTTTAGACCGTGTCGGTGGTTCACCGAACTGAACCAACTGAAGTTTTTTGTATAAATAGTGGCCGTGGAAACTTAAAAGAGTATTTATGGTTATCATTATTTATAAGAGTTTTTTCTAATATTATTAATAAATAAAATGAACATCAATATTGAAAAGTAAAAAGAGACCTCGCATAAATGTTAAGATCGTGGAAAAATTCCAACGAAAAGCCCTTAAGTCTCTAAACTAAAACAGAAAATGAAATTCATATATTGCTTATTATTCATTAGTTGCATTTGAGCCTTGGAGGTGGTGGGATGTTTCTTGGATGCATTATTCATTTTTTGTTTTGTTGTTATTCTCTTTCTACCCTGAGGATGCCTGAATGGGCGAAATATCGGACAGATAATTTCATTTTCTGTTTTAGTTTGGAGACTTAAGGATTTTTTGTTGGAATTTTTCCACGGTCTTAAAATGAACATGTTTACTTGTAAATCTATACAACATTATTTTGATTATTATGCGATTTTGGGGGTTATAGGAATCATGCTAAAAACAACCATTTTGATTTTTCTTTTATGCATTCTGTTATAAGTATTAAACTAAATTTTAATTTGATTCTGGATTACTTTTTGAGCCACTGATATTAAGTTTAACAGCTGTACAGATTGCTATATCATGGATTTGTGTCTACATCAAACATATTTTTCCCACCCTAAACATAAAAATTTCATTTTATTTATTTGATGCATTTTAATAAGCATATTTGCATAATGAAAAAAATATAATTTATTGAAAATAGTAATATAGGCCATTTTATCAACTGAAAGACTCATATGGTTGACATTGTTTAAAAGAATACCAACCTTTAGAATATTGTTTATTCTATTTATCTAATGGACATCAAACAATTCTCGAAAACATGAATCAATTAACTTCAATTCGAAATTCCAAATGGTAATTTGGCAAACCTTATTAGAAAACTTATTACGAAACAAATAATATATCCTTAAAAAATGATCTCATAACAGGAAACAGGAGGAGGGTAACAAATGAACTAAATAAAAAATAAAATAAAACAAAATAGTGAAAAACTTCATTAATTTCATTTGTAATACACAAAAAAATACAAAAACAAAATTAAAAATTAAATAAACAAAATTAGTAATTTACATAATTTTATGTTAAACTAATACAAACATAAACAAAAAAAAATTAACGATACAATCACAGCATCTTCATGCCTTTTAGACAACATTTTTACAATAAAAAAAAATTATAATAAAATAAATAAAAGAAAATATACTAAATAAATAAATACAAAGAGGGAATAAAGGAATTTGATTTGTCAAAGAGGTTACAATCGACAGCTTCAAAGCTGATAATATTCCTGAGAAGACGCAACTGAACAAAACAAAATAAATACAATAGAAGAACAATAAATTAAGAGGGACAGAAACTATATTACAGAAAAATATCTATTAAATAATAATTAAACTATTACTGGCCATAGGATCTTATCTGATAACAATCTTATCTAGATTATTTACAGTAAAAAATAAAATAAACAATAATAATAAAATAAATAAATAAAGAGGTATCCTATTTACTAAACTATATATCTTAGTATCATGTGTATTTATATATACTACAATAATAACAGTCCGAGAATGGGTAAGCGGTGACTGATAATTACAAGCAACAGCTACAAAACCAGAAAATTATGAACTATTGATAATATACCCTGACGGTTACGGAGGTAATGACAGCTGGAATCAGTCTTATTAATTAATTATACGGAGTAATAAAAATTACTCTATTACATAAACTAATGAGAAGCAACTTTTAAGCTGTTAAAAGTTTTAAAAAAAAATACATCGCAGGCAGTTCTTAGGTTGTCGATTTGAAGTTATTAGCCAATTTATAAAAGGTTCTATTTAATATCAAAGCAAATTCAAAGATACTTAAAAAAAAAAAATTGAACGAAACTATGAAATAAAAAACAATTTAAATGAAAAACACTATTTTAAAAATCTATAGAGAAAAAATAAATAGTGTCAGCCAGACATTTATTCAATCAATCCACACCTGTTACAAGTAAGCATTCATCTAATTTTTTTTAAAAACTATTTCATATTAATTTTTTTGAAGGGATCTCTTTCTATTCTAATCTCTCATCAGTAAGAGTATTTAATATCATTTCATCAGTTCTTCTGTTTCTAGTAATGTTTTACGTTTTATGATTTATTAAAAGTAGAATTTATAAAAATAAAAAAAACAAATGAGCACATTAAAAAAAGTTTGTAGATTGTAATTCACATAATAAGGCTTTGTTTTGATTTAATCAATTTGAAAGTAACGAAACCAGAAGTAAGAACTCAATTTATCCATCGTACAATAAACGGGATTGAACATGAAACGAAGAAATTTTATATTAAAATAGTTTATAATAGTTAAAAATAGTTACCTAAAAATTAAATTATAAAACTATGAAATAAAAATTTGTCACAGTTTTGTTAGTTGTTTATGATGAAGTAATTTATTTTTTAATTTATTAATTAGTTTAATGCTACGTTTGTATATTTGCTACTATTAAATGCGTTTTATTAATTATATGTCCACTGGCTTCAATTGTAAATAGAGGTATTACAGTATATTTATGACTATTATTAAAAATAAATAAAATTAAACCTTTTTAAAAGATTTAATTTTATAATATTATGCCTATACCTGTATTTAAAACAACCCAATGTTTACAAACTCTACTTAATGACTTATAAATATACTATTATTTATTTTACTAGCTAAGCCTATGGGACTAACAAACTCTAAATGGTACAAGTTTAGATTCTGAAATTTGAGGTATTTAATATAAAGGTGTTCTTTGAAACTAGTTTAAAAATAATAATAAAAAAAAAACATGCGATTAACCGCAGTTATCTACGTACACAGCCTTGTGTTGAAACTAAGCTCGCTTAATATGTCCCAAACTTTTTAGGAATATGGAACAAGATACATTTTTTCTATCCTATGTCATACGATGACTCCTGAACCCACCTCTGATGTAAACGTGACTTGAGGCAGATGAAGCCTACGTCTGTCTATCGATGCTGTCGCGGTCGTGGCACCGGAACATGCGGTCGAAGGCCTTGCATGATTGACAATACCCATTGATGTCCTCGCCCCATTCGTTGTAGCCTTACGATATACCTCAAGTACTACTTTATCGCCAAACGATCTGTAAAAAAGGCGTATTAATGAAATTTGGGACTACCTAATATTGATAGATAATCAATCTATCAGATAGTGAATCATATTTTAAACAGAGAAAACATTTAGAAAAAAGTTCTAAGCTTATCTATGTAAGAGAGACTATTGTGCCTAGAATCATAATTTATAATTTTTCAAATACAAAAATGGGAAAAGTCTCTCCTGATGACACCATTATTCCAATTAATTAATTAAACTCCATATTTTTCTAGATTTTAATTAAAAATCCTTTAAAAAGCTGTAGAATAAGATGTAAAATTATATTTTACTGATACATTATCAGTAATGTTATAATTATTATAACATGAGGTGTGGAGATGCAAAAGGTGGTAAATCCAAATTTGAAAATTTTTCAGGAAACACAAAAATGTGTATAATTCAGGTGATTTATTTGAGACAATTATTTTTGGATCAAACGTTTTCAAACCACATCAGAAACACATCCGTACAATATTGTTCACATTTTCAAAATTCCAAATTTTTAAGCAATTTAAATAAATTTGATTTATCCCAACCTGCAAGGGAAAATTTAAAAAAGTCAATAAACTAGGAAATAGAACTCATGACAATTAACTCATTATAATGTTTTAATAATTTAACAATGAAATAAATAACTTTGATGAAAAAAGTAACAAAAACAAAGTTGATTTATTCGATTTATTTATTTATTGTGCTCCAAGCGGCTATTTTGAGAAGTAAGGATTTATCCCCTTCTCTCATCGCATCTCAACCAAAACTTTGAACAAATGAAAAATTAGATTGGATTTAGCATATTTTGAATGGTGAACCATATACCACCGTATAGAGGAAACTAACTTTGTGAAAAAAACATTAAAAAAATTAGAAATGATAAACTATGGATTTACCCCTTTTTTACATCTCCACGCCCACATATTAAGTAATATTTACAACATATCATATTTTTTATGTAATTATTGTGTTCTAACAACTACATTTTTTAACAGAAATGTTAATTTTACTGTTTTGTTTAAAAATAAACAAGATCATGTTTAAGTACAATATATTATTTATTAAAAGAAGGTTTAATATGGACTTCCTTTCATAGTGGCCACTTCGCTACGACTACGAGGTACATAAATGTGCACTTTCTTGCATTTTAAACTTCTTAGATATATAGTAAACAATTTTAAATAATTACTTTATAAGTTGGAGAATTTCTTCCTCCTGAAGGGTAACAACGTTAGTTTTTCCAACAAAAATCACATAATCTCCGGGACGTAGTCCTGCTTGATCAGCTGGTAAACTAGATTCAACTCTTTCAATCCTGAAATGAAAAAATATTATTTAGAATAAACTGTTATTTAATGACCTTATGAACAAATATAAAAGGGAAAGGTTTATTTTCATAGGGGGGGGGGATGAAATAAGATCATAAAATAGTAACCTTGGAGGATGGGTCCATGCTATCGAAAAACCAAAACTACATCCAGGCTGTCTGTTAAGGATTCTAGTAGTCGTAAAAGGAGTTCTACCGGACTTTGGATTCTCATCTTCTGGAGGATCCAATTCAAGATGTCTTAAAAATATCTGATCTTCGTGAACTAAAAATAAAATAAAAAAATATAAATATTTGAACTTTAATATTTCATATTGTAAATACAAATTTAATTACTATTTCTTTACTCTATTTACCTCGTTCAAAATCTTTTTTCAATGCTCTACTTTTTCTTTTTTCTTTGACTGCAATTAGATTGATAGATATAAATTAATATTCAACTTAACATTTCATTAAAATAAAAGTATTGTTAAATAGATACGAGTTAAATGATCTTTACCTCCGGGATTATCTTGTTGAGGACCAACTTCGGATTCATCAACACTTAGCAGTTCTTCCACGCTCGACTCCGATTGGTTAGCCATTACATCTAAACATGTGAAAGTAGTTTATATTTGATTTAATTAATTTTTAAAAAATACTTCATTATTATTATACTGTGGATCTATTTGTAGGGTCAGATTCAACTCTCTTTAGGTCTTGAAAAGGAGCATTAAAAAAAGTTGGTTGTCTTGATTAATTTTTATCGGACACTTTGATGTATGGTAAATATACATATACCAATATGTAAAGTGTATTATCAAATTTTAGTTTAATTAGATGAAACTCAAATTAAAAAAAATATAATTTATTTATTTTATTTTATAGTTAGATGTTATATTTGTTTTAATATTTTATTTGAAAACATAAGAAAGAAAAAGAAATGATATGACCAGGACCGGGACTCGAACCCAGGTTTCCCACCCATACGAGGTGGCCTAGCACCACCAGGGTTCCAGTCCCGGTCCTGGTCATATCATTTCTTTTTCTTTCTTATGCTTTCAAATAAAACATTTTAAAATAAAATATTTTAAAACAAATGTGATGGATTGAATTATCCAGCCAACTATTGTCCACTCAAACATTAAAAAAATATTATAAATATTAATTTTGTGACAAAAAATGCAATAAACTTATTTTGTATTGTTAACCAATTCTTTGTCTATAAAATTTTTAATTGAATTTATTCTAATGAAGTGAAATGATGGTTATTTTCTTCTGTCCATTTATTCATTTTATTCGAAATTATTGACATTTCTTGAGAAATCTTTAAGTAAATATATTTATCTTAAACTATTTAAAAAAAAATGAATCAAGAAGAAAATAAATCATTCTACTTTTGTTATATTTTCTGAAACCGATTGAATATTTACCTGCTTGTTGGTGCCAAACATTTTCTGAATTTGTCATACTTGGGACATTTTTTATTCTTCCACAACTTTGGGATAGTAGTCTATAAGACCCAGAAATATCCTGAAAAATAAATGTTTTTATTTTATTTTTTTTTTTTCACTATAAGGAGATTTTGTACACACTTGACTAAACAAGTTATGAAAAGAGGTTTTCCTCCTAGAGGGAACAAACTGAGAAGGGAAGCCTTTCCAGTACAGTGATTTAATTACTTCAATTAGGGGAGAATTGATCCTTTTAAAAAGACTTCTAGCTTAAAATTGATTATTTTTTTTTTAATAAAAGAAATAAATAGAAACATTTTGACAACATTAATGTTATCATAACTAATTATTGATCAAATAGCATAATTTTATTTTACAATGGAAGATAATTTTTAAAGATCTTATATGAAATGATAATGTCAACATTGTTTCCTTATGTATTTTTATTTCCAATATAGATCTTCCATAAGGATTATATATCTTAATTTCCATTTCCATGTTCATTAATTGTTTTAGTCAAAAATAAAAATTTTACAAGAAACAGTCTTATTGTATTTGGATTTTTTTTTTTATATATTATTCTCAGAGGTAAAAAATGACAAAATATATCTACAGCCTCACTACAATAAGTGGTTAAGTCTAATTTTCTCCAAAATGAGTTTCTTGTACTTAAGTAAGCGGAATCGAGTTATTTTCCTTGTGAATAAGGTGCTAAGTAAGGCATTGGCTTGAAAAGGAGTTATTACTTATATTACAACTCCATTTTAAGCCTAAAACTACGAGAATAACACGATTCTGCTTCCCTCAATACAACTATCTCACTCAGGGAAAAATTTGACTTAACCACTTATTCACCGATGAATACGGATGTAAAGAAACAATTACTAAATATGAAAATAGAAATTATGTTTTGATATTTTAAGATGAGGCATGTAGATCTGAAATATTGCACGCATTACCTACATTTTTATAACTGATATAGCTAATAATAATAATAATAATTGTTCACTTATACTTTGAGATACTTATTAATCATAATAGTTAATCAATCAGAAATTAAAACCTTGCTATAGCAAAAAGATTGCACCAGCTCAACAAAAAATGGGCTAAAGCTTTATTTTCAAAATTTTTAAAATTGGTTTTTGCCCCACTCATCCCCCCAATAACAAAAAACTGAGTAATAACAGATTCTTGTAACGCCAATAGATCATATATATATACACACACATATATATATATATATATATATATATATATATATCATGAATAAATGATTCCATAAATAAATAATATCTACTTAGATAACTTGCTTAATAATGTAACAAGTTGAAAATAACTTTTTTTTTTAATCCTCTTATTTATTGCTATGCCAACACACTCACAAGTGAAATGCCAACACAAGTGAAACATAAGAAAATTTCATAGCTAAAAAAATCGTATTTTGAAAAATAATTTAATATTTGTAGGTAAATATTTTAAGTTAATTTATAAAGAGTATGATGTCGACAATTTTAAGTGTATGTATTAACTATTTTTCAAAATTGCCGTAAATAAAATAAGGGGAAATATCACTTGTTTTGTTTTATGTAATTTAATAAATCTGTAAGAATTTTATCAATTAAATTATTTTCTTGAGATTTCGTTAGTCTTGTTTTAATATATGGTTGATTAATTATTATAAATATCTTAGTATCCCAATAAAAAGTATATAATTATAATAATCCACCCAATGGTCTAAACGTGTATACGGATGGATCCAAAGGGGAGTATGGTGCCGGCTCAGGATTCTGGTTCAGGGGTTGTCAGGGCATGGGTCATTACTTAGCCCTGGGCACGACACCCACTGTATTCCAAGCGGAAATATGGGCAATACTTGCAGGTGCCTTCGCTATGAAGGACCACAAGAATAAGGTAATCAACTTTCTCACTGACAGTCAGGCAGCATGCAATGCATTACAAAATGCAGTAACAAACTCTAGACTAGTGGAGGAATTCTGTCTAAGACTTGATGAATTAGCTGTACATAACAGAGTTAACATATTTTGGATCCCTGGGCACAGTAATATTCCAGGAAACGAAAGGGCCGACAAATTGGCAAAGAAAGGAGCACTTATCGCTCCAATTGGACCAGAACCATGGTGTGGGGTTCCCCTTCCCCTGGCTAAGGATACAATTAACAATCTAGCCAAGAGGAAGATAAAAACAGGTTGGGATAGAGCCAAGATAAGGCATACTAAACTTTTTATAAAGGATCCCAATGATAATCTTTCTGACAAAATCAAGAAAGAAGCCGCTCACATGTCGAGAAGCGACCTCAAAAGTATGGTTGAAACCATCACTGGGCACTGTAAACTCAGGAAACACATGCATCACTTGGGCATTGGACAGGAATCTCGGTGCAGATGGTGCACAGAGGAGGACGAAACCCCCTGGCACGTTCTCTTTGAATGTATAGCACTAAGTCGAAAGAGGACATTTGGCCTTGGTCCTGGAGGACACAAGGAACTCCAAGAACTGTGATTTAAAGACTATCTAAAATTTCTCAGAGGTCTAGACCTATGTTAGGGATCTTTAGGACTCAAGCACAATGGGCCTCTTCAGGCCGACGTGCATAGTAATCAAGAGTCAACACAAATAATAATAATAGTATCCCAATAAAAAAAAAGTGTAAAAAACTTGGCAAATAAAATTCCTTATAAAAGTTAAAACTATGCAGTACATAATTATTGCTTACCTTTTTTATGACATGTTTGACTGCAAAGGACATACAACCGAGAAACTCACTTTTTCTGAAACAGAAGATTAATAATTGAAAATATCACATTAAAATATAATAAACAACAATGAAATTGATTTCTTGTTAGTTATCCTCCCCCCCCCTCGCCGGTTTAAGCGCACCATGAAAGCTTATTTCATTTTCAACAGTGCAGTGGCTTTTACAAGACTTCAAATATTATTCAGATAAAATGTTTCATTTAGCTTAGGATAAGCCGAACAGATGACGATGAGGGTGACCCACCTCATTCTTGGGATTAATAATTAGTTTGGGGACTAATGAAAAATTAAATAAATTTCTTATACATTGTAGACAACTTTATAGTATTAGAGTGGAGGGGATTAAAAAAAAACTACCAATACAGCCCATGAAGGGTCTTGGGTTCAGAACATGTTAGAGACTACCTTTTTTTTCTAAGACTACATTTGTGCAGGGATATGATTTGTCCGATTAAGGGTACCTACTTTATAGAGCTTGGGTGAGCCCAAGGAGGGTCTGCAGATCTGACAGGATCTATCTACGGCTGTAAACAAATTAAATAGTATATCTGTCACAGCCTGTTTCGAACCCAGGATCTTCAGCAACTCGCTATGCATTGCTATTGAGCTGTCCCGTTCCCATGGGGATATTCATTATCTTCTGAAGTCCCTGATAGTCCTCACTATAACTAACCTTGGGTACACCCCTACAGTATCATAGCGCCCAGGTTTCCATATACTTTAGAACAGATAATGCTTAGGATCTCTAATATTTTCACATCCAATGTGGAATCATCTATTGCATTAAAAAGTAGTTAGGGCATTACATTTTAGGGTAAAGAAGAAAACTACAAATCAGTTCTTCCAAATTATCAGGAGAACAAAATAGTATTATTGAATAGTATTGTTTTTCTTGATAGCAGCTATAAAATGAGAAAAATATAAAAAATAAATTGTAGTTTTCCTCTGTTGCAATATGCAGTTTCATCCTCTATTCTACAAGATCTGCAGATTGTAATTTAATATTAGATTAAATACAGTAAACTGTGTTTAGTAAGTCTCACAAAGATGAGAAGGGAATGGATATACATTGGTCTAGAAGATTTAACTACTTCTCTTTCTATCCGTCTCTCCATCTTGAGCTAGCATGGAGTATGAGAGAGAAACTATAAATTGGCATCGTTCCAATTGAAGTGTTTGGTGTTATATAGACTCTAATCCTATTTGACTCATTGATCCACAGTCATCAATTCAACATCTGAAAAAGATTCTGGCTCAACCTTAATTGTGACACGCCGTGGAATTTGGAACAATTGGATCCTTAAACCTGAATGGGAAACAGGCCTAGAAGACAACACCCATATATGTTTCTACCTCTAGGTGCAAGTATTGTATTCAACTTCAAGGATAATGGAGTACGGAGATAGTTGGGGGGTGCAGTCAAAAAACACCAAATAAGTACCAGACTTATATTTAGTTAGTGCCGACGTTTCGACCTACAATGTAGGCCATCTTCAGGGCAACTAGGAGAAGCAGCTGGATGAACTGGCTAACCAACAATGTCTGGTTAACCAACAATGTCTGATTGGTTAACTAACAACTAAATATAAGTCTGGTACTTATTTGGTGTTTTTTTGACTGCACCCCCCCCCCAACTTACTTCATTATCCATTTTATCATCCAGTCAACTATTTTCCTTTCACTCAAGGATAATGGTTTGGTTGTCCTACTGAGAATACTTATCCTGTTGTAGATTAAAAGTATTGTACTTCTCTTTGGACAAGTCCCTTTTAGAAACAACTTGGAATATGTTGGAGCACTAGCGCTTCTCTAATAAAACATAACCTTGTAATGGCATAACCACTTAAATTTATTTTTTTTTTAATCAATTTAAGTAACTGATTCTAGTGAAATATTGTAACAACAAATGGTACTACTTGTGTATTAGTTGGTCTGCATGAAACCTATTTCCTTATCTTCTGTAACATCTTCTGATCATCGGTCTCATTTGAGTTATTTATGTGTGCCTTATTAAATGGTTTTTGTTCTGCTAATTTTGTTTATTGTCTACTCACATTTCTGTAATGGTTATTCTATTTAATTTTGTGTTTTTGTCTTATTTCTTTTATTATTGCCTATTTAAAATGAATAGAATAATACTGAATGATAATTGTTGACCTTGATAATATATGTGGAAGAAAGTGGCCCGGGTAGAGGTCAAAGAATTTCTCTTAGAATAGGAAAAACTTTGGAGTGAATACATGAATACAGGTAAGTAATTGAAAATAAAATTGATAAATAATTGGTGAATTTTCAATTAGCTGTATTCACCATACTTTTGATTATTTATATTTACTATGTTTTAATATTTTGTACCATTTCTTAATTGTCTGTATTTTGCATGTAGCCCTGAAGAAGACCTACAAGGTAGGTCGAAATGTTGGCTACTTAATAAAGTTTTCTCCTATTCTAAGAGAAATTCTTCGACCTCTACCCGGACCACTTCCTTCCACGAATAGAATAATACATTGAAAATAGCAATATATAAAAGAAGAAGCTGTGAAATACTTCCAGAATTTCAGAATAAATCCAAAGAAGAAATTATGTGAAAAAGATTATCAAATGGGTTTCGACAAGGATAGGAATGGAGATGTTTTTGTCGAAAGTGTGGGGAAAACATTTATATTAGAAGAGGGGCGTGGCTAGAGGGCTCTCTCCATTAATATAAATAAGAGGGTAGGTATCATCAATGTTGAGGTTATAAACATTGGCGTTAACAGTCCTTGCAGACCGGCTAATTCACAAGTTTGAAAGAATTGACTGAATCTCCAGAACCACGAGTAAAAATTATTTATAACAACCAAGAAAAGTAGAAACCGATTAAAAAAAAAAAAAAAATATATATATATATATATATATATATATATATATATATATTTCCCTGAGTTGCCGTACCAAAGGTCCGGGGTTCGTATCAAAGGCAGACTTGATTTATTCTTTTAATTGCCGGGGATCTGATGATCCTCCTAGGGCTAAACCGGTCTCTATAAAGTAGGTACCTTTGATGGTGGGGATCCGGGTGTTTAAGCGTGGCCTCGGACAAATTACCTCCCTGCACGACCGTTGTCCTAGAAACCGTACAGTCTCCACCCCGTACTATATACATATAGTACTGTGCGAATTAATGTGAACATGTGATGATAATACAAGTTTTTCCCAGTTGGCAACAAGTTTATTCGTCAAAATGGCTGCTATTTTGTAGCAATCAGTAAGTTACGAGACACAACAAAGCTAAAGTCGCGTTAAATTTTGTTATTTTTTAGAACTACAGTTTCTTTTTTCAGTCGCAAACTTAACTAAAGTTTTTTTGTTTCGAATTTTTTAAGATGGTTATTTCTCCGAAAAAACGAACTAAGATTGTTACTTTCAGTGAACAAGCATCAATGACTCAAAGAGGCACACATCAAGGGCTATAGTTGAAGCAAGACTTACAAAAAAAACTGATTGCACAACAAAAACAAAGCTGATTGAGGCAATAATTCAGACATGGTTCAGAGACACGCAGATATCAGAAAATTGTAAAAAAAACTTGTTGATTCTATGCCAAATCGTGTACGAGAAATTATAAAAGTTAAGGGAGCACACATCTCGTACTAAAAAAAACTTGTAATTGTTTCTGTGTATTTTTTCCTCAATAAAGAATATTTCTCATTTTTTCTAATTTATCACTTGTGTTGACATTAATTCGAACAGTACTGTATATGTATACCGAAACACGCATATTATATTGCCATTTGTGGAAGGTAAAGGCGATGTTGTATATTATGAAAAATATTGAAAAACGCTGAGAAGGGTGTCAGATCAGGTAAAGTGAACCCTCGTTGTCCGGGATTTTACCTGAAGCAGGAGAAAGTGGAAGTTTTAGCCAAGGGGAACAAGTCTTGAAGGACTTTGCACAAATATTTCACGAAAAGGACATTTTGAAAGTAAAAATATATTAATGAAAAAACCGGCCAAAAAAAATCAATTTTTTTAATGTAAAAAAACAAACTTTAGAACATTGTTTTGGCAAAAAAATAAAAAAAATTCAAAATTTTTAGTTTAATTTTGGATTTTGATCCACATTGCAGAAAAGAGCTCTTTGAGGAGATGGATTTGGTTGGACATTGCTTATCTCCTTCCAATCAATGGCTATATCTTCTTCTGAACTATCTTCAGAATCACTACTGTAATTATCACTTTCTTCTGAGCCGCTTTCCGACAAATTTGCGTATTCATATTCAGATTCTGAATCGCTCATTTTTCAATATATATTTTACTAAAATATAATATAAAATAAAATATAATAATAATAATAATTTGAAAATGAAAAAAACATACCAATTGTATAAATATCCAATATACCCAATTTTATTTTCTGTAATCACAAAATAACTGACTGTCTATAAAGATACACTTATCTTTGCAAGTTTACAACACTTAGGTAACTATTGAACTAAACTATAAAACAACAGAAACAAGTGTTTGATATTTCACGTCTAAATAGTAAAATAAAAGATACAATGGCCTTTATATAAATTCACGAAAATACTATGACGGATCGCAGTCAGTCGTCACGAGTACAGAAATGCAAGAATGCAAGGTATTATGAAGGTATTATAGCTTACAATCCTATGTAAATGATAAATATCAATAACACGATTCTTTTTCTAAGCTTTCACATTGTTATTTTCAATTCTCGAATATATTCGAGTGTGAAAAATTATAGCAGCATCAAATACAACGCCGCTCGAATTATCTCGAGTGTGCACAGTTTGGCCTGTTTAGCGCGCTCGAATTAACTCGAGCGTGCAAGTTAAGAGGTTAATTAAAATCAAGATTTTTCTTATATTAAAATATATTTATTTTATACTAGCTTATGCCCGCGGCTTCGCTCGCGTGGAATTCGGTCTGCCACATAAAGTTTCGTTTAAAGATCATTTTAAATAAATAATTTAATTATTTTTTTAAAAAATATAAGTTACTCGTACATACAAAATTTCTGAAGTCTAACTTCAAAACTGACGGTTTCTATACAACCTTTGAACCCCTATTATATTAAAGGGGAAACCCTTGGAGTGGAATTATCAAAATTTCTTTCTTAAACTATACAAAGAACCTATCTACAAATTTCAAGATGCTAAGTTCCTGATTTGTCTTTAATTATGTACTATAACGGGGGGAACATGCCCCCGTGCCCCCACATAAATCTGCCCTTGCTGTAGCCTATAATGTATAACCTATTTTACTCAATAAGTTTCATCCAAATCCGTTCAGTAGTTTTTGCGTGAATGAGTTACAAACATTCGCATTTATAATATTAGTAGGATATCAAAACAATAGTTTCACTTATGTCCTTTCTGTTATTTTAACAACTATTATCATGTGATTTGCCTTTAATTATGTATTATAATGGATTCTCCACAGTATCTAAAAAACTGTTGGGGAGGGCACGTGCCCCCTCCCCCCTCCCCCCTAAATCCGCGCTTGCTATAGCCTATGTGTTATTCTGATGTATACCCCATATTACTGTAAAGTTTCATCCAAATCCGTTCAGCAGTTTTTGCGTGAAAGAGAGACAAACATACTAACTTACACATTTATAATATTAGTAAGATTAATTTATTAATGGCCATAAAACAACTTTCCGTCAGACAAAACATAACTTTGGTAATTAACTGGATAAATATTTCTAACAGATAAATTTATAAATTGAGATTTTAATAACTAACGATTTATTATACCGATATAACAACGGCTTTAAATTTTAATTATTAACTTTAATCTAGTTTTTACACATCGCAAAATATCGAATGTGTAAAAACACAGTTTTCGTTTTCGACTTATAGCAATTGCTTTAGGATTGATAATTGATATAAAATTCATATAGAGGCATCTATCAGTCACAAAAACAATGTAAAACGAATGTCATTGGTTTGATTATAGGCACTAATTTTTATTGAACCTTGAAACTGCTTTTTTTTTTTTTTAATTCTCCTCAAAAGACCGATTTTGACATTCGGTAGTCGGGAATGGCAGGGACGATATGTTGACACTCAGAACAATAATTATAAACATTTTCAAGAGGTTCATCAATTAATGAAAACATATGATGGCTGTTCTAGCTCATTTAATTGAAATAATTATTATTATGTATTTATATTATTTATATCTTGTATTTGTATTTACATAGATTTTATTTTCATTTTTCATTTGCCCGGGCAAATATTTAAAATATGATGTTATGATAAACAATGAAAGATTTATCCCAAACAATGCTCATTAAAAAGAATAATATCTTCAAAAATTGCATCAAAAGGGTCTCTTCCCTCTAACTTCGTTATATAAAATATATAAAATGGACAATAGTCTCCAAAAGTAATGTACTATTCCTCAACCACGTATTTACTCGAATACCCAGGGTCTTGTTGCATCCTTTCTTTTGGCATCTCCATCTAATTTTATTCCCCACTTGCAGTTTCATATCATGTCCATTTCCACAATGCATTTTCTGCGGAATGACATTCCGCTCCTGAAGAAACCTAACAGCTGATTTTTCATCGTTCACCGTGCGAAAAATCTTCAAATTCTAAGTCATATTTGAAGAAAATAATCAAAAACACATTCACGTTCAACTTCACATAAACAATAACAAAACAATAGAAAGGCTACTATAACAGTAGGAGATGGTTAAGAAAAGTGACACCTCAGCGCGCTGATGTCAGCAGGCCCTTAAACGTACTAGTACCGAATTTTTCATTTAAAAACAAGCTAAATCTTATTCCAGCGAAACGACAGAATTATAGAAGATTTAGGCTTCGAGCTATTGGGACAAATACTCGAGGAAAGGCAGCTTAAGTGGTGTGGCCATGTCTGCAGGATGGGATAATAAAGAGAACTCAGAAGCTTCTATGAAGCCCGTCCAACAGGTTAAGGACCTAAAGGAAGACCTCTACTTTCTTAGGATGAACTCATATCCAGGCTAGGACGATCACGAAGGAAAGAGATGAGGGGATTCACGAGAGACCAGGATGGCTGGATGAACTGCCGCGTTTAGAGGCATAGTGAGTCAGGAAAATAAGAAGAAGACTATTAATTCAATACAGAGAATGCATTGAAATAATATTAAAACATTTTTTAATGTTAACAAGGTTTAGTGAACCAGAAGGTTCGATGTCGATACCACCAATCTGCTTACCAAACCCAATCCTTTAGACTACTCTTAACGTAATCCTCCCACCTCCGCCTCGGTCTGCCCCTCAGACGTTTCCCGTTCGGCACAACGCTTATTATCTTTTTACGATACTATCGTTAATTTTACCAGCACATCATCTTCGCGACGCTATCGATTGAATAATATTAACCGGGTGCTTCGCAATTCCGCGTTGTATAGTCTACTAACTTAGAGTAGACTCATTTTTTTTTTGGATCGAATATTCTACGCAACACCTAAATTTCGAATACCTTATGTTAAGTTTAGAAAGCATTGCTTATTTTTATCCACAAATTTAATTGGTACTGTTTTGTTTTGAGCTTATTTATAAATACACACATGTTTTGTTATGAGTACTTTATTCAATAGGATAAATAACAGATACCTACAAAATAATATGCAGGTGTTTTCCGAAACAGACCCAATATCGGAGTACCTACACGAACAATTGTATAATTTGTAAAATAGCTAGGTTGGTCCGCCGTTAGGACAGGAAGTACTCTCCTAGAATTTATAAAAAAAATAATAACCATATGTTTAGGTATAAACTTATTTATACATATTTAAATAATTATTGCTGTACATTTATAAATTTTATCGAAGCAGGTAGTGAAATATTTTAGCAATAATATTTATGTATTATGTTTTTCTCGATTGTTTATTCGTTTAGCGTAAATTTATGCTACGATTAATCGGACGATGCTACATTGGGAGCTCTAAATTTTGTCTATCGAGGGATAATTAAGATAGGGATCTATTTCTGTATTATGAGAGGAAAATAGTTGACTGGATGATCAAATGTAGAAAGGAGATAGTTGGGGGGTGCAGTAAAAAAAAAAACACTGAATAAGTACTGGACTTACGTGTATATTTATTTGCCGACGTTTCGACCTACCGTGTAGGTCATCTTCTACCAAACAATGATATGACAATGGTTGTGCACGCAACGGCTTCTCTCTCCAAATCGCCCCGAAGATGACCTACACTGTAGGTCGAAACGTCGGCACATAAATATAAGTCTAGTACTTATTCAGTGTTCTTTTTTACTGCACCCCCCAACTATCTCCTTTCTATATTTCTGTATCAGTTTATTTTAGAAAATCATGGATTTATAAATTAAAAAAAATATTCATCTTTTTAAATAAATAGAGAGATAAAACATTATCAATAAGGATGGAGATTGAATATACATTTTTCCCCTATAAATTGTCTTTTAACCTATTTGAGACCGATTGCACACCGTGTTTACAATTGATTTCCAAGGCTATAACACGGCCTGCACACCGTGTGTGCAATAACAGTAATTTGCAATTATCAGTTAAGTTAACTAATGAAATCTGTAAAGTACAGGAAAACGAAATTTGGCATTGGTTTTACTGTGTTCCAAAAAATCTAAAAACTTATTTTTTTTTAAACTTTTAAAAAATTGTCTGTTCTTTATTATTGAAACCTAATTTAACGATTTTATGTTATCTAAACATTTTTAAAATAAATGTTTATACTTTTTGTAATGATGTACATATTTTCATTTTACCTTATATTGCACACATGGTGTTCAATTAGTTTTTATTCGCAATAAAAACTTTCCTAGGAGCGAAATGAACTCCCGGTGTGCAATGATCTTATTTACGTGAATTCACTTACGAATTGGGTGATTTCCATAGTAAACATGTTTTTTAAATTAAAAATGAAAAATGGGGACCGTGTTTGAAAAAAATTATGGCCTCGAATGAGTCAAAGGAATTAAGAAGCTTAATAAATTTTAAATTTATTTATTCATTTGTTTTTATATCAATCACATGTTCCCGAGAAAACAGTCGACAGTATTGTAAATATTTATAATAAGCAAGGAGACTAAATGTATTGTTTTCTTTTTTTTAGTTATTGATTATTGATATTAAAAAAAATATATATTTATCTTTTTATGTGAAGTATGTTTCCAAAAAGGGGGTTAACTGAGTTGGACATATTGATAATACGCGTAATAAACATGGAAACTAAAGTCCATATCATTCGTTAGTGAACTGTATACCAAGTTGACAATTTAACTGTTACACGTGTACCAGTAATAGATGGGAGGATAACACAATACTAAACATAATATTCATTAATTAAATACGTGCTCGCAGGAGGACCGATGGAGCCTTGAAATTCCCCCTGTAACTACTACGACGCATGAACGAGTCTGGCATTCAGTACATGGTAGAGACTGTACTGTTTCATGGACAGCGGTTCTGCAAGGAAGTGACTTGTCCTAGGTCACGCTCAACTGCCAGGTTTCCCCCCTTATTTTGGGTACCCTATTTTTATAATATTTTATAGAGGGTAGGTGAGCCCCAGGAAGGTCCCTAGATCCCATATGATCCATCTCCCGCCGCAAACAGACTATATAAAAGTAACTGCCTGCAGGGGTATTTGAACCAGGATTTCCGCCATGGCTACTCAGTCCTCTACCACTGAGCCACTCCGCTCCCTAGCCTTGAAATTGAGAAAGTAAACTATTTGGAAAGCACCATAGCGAGTGGCATTAATGTCTCAATAGAGATCAAAAAGAGAGTGGCTGAGGCAAACAAATGCTTCTTTGGGATAAATCTACATTTAAAAAGCAAGCTCTTGCCCTGAAATACAATGATAATTCTATTATACAAAGATAAAACGCTCATTCGGCCTGTCTTTCTATATGGGTCAGAAACCTGGGTCAGACAGAAATCAGATGAAAAATTGCTTCAGGCATTTGAAAGGAGGATTTTACGGACCTATTAGAGGGGGGGCATGGAGAAGACATACCAATGCGGAGCTGGCAAGTCTATTCCAAACTCCGGACGTGGTCTAAGTAATAAGGCTTTGTAGGTTGCGCTGGGCTGGCCATTGCCCAGAATGGCAAGTGTTGAAGGGCCCAGAAGAGTAATAGAAGAAAGGATGAATCCTTTGAATGAAAGAGCAGAAGAGTAGGGCGACCCGAGCTGTGATGGCTGCGTCAGTGAGGACTCCAAAAGCCAACTCAATATCCGGAACTGGAAGGCCGCTGTACTGGACAGGGAGGGCTGGCGGAAACGTATTGATGAGGCCAAGGCTCATTGAATCATATAAGAAGAAGAAGAAACATAATATTCCCTTCTATCTCAATAACAAAAAAAATAAAGCAACATTTAAACAAGCTAAGGAAGATCGTGGTTTCAGATCTTGCCAAAAACGTACTGTTATTTTTCCAACGGTTGTACAAGAAAGTAATGTGGCTAGCTGGCCTGGTTTGCACCCGAACCCAATAATGTGCATGACCATACATTTTTTTTTTTATTGATATTTACATGTTATAACATTACATCAAGTAAATTGGCTGTATGAACAAAGGACATGAACAAAAAATCACTTGTGGAGAAACTATCCATTGATAGGACTCCAATGAAGTTTTATAGTAGAAGGTCTCGAGGTCAACTTCCTATCAGACGCCACGGAGGGTTATCAGGAATATTATAGGAATCAAGTAGAGAGACTAGCGGATTCAAGTGTGTATGGAGCTTTTCATGGAAGGATAGGTATCTAGTTTGGGCCAAATCAGCAACATATGGGATATTGAGATCATGATGGATGAGTTTGTTTGTGACATAATAAGGAGCATTGAGGATTTTACGAAGGATTTTGGATTGGATTGGATACGAGATGAATTGGATGGTTTAGTAGAGCCCCAAAGCTCAACTCCGTATGTCCAAATAGGTCTGATAACTGTCATGTAAATGAGTCTTTTGTAATTAATTGGTAGCTTTGAACGTTTGCCCAGTAAATGTTGAAGTAGGCGAAATCGTCGAGCAGTTTCTTGTCTTTTCAGTCTTGTATGAGGATTCCAAGTGAGACGTTTGTCCAGATGGAGTCCTAGGGACCATAAATTTAAATATAGTTTTACAAAATATAAAATGTCTTATGGAATACTGTATTTACTGTATCTATTTTCGTGAAATATTTGTGGGAAGTTGGAGTTTGTATGGAAACATAGGACTGTTTATTATAGCTCAGATATTAAGTGCATTAATTTAAGTTTCGAGCAAAAAGAACAATACTCTAAATAATTATATTTTAAAGGACAATATCATTTATAACGCCAAGTGTAATAGATTATAGTAATTTATAATTATGAAAATCTGGCGCGCAAAATAATTTTCGCTTATCAGGTTTACTTTAAGTACATTTTAAACAATTTATTTATAGAAATATTTAGTTTCCATGGCAATACTATCATTTTCCTTCGAGACTTACATTTTTAAAAATATAATAAATACAAATAAATGAAATTATTTCCTCAGGATCCATTACATTTCTCGACATTATGTGATAGATATAATTTTTAGTAAAATTGTTAAGTTTTTCCTATTATACATCTGTAAATACTGCTCTTATTTTCGAAAATGTAATATACTATATATTCGAAGAAACAAACATAACTCCTTTTTTTTCTCTTTAATTAATTATAGAATTCTTTAATATTTTATTTTTATCAGTTTTTCATTAATAATAACATGATATGGTTAATTATCGCATATAAACAATGTTAAGTTTTTCAAGAGGGAAGCCATTTTGAAATTCGGCATTTAATTCTTATCAAACTATTTTAATCAAAATACCACCGCACTGATTACAAAGATTTTATAATTATATATCGATACATCGAATTTCGTCAAAATCGTAAAAGTAGTTTTCGAGAAAATAAAAAAAAAGTATAATCGATTATAAAAATTGCTACTTCCGGTCATTCGATTTTATTGAAATATGTTACTGTAATATATCACGTGTATATATATTTTAAATATGCAATTTCAATTTCCAAAAGTCTTTTGGTTTTTTATTAAATTAATAATATAAATGCTTATTGATCATTTCCCGGGGTTATTTGGAGTCAAGGGGTCATCAAAAGAATATTTCCGGCGAAATTTTTAATACTTAATAAATTGCAAAACGGAAGTCAATATATCACTTTGTGATGATTTATTGTAGTAATATTATTTTAAATATGAATAAACGCCTTTTCAGGCTACTTCAGCATTTACCAGACAAACGCTCTAAGCTCCCAATTAATTACAAAAGACTCATATACATGGCTAAAACCTATTTGGACTTACGGAGTAGAGCTTTGGGCTCCATTATGCCATCGAATCCCTCTCGCATCTAATGCTCCCAATCCAAAATCATTCGTAAAATTCTGTATGCTCCTTGTGATGAATAGTTGTGCATAATGACCTAAATGCCCCATTTGTTGCTGATTGGCCCGAATCCGATATCAATCTTTTCATGGCAAACTTTATTCCCACTTGAACCTCTTCAATTACTGATAGTCCCCCTAGGCTTCTGAAAAGAAGATAGCCTCGTGACCTTCTAAGTTGAATTTATTATTTTAGTATTACCACTGAGTTGTTTCTCTACTTGCCTTTATCCATACAATTATTTATCATTCCTGCCATTATATTTACTTGTTGTATTGTTATAATACAGTTGTAAATTTCAATAAATTAAATTTTTTTAAATATATGAATAATAAAATCACAATAACTAACCCATTAATGATCGGTCTTGAGTTCAGCTGTCCGTAAAGATTATCTTTATTGCACAACAGTTATTCGAGCATGTCTCCTGGTTAATGAAGATCTAGCCAGTACACAATTCTAATATTGTAAGAGGTACGTGGAATAGAAAACCATGCTATTCGAACCGTATTCTTGTCCCGCAGAACTCGCTGGTGTATCCTCGCCGGAAGAGGAACTACTGGATATCCCCAGATTGGAGGACCGACACTGAACAACGACAAGAACTGGAGTACGCTGGAGGTTGCCGCGCCGTGAGGGCTACTCCAAGACCGAGCTCGCACTGGGCTGCGCAAGCATTGATCCCAGCATCCCCTCCCTTGCCCCATATCTCAACTCTGCGCTATCCACTCCCGTCTTAGCAGTCCTCCTATATACATGGACATGTATATATCGTTACATCGTACATGTAGATTGTAAATGACCTATAAAATCCACCACTATGAATCAAAAATTCTATCTTTTTATTTTGGCTCGAGCAGAATTTTAGATGCATTCCAATATTGTCTAGGCTATAAGGAATATTGCCTTCTATACATCACTCTTATGTTCATTTAAGAAAAATCCATCCTAGAAGTAGTCTGGGAGTACCTGGAATCCATAACAGATGGATCTCGTTGGGTCGGAAAAGATAGCAACTATAAGAAATTTTCTATATCTGGATGATGCTCGAATTCATCTCAGCCGGATCATTTTTACTAAAGTTCTTTCATAGATCAGCAGAAATGATTTGGAACTACCCGTTCTGCTATTTCACTTGCCTTACTATGGAGCGTTCCCCTTAAAAAAATATGTTACCATAGCTTGCAAGGCCCTGTATTAGAAAATTTCAAAGATCGTCCCGCCGATTAACTGTACCCATATGTAGTTATCCACGATGCTCACAGCGAGTATTTCAAACTACTTGAATCACTTGATATGGATGAAAGCGAGAGAACCCAGAATGACTGAATAGAAGGACCCCCGTCTTCTCCAGGAGTGAAATGTCCTACCTCCTGACACCGTCAATGGTTTCCAAGCACGGAAAGATCTACTATTTGTTTACTCTGGAGCATTTTCCTCTAAAGAAAAACAAGTCATCCTTACTAAAGCCTGGTCGTGCAAGACCGATTATTAGAAGGTGTAAATTTCCTCAAGTTCATCCGTTTTTGGGTTTACAACCACAAACCTGTTCTTGATGTAATGTATCGAGATTAACAGTATCCATTTGTTGCAGGCATCCACAATACTCACTGCAAGAGTCCCTATGCCTGCTCTATTTGATTGAACATCAAGGTTTCCCGGAATATTCAAATATGATGTCGTAAGGAATAGAAAACCGTTTTAGATCATCACAAAACTTAAAAGCGTTGACTCTTCATCTCCATATTCATATCAAAACTAAATGGAGCGAAGAAGGATGAGGTAATGGTTGAGGCGGAGTTCGATGTAAATGAAGGTGACGAGAATTCGGGCTTTCGGAAACAGATAATTTAATTAATTATATATTTGGTTTCCTAGGTAATAATGTTTACGAAACGAAATTATTAGAAGAGTCAATGATTTAAATAAAAAATGTTTTTGGTCTGACAAAATACTGTAAAAGCAGAATTTTCATAGTGCTGGATAGGCAAAATTTAGAGCTCCCACTGTAGCATCGTCCGATTAGCCATAGCAGCATGAAGTGACGTTAAATGAACAAACGACAATGTTCATAGCTATAAGGGAAAGAAATAACTATTTCAATATGGACCTGACTTTTCCTTGAGATGATTGTTTGGGCAGTTTTTCTTTTTATCATGGAGAAACAGGCCGTTTTCCCATTCCAGGACACGAGGGAGAACGTTAGCTAAAAAAGAAGGAGTATTCCTCGGCCGCGCTAAAATTCCGAGTGGACTTTACGACTTGGAAGCGAGGCATCTGAATTTTTAACCCCCCACCCTCCCCCCCTCCGGATCTAAGTTAAATATTTATCCTTCGCCTTCCGCAGCCCAAAGTAGGGCTCCTAAAACTGAACCTTTTTTCTCTAGAGCAACTCAACAGTTGGTCTTTGTAAGCCGCATGGAAGGTATATAAAACCGATACTTCCCGCATTACCTGCGGGCACAATAGTTGTAACTTAGTTAAAAAATGTAGTTTTGATTACATAACACTAATTTATATTTATTTTTATGTATTTGTTTTTAATTTTTAGCAGCATTTATCGAATTTTGGTAAGAGTAAACTTTTAACTTCGCGTGCTCCAAACATGCGACATCTAGCGGCCTCTGTATGAGTTATAAAATTTATTTTAAACAACTTTAGTTTAAAGTTTAGAATACCTTTCATATTAGAATAATTTTATTCATCTAAATAATAGTTTAATTGTTGGGCAATTGATACAAATAATAATGTAAAACACAAAAAAATGATTGAAATTTTCGTTTACCCTAAAAGATTTTATTTGTTATAGTTAAATGTCTTGTTTTATTTATATACAATTTAATAATTTATAATTAATAATTTAATTAATATTATTACCTGTTGCCCCTGTCGCGGTGCCACGCCGATACGAGCACTCTCTTGCTCAGATCTTCGTCCGTCAGCTCCAGAAGAAACTTGGTCTCGAACCTCGGGTTGCTGGAGTCTCTCCGGACGCAGGTGCGGTGGATGGTCCGTTCTTGACCGGGTACCAAGCTCACCTGTTGCAGGTACACAGATCGAAAATATGTTAACAAATAGAATATTAACAAAAATAAAAAGTACTGATATATATATTTAAAGAAAATTGCGTCGCTAATTTACGAAGTTTGTATTTTTGCCGTGCGATAGCGACACAGCCTACTTGATATAACAGCTGTTACAATTAAAACCATATGACAGGTTACAGTTTTAATGTAGGGTTATAAATAGTTTAAATAATATTGTGAGTTGAGTGGACTACAACTAATCTCCTGAACGATATAAAGAAACACCAAGTAAATGCTTTAAATGTTGTTTCTTTTGTTTTTTCAGGTGAGTGAATGTTTTATCGGGAATTATGGTAACTATTTAAGACTTGTATATATATATATATATCCTGTACCACTATAATCCGTGAACTGGTCTTGGGTTCACTACTGTTAGAGACTGTTTCATGGACAACGGTTCTGCAGAGAGGTGATTTGTCCTAAATCACGCTCAAAAGCGTATATTTCCCCCCCTTATTTTGAGTGCCCTATTTTTATAATATTTTATAGAGGCTGGTTGACCCCCAGGAGGGTCCTATGTCCTATATGATCCATCTCCGGCTGCAAACAGACTAAATAAAAGTCTTGCCCGCAGCGGGATTTGAACCATGATTTCCGGCATGGCAACTCAGTGCTGTACCACTGAGCCACTCCGCTTTCTTATATGTAGAGTAAATATCTATATATATATATATATATATATATATATATATATATATATATATATATATATATATATATATATATATATATATATATATATGTTCGTGTCTAATTATGTATAGATACCGTATATTTTCTCAATATTGATTAAGTATCTTTATAAAAATCCATCAATGTATCTCTCTCTCTCTCTCTCTCTCTATATATATATATATATATATATATATATATATATATATATTTATATATATAAGAAGATGATAGATAAATCCATAAAAAAATGAATAAATAAAGATGATATGCCTCAAAATGGATATCGAAGATGAAGGAAAGAGAGAGTTTATATATGGATATACTCGGCAAGATCTCCCCCACCCAGTTCTACAACGAAGCATATTTTGATGGGTTACTCTTCTGAGCTCTACAGCCTACACTTAACCGCAATGTCTCGATTTATAGAGAGATAAATCTTTCGTATCCTAAGCCTCCTGCATAAGGTTTAAGGCCCGATAAAACTCTGGATACAGAAGGCATTTGTATAGTTATGATAGGTATAAATTTTTAGTTTTATCGAAGAGAAAAGTTTTGTCCTTTTTTTTTTATTGTGATTATTTAAATATTTTTATTTTGAAGAGAAAAGATTTGTCCTGGCCGGGATTCGAACCCGGGTCTCCCGCATCTCTAGCGCGGTGCTCTACCAACTAAGCTACCAGTCTCGTAACCAGGCCAGACAAATCCTTTCTCTTCACCGATCCTATACCGATTTGTCTGACCTGGTTACTAGCCTGGCAGCTCAGTTGGTAGAGCACCGCGCTAGAGATGCGGGAGACCCGGGTTCGAATCCCGGCCAGGACAAATCTTTTCTCTTCAAAATAAAAATATTTAAATAACCACAATAAAAAAAATTACAAACAATTAAATCTATGAATTTAATTTATTTAATTATTTCAGCAAAATGTCGCCTTTTCAGCTACTAACCATATGCTTAGTCTGATCCGAATTTATTTCCAGCCCTATTTCATTTTCTGCATTTTATGGATTTAGAAGTTAGTGTTTTTTATGCACTTGCTTGGGGCAATTATAATTATTTATTTACGCGATCTTCTTTAGGACGCCCTTTGATAAATGTTAGGTGACTTTTAAATATTTTTTTAAATTTTAAATAACTGATCAAGTATACTGAACAAATAAGACAACTATATATAGTACCTTGATGTAGGCGTTGCAGGCAGCGCTCTCTGAAGGCGGTTGAAGATTCTTCCCGCGTATTACTGGAACAAAATATATTTTTTTATTATCTTTCATTTAATCAATTTAATGTTTGTTATAATGTCGCTAAAATAATCACCATGAATTGTTAGGACTCCGGTACTGTACTGCATACTGAGTTCAAGTTCACCTGCGCAAGGAGTGAATTAATAATAACAATTAATTAATTAGTAAGATCTAGAATTAACTTAGAAGAAGGATATGTACAAACATATATATATATATACACATGAATATATGTGTAAGTGTGTGTGTGTGTGTGTGTGTGTGTGTGTGTGTGTGTAAAAAACGTACACAAAACGTCTTTCATGTGAATGCGACTGATACGTCACCAGCTAAACCACGTAACAGCTGTGAGATAAGAACCGGGGAGGTTATTCCTACTTGTGCCTTGTTATTTAGTTAAAATAAAACAATTTTGTAATTACTTGTAATAATTGAAATGTTAACTTTAAATGTTTTTACAGGTAAGACCGTATAGAATAGTGAGTTTGTAAATCAGTTACAAGAAATTATTATTGTAATAAAAATAAATTAACTTTTTTTACAGAGAGAAACTCAGTTTAGTTTTAATTTATTTCTTTTATTTTGTTGTTATAATTTTTAAATATTTTTATTTGAAAAGAAAAGATATGACGAGGAGCGGGACCCGAACCCGGGTCTCCCAAGCATCCGCCATGGTTCTCCTCCAACTGAGCCATCCCGGTTCGACTCTCGGTCGGTTTAGTTTTATTTCGACACCTAAAATCTTTTAGGTATATTGGGCAATTATTATGCTACAGTTTTATCTCGATGTGTTATAATATAGATATTAGAATTTGATTATTAATAATAATAATAAGGCTTAGCGATCCCGAAGAATTGATGATGAAACCACGAAGCTCTTGTTGCAAACTTCAGTCCACGGTAATGGTCTGTGGAAGTACAGTTGAATAAGTCTTTGTCTTGGTGTGTATGTGTCTGTTTTATAATACTTAAATGTATGTTAAAATCCGTAATTTAGTTGTTATGGTAACGCAAAATCAGCTGCTTTATAGTAATGATAATATTAAAAGGCTTAGCTCTGATACTACCGACAGCTGTTTACATACTTCCTTCCGTAAGATAAACCCCTTCAATCTCTCAATATCTGTTTACAAACCTCCGCCCACACACGACTACCCAAACCCAAACCCGCCAGATCACCCTTAACGCAATCCTCCCACCTAAGCCTCGGTACAGCGGTTATTAACATCTTAGGAATTAATTCGTTACTAAGCCCAGCGACTTTCCATTGTTGTTCAACGGTCCTTCTTACCAGAATGAGAAGAAATGAGATGTCTTCTGCTAGGTCCGCCATGAAATAAAGGTTAACTTTACAACGAAAGATTCGAACCGTGGATGAATTAGTTACGAGGTTACTTCTCTGTTATCAAGTATTTGAACTATTTTTGGAATAGACTGTGTTTTGAGAATTTAAATTACACTATAAATGTTTATGTTATTTGTTTTCTGAATATTTTTCGAAATCCCTTCCCTGGAAATACCCAGCTATTTTCTATTTCTGTAAGAAGATAATGAGGCGAAAGTTTATCTAACGGAAGTAAAATGTAAACAGAGAACTCGGCCTAACAATCGCGAGGCAATAGAACCTCACGCGAACATGCAACGCTTCAACCGGTGGGAGGTTGCAATGGCGAAACGGCCGGTATCTAGCTATGTATCTCAAGTTTTTATGTTATAAAAGTGTTAAGCTTGTACTTTTAAAATTTATAATATAAATCAAAAGAAAGTTGGTAATTGAGTCAAGTCCGCGCTAAGTATTTGTTGAATAAAACGTTCTAAGGGCGACTATTGATGTAGTAGTTACATAACTTAACCCAAGATCGCGGGTACGTAGCCCGACAGCTGGCCCTAGCAATTTTAAAGGGATTAAAAATCCTTGTTTATGCCGTCCTTCGGAAGGGACATTAAATTATCAAACAACAAATTAAGTTCTAAGAACTGTATATCTATCAACCTTGGTTTGCGAATATGGTTTTGTTGGGTGTAGGTATGGTGAAACATTAAAAATAAAAAGAATAACGTTTATGTGTATCGTAAAATTGAAGTATATTCGGATAAGACGAAATGTATGGTTAGCAGAAGAAACGGATATAATTTTCTGAGGGTACTTGTGTATTAGTCGGCCTGCATAAAACCTATCTCCTTATCTTCTGTAATCTCTTGTTATCACTCGTTTCATTTGAGTTATTTGTGTGTAGTTTTTTTTTTTTTTCCTTGTTAATTTTGTTTATTGTTTATTAAATTTAATTGTATTTTTTTTATCTTATTTCTTTTATTATCGTCCATTTAAAATTAACAAAATAACACTTTAGGGATAGCCGTCTTTAAAAGAAAAGAAGCAGCGAAATACTTGCAGAAGTTCGGAATAATTTCAAAGATGAAATTATGTGAAAATGATTATCAAGTGGATTTTGACAAGGATATATAATATATAATACATAAATATAAATGTTATATACATATGTATAAATATAAATGTTTTCATCGAAAGTGTTGGAAAAACATTTATATAAGAAGAGGAACTTGGCTAAAGGGGTTCTAGAGTTCTAGAGTTAGCGTTTTAATATTAAATTTTGTATGTTTCAATTTCCATTAATATGGATATGAAGGTACATGTTATCTGTATCAGGATTATCAGTGTTGAGGTTATAAATAATGGCGGCTAACAGTCCCTGCAGACCGGCTAATACACAAGTACCTCTTTTGGTGATATAGACACCGGAGGAAATTAGTTTAAAAATGCCGAGAAATTTGAAAGATGTAATAGAAATAATAAAATCTATAGATATCGATATACCGCGCCTGCGTGTTCGCCGAAAAATCATTTATTCCCTAAATCGTGGCGCTAAACGGCTCAGAAGATTTTAATGACACTTGCCCAAAGTCTTTTCCTCCAGGAACCCTTTGACTATCCAAACATGAATTACATCCTCGAGAAAAATAAGAAAATTTTATGGAGAAAGGAATATTTTATATCCGGATAACTCGAAGAAATATACAATTTTCGTGATTATAAAAATGATCATTGGAAAGGATTTTAAATTTCTTTGAGCATTGTAGTAATGTTTTCATTGTACTCTTGCTGTAGATTGAATTAACCTATTCGAGACCGGTTGTACTCCATGTGTGCAATTGATTTCCGAGACTAGACGACGGCCTGCATACAGTGTGTGCAATGACAGTAATTTGTAATTATCAGTTATTCTGAGTAAACTAGTTTCTTTCTTTCTACTTTCTTCAACTAATGAAATCTGTAAAGTACATGAAAACAAAATTTGGCATTGTTTTTACTGTGTACCAAAAAAATCTAAAAATTTTGGAGCAAGCTCAAAAGCACACTTTGTGCAATGATCTTATTTATGTGAGTTCTCTTAAGAATTGGGTGATTTCCATTGTATCAATAGTAAACATTTTTTTTCACACACACACACACACACACACACATATATATATATATATATATATATATATATATATACACACGGACCATTTTTTCCCTTATGTATATATATATATATTTTTTTTTATTTATGGTTCTTTTTTTTTAATTATTTAAATTTTGAAGAGGAAATATTATGTCTTGGCCGGGATCCCGGTTGAATCTTTAAATATTTAAATATATATATATATATTATAAATGTGAATGCTTGTATGTTTGTCTCTGTTTCACGCAAAAACTACTGGACGGATTTGGATGAAACTTTACAGTAATATAGGTTATACATCAGAATAACACATAGGCTATAGCAAGCGCGGATTTATGGGAGGGTGCAAGGGGGCACATGCCCCCTCCCCCCCCGACAGTATTTTAGGTACTGTGGAGAATCCATTATTGTACATAAATAAAGGCAAATCACATGATAATAGTTGTTAAAATAACAGAAAGAACATGAGTGAAACTATTTGTTTTGATACCCTATTCATGATCTATGTGAGGGCCCGGGGGCATGTGTCCCTCCCGTTATAGTACATAATTAAAGGTAAATCAGGAACTTAGCATCTTGAAATTTGTAGTTAGGTTCTGTGTATAGCTTAAGAAAGAAATTCGGATAATTCCACCCCAAGGGTTCCCCTTTAATGTAATAGGGGTTCAAAGGTTGTATAGAATCCGTCAGTTTTGAAGTTAGACATCTGAAATTTTGGATGTACGAGTAACTTATATTAAAAAAAAAATAATTATTTAAAATGATCTTTCAAGAAACTTTATGTGGCAGACCAAATTCCACGCGTGCGAAGCCGCGGGCATAAGCTAGTATATATATATATATATATATATATATATATATATATATATATATATATATATATATACATATAAGGTCTACTAATATGTACAACTATATGATATGAAAGCATTGCTGGGTTGACAATTAGCTTAACTTTTTTTTGTTTTTTTTGCGTAATAAATTTTGAATAATAAACTTTGGGACTGGTTTAAAAAAAAAAAAAAAGTGTCTGACATGCGCTTCATGATCAATTAATTACCTTGCTGCCTGGTAGATTGCGTCCGATGAGGTTTTTTCCTGACAGGAGATGTAAAGGTGAGACACCTCCTGCTTCTCGATTTCCCCTCGACGATCGGCAAAGGACTCTGTTCTGCGCTTCCTGAGGGATACAGGATGATTAGGGCTAGCGGACATGGAGAAGATCTTATTGGAAGATTAAAACAAATAATTGTTCAACCTTGCATCATAACGAGTATGTTGTGTTTGAATCCAAAGCAACTGTTGAGCATCGTCTTAGAGCGGTGTGAGGTAGGTTTAGCGTTTCTGCTTGTGTTATATTAATATATTTATATTAATTAGGCTTTTAATCTTCCAATAACATTCTTTTTCTTCCTTTTTAACCCTTTCAATGCGAAGAGCTTTATATAAAGCTATGCGGGATCCAGCGCCAATCGGGGAGCATTATTTAAAGCTCTTTCACCTTGAAACCTTTTGTCCGACCCTCGATTTGTTTTTTCCCACCGATAGTTATTTTCCGCATCTAAGAGAGAGCTTATGTTTATAAAAACTTGGAAGGTTAAGTTTACATTTAAATTTTAAATTGATATTCACTTGTACTGGAAATTTGTAATAAATAAATGTAACTTTCAATGTGCTTAATATAGGAATCTCAATTGAAATAAATATAAAAAAATCATATAATTCGTTTTTTAGGTTTATTATTGGAGTGCTACCGATGGGTAGTTTCTCTACAAGTGTTTTTCAAGTCGTATTGTACATATAGCAGATTTACTTATTGTAATATTATTATAGTTGTAAATATCAATAAATTAAATTAAAAAAAAAAAGGTTTATTAAATTTATTTTTTCTGTTTTTTTGTTTAATTTTTAGGGATACCTTTTAGTATTGCAAATTATAACATAAGCCTGTCGTTAATGTTTTTAGGGATTTCAAGAACTATGCCGCCACATTGCATTTTTATTAAATACCGTATTTATTCTTTATTTAATGCATTGAGTATTTCAACCACTTTGTTTTTTTACAGCAAAAAAGCTACTTACATTAAGTAGAGTACCAAATTTGAAAACAGTTAAAATTTCTACATGTTTTTTTTACAGGCTTAGTACAGGTTAACATTGTGCATTATTTAAAGCATAATAAAATATTTCACATATATTTATGTTGAAATTTAATATTAATGCTCCAGCTAAAAATATTAGAATAAACGTGAAAAAAACTAGAATCACGAGTGAGATGAAAAACCACATCTTTACTCTTGCATTGAAAGGGTTAAGAATTATTTCTATATTTAATTAAGTTATAATTAATTAATTAAATTACCTAAACTAGACACTCCATCGTCCTCGTCGAATATCTTGGTGGATGAGGTGGCTGAAGTATCGGAGAGAGGATGTACTCCAGGACTAGCAGGGCTGGGTATGCCCGAAGGAAGCGTCAGGAAGCTGGGCTGTAGCCTCGCCATCACGGCAGGACTCTCGAAAGGGCTCGGGACTCCATCCGGAAGCGTGAGGGCGGTGATGGGGTGCCTGTCGTTCCTCCTCCTCCGGATCACCCTCTGCCTCTTCAGGGTCGACGGTGGCTCCAGAGGTTCCAGGAAGCCGCCCAGCTTCAAGAAGTGAAACTTGTTGGCCAATGGAGAGACTTCGCTCAACCGCTTGTTGATGTCCTCCCTTACAGTGTCCACCTTCGGGGTCCTCAGGATGATCTCCTTCTGCTCCTCCCTCAGCGGGATGTCCTTGTGGTCCAGCTCCACGGGGCTGGGGGACTCGTCGACGTAAACGATCGGGCTGAACTCTATCTGCAAGAGGTTGCGAACCGGGTCCAGCTTGATCTTGCTTCCTGTCAGGGCCGGGCCGGTGATGTGAGGGGAGAGGCACGCCTGCTTCTTCCTCTCCGGAGAGTCCTCCCGCCATTCCAGGAGCCGCTCTTCAGATTTCCTAAACAGGAAAGAAAAACATTCATCAATTTACACACTTATTTTGGTCTAAATTGGTTAGAATACCTATAACTGGAAGGTTACATTGGACAACCGTTTTTTTGTGTGTTCATTTAACGTCTTTTTATGCTTTTAAGGTTGATCGGACGATGCTATTGTGGGGGTATACATTTTTCACATCCGGGTTTAATAATGATAGGAATTTTTAAGGAATACCTGACATCTTAGTCTCGGGATCCCCGTTTAAGGTCCCTTCCGAAGGACCGCATAACCGAGGATTTTTTATTCCCTTTATAAAATCCTAGGGCCACCTGCCGGGCTACGAAACCGCGAACTTGGGCTTAGTAAGTTGTTATGGTAACCACTAGGCCACAGGTCGCTCCTATGGACAACCGTCATGACCAATTTGTGAACAACGATGCAAAGTTGATACAGTGATACATAGGTTGAAACTGTATTTTACCGCCCAAGTACTGTATTTTACCATCAAGGAAAAGTGCTTAAAATAATTTGTGCCTTTTTTCCCAGCAATCATATCTATTACGTTTTATATATTTTGCACTATTCTGTAATAAAAAAAAAACCTATACCAAACATGATAGAGACTGTAATGGTTCTTGAACAACGGTTGTACAAAGAAGTGATATATCCTAGCGGCAGGATATGAACCCAGGACCATCAGCGTTCTACCACTGAGCCACTTCGCTCCCTTATTCTGTAATAAGTGCAGATTTTTATTTGATTCAGTTTTTGAGCCACCTATTTAAGGTTTGATAAACATGGAAGCCAAATGCTGTCTTGATAGCTTTCTAATTGAGAAATCAAGCAATATTCTTTGGAGATAGAATTAATGTACCACTGCAAAGCATTATAGTTTGAAGGAAGAAATCATGTAAGCGGAAGAAGGAGAATACAGGAAGCCGGCTCGCGTGCAGGCGACCACTGCCTTAGGAATAATGTATGCCTTCTGTAGTGGCCATGTTGTGTCCTTTAATGAGCTCGTTAAATTTCATGCCCTTAAATAAGTCGATATTATTGCAGTCCGGCATGCCACGCTTGTATTGTACTTTACCCTATCGTACTGCGACTACCTTCCCACTCTTCTACAGCATGGATACTATTTGCCTACTAAGATATTTAGATGGATGTGGAAAACATGTTTCTCGGATGTTTAGGATTCATGTGAATTATTGGTACTTGTTTACTAACCGGTCAGCATGAAACCTGCCTCTTATCACCTATCACCTGTAACCTCTTCTTATCAGTTGTCTCATTTGATTGAATAAGAAATAGCGTGTGCTTTATTGATATTGTTTTTGTCTGATTTCTTTTATTATTGCCTTTTTAATAGGGTGTATAAAAAAAAAATTGGCCGTTTTATCAAATTCTAGAGTTCAAAAGTCTGTAAATATTTTAATGCTATTTATTATTTACCAATACTCAATAATCCCTTTAGAGCATTTTCTAAGCTTGTTTACTAACACTGGACTTCTTCAAAAAAGGCCTCAGTTTAGTTATTTATTTCAAAGAAGAAACATGACAGTGCCCTACGAAATTATCGTAATTTTAAGACATTACTGGAAAAAAAATCACAGTCCCTGAAGCAACTCGTGAAATTACTAAATATTAAGGGGAACCAGCTTTCTGCGTGGCGTTGGTTTGAAAAATTTAGTAGTGGAGATACGACATTTGAAAGGGAGAAGGGCTACGGGCGACCATTAATGGATATTGAGGTTCTCACATATATATTTATACGAGTACCTTTGTTAGATATAAATATATAAGTCAATGTTGAATATTTAATAAAAAAAACATCAATTTCTTCGTCACTATAATATTTTCAATTTGTTTTTTATTTTTTTTAAATATACCATCATACCAATGCTCAAGTTTAGTGAGTATCTATTGGTCTAGTGGAAATTGGAAAGTGGCACGGCAGAGCAGTCTCCACCAGAACAATGGGACGTGGCAAACAACTTGACAGAAATAGCCCTCGTAAACATCCCCCCCCCCTTAGGGAGAAGAAAACAACCGGGAAATCGATGGCTTGTTACATCACTGGTTTTCTGAGTGTGATACGCGGATCTGAAAAATGGAATGAGCTGTCAAAGAGAAAAGCCAATAATAATAATATGCATAGTATTGATCTCATCTTCCATTAGTGAGTCTTCTCTATCTTTCTGGTCTTTTCTTATCCGATCTTTATAATAGTAATTATAATTATATGTGGAGATGCAATTTCTGATATGTGCGACTGTTATCCCGGTGTCAGGTTTTTTCTGGCATAGAGTATTTACTGAGACATAACAACGTGGCAAAAATTGTACACCAAGGTTTGGCCATCAAATTTAATACAGTAGGCAGGACCTACGATTATTACAGGTATTGCCCTCAACCAATAATTGATAAAAGGCACGTCAAGCTTTATTGGGAACAGGCCATTATAACTGACCTCACAATTCCTCACAGCAAGCCTGATACTTTGCTGATCCTAAAAGAAGAAAAATGTGTGAAGATAGTTTAAATAGGAGTACTGGCAGATGATAACATGGCAGAGGAATTGAAGCATTTATATAAACTTCAGAAAGCAAAAGTTTTGTCATTGGTCACATCCACAAATGGACTGATTAAAGAAATAACATCATAAAAGAGTTGGACTTAAATCTTAATATTCTGGATCAAATGCAGAAACCAGTGCTGCTCAGAACTGCGAGTATCGTTCGAAATGTTAGGAATATTACTAATTAATTTGTCTAGCCTCACCCTTGATTCATGTCCGGGTAGGTCCATTCTCCGCTAGAGGGCGAGGAAAGGAACGGATGATAATAATGGTTAACAGGATGGAAAACCAAATCTAAACCGTGGGGGTTCTATAAATCGCCAGATCGTATCGAAGGCATTTTTTAAACGACGCATTAACGCTGGATAAATGTCGACTTTGCTAGGTAAAGATGGAATCACTCTAACAGATCACTGGTGGATGTGGACTGTTGGCTACTACCGAGTATCTCCAGAGGCATAACGATATGGCCAACATATTCTATCAGGCCATAGCGTTGAACCATAACTTATCAAATGATAAGTACAACTCAAATATAATCATCAAACTATAAGGCTTAGCGTACCAGAAGGCACAATACCAATACAACCAATCTCCGTTTACAAACTTCCGTCTACGGGCCATCATCGGAACTCATATCCGCCAGATCACTGTCAATCCTCCCACCTACGCCTTGGTGTACCCCTGAGACACAATCACTATAAGCCCAGCAACTTTTTAAGTCCATCTTAACCTTTAGGACGCTGTCACTTGTATAATATTAACCGGATGCATGCTCCGTAATTACCCTTTGTATAGTCTTAATTCTCCAGCGGTGACATCCTTTTTTTTGGACCGAATATTCTACGCAACACCTTGTGTGTATGTATAATTGAATTTAGAAGGACTGCCAATGCCATTGAACAGGTCCTTTTTAGAAGCTGATATCGCGGAGTTGTCACAAAACCCTATTCAACAAGTTTCAATAACCACTTTTCAAACTTCCTTTCAATAAGTTTTTCTCCCTTTTTATATTAAATTTTATCATTAATTCATTTCGTATATTGAAATATAAAACGATTTATATACCTTAACCTGAAAATATATATATTTCTGTTCTATATATCATAAAATGAAATAAAACATGTTTTAGAGTTAACGATAGAAAATAAGTGGAAAAAGCCCTCAGCTACCATATATATATATATATATATATATATTTTTTTTTTTCCCCTTCACGCAGTACCCCTACGCGAAGGACGTTTATTGTTCTGCATGTTCCGTACATTTATAGTACATTACATACAATTGTACTTACATGTTGTTTACATTTTTTTTTTTTTTTTTTTTTTTTTTTTTTTTATTATTTATATACAAAACTAAAGGCTAAATTGAAAACACATCATTAAAAAAAAACAAACAAAGCTTTAAACATAAAAAGGAAATATATATATATATACATATATATATATATATATATATATATATATATATATATATATATATATATATATATGTTGTTATGATAACACTTGCTTTCTTATTTAGTTTGTCTAGTAAGTGTTACAGTAGCCAGAAACGGCAAGCATTTTCTTTTCGTTTCAGTGTAGCATAAGGAGTCCTAGTTAAAACGTTTGTCGAGATGTAATCCTAACTATCGGATTTGTTCTACAAGAGTGGGATTTGACGGAATTTATTTTTATCCTCCAGTTCTGACACGATTCTTCAAGTGAAAAATCTAAAAGGTTTTCTGGAGAATGGAGATAGTTGGGGGGTGCAGTCAAGAAAACACCAAATAAGTCAAGACTTATATCTTATGTGCGCCGACGTTTCGACCTACCTTGTAGGTCATCCTCAGGGCTAATGATAGAGGCGGCTGAGTGAACCGTGTAACGTCGTCTCACATAAAATAGAAGTCTTGACTTATTTGGTGTTTTCTTGATTGCACCCCCTCCCAACTAATCTCCATTCTCCATTATTCATCCAGTCAACTATTTCCCTCTTTAATAAAAAAAGTTTTCTATTAATTTTGAGACATGTTTGGAAATATTCATGCCCTTAATATACAAATATGTATATGTATGTATGGCGGCAGTGGTCTTATCTCTGGTAGCAGTGCTTATAACCTTCCCTTCTTTAGTTACTGTTTTGTTTGTCAAATATGATGAGTGTTATTTAGATGGTTTAATAAAAGTTCATTAATGAATAATTTCTTTTGTTTTTGTGGTATATGGACAAGAGACATATGTATGCATATGGTTACCTCGGCCTCTTGAGGCTGGTCCTCCGTTCAGGTGTCCTGGGTGGAGTCTCGCCGAGCCGATGGTAGTTGCTGACATCTCTCAGGGCTGTGGGTTCTATTCTCGTGTACAAAGTCTCCCTGCTTCCTTCCCATTCCTGAAATGGCCATTTGATGTCAATAAAAATAATTATTCTACTTATTTAATATAAATTTAATGTTATATGAGACTTACATAGAACGTGCATACAAAATTAAAAAGACAAGAACTTAACAATACGCTACAAACAACTTTCACATCTTCTGGACTACAGATCTTACTTGACTTACGAAACAAACAACTTTTCTATAACAGTATACTAAAACCTAGTTGGACATATGGAGCAGAACTTTGGGGTTCAGCAAATTCCACATACACAGGATACAAACAGCACAGTCCAAAATTCTAAAAAAAATTATTAATATTGATAATAATTGTTGACCTATGATAATTTATAGGACAAACAAAAATTATTAATATTGATGATAATTGTTGAGAATTGATTTTTATTTCTTCCCTTTTTTTTATTACCTATAATTTTTAGTGCGTAATTCTTATCACTTTCTACATTTACCTATATCATTTCACATTCCTATTTTATATTCAGTTTTTATTTTTTATCTGTAATACCTTAATTTTTTTAACTGTCAACACTTTCTGTTTTATTATTATTTTCTTCATGATGTGGGTTACTACCTTTTGGCACTTAGTAGTTTATAGTATAGACTTATACATTTTAACCTTCATAATTACCTTACTGTACATCTTTATCATTTTTTTTTTGCCTGTATTCACCTTCTTTTGGTTTATCTATATTTAAAATGTTTTAATATATTTGTACCGTTTTCTTAAATTGTCTGTATTTTGCATCTAGCCCTGAAGAAGACCTACAACGTAGGTCGAAACGTTGGCTATCAATAAAGATTTTCTCAAATTACATGAGAAATTCATTCAGTGACCTCTACCCGGACCAATTTCTTCAAAAAAATTATTAATGCATCATTAATGGTATATTTTGAATCACACCATACACAACGACATGAACAGTCCCACTATAAAATCATATATTCATAACAAATACATAACATTTCACTCATCGACACAAAACCACCCAAACCCACTCGTTCTTCCGCTTTCCTACTCCCTGTTACATGGACTTGATAAGAAAAGATCAAAAAGACATTGGTCAAGAGACCTACTCAACTATTGATATTTCTTTTCCAAAACTCGATGTTCCAGTAGAAAAGCAATGAGAATAAAACTTAGATCAAATTTGCTGGATGCGCAATCACGCAGGCGCAAATGAAAATTAAATAATAAATAAACAAAAAATAGTATATGAAGGTTTACATTGAACCGATAACTACAGTGTCTCTGATTGTTGGCAATTATTTTAAAATTCAAGTATAGTTAAATAATAACCTGGGTTAAGAAATTTTATTTAATCTGTTAATATTCTTATGGATTATTTAAGACCGGGATCTAGGAGCGTGTTTGAGCGTGATCTAGGAAAAATTACGTCCCTACTGAACTGTTGTTCAAGAAACGGTACAGTCTCTACAACCTACTAACCCAAGAGTCTTAGCATACTCGTATACTTATAATAAAATCAATTATAAACAAAAAATTAGTTTATGAATTTTATGTAATATAATGTATTTAGTATATACTTCTAAAATTCTATGTATGATTCATTATTAAAAAAGAAAACAGGCAAATAACAATTTACAATCAATCTCGAGAGAGTACCTTAACAAAACGAAATTCATAATAATCATTTTTCCGTTTATGTAAAAAAAAATGAATAAAAAAAGAAAAGGAGTTGTAAAACTGGGAGAGAATGAAATATCCATTCTCTTCCGCCTCCTTTGTCGGACAGGAGGGGGGGGGGGTAGGGTGAAGAATGGTAATAGTACAAAGGAGTTGAGAGAGGGGGTGACTTCCAAGTCAGCTAAACCGAAAAGAAAATGGATACGCGACCAGTTTACATATCTATATTATATTTACGAACCCGTATATTGTGTATTGTTGGTACTGGTGACTTAGCAGGTCGCCACTCCTTTCTCGTGTAAACTCATATTATCACTTGCATCTTTTGAATTATGTGTGTATGCTTTATTTAATTGTTTATATCTTGTTGATTTTGTTTATTGTCCAATTAAATTTCTTTACTAAAGATGTTTAATGATGATCTGACCACGGAGAGACAGAGGGTCCGGGTTCGAATCCCGGCCTAGGGCATATATTTTCTCTTTAAAATAAAAATATTTAAAAATTTCTTTAAAGTTTACTAAATTTAATCATCTTGTTTGTTCATTTAACGTCACTTTACGCTGCTATGGCTAATCGGACAATGCTGCAGCGGGAGCTTTAAATTTTGCCTATCCAGGTATAATTAGGATAGGGATTTTTAACGAGTACCTGATATCTTACAGGCTCGGGACCCCCGTTTAACGTCCCTTCCGAAGGACGGCGTAACTAAGGATTTTTCACTCCCTTAAAAAAATCCTAGGGCCACCTGCCGGACTACGAACCCGCGATCTTGGGTTTAATAGTTTGTTACGCTAACCACTAGACCACAGGTCGCTCCTAAGGACAACCGTCATGACCAATTTGTGAACAACGATGCAAAGTTGATACAGTGATACATAAGTTGAAACTGTATTTTACCGCCTATCAAAGTGCTTAAAATAACTTGTGCCTTTTTTTCCAGCAATCATATCTATTACTTTTTATATATTATCATGTGTGTTTAGGGTTATTCTTTTTGTCATTGCCAACTTAAAATGAACATAATAACACTCTGGGAATAGCCGTCATTGAAATAAGAAGCTGTGAAATATTTCCAGAAATTGAAAATAATTCCAAAGAAGAAATTATGTGAAAATGTTCACGAAATGGATTTTGTGAAGAATAGAAATGGAGATGTCTTCAACCAAAGTGTTGGGAAAACAATTATATAAGAAGAGGAACGTGGCTAGGGGGGGGGGGGGCTAGGATAAGCGTTTTATTATTGTATTTCGTATATTTCAAATTACATTAACATGAATAAGGTGGGCCTTATCAGTATCTCGGTTATCAGTGTTCAGGTTATAAACAATGAAGGATAACAGTCCGTGGCGACCAACTAAATCCATTGGCCTCCATCACCCGATTTAAAGCCATGATCGTTTGAATTGGACTGGATAATTCTAATGATGGATTGATATTGTCAGAGGGCGCAGTCAATAACTCATTGACAAAGGAGAACTTATTTTTTAATTGTAGCAACGTTTCGGCCTAAGGTGTAGGCCATATTTAGGGCAAATAGTAACATGTCAAACTAACAATTGTAAACTGAAATATGATAGTGTTATCATTGATTGCACCATCTGACCAATTCAATCCATCATTAAAACCATTATCACTCATGACTGTCCCTTATTAAGTATACATATTTGTAGTTTCGGGATGTTCATCATTACATAAACTATCACTAAGCAATATAATTAATATATAATAATTTATAATTAACAATAAATAATTAAATATATTGCTCACGTTTGTATTCTCTTTTCCTATGGAGCAGCGGCGAGTCTTCCTCGGAGGTGGCGCGCAGTCCGACCTCCGCTGGCCAACCGCCCACTTCAGCATCACCTGCAATAAAATAATGCGCAATATAATCACCTGCAATAAAATAATTCTACACGTTTACAATTTCGGAACTGAAAATTAAAGGGTTTATGAAGAAATTAAGTCTAAAAATGCTTTTTTGACTTTATCAATCATTTTTTTTTTTAATTCTCCTTAAAGAAGTTATGAAAACTTCTGAATAGTTCGAAATTTGCTGGAGATAATTCTGGCTAATAAGGTGGATGTGGGAAGGCTTAACTCAACCCGTCGTGAAACATGTGTAAGTGTTTTGTTCTCTTCCGATTAAACAGTGCAGATTGGTTTTTAGATAACTTTTTGTTGCATTATGTCAATATCCCTGCAGTGTTGGTTTCTCTAGGTAGAAAGCAGAAATGTATTATTCCTGCTATTTTTTTTTATAATTTAATTTATTGATATTTACAACTATAATAATATTACAATAAGTAAATCTGCTATATGTACAATACGACTTGAAAAACACTTGTGGAGAAACTAGACATCGGTAACACTCCAAAAAAGTTCTATAGCAGATGGTCTCGAGGCCATCTTCTTTTCAGACGCCTCGGAGGGTTATCAGGAATAGTATGGGAAGCAAGTTGAGAGACTAGCGGATTCAAGTGTGTATGGAGCTTGTCATGGAAGGATAGGTATCTAGTTTGGGCCAAATCAGTAACATATGGGATATTAAGATCATGATGGATGAGTTTTTTTGTGACATAATAAGGAGCATTGAGGATTTTACGCAGGATTTTGGATTGCAAGGATTGGATACGAGATGAATTGGATGGTTTAGTAGAGCCCCAAAGCTCAACTCCGTATGTCCAAATAGGCCTGATAACTGTCATGTAAATGAGTCTTTTGTAATTAATTGGGAGCTTAGAGCGTTTGTCCAGTAAATGTTGAAGTAGGCGAAAACGACGAGCAGTTTCTTGTCTTTTCAGTCTTGTATGAGGATTCCAAGTGAGACGTTGGTCCAGATGGAGTCCTAGGTAACGTACCTGTTCGACAGGGTTCAGAGGAATATTATTAAAGGATACAGTAGGGCAGGAATTTGTAGGTTTACGATGAAGGGTGATGGTAATTTGATGGGATTTGTTAGGATTAATTTTAATTCTCCAATTTTGACACCATTCTTGAAGGTTTGAGATATGGTATTGAAGAGTTTGGGATGCACTTCCTGCCATTTAAAACTATACAAAAACACATAATTTTTTGGCGGAAAAAAATGGCGAATGGACTGTTCGTTCGATTAGCCGCAGCATATTGTGAGGTTAAATAAATAAACAAACTAGCCCCTTAGTAATGCAGCAATATTGAGAGTGTTACAACTTCCGCTTGTAACAAATCTGTCCTATATAATCTCAACGCACATCGCTGCTCATTATCGCTCGGGAGATTAACTCAATCCATTTATTGAATTCCATCGATTGATTTTAATAACTTTCTAATTTCGGATCATAATTATAAGTAAATAACATCCATCTTGACCCCTCAGTTTCCCATCAATCTCTCACTACTCCGTTAAATTAGATCAGCTGTTGGCCCAGTATCGACGTAGGCTAATCGAGAAGAATGAACTCGATGTATCGATTCGGTCTCAATCACCTGATATTAATTCAGTAAAAACCCTTAGACACCTGCCCATCGCGTGATCTACAGCAGTTGCTATCAGTCGGTTCGGCTCCAAAACAGTCCAGTCGTTGCGCAAGTTAATTGCTGATAAATACTTGGCTTATTAGAAACATTTCGGGGTCAGTATTGTCCAGGAACTAGACAATTTTACCTGGAAATTTCGGATTATTTTCTCGTTTAAATAAACTATAGTAAGGCGATTAAGTTTAGTGTAATTGCTGTTTAATATTCATGAGGCCCATGTTTTTATGGGTCACCATGGCAACCTCTTAAGTGCTATCCAATAACAAGACGTTTTTTTTTTTTTTTTAAACAGGTGATGATAAGGTTGGAACAGCTGTTCGATTTTAACAGTAGCACAACTAAGTCGAGAAATCACGGGTGCTAATAGAATTAAGTTAATATCTTAAATGCCTGAAAGCGTGTTATACAATTTCAACTTATTTTTAAGCCGTAACGGCCGACATTTTTAAGGTGCAGGTTCAAATCCGGCTCGAGACGGTTGAAATTAAAATTCTTTCGCAACCCGCGGCTATTATGATTCGTTTGTGGCACATTTATCTCCTGAACTGATTTGGTTACTTTTTATTTATTTTTGTATAGTTTCTAAAATAAGGACATCCCAAAGTATATGCATACAAAAATAGTATTTATGGATAAGAACCTTTTTATGGATTTATTAGCATTTTTCGTCAAAATATATGTTTGTAACTGTTGTTACGTTAAATTTTGCGGAAGAAAATAGCCCGGGTGGAGATCAGAGAAATAATTTGTTTGAAGGCAAAGTTTCTACCCACATGGCAGATCTTCTTCAGGGCTTGATATACAAGATACTAAATGATACATAAAAATTGTACAAATATATTTAATTTATTCAACAGATTATTTCTCAGATCTTCACTCTGACCATTTTCTTCCCCATATATTAAGAAGAGTTTAAGTCTATTTTTTTCCAAAATGAGTTTCATGTACTTGAGTAAGCGGAATCCAGTTATTTTCGTAGTAAATAAGGGGCTAAGTAAAGGTATTGGCTTGAAAAGGAGTTTTTGTTCATATTACAACTCCATTTCAAGCCTAAAACTACGAGAATGATACGATTCCGGTTATCTGAAAGCAGTTCTCTCGGGACAAAATTCGACTTAACCACTTAATGTAGTGTGGCTGTAGATATGTATGCTCAACTAATATGATTCAATATATATTACGCTATGTTAAGAGAATACAATATTAGGCACTATTTTTTTTCTTCTGATAATATGAACCTTTAAACTATGTTTTCTTATACAGCTTTATGCAGAAGGGATATATCTGAGACATAACCCCTGTGCACCTGTGTTACCCCACATGAGGAAGCCTAAGTCTAATAATTTAAAAATTATAGACTTTAAAATAAAATCAATGTTTTCTTTTTCCTCATAGATAGTTAAGTTTTGGAATTGAGACATTTTATGTTTATGTTGACAATAGTTAATCTGTAGGATGGTTCGAAGGGTGATTGGTAGCCACAAGCACAGCCCATGGGGTAGATTTAATCTCAACATAAGGGACAAAGGCACGCACCATGGGCACCCACATATCGCATCCATTAGTGGTAACACCTGGCTGACATATACCACCGTGTGTGGGTTATATTACTTTGGTATTTATGGTATACCTCGTACATAGAATGGGTAAAATAAAGTTAATCTTGGAGCGACGTCCAGGTGGAGTAAGAGAAAGAGGCAGCGATGGCTGGACGTTGTGAAAGTAGATCATCGGCTTCTGGGAGTAAGAACATGAAGAAGAACAGCGGAAGATCGGTCAGAGTGGAGTAAAATTTATATATCAATAAAGGTCACGGTACATATACTGATATTAAGATTGGCACCCTTTGACTTTTAGTCTTGCAGCGCTTCACGTAAGGGCCTGAAGAAAATCCTATAAAATTATTCTTATTGATAGAGGATTCAAAAAGACCAAGAGGATTTACAGTAATCACTTTAATTTTTGCATAAAATATCAAAATATTTATATTCAATTACTAAAGACTGATGATGCATGTGTATTATCAGTCAACACCAATCCAGTTATTGCATCCCAAAACCTCCAATCCCATATCACTGATCTTGAAGAATGGTGTCAAAACTGGAGAATTAAAATAAATTCTCAAAAATCGCATCAAATCACTTTTACCTTACTCGTAAACCAATGACTTCCTGCCCTTCGGTATCCTTTAATAATATCCCTCTGGTGGCTGTGGAACAGATCCGATACTTAAGGTTGCAACTTGACAAACGATTAACCTGGAATCCTCATACAAGACTGAAAAGACAAGAAACCGCACGACGTTTCAGGCTACTTCAACACTTACTAGACAAAAGCTCTAAGCTCCCAATTAACTACAAAAGACTCATCTACATGACCATCATACGACCTATTTGGACTTACGGAGTGGAGCTTTGGGGCTCCACTAAGCCATCGAATTCCTCTCGTATCCAATCCTTACAGTCCAAAATCCTTTGTAAAATCCTCAATGCTCCTTATTTTGTTAAGAATAAAGTCATCCATAACGACCTTAATGTCCCTTTTGTTGCTGATTTGGCCCGAACCCGGTATCTATCCTTTCATAACAAACTTCATTCCCACTCAAACCCTCTAGTTTCAAACCTAGCTTCCTCTTCAATTCCCGATAATCCTCCGAGGCGTCTGAAAAGAAGATGGCCACGTGACCTCCTTACTTGAACTTTGATTTGAGGACTACCAGTGGGTAGTTTCTCTACTGGTCATTATCATGTCATTATATATCACTTAGCCTATGTACTTGTTGTATTATTGTAATACTGTTGTAGATATCAATAAATAAAAAAGGTCACCCGTGGTCTAGTGGTTAGCGTAACAAACTACTAAACCCAAGACCGCGGGTTCGTAGCCCGGCAGGTGACCCTAGGATTTTTTTAAGGGAGTAAAAAATCCTTAGTTACGCCGTCCTTCGGAAGGGACGTTAAACGGGGGTCCCGAGCCTGTAGGATGTCAGGTACTCGTTAAAAATCCCTATCCTAATTAAACCTAGATAGGCCAAATTTAGAGCTCCCACTGTAGCATCGTCCGATTAGCCGTAGCAGCATAAAGTGACGTTAAATGAACAAACATACAATTCAATAAATAAATTAAAAAAAAAAATTACTAAAGAAAATGAACAACAAGGTTGTTTCGAAATTCGAAATTAAGGCATTGCGTAGAATATTCGGACCAAAAAATTATGAGACCACTGTAGAATTTAGAAGATTACGCGAATCGCGGAGCATGCATCCGGTTAATATTATTGAAATAATAGCGTCAATTAAAATGGTGGTACTTATAATATGGTACCTTATCATCTGATAAGCTATGGTTCACCACCAAGGGTCTGATACAAAATTTTGGCCACATTGTTATGCAGCTGGAGATTCTCTGAAGCAGTCAACATTCCACATCCACCAGTGATATGTTGGATTGATTCCAGAGTTACCGACCCGACGTGTATCCAGCGTAGTTGTGTCGTTTATACCTTCCCTTCTCTATGATCTCGTGGCGATAACTTGGTCTTGAATGGCGATCAAAAACCATTCGAGAATATCTTTCTATTCAACTGATATCTCCTTAAATGGAGCTATTATTTAATCTGTCATAGAACCTCCCATGCAAAGATTTGGTTTTCCATTCCGTCAACCGTTCATTTTCTGAAATACAATAACTGTTGGTTCAGCACCTTTGATCAGGTTTAGTGCAGTTATACCAGAATTCATCCTTGAAATAGTGACATAAAACCCTTCTGTTTTTGTGAGGAAATATTGGCGTAGGGCCACTTGCTGCTTGCGGCAAACTTCTTCGATGCTTATCAAGCCACGTCCTCCATCTTTTCATGGTAAGTACAGAGGAGCTTTGGATGATATTGGGCGATGTACCCGTTCTTGTGTGAGTTGTTCTTACAAGACGATCCATCTCCTGTAGGTTGGTGTTTGACCATTGTATTGTACCGAAGTTGTAACTGAGAGCAGGTATAGCCCACGTGTTTCTGGCCTTGATTTTTCGCTTCCCAGACAGCTGAGTTTTAAGTCTGATTTTGAGTATTGTTAAATGCCCTTATTGGGCTATTATAACATGCTTATGCATGCCTAAATACTTTCATAATTTATTGGGCTCAAGTTATAATTATTTTTATTATAAAGATTGGATACGAAATGACAAGACAGAGTGAGAAGACTGACTAATGGAAGATGAGATCAATACTTAGGCCTACAGCCGCCAACGGGGCTCCCGCTCTATCTCTCTCTTACATCATCTCCGATACTTCAATATTTTATATCGATTATTTAAAATATATTTCTATATTTTATTTATTGTTTTTACTTTAATATATTTTATTTTTCATTTAAGAGATTTGATTTTTCTCTATAACAATAATCAAATTAAAATTATTTATTTACTCCTCAACTAATCCTTATATAATAATAAAACAGGGAATAAAATGTTGATTTTTGTACATATGATTAATAAAAGAAAATCAGGATATTTTTCTAAAATTAATTTAAAAAACTCGTACAGTTATTATATCTATAGCCCCGGTGAATAAGTGGTTAAGTTTAAATGAGTTTTTTGTACTTAAGTAAGCGGGATCGAGTTATTTTCGTAGTGAATAAAGCTCTAAGTAAGGCATTGGCTTAAAAAGGAGTTATTGCTTATATTACAACTCCATTTCAAGCCAAAAACTACGAGAATGATACGATTCCGGTTATCTGAAAGCAGTTAACTCTCTCTGAACGAAATCTGACTTAACCACCGGGGCTGTAGATATAGCGGATACCCTTAATTGAAGGAACAATCTGGCGGTTGAGCGAGATCTCGAACAAGACAGTGAATTCTCAACCATGTATTGAACCAAAACCCTTCATGGGTTGTAGTGGTGCAGGTTTTACATATAATATTTTGCTATGATAATCTTATATTTTATATTGCGTTTATTATTGTACGTTTGTCCAACTTAAATTATCTACGAATGCTGTTTATTTTTCTATCGGACATCGGTTGCTGTCGAAAGAGGCACAACGGACCTCATTAGCGGCTTGGGTACAGAATGGATACCGCCATCCGAGAGGGCGGTTTCCACAATGCGGGTACATCTGCCTCCAAGCTGTGTGTGGGCACCGCTTTTAACAACAACAACTGATGTTTATGTTGTTGGGGTCTGTTTTGGTTCACCTAGGAGGATTGGAGTGGGCAAAGGTGTCTCCAACAATCTCCAATTATGCCATCATTATCGTGGTTGAGAAAACTGGAAAGAATTCCCTATCATCAAATCTAGTAGTGGTGTATGTTAATTATGGCATCACCACTTTAGAATTTTATTAATAATATAGAAATAAATAATAAACATATGTTTTATTAAACTAATTTTAATAGTTTACATCAATCCAAAAATGTCTAGTATCTGATACAATTTTGGAGAATGGCTCTTTACCCTTGTGTTTTGTACGCCACATAAACTCAGGAAATAGGAAGTCAAAAAAGTGCTGTTTGTTCCTCGTCTACATTTGTTACTCCACTTGGCAGATCCACTTCATCTTTCAAACTTCTGCGTATTTGCTAATATTCTTGGGTAAACAAAATTGTAACTGTGGTTCACAGTTTTATGAACATAACCCCAACTTGTTCATATTCATGTACCCCTTCCAGCTGTCTGACACTGCAATACTTCTAGTATGGATCCTTTTAAAAATTTCGTCATTATCCACCCGCAAAGATGGTAGATTCAGCTGAACTCGCCAAACTTAAAAATTAGTTGAAAAGGCGAAACTCGAGTCTCAATTGAATGACGAGGTAGAAACGACTCAGGCGCTCTTGAAGGTAAGAATTCAAAACTCTTGAAAAAAGGTTTATCGGTTTACACGAGCCTTTCACTGACATTGTTGAATAATCCCTAAAAAGATAATAAGATTTGTGCCGATTGGTCTAAGAAATAGACCGAGGCGTAGGTGGGAGGATTGAGATCCCAGAGGATCTGCAAGTTTGGGTTGAAGAGGACAAAAGTGGTCCGTAGTCAGAAGTTTAGCAGAGATTGTTGGTATAGGTATCGAGCCTTCGGGTTCGATGAGCACTCATATTTTAACAGGGTCACTAGTGGGGTAGTGGGCGCCCCAAAACAAAAGACGAAATAAAATATAGAAAATAAAGATACACAATAGTTGAGTCACGGCTATTTCATAAAATATATTAATATTGGACAGCAAAATCTCAAAACAGTCATACAATTTTTTTTAAGAAATGAAGAAATTCAAACATAATTTAGTGCGTACTTTAACATTGATCTGATTTCTATTAACAACATAACAAGGTCATTTATCCAATTACTGACCAGTCCCAGGACCCCTCGCCCCAAGCAATCGCCAGGGGCTGGGGGGTCTTAACGCCAAATCGATATAGGCCCTCTTCAAGGGTCGGCCTTTACGCTATGGCGGGTATGAACGGTCTCCAAAAACGGGGATTTTCTTTTCGAAAAACAAAACAAAAACAGAACGATCTATTTTTCTAAATAGAAAATAAAATTAATTGAGATCAAGGATAGGTCAAAATATACCAACGAGCATCGATGTAAGCGGACGTAGAGAATTAAAATGGTAGTTCTAAATGAAACTATGGAGTGATTCATTCATTGATTGAGAAATTATCATGTGATAGTTCTATATATTAAATAATAATAGAATATATTATTGTAGTGAATAATAATTTTAAATATCCCAATCTTTGAAAATTTATTAAAGAAAACCTGAAGTCAATAACAAACAACAAAAGTTGGTACAAAAACACAATTAGAAAAAATCTTGAATAACTGAATTAATGTTCCTTCTCTAGACTCTTGGAATGTAATGATGTGACTCCTGCATAGCCTATCTATTTACAAACTATTTTACATATGTATGTGTGTATATATATATATATATATATATATATATATATATATATATATATATATATATATATATATATATGGGGAAGAAAATGGTCCGGGTTGAGGTCAGAGGAATAGTAACTTGAATAGGGCTGAACTATTTAATTGAAAGCCAACGTTTTGTCCCACATTGCAGGTGTTCTTCAGGGCTAAATATAAAAGGTACAAACAAATTAAAATGACACATAAGAATTCTAAAGAATAGAAATATCTAATATAAAATATAATAATATATTTAATTTATTTAAGAGATTATTTATCAGACTTCCACTCGGACTATTTTCTTTCCCATATATCTTCGGCCCCGGTGAATAAGTTGTTAAGTCTAATTTTCTCCAAAACGATTTTCTTGTACTTAGCGAAGCGGATAGTTGTGTTCGTAGTGAATAAGGGGCTAAGTAAGGCATTGGCTTGAAGAGGAGTTATTGCTTATATTACAACTCCATTTCAAGCCAAAAACTAGGAGAATGATACGATTCCGGTTATCTGAAAGGAGTTAACTCTCTCTGGGCAAAATCCGACTTATTATCCGACCACTTATTGTAGTGGGGCTTTAGATATAGCTACAAGATACAATATTAGGCACTATTTTTTTCTGATAATATGAACCTTTAACTATTTTTCCTTATAGAGTTTCATGTAGAAGAGTTCTTTCCGAGACAGAAGCAGGTGCCTGTGCTATACAAGATTCAGACAGATTAATAATGGAACATACATAAAGAGTAAAAACACAAATATACATCATGGGATATCAGAGATAGCAGTAATTATTTCTGTATGTATTTTTATTCTTTACTATGTATCACATTTAATATGTCTGGATCTTGTATTTCCCTGAAGAAGACTTGCAATGTTGGTCGAAACGTTGGTTTTAATATAAATAGTTTTCCTTATTTAAGAGAATTTTCTCTCACCTCCACCATTTGACCTGGACCATTTGCTTCCTCCAGTCCTGGTTTTTTACATCGATGAATTTAGGAAATTCTCTGGTATTTTATTAATTATGAGCTAGCATTTTTAAGACTTGGCTATTTCTGTTATTATTCGAAATTTAATTAGTTTTTTATTTCAAATAAAGTGTAAAATTAAAAAAATGTGAAATATAACATTTATAATACTTTCAACTGAAGTGGATAAGCCAGTGCCCGACATAATAAATAATGTTGATATTTTTTGCCCCCAAAGAGCACAATAGACACCACAAACTAATTAAATGCACCCCAAGCTACCAACCCGTGGAAACAATATGGCTCTACTATTCGCCTTGGCAATAGATATAACGTCTTTTTCAGTGTATAGTTAATCTGTATAATTTTATAACTTCATTAATTTTATATATGCATATACTTATATGTTTTGGTTCTTGAGTTTCAGTCCTTCTTTAAACTTCTTTAGGCGACTTTTCGAGACTAGTCTCATACTCATGCCATGACAGTGAAAAAATGGGCTTTTAGTAAAAACATTAAATAACACACTAAAATAAATATAAAATGACATGTGTAAGTTGTAATAGATAGGGCGTACTTACATGTTCCAAAGAATGGATCAGTTTTTCATTAATCAGTTATCTCGCAAAACAGCATAAAATATTTATATTGCAATAGCTATGATCAATGAGTAAGTAATCTATTTTTAGGAACAGCAGGTTTATTTAAACGTTGAATCATATTATATTATTATTTCATTAACATCTTCATAAGGATTTACCGCATTTATACAGTGTACATCGTATTTCGTACACGACATATTTGATATTTGATTTCAGCTATAATTTATCCGATCCTCATACAAGACTGAAAAGAAAAGAAACTGCTCGATGTTTTCGCCTACTTCAACATTTACTGGACAAACGCTCTAAGCTCCCAATTAATTACTAAAGACTCATTTACATGACAGTTATCAGACCTATTTGGACATACGGAGTTGAGCTGTGTGGCTCTACTAAACCATCCAATTCATCTCGTATCCAATCCTTACAATCCAAAATCCTTCGTAAAATCCTCAATGCTCCTTATTATTTCACAAACAAACTCATCCATCATGATCTTAATATCCCATATGTTGCTGATTTGGTCCAAACTAGATACCTATCCTTCCATGAAAAGATGAACTTGAATCCGCTAACCTCTCAACTTGCTTCCCATACTATTCCTGATAACCCTCCTAGGCGTCTGAAAAGAAGATGGCTTCGAGACCTTCTGCTATAGAATTTTATTGGAGTGCTACTGATGGGTAATTTCTCCACAAGTGTTTTTCATGTCATATTGTACATAGTAACAGTTTCGCTTGTAATATTATTATAGTTGTAAATATCAATAAATTAAATTTAAAAAAAAATTATCCGAATCTTTGTTTTTTGTAAATATTTGTATAGTAATAATAATAATAAGCTTTATTTTTTTTCCTCTTTCTTCTATATACAATTTTTACATGGTTTTTATATTTACAAGGTTTTTTAAAAAGAAAAAAAGGCCCTTCTTTGGCCATAAGCCTCTCCCAATTTACCCCAGCTACGTCTGTTCCAAGCCGAACGGTGCCATAATACTCCTATGAAGTTTTGTATGTCGTCCCGCCATCTCGTAGCTAGTCTCCCTCTTCTCCTAGTGCGGTGTATTGGATACCAATCCGTTGTTGCCTTAGCCCAATGTGTTGATGCCATTCTTGCAATGTGTCCAGCCCACTGCCATTTAAGATCAGATACTGTCTTGAGAATATCGCGCGTACCATATATATATATATATAGAAACACATGAATGAATGAATTATGATATAATTTAGTTAGTTTTGATTATGATAATGATTAAATTTCGATATATATATTTCAAAATACACAAAACGTGACATGATTTAGATGCTAAAAAAATAACGCTACCGAGGAGAAAGACTTTGGGTACAAAACTAACTGAAGAAATATATAAAGAATACACGAGAAAACGACAATAGAAATTTTGCCTGGATAATATGGACAGACTTCTTTATAGTCTATATGCATATATATCTATATGTCTATGCAGTCTATATGTAAAATACAGTGTACACTCGATTTCTACCTTACTATTATATCTACAGCCCAGTAGTTATGTCGGATTTCGTCCAGAGAGAGCTAACTGCTTTCAGGAATCCTATAATTCTCGTAGTTTTTGGCTTGAAATGGAGTTGTAATATAAGCAATAACTCCTTTTCAAGCCAATGCCTTACTTAGCCCATAATTTACTACGACAATAACGTGATTCTACGAAACTTACTCATTATTATCATTAATGACTCTTCTTCTACCATGCACCTCGGCCTAAAGAGGTCCTTTCTGCTCGAGTCCTAAAATCCCTATCGTAGGTCTAGGCTTCTGAGATATACTTATAAAAGTACCCATACTTAAGTACAAGAAAAAGAAATTTTGTAAATTAGACTTAACCACTTATTCTCCGGGTCCTTAAATAAATAAATATCTTATAGTGTACTCTTGGTACCTACCTTCAAGACTAATGTTGATATATACATCTTACATTACCGTTGATGTGTACCTTATAGAATGGTGATAATTAGGTTACTAGGCTGCTGTTAATATGTAGCTTCTAGACTATTAGTATGTACCTCTGTTGTTATATACTTCGTTCATATATGTTTTGGTATTTAATTGTAGAGACGGTTTGTACCTTATAGTGTACCGTTGATTGATACCTCATTACTATTGTTAGCATGTTCCTCCTAGTGTACTGTTGACATATACCTCATAGATAATTAGTAGTATGTACCTTCTACAACGTTGTTTTTCACCTTGTAGACACGGTTTGTACCTTATGGTGTACCGTTATTAGGTAACTTATTAAGTATCGTTGTGTACCTCGATGTAGCGTACTATCGATATGTACCTTCTTGAGTATTAGAAGCATGCAACTATGGTACTGTTATTCTATACCTCATACATTACTGTTGTTAAGTACCTTCTAGGCTGCTGTTGATATGCAGCTTCTGGAGTATTGGTAGTATGTACCTCCTATGCTACTGTTGTTATACACTTCGTACATTACCGTTGGTATGTACCTTGTAGAGACGGCTTGTACCTTATTGTGTACCGTTGATTGATATATCATTATTTATTTTTAGCATGTTCCTCCTAGAGTATTGTTGGTATGTACCTTCTAGATAATCAGTCATATTTACCTTCCATAGCACTATTTTCTATACCTCTCAAATTGCTGTTGTTATGTACCTCCTATGGTATTGTTGTTATGTACCTCGTATGTTGTTGTTATGTACCTTGTACATTACCGTTGGTATGTACTATGTAGAGACGATTTGTACCTTATAGTGTACCGTTATTTGGTAACTTATTAAGTATTGTTAGAGTGTACCTTCTTGAGTATTAGAAGCATGCAACTATGGTACTGTTATTCTATACCTCATACATTACTGTTGTTAAGTACCTTCTAGGCTGCTGTTGATATGCAGCTTCTGGAGTATTGGTAGTATGTACCCCCTATGCTACTGTTGTTATACCAGGTCTGCAAGTTTAAAATGTCGTTTATTATTTCTTAAAATATAATTTAATTTAAAAAAAAAGTATAATATATTTTATTCAAAGTACTGGCCCTCGCTTTCTACACATTTTGTCCATCTCTCGGGCAATTTATGGATACCATTCCAAAAGAATGCTTCATCTTTATTTGAAATCCATTCATCGAGCCATTTTCTTACATCCTCCAAATTGTTAAAGTGTTGCTCAGCCAATGAGTGTCCCATCGATGAGAATAGGTGATAATCAGAAGGCGCCAGGTCAGGTGAATACGGCGGGTGGGGTAGGAGTTCCCAACCAAGCGAAGAAATCGTTTCCTTAGTCAATCTGGCTGAATGTGCAGGAGTGTTATCATGATGAAGAATGACTTTGGCGTGCCTGTGAGCACATTCTGGGCGTTTTTCGATCAATGCGTGACTCAAATTGATCATTTGTTGTCGGTAGCGGTCGGTATTGACTGTTTCGCCGGGTTTGAGAAGCTCGTAGTAGACTACTCCCTTCTGATCCCACCACACACACAGCATTGTCTTCTTCCCAAAACGATCCGGTCTTGCACTCGATGTGGATGGTTGTCCTGGCGTTACCCATGATTTTATTCGTTTGGGATTCTGAAAATAAATCCATTTTTCATCGCCAGTTACAACTCGATGCAAAAAACCCTTTCTTTCGTGGCTTAAAAGCAGCATTTCGCACACAATTTTTCGTTTTTCCATCTGTCGTTTGTCCAATTCATGTGGAACCCATTTTCCAACCTTTTGAATTTTTCCCATAGCTCTCAGGCGATCGGAAATGGCTTGTCTAGTGACATTCAACTGTTCTGCCATCATTTGTTGGGTTTGGGTATTGTCTTCGTCTAATAAAGATTGCAATTCGACGTCCTCAAACTTTTTTGGTCGATTTTCTCGTTTTTTATCAGTAACATCAAAATCACCACGTTTGAAACTTTGAAACCAACGTTCACATGTCTTGACGGTTGGAGCAAGATCGCCATAAGTCTCAACAAGAATTCGATGACATTCAGATGCCTTTTTCTTTTGATTGAATAAGAAAATCATGACATGCCGCAAATGCTCTTTATTTGGCTTAAAATTAGACATTTTTAACACCAAAGAAAGGTATGATACGTCCACGTAAACGACTTAAAAACAACTGACTTTTGTAAACAAATGACTAACAAACAAAATAGCGTTTAGAGATAAGCAAATCCTTCAATAGGCTAAGAGCGCATTCTATTGGAATTAAAACGACATTTTAAACTTGCAGACCTGGTACACTTGGTACATTACCGTTGATATGTACCTTGTAGAGACGGTTTATACATTATAATGTACCGTTAATTGATATATCATTATTTATTTTTAGCATGTTCCTCCTAGAGTATTGTTGGTATGTACCTTCTAGATAATTAGTCATATTTACTTTCTATAGCACTATTTTCTATACCTCTCACATTGCTGTTGTTATGTACCTCCTATGGTACTGTTGTTATGTACTTTGTATGTTGTTGTTATCTACCCTGTACACCTACATAGTACATTACCGTTGGTATGTACTATGTAGAGACGGTTTGTACCTTATAGTGTACCGTTATTAGGTAACTTATTAAGTATCGTTGTGTACCTCCTAGCGTACTATCGATATGTACCTTCTTGAGTATTAGAAGCATGCAACTATGGTACTGTTATTCAATACCTCATACATTACTGTTGTCAAGTACCTTCTAGGCTGCTGTTGATATGCAGCTTCTGGAGTATTGGTAGTATGTACCTCCTATGGTACTGTTGTTATGTACGTCGTACATTACCGTTGATATATACCTTGTACATTATAGTGTACCGTTGATTAATATATCATTATTTATTTTTAGCATGTTCCTCCTAGAGTATTGTTGGTATGTACCTTCTAGATAATTAGTCATATTTACCTTCTATAGCACTATTTTCTATACCTCTCACATTGCTGTTGTTATGTACCTTCTAGAGTTTAGTAGTATGTACCTCCTATGGTACTGTTGTTATGTACCTCGTATGTTGTTGTTATTTACCTTGTATACCTACATAGTACATTACCGTTGGTATGTACTATGAAGAGATACACTGATATGAATCTTATTGAGCATTGTTAACACGTACCTCCTAGAGCACTGTACCTCCTAAAGTTCCGTTAAACACCCTCACCTGTGCGTACACCTGCCACTTTGCACCTTCCACATCTCACAAACCTGCTCTTACCCAATCCCCTGTCCCTCACTTACCAACTGTTCATCCTCCATTAGCCACCCAAATCCTTAATAGCCTTCCAGGTCTTAAGTGTCATCTAACAGGTCTTGTTCGGTTAAAGAGGAAGAGCGAAGTGGGTACCTAATCCATGGGGCTAGCTTCCGTTGGGGTTATTAACTCATCTGTCTTGAAGGGAATTTATTGCTTAACAAAAAAAAAAACTTTTTTGGTGGGTGATTAAAAGCTCAAAAAAAATAACTACTTCAAATTACTAGCTATAAGAACACAATATTAACGAACACGTCAGCAGAAATTAAACTAAATTTAAACTTAAGATAATTAAAATATGCATTTTTCCCTTCAAATATTAGTGTGACAACCAAACCCCCTCTCACTCCTTTTCTCTCTATATAAATATTTATATGTATAAATCCCTTAATGCAATCAATAGGCAATTATAACAAACAAACCTTAAGACGATACATACATAGACGAACTAGACACATACTATTAGAATAAATATAATTAATGTAATACATTATAATAAGTTATCAATCATAAGCGAATTTATTCCTTAAATGGTATAAAAAAAAAATGTACTAAGATTGTTTTGTACTAAAATTGTTTATTTTTACTACAAATTATAATTATTTTATTTACTTTTTCTATTTTGTGTAGGTTTTTTCTTCTTTTTCTTACTGCTATAAATATATTACAGCTTTTATTTATTATGTTATTCAACTTGCAGTGTAAATTGTTGTACTTCAACATGTATTAAATAATTGTTACAAAATTGTAAATTAGCAAATTAAAGGAACAAAACTTTAAAAAAAAAAAAAAAATATATATATATATATATATATATGTATATACATATTTTATTTTGATTCAAAGTAACTTATTATGCCAACGATGTATTGTTTAATTGATGCGTACAGAATTTCCTGTATTTTCCATATCATACATATATTTTTTAAATATTGTATTTAATAATAAAGTTCTATTTATTAATAATATTGTATTGTATTGTATCCAAGTATTCCATACTTTATGATAATATGAAAGCAGTATGGTTGTGGAGTTACCGCTTCGCTGCTTCTCATTACAGCTAATCTGCAATTCATTTCTATCCCCGGCTTCAGCTGTACCACTTGTTCTATGTAACCGATAAAACCATATCCTCCTATAGAATATATTGTATTCATAATACCTAGATTGTAATATTTGTTATAATCTGGAATAATATTTAAAATTTTAAGACCGAATCAAATTACAACCACAATTTTTTCCTACTTCTTTTTGCATTAAATTATAAAAATGAATACTAATTTAATGGTTATTTTTAGTTTAAAAAAAAAATTAAACTCGGCAGTAATTGAAATTATTACTGATTTAAATAACGTCTTCCACAGATCACTAGAGAATATTAGCAATAATAATTAGATATTTTATTGAAAACTAAAAAGAGACCTTACATAAATGTTAAGACCGTGGAAAAATTCCAACGAAAAGCCCTTAGTCTCCAAACTAAAACAGAAATTGAAATTATCTGTCCAATATTTCGCCCATTCAGGCATCCTCAGGGTAGATAGAGAAAAAAACAAAAGAACAAAAACAAAACAAAACATGAATAATGCACCCAAGAAGCATCCCACCGCCTCGAAGGCTCAAATGCAACTAATGAATCATAAGGAAGGTTATTCGACCCCAGCTGGTTAAGGTTAGATAAAAACAGCTGATAGATACTTCAGAAATTCAAAATTCAATATACACTCACCAAACTACAAAAAGCAGAACAGGAAAAAATAAATAATTGTAAACAACACCAAAATAAGACAAAAAAGATTGCAATGAAAAGAAAAACATTATCAAGACATCAGTGGATTTATGGCTATTCCACAATTCCTGTTGTGCCTTTTGTAGTTTGGTGAGTGTATGTTGAATTTTCAAATTCTCTAGTATTTATCAGCTGCTTTTATCTAACCTTACCCAGCCGGGGTCCAGTAACCTTCCTCATGATTCATTAGTTGCATTTGAGCCTTGGAGGTGGTGGGATGCTTCTTGTGTTGTGCTTTCTTGTGCTTTTCTCTATCTACCCTGAGGATGGGCGAAATATTGGACAGATAATTTCAATTTCTGTTTTAGTTTAGAGACTAAGGGCTTTTCGTTGGAATTTTTCCACGGTCTTAATATTAGATATTTTATTTAATAAAACCAGTGGTAACATTGATATTGAAGAGCAAAAGCTCAAACCTGTGCTACTACAACGAATGAAAGTGTTTGGAGTTAAGTACACGGTAGATTGTACCGTTCCTTAGAACTCTTGTGCAAGGAGGAGATTTGTCCTGTATCATACTCAACCGCCAAATTTTTCTCCTTCTTATTTTGGCCCCAGGAGAGTCCTAAATCCTATACGATCCATCTCCGGCTGCTAATAGAATAAATAAAAGTCTTGCCAGCTGGGGGATTTGAACCGAAGACCTTCGTCATTGCAACTCTGTGCTCTACCACTGAGCCATTCGTCTCCCAGAAATTCAAAAGAAACGTAAAATACACGTTAGGACATTAGTGGAAACATTCTTTAAACTAAAACAGGAAACAAAAATACCTGTCGATATTTCGCCAATCGGTTTGCAGTTATACTAAAATGTATAGTCAAAAACTTTAAATATTGGCACAGTACACTCTAGCCGCGATCTGTAACGGTCACGCTTCCCATCATTCGGTAGGTCTCCTCTTCATCTCTTCTTTTTATTTATTTTAAACTTTTCTCTTTATCCTTTCTACATTTTTAATTTTCTTATTTTTTCCCCTTATCATTTTGGCATCCATCATATGTTGGTAATCATGTGTTCATATTTTTATACACCTATTTTATTTTTCTAATTCATTAATCCCATCTAATTTTTTCATACATACATTGTAAACTATTGTTACTGTACTAGCGTTTTCACCTATTTTATCTTTTCATATTCTATTCCTATCTACTATATTTTCAAAACAGTCATTGTACACTGGTGTTATTGTACAATAGTTTTTCTATTACTCACAGTTGTTATTGTACATATATTTCCATACTTTTCTGTAATTTGGTAACATCATTATGTCCGTTATCATACATTTTACACCTTTATTTTACTAGTTTTTCTGTATTATTCATATTCCAACCTTTCTTTATATGTAAATATCCTCGTTTTGTTCTTTTGTTTAACTCCTCCTTTTGATTTTTCTTTATATTATTATATTGTACTGTACTATCCATTCTGTACATTTATTTTCTATTTTTATTTTATTTGCGTTATTTATTATTTATCATTTCTGCTCATTTTCTTTAATTTTATTAAATCTGTCTTACTTTATTATATCTGCCATTATTTTCATTTTCTTTCCATTATCAATATCTTTGTTATATCTGTCTTTATCTTAATTTTATTATATTCTATCACATTTTCTATAATTATATCTGTCACTATTTCAATAATTTTGTTATATTTGTCTTTATCTGATTTTTATTATATCTACCACTAGTTTAATGCCTTTTCATTATCAGTAATTTTTAAATCTGTCTATATCTTTATTTTATTATAATCTGACTCCTTTTTAATATTCTTTATCTTCTATTTTCATATTTGCCACTTTGTATTTTTCTACATTATTTGTCACTAGTATTGTTACTGTACAACTTTGATGTTTTTACATTTTTGTTCTGTTTGTTTCTCTGTTAGCCCTGAAGATGACCTACACTGTAGGTCGAAACGTCGGCACATAATATAAGTATTTCACTTATTCAGTGTTCTTATTGACTGCACCCCCCAACCATCTCCTTTACATAAATATAAAAAAACCTTTAGCAGTTTCAAGTTTTATTTTTTCGTATTAAGCGAGACCACAGCTCGGTAACAATCACTTGATTATAACACCAAGGCCTTTGTTCTTCGAGAACAAAAGACTTCTATTAGGTCCTCGAGAACACTACGCGCCGATATTCCGGGCTACCTGGTGGATATTTCAGTCTAAATTACTGTTAGGGTAGCTAAGATAAATCCTATATTTAAGGGTAAAATACTGTTAGATTAGCTAATATAAATTCTATATTTACAGGCAAATTACTATTAGGAGAACTAAGATAAACTTAAGGATAAATTACCGTTAGATTAGCTAAGATAAATTCTATATTTGAGGGTAGAATACTGTAAGATGAGCTAAGATAAATTCTATTTTATTTTTTAGACTAAATTACTGTTAAGGTCAAGATAAATTCAATATCTGAGGATAACTTACTGTCAGAGGCGATGATGAAGTTCATATCATTCTGTATATGAGGGATAAATTACTGTTAGAAAAACTAAGATTCTATATTTGAGGATAAATTACTGTTAAAGCCAAGATTAATCCTTTATTTAAGGTTAAATTGGTGTTGAGACCAAGAATGATTCTGAATTAGAGGATTAATAACTGTTAGAAGAGCTAAGAAAAATTCTATATTTAAGGGTAAATATATGTTAATACCAAGATTAATTCTAAATTTGAGGGTAAGTCATGGTTAGATCCAAGATAAATTCCTAAATTAAATAAATTACTGTTAGAAGACACCTGAGGGTAATTCTTTGAGGGTAATTTAATGTCAGGGCCAAGATTAATTCTATATTTGAGGATAAATTATTATTAGGGCCAAGATTAATTCTAAATTTGATAATAAGTCATTGGTAGATCCAAGATAAATTCAATATCTAAGGATAAATTACTGTAAGAAGATCTAAAGTTAATTCTATATTTGAGGGTAACTTAATGTCAGGGCCAAGATTAATTTTAAATTTGAGGATAAATTATTATTAGGGTCAAGATTAATTCTAAATTTGAGGGTGTCAAAGTTAGATACAAGATATATTCAATATCTAAGGATAAATTACTGTTTGAAGGTCCAAGATTAATTTTCTATTTGAGGATAAATTATTATTAGGGTCAAGATTAATTCTAAATTTGAGGGTGTCAAAGTTAGATACAAGATATATTCCATATCTAAGGATAAATTACTGTTTGAAGGTTCAAGATTAATTTTCTATTTGAGGATAAATTATTGTTAGGGCCAAGATTAATTTTCTATTTGAGGATAAATTATTGTTAGGGCCAAGATTAATTTCTATTTGAGGATAAATTATTATTAGGGCCAAGATTAATTTTCTATTTGAGGATAAATTATTGTTAGGGCCAAGATTAATTTTCTATTTGAGGATAAATTATTGTTTGGGCCAAGATTATTTTTCTATTTGAGGATAAATTATTGTTAGGGCCAAGATTAATTTTCTATTTGAGGATAAATTATTATTAGGGCCAAGATTAATTTCCTATTTGAGGATAAATTATTGTTAGTGCCAAGATTATTTTTCTATTTGAGGATAAATTATTGTTAGGGCCAAGATTAATTTTCTATTTGAGAATAAATTATTGTTAGGGCCAAGATTAATTTTCTATTTGAGGATAAATTATTGTTAGGGCCAAGATTAATTTTCTATTTGAGGATAAATTATTGTTAGGGCCAAGATTAATTTTCTATTTGAGGATAAATTATTGTTAGGGCCAAGATTATTTTTCTATTTGAGGATAAATTATTGTTAGGGCCAAGATTAATTTTCTATTTGAGGATAAATTATTATTAGGGCCAAGATTAATTTTCTATTTGAGGATAAATTATTGTTAGGGCCAAGATTAATTTTCTATTTGAGGATAAATTATTGTTAGGACCAGGATTAATTTTCTATTTGAGGATAAATTATTGTTAGGGCCAAGATTAATTTTCTATTTGAGGATAGATTATTATTAGGGGCAAGATTAATTCTTTATATGATGGTGAATCTGATTTTTATTATGTAGCCGGGCTCTCTAAGCCTTATTATTATTACGTTACTTTATTAAATGTACTAATGAAATTGTTAAAGGGAAACGTAAACCGATTTTGAAAACGTTCAATAGCCGTTTGGGCTCTTTAGAGTATACTTCCTTATTGTGAGAGGACTGGGCCTGAGACCATTCTTATTTTGTGCATTCATTTGTTTTGATGAGTTGTGTTGATGTAATCAAGAATAGAGGAGTCATCGAGAACAATCACCCGAACCTCAGGAGTTCTTTTGGAACGTCCTCAGAGGAGCCTAGGCCAATTACCTCCGACGGTTTCATTAATTCCGCATGAGAATAGAACCACAACCGATCGGAGGATCGCTTTCAATCCGAGATAGCTCGCGGCCGAGATCACTCGAACCATGACGTGGAATGAGAACGCGCTCTGTGAAAACAAACAAAAGCTAATAGACTCCCTGCAGGCAGCTGCTGAGATATCTCCGACCAGGTCTTGATCGGCGAATAAAGAGTTTGTTTTGCCGGCTGCTACCCCAGGGTCTATGCCCCGCCCAGACGGTCTCATTAATTGGACCTGACGAAGGAAAGGAGTGTGCGAACTACCTGCGGGCGACTGGTTTCTGAGAACCTTCTTTGATGAACCTTTGTCCCTTCTGCGAACCAATTGGACCATAGCCTTAAAGAGCTTAGACAAGTCTAAAAGGATTATACCAGGACAATCTACAACCCTAAGTATGGCCAGGCCCTTGGTAGGGCTTAAAATTTCCAATCTATTCCCCTCAGCGCAAGAAAATTTACAAATTTAAGCTCCAAAGTTGAAGATTCAACCATTAAAATGCTATGGATGTATATATGTGCCAGGGAAAAGTAATACAACAATCAGCACAGTTGTAAATCTCAATAATAATAACTAGAGATGCAATTTTACGATGAGGAGTATCAGTAAATTGATCTCAAGGCGAATTAAGTAAACTCTATATAAGACCCTTATCTGCCCTGTGCTCCGAAACATGGACTACCACAAAGTCGGAAGACAAAAAGTTACTCCGTGTAGTGAAAGAAAAGTACTCCGATGAATCTTCATTCCCATTAATGTTAGGGGGGAATGGTGACGGAGATCAACTGAAGATATGTATGACCTGATGAACGATATGGATATCACTCGGTAAGCCAAGGCTAAGATGGCAGATTGCGCAGAGATTGGCGCGAAATAAGCTGAAGTTACCAGCTGGTTGACAACAGCCAACGATAGCATGGCGATTAGTAATAAAGGAGGCCAGGACTCACTTGCTGGTTGTATCGCCGTTATAGTAGTATTAAAAATGTCAATAAATAAATAAAATAAAAATTATCGCAATCCTCCCACCCACGCTTCAAGGGATTATGCGTTTATTAACTTAAGTCACTTTTAATAGTAAATACTATTGAAGTTGAAGGTAAGACACAAAGAGGTTAGCGAATTGCCTCTGCAGTGAGGTTAGAAAGCTAGCAAAGAAGTTAGACAGCTGCGGCACGAGCCCTGAGGTATCGGGTTCCAGCCGTGGGCGTGGTCGCTCTTACACAGTCACAATGGTCCTCCGGTTACCTTCGTCTTCGTCGGGGAGGGAGTTCCTCTCCTAGCCCGTTATTAGAGGACAAAGGAAGTCTTGGAAGAAAGGGTTGTAGGGATAATGGTACGGCCGAGGCTCGGAGACCGCAGAGCTCAAATCTATGTCGCTGTTAATTATTGTCGACTCGGTCAAAGGAAACCTTTCTCCGCGTAGTTCTTTCTTCTTCACCGGAACGCTTCGCCGCCGTTTGAATCAACCCTTTATGATTTTAGTATACAGGAAGCGCAGGATCGCATTACTATTACTACTGGTCTATGAAGCCAATATTTCTTAACTAATAAACGGCACCCACTTACAACTCTAAGATGGCGTCCTGCCTGAGCTATCCTGGGGCGAATGTTAAGCGGCGCGGCACGAAAAGAACAAACATTTGAAACCTATTTATGTGGCCAACGTGACCATATGTGGCGTGGCGCGAAGTACGTTATAATATCGAAAATATAAATTTTAATTATTGCTATACTAAAACGTCCTATGGGATAAAAGGAATAATAATCATTAACCGGTTTACTATAATAACTATTTGGAAGATTCGCGCGCACGTAGTGGTCGCGCCGCATCGCATCGTTTTGAACTCTCGCGTCGCCGCATCGCTTCGTTTCGAAACGCCTACGTAAGATGTAGGGTAAGTAGAATACTATTTAAATGGTTTCAGTTACTTCCTATGGAAATTCATTTTAATTTTATAATTTAAAATATATGGCGTCAGGAAGATTAAGATGGGCTTGTAAAGTTGCTAGGCTTAGCAACGAATAAATTCCTAACAAATAAATAAAGCAGTGCCGACTGGGAAGCGTCTCAGTCGCAGGCCGAAGCGTAGGTGGGAGGATTGCGTTAAAGGTGATCTGGCGGATATGGATTTGGGTAGTTATCCTTTGAAGGAGGTTTGTAAGCAGAGATTGGTGGTATCGGCATCGAACCTGCGGGTTCGCTAAGCCTTATGATTATTTATATTAAGTGATTAAACACATCGGTACCTCCCCCGTGGCTCACATCCCTCATATACCCCTTTTTTTAACATCTTCCTTCTCAACATTTAATTCTAGGAATAAGATCCATATTGACTCAAACTTGCAATCAATTCTATGATGGAAGACAAGAGTTAATCTTGAGTTTGTAAATTGTTGGAATCGGTAAAGAAATAATCTCATTAACCATAAGAAAATTTGTATAAGCTTGAAACTTTTTGTGTCATTATCTCCATAAAATTTCAAGTTTAAACATGATACCACTCAAAATATGACTTTATTAAAAGATATGTCGTTTTTCATTTGAAGAAGCAATTTAGTTTTCTATACATATACCTAAATACATACAAGCACAGAGCGTTCCGATGGTTAGACACAGGTCAGGTGTAAAATATAGGAATCAGGTGACCCGGTGGGAAGTTGTCAAGAAGTGTGGGAAAGTGTCCTCTTGATTGTTATCTTTGTATCGTGAAGAGTCGCTCGAATTAACGGAGGAACGTCCACATCGGATTTCCTGGGCGTCACAATAGGCCTTCTGGGTCGCTGATAATAAGGCCATTGAGGGAGAACTGTAGCGGTAGAAAATTAACGAAGTGGATGAATTTCTGGTTCTTGTGCGTTGTTATTGACAACTTTAAATACTTCTGTACGTTGTACGCTAGAAAAAGGTTTTGGGTACCCTGAGAGAAAAGAAAATATAGTGAAAAGTTCTTTAGCCGCGTTTAACAACTTCTGGTAGAGGGTAAACTTGTTGCGTCTGGCGTCACCCAGCGGCCTTTGCATGAGTTAAAAATTTCTTTGTTATCGACATTAGTTAAAGGTTAGAATACCATTGATAAAGTAATAATTATTTGTATCTTTTAATATTTGTGCAATTTCTAGTAATAATATCTTGAAATATCGATAACTGGTTAAACTTACGTTTCCCCTACAAGATTTTATTAGTAATAATTTAATGTCTTGTTTTATGAAAAGATTGAAACTATAACTGATCTAAGAATTGTTGAACTTAACGATAATAATAATGCTAAAAAAAAAATAGAAACCATTTAAATACAAATACAGGGCATACCCTATTCATAAATAATATAACTATATTCTTAGTATTCAATAAAATCGATATTTACTATATCAAAATTATCGATATTTGCTTAAATAACCCAGAGTATATTTGATTTAAAAATTCAAAAAAGAAATAGTTATTTCAAAATCATCCATGACTATTTAATTTTTATAGGTTTTTGAATTTGGTGAGGAATGGAAATCCAGAAGAATTTTTTTTCGCAATCGTTTCGATAACTAGACTAATATTTACAATTTAAAATTTAAATAATTCAGAAGATATTTGATTTATAAATTCCAAAAAAGAATGCAGTTATTTAAATATCATCCGTGACTGACTATTTAATTTTTATAGGTTTTCGAATTTGGTGAGGAATGGAAATCCAGAAGAATTTATTTTCGCAATCGTTTCGAAAACTAGAGTAATATTTACAATTTAAAATTTAAATAATTCAGAATATATTTGATTTAAAAATTCAAAAAAGAAATAGTTATTTCAAAATCATCCATGACTATTTAATTTTTATAGGTTTTTGAATTTGGTGAGGAATGGAAATCCAGAAGAATTTTTTTTCGCAATCGTTTCGATAACTAGACTAATATTTACAATTTAAAATTTAAATAATTCAGAAGATATTTGATTTATAAATTCCAAAAAAGAATGCAGTTATTTAAATATCATCCGTGACTGACTATTTAATTTTTATAGGTTTTCGAATTTGGTGAGGAATGGAAATCCAGAAGAATTTATTTACGCAATCGTTTCGAAAACTAGACTAATATTTACAATTTAAAATTTAAATAATTCAGAATATATTTGATTTAAAAATTCAAAAAAGAAATAGTTATTTCAAAATCATCCATGACTAACTATTTAATTTTTATAGGTTTTTGAATTTGGGGGGGATTGGAAATCCAAAAGAAGTATTTTTCGCAATCGTTTCGAAAACTAGACTAATATTTACAATTTAAATAATTCAGAATATATTTGATTTATAAATTCAAAAAAGAATACAGTTATTTCAAAATCATCCATGACTGGCTATTTAACTGTTATAGGTTTTTGAATTTGGTGAGGAATGGAAATCCAAAAGAAGTACTTTTCGCAATCGTTTCGAAAACTAGACTATCAATCGTTTCGCTTGAAGTAAGATTTAAGAAGCAAGGAGTTAATTGAATATAGGTTAGTTAATTTAGTAGAGGTTAGGTTGGAGTCAGTTGCAGTCTTCAATTAACGACAAGATATCATTATGAAGGAACTCGGCGAAGCATGGAAGCATTAGTGCCGCCAAAGCGTGAAAGCAGAATGCAACCAAAACCGCCCACAGCCTAATTGGTTTCGTAATTGCCAATTGTAATGATGTTAATCCATCCTAACAAACTGAAAAATCCGTTAGTTAGTTTTAGTAGCACTAGTGAGTAGTTCAAATCCCGGGTTCAAATCCCGATGTAACAGATTAATTCCCTATTCTTCAATAGCCACGGATGGGGATCTACAGACCCTCCTGGGGCCTATAAAAAGTGGGTACCTTTAATTGCGGCTAAACCCTGGGGTGGTCTGAGACCATTGTGCTCCAAGGACAACCATTGTATTAAAAATGATTCAGTCTCCACCGTGTAATAAACCCAAGACCCTTCATTGGGTGTAGTGGTAAAGTTTTTTTTTATTATATATTCACAGATTTTAATAAAATAATTTCATTTATTTTTAAATAGCAAGAAGCATTCCTATCGTAATGATGGTATTTAATTTATTTATTAACCATTAGTAAATTTTTAAAAACTTTTTTGGATTTTAACTTATGTGATACAACTCAAAATATGACTAAATTAAATGTAATAGATATAAAAAGAAAACAGAAAAACATTTTGGAAATATTATATCAGACATGTCGTTCCTGAATTAAAAAGCTTCAACCAATAAAATTGATATTGAAGGCTTATTATAATAAATTTTAAAATTGCCTATTTAGTTTGCATTTTATATTAATCAATTTAACATTTAATAGTTAACAAATCGCCTCCCTGTACAACCATTGTCCTATGAATAGTACAGTCTCTACCATGTACTAAACCCTAGACCATTGACAGGTTGTAGTGGTACAGGCAAATCAATAGTAACAATTTTTAAAAAAATATAGTATATAATCATTTTTCAGAAAATTTGTTTTGATTGTTGGAAAAATTGTATGCTTTTGTTCTGTTTTATTCAATTATAAAAAAATAAAAAAACTGTACCACTACAATCCATGAATGGGCCTGGGGTTCAGTACATGGTAGAGAATGTACTTTTTCATGGATAACGGTTCTGCAAAGAGGTTACGTCCTAGGTCGCGCTCAACCACCAAATATTTCCCCCTTATTTTGGTTGGGTACCCTATTTTTATAACATTTTATAGAGGCTGGGCGAGCCCCAGGAGGGTCCTAGATCCTATATGGTCCATCTTCTGCTGCAAACAGACTAAATAAAAGTAACTGCCTGCAGCGGGATTTGAACCAATTTATTATCCCCACTAATGATAAGAGACAGTTAATAATTTCAATTAAACATTATTTATAATTTTACAGGAAGGTATTTTAAATATACTTCATTTCAATTTGAAATATTTTATTGAGAGTACTTAAACATATATGTATGTATTAATGTTCATTTAAGATCATTTTAAAAGAAATTCATTTTACATTACAATTTTGAACATTTAATTAACCAAAGTGTTTTTCTAATGTTTTCTAAAACATTTATTGCAAATGAAGAATAATGGAGAAGAAAAATATATTTCAGTCTAAATTACTCTCACCCTATGTATAATATATGTATATATTGTATGATTTATAAAATAAATATTTTCTTATTAAAAAAAAAATTACTATGTGGATAGCTAAAATAAATTCTATATTTAAGGGTAAATTACTGTTAAATGAGCCAATATAAATTCTGTGTTTATTTATCCATTTAACGCCTTTTTTTCTAATGTTTTCTATACCTTAATGCAAATGAAGAATAATGGAGAAGAAAATACAAAATAAATTTAAGCTTCATCTCATGCAATGTTTATAAAAAAATAAATATTTAAATAAGTCCTCAGAGGATTTGATAAATTACAAATTCAAAATTACTAAGCCATGCTTTCTATAAATATGAAGTAGCTAAATACACTAAAATACCTATCTACTTATTATTTTTACTTTTCTTATTATAGACATCTTATTAATTAATTAATAATTAAAAACTATACATTATTACTAATACTTACCTTAATACTTAGCCTAGCTTTAGAAGGCGAAGAGAACGTAATAGTGCTGCTATCTTATGTAGTTATTTTTAATTATTTCAATTAAAACTTTTTTTTTAAATTTTAACTACTGACCAGTGGTGTATTGTTGTAGCTATTGTTTTTATTTTAGTATATGTTCCTTAGGTTGTCGCTTCAAGTTGATTTATAACAAGTTTATTCATTTCATTTTTAATATTTTCCAAAAATACATGTTATCATGAGCTTTAGTATGGACAAGAAAATGTAATTGTGGGTAATGAGTAGATTTCAGTAATCATTTAATAAAGAAATAAAGTTCCAACTAACATTTCAAAGTATTAAGTTCCTGATAACTTGTATTTTTGGAAATAATAAAAAAGGAAACAATTTAAAAGTTAAAAGTTGTGACTCAACTCGAAGCGACAACCTGTGGAATAATTACCTCAAAAATGAATCAAATTAATCATATATCTTTTCAAAATCTTCATGAGCTCAGAAGATCTCACAATTATTAAAAAAAACGATATGGTAGAGGGGTGTTGGGTAAAACAAATAATTTCCAAACAAAAAATATTATTCATTCTTTTGCATCCTGCCATTTTTAAACATTATGAAGATAAATTATTATGGAGTGTAAGAAAGATATTATATTTTACATTTATATCATTATTATTATCTCCCTGATACTTCATAATATTTGTTTCTTTATCTTCATATTGCAATTTCAAAATTAACCTCCTGGGGCTCACACAGCCTCTATAAAGTGTGTACCATAAACTGGGGAGATTATGCTGGTTGAGCATAATCTGGGACAAATCATCTTTGTACAACCTTTTTACTATATACAGTACAGTCTCTACTATGTACTGAACCCTTCTTGGGTCCTAGCACAGATTTTTGTCAAAATTAAAAAAAATAAGATCATTTGCCTTAAATTTTACAATAATATTGTTGTATTCATAATCATTGTTTCTCAATTTTCAAATTAATTTTTGTAATTATACACTTAATAATGACTTTCATATATATTACTTTTGACTCGGATATATGATTTGTTTTTTCTCATATGATGACCTAAAAACATTTGTTTTTTTTTCAAAGTTAACACCAGCTAAGTTTCTGTAATATGTAGATATGTATATATAATGGCGACTATACTTGTACTACGAGTTTATTATTTATTTTTTTATCTTTGATAAAACAAGTGTCGTTCAAAAATACCTCTTCTTGTTTATGTATATATATATTTAAATAAAAATGTAAACAAATATCTAGCATGCTTAAAATACTGAATATACTTGGTTACAATTAAAACCTACTTTTAAAGAATACCTCAATAGTGCTCACCTGTCCTTCCAGTGCAGCTGTAGGAGATAACAAGTCAAGAAGGTTACTTGATAAGGAATAATGGGCGGAAATCGGATGATAAGGGGATTGAGTTGGTCAGCAGTTCATAGGAAATTCTTTATTCATCATTGAGGAAAAAGAGTTTTTCATTTATTGAAAAACAAAACAAAAACATAGCGAATGGATTTATATGTGTATTTTTTTTCGGGAAGGGTTTTTTTTTAAATATAAAACACAAACAAATAAAAGATTTCGGAACAAAATTGCCTTTATTGACTATATAATAATAATACACAAATGTCAGAAATGAAGATTAATAAAGAAAATATTTATGACTTAGTTTAATAAAAATACAACAGAAAAAGAGAAAAGAAATACATTTTTTTTTCACTTTTTTTTTTTTACATTTTTTAATCATAAAGTGAGCTTACATAGTTATGACATACGCAACTTACAAACATACAAATCGAAATGTGTAAAATAGGAACCTTCAATTTATATAAAGTAACTACCTAAAAAAATATAACAATTGTTAATAATATTAAAATGTTCACAAATTTTAAATATTATTTTTCCTTTGGGATTAGATAGATTATTCTGCACAAATGAATAAAAGATAAATACGAAACAATGGGAGTGCAGGTTAAGTTCATAAACTTTATACAAATAAGAAAAGGATTAACAGATTTTCTAATGTTGTTTTCAGAACATGTTTTAAACATAATGCACTGTGTTCGATATATATTTTTTTAATACAGAATTTAGTATTCGTCCAATCATACAATTGCAAGTCATATTATATTTATATAACTGAAGCTTTTTATTACAAAATAAACACTAATTAATCGATTAGAAAAGCTGTTACAATATTCTTAGATACGAAACAGTCTCTCTTGAGGTAACCTTAATTCACTAATGACCCTTCAAAACTTACACATCATGGCAAAAGGCGACCCTTATGGACGAAAAAGTAAACTAACATTAAAAACAAATAAAAAAAATCAGACACAAAATTACTTTTTAAGTAATAACTAACAAATTACAAAATTGATTTCTGATTTTTGTATTAGGAAATTTAAAATGGCGTAATTTGAAAACTGATGCCTGAAAATTTTAATTATAGCTTTTAATGCTAATATAATTTTCGACTATCTTCTATTGTACTAAGTCGTTACTACAATATTTTATAAAGTTTACTTATATAACTAAGAAAAGGTTTTTGCTGAGATAAATCAAAGGAACTGTTTGTTATATTAAAGCACAATTTTGTTTATTGCTTAAGATAAAAAAGCGTTTAGTAGCCGAGATTACAATAATCTAGACGAGCGAAGGGAAGTCCGCCTCATCGTCGACCCGGGGTGCCGGAGCGGTGCGATGGGCGTGCAACGGAGCTTCCAGCGGGGCGTTGTGCGGCGCGCCTTGGTACGGTCCCCTCGGAGCAAAGCGCCCGCCTCTCCCCCGGCTTCGCCGGTCGTAAAAGCGGACGTCGATCTCGATCCTCTTCTGTCGTCCAACCCGCTGTGGGTACTCTCCGTACTCGTATTCCTCATCATCCTCTTCATCTGTATCCTTCTTAGCCAGGACGACCATGTCCTTCCAACGCGTCAGATCTTCACCTTCTCCAGGCTTCCGGAGGTTGTAATTCGGCTTGGGTCGTGAACTCTTCAGAGCCTTCCATTCGTCAAGCGTTAGTGATGGTTTTTCTTCACCCTCCGTAGCCACAACCACCGGCCCTTCCTCTTCCTTTGCGGGTTCAGAAGTCGTGACCTTGTCAGACAACTCGGCGGTCTGTGATCCTTCCGGAGACTTGGGCTGTTCTTGTGGGACTTGGACGTAGAAGATCTCGTCCTCTGGAGTCCCCCAGTTGAAGGAACCGCTCGACCTCCTTTTGTCCACAGGCTTGACACCGGTCTTGTCCGACCCCGAACGGCGGTCATACTCCCTCTTGCGGCCGTTGTCGAACCCTCCTCTTCCTCTCCCTCCTCCTCGAACAAACACCCTCGAAAAGCCGCGCCTTTCACCTTTTCCTTTCTCCCCGCTCTCGGATCCTGAACTTCCTTCGCCTCGAAATTCAGTAGAATCACCTGAATATCTACCGCGCTCCGAAACCTCACGATCCTGCTTAGGCCCGGATTGATTCCTGTCGTTGAAGTTCCTCTTCACCGGCGGGAATGATCTGGGTCTAACAGCATCCTTTTGTCCAGTTGTCTCCGGAGCCTGTTTCGAGTTGCTGGTCGGTTTAGATATCGACCCGTTGGGTTTTCCACTTTTCGGCTTAGGGACGGACTTTTCCACGACCTTCGCCTTCTTTTTTTCCTCCCTTTCTTTCTCCTGTTTTTTCAACAGCTCATGAGGATCGATTTCTTCTTCGCTATCATAAAGAGCGAATTTGTTCTTAGTGACACCTATCGTGTATTGATTAGGAGCCATCGTCGTGTTATATGAAACTTCTCAAGATGAACGAATTATTATTCTTTCTCAGATGCTGGGTCTTCCCTAGAAAAGAAATGCAGGAAATCATTTTAGAGTATAGAGAGTACAGGGGTTTCGCTGATTTGTTATGCATTTGACCAGGCCTTAATTCAGGTGGCAGCTTACATTGGCGCACCAAAACATGTAAAAGCTGTTAATTGTTAATAGTATTTCAAGATTCAAAAATTGACAGTCACATGATTCTTCTTGGTTAGTTGTTTGTTTTATTTTTAGCACGCCAATGGTGAGTAGCTATTGTTAGTCACTATAAATAATTGTTAATGATGGCTAAAAACCAAATAAACACTGTACTAATGAAAATGGATGACTATGACATCGTTCTTGAGTTAGGATTGGAGGGGGGCGATAAAATACGGGGGGGGGGGGTACTTACTAAAATATTCATGCCCAATGTGCGTACTTCTCGCCGGCGGCATGCTCTCTGCTCCGGGCGATACAATATGCACGACCCTAGAGAAATCCTTGCAAGTGTTTTGCCTTCCCTGTTGGGGTTCCTCTAGCAATCTCCAGAGTGTAGGTTCTCGGGCCGATAAAAAGAGTTTGGGGGATATATCTATCGAAGGTAATTAGATTTGGTTTTTGTTAATCTAGAAACACTAAGTTACAAGGGATAATTCGAAAAACAAGGTTACAAAGGAGATAAAATGAATTTTCCTTAGTTAAGATTGCTTTATGTTCTTAAGATTTTGTTATTAACTTCAATTGGGATACATGGCTTTTGAGCTAATTCTTGCTCGAATCAAAACCTTGCACAACCGTTTGCTTCGAAACAGATTGGCCTATAGCAAGTCCTGAGATCAAAATCATTCAGGGGTTGGAATTCATACAGGCTTTTTTATTTATATAATATATGATTTTTTTATTTATTATTATACATGAAAAAACTTTGTATATATTTTGTGTGTATAGTTTAAGATATATGTAATTTATTTTTTTAATAATTATTCATTGTCCAAATAAATATAGTTGAGGTCAAAAGAATAATTTCCTAAATAGTGATAATTTATACGTTACCGACGTTTCATCCTATATTGCAAGTCTTCTTCAGGGCTTGCAGACTTCCATACTAGTGAACTATATTACAAGCCCAGAAGAAGACTGACAATGTGGCCCGATACTTCGATTTATAAGTTGCTGTTTTTTATCTTCACTCGGATCATTTTCTTTCCAATATTTAATATCGATTTTTAGTTTATATTTAGTTCGAAGAAGACCTTCCGTCCATCTTATTATCTCTATTGCATTTTGATTTTCGCTCGTACCCTTTACTCATCTTCAAATTCCCGCGTTTTCTCTTTCAAGAGGCACTCGGATAGCCGAATACCCTCCCTGGAGACCCAGATCGGGTGGCGAACCCATCGACAGTTGCCTCCATTAGATAAGAACGGATCGCGGGACGGGATGGGGTGCGTACTGTGGGAACCCAATTCCTCACCATTTCCCTGTTCGCGTTCCCCTCAGGCCGTATCTGGGGCACCTATACACCTGCAACAACACCTATCCAGGTGCTCAGCGACACTAACAACAGGGGAACGTTTGAAAAGTTGGTATTGAGTAAAAAGTTGTTTTTTTGCTATTCAATTAAGTTCAAGACTGTTAGCAGATAACAGTCCAAAATTAAAAAAAAATAATATAAGCAGTGATGAATACTTACTCAAAAGTTTGGAATAACTGTGCTCATTTTTTTTTTAATTTTTAAACTAATTATAGCCTGAATTATTTAAAGTTCAATTATTAGCATTAGTCAGGTTTTCACCTGTACTAATATCACCCCGAACAATACTTTTCAGGTAGTTTATTTATTAATCAAAACATATAATATGATGGACTGTACCAGCTCGATAAAAAATATCAATAATTTAATTGAAATAATAATTAGTATATCGTTATATTTTTATATTTTATATTTGTATTTACATAGATTTTATTTTTATTTACTTGGCATTATTACTATGTCAAATTCAACAATACTTAGATCATTTTTACTTTCAATCGTTTCATAAAAAAAGGCATTTAACTATGGGAAATAAAATCTTGAAGGGAAAACGAAAAGTTCTATTAGCTATTATTGGTATCAACTGCCATTATATTAAACGTTTTTAGCTAAATATAATTATTTTTTCATGAAAAGAATTCTAACCTTTACACTAAATTTGGTTTTGATTCATCATCGTCAGTCTTGTGCAATACGTCACGAGCATGTTAGTGACTCGAATTCACAAGTTTACCCCCCCCCTCCCCACATAAGTCGCTAAACGCGGTTGAAGAAGTTTCCAATTTCAAAAACTTTTGCATCAGGTAGATCATGAATTAGAGGAACAGAAGTAATATAATAACACTAATAATAATTGCTGTTAACAAATTTCGTCCAAGTATTACAAAGCCATCCGTATTTTAAACTTATTAAGATTATTAACAATAAATCTTTTATAAAAATTAAACAAAATAGTCCTGAGAAATTTGTTTTTTACATATTTTAAAGTAGAAATTATTATTATTAACGCCATTTTAGGATACCAAATATATTAATATACAGGTCGGTAATCATTCCGCAGATTGTCGCTTCAAGATGAGTTACAAGTTTTAACTTTTCATTGGTTTCATTTTTAATATTTTCCAAAAATTCAAGTTATCGCGAGCTTTAGTATGGAAAAGAAAATATAGGTATGTGAAATGTGTATACTTCGGAAATCGTTTCAACAAACATTTATCATCTATACTTCGAAAAGATAGTTGAAACTAGATGAATTTATTACTAAAATCTACTCATTACCCATAATTACAGTCCCTTTTAAAATAAACAGCTAAAACTTAATGTAAATCAACTTGAAACAGATACCTATAGTTCAAATCAAAAGGGAGCTATTTGCATTTTGCTGTAACGAACCGGTTCAGCTACTGAACTGAACCTTTCTCAGGTAACGATCAAATCGGTCTAATTAACGTATACCTGGCTCGGTGAGTGAATATTCAAAGAAGCTTCCACAAGTGGCTTGTAGCATGAATTATATGCAAATCGCTGCATACTAACACCTCTTTATTTGCATATTTCTCTCAGCCTATCTCCGAGGGCCCGCCATTGAAGCTCGCAAACTGGGGTAAGGCACCCATGTTAGAAAAAAAAATAAATGAAGACGAAAAAAAAGTGCTGAAGCCGGCGGCCATTTTGAAGGGGGGATGTTGTGCAAGATCTACACGACCAGATCTTCAAGCTGTTTCGTTTTGTATAACATTTTTTTTTTGGTAGGGGGCTTGTACTTAAGTAAGGGGCGGGCTTTTTCGATTTCGATAAGAGCAATGATAACGTCGAGGCATCGATTTAAAACATTTACGAAGTGAAAATGTTTAAAATCTTTACGTCCGCAACATGCTCGAGATTGGCGACATCAAGCTGTCTATGAATGAGTTATACTATGTGCAATTGATACTAATAACTGGTTCAACTTTTCGTTTCTCCTAAAAGATTTTATTAATAATAATTAAATGTCTTGTTTTATGAAAAGATTGAAAGTACAAATGATCTAAGTATTGTTGAACTTAACGATGATATTAATGCTAAAAATGAAAATAAAATTGAAAAATACTAATTTCAAATTCAATTAAATTATTTACATATTGTATTAAGCTTGTGCAGCCAACCATATGCTTTGATTAATATAATTATTGGTCGCAGTGTCAATATATGTGAAAAAAACAATCCAATGTTCATAACTTATACTTACGAATTGATAATGGATTTAGAAATTCAAATACTTATTAGAAAATGTTGAATTGAAATCAACCAATTTTGTATTGGCAGACAATTTCCTCCGTATTTCTCATGCTTTTAGTCTGGTTCGGAAGTTTCGGAAGCAAAAAGCATTGCTTCACCAAGCTTGCGACAAATGTATAAAAGTCAATTTTTGAAATTCGAAGTTTTTTTCCCTCTAATATCTATATCATCTTCGTTTCCACGAACATCTTAATGTTATTCATTTCCTGCCACACTTCTTTACCCGTTTATATAAAAGTTATTCAATTTATTTGTTGTTGTTTATTCATTTTGTTCGGTGATAGATTTGTGTATCCATGGCAACCTTCTGTTCAAGCCATTTGATGTATTATTGTAACCTTCTATGTTATGTTATCCTTTATCATTCTTATAGATATCAGTTAAATACAGTTTAGTTTCATAAAACCATAATGTGGCTTGTTTCTGATCCCGATACATCATAACTTAGATCGATATATTTAAGATTGCCTTCATTTTTATAGTTTCCATTCGATAGTGCCGAATCATTCGCAAGCCCAGCCGTGGAAGGTTCATTGTACTTAGTTTAATTAATTAAGTTCTTAATTAAAAGTTAATTAATCAAGTCCTTAATTAACATTAAGCTCATAAGAATTTAAAAAAAGTTGAACAATTATTCTGAAATCGATATTTTCGAAATGATAACGCTACCCTTGGAGACGGTAATGCGGGGCAGAGGGATGGTAATGTAAGCGATGTATCGATACATCGAGTCACAAAGGAACTCCCCTTCAACGTACCTCGACCACGACCTTTCCCAGCCTCTACCGAACCCTAACCTGTCTGCTTCAAGCCCAGACATGATTTTTTGCCTTGTCTCGAAGCGCGCGTGCTACGGCACCGCAGACTTCCTAGTCGTAGTCATTAGTCAACGCATTCCTTCCTCACTGATATCTCCATTATATCGATGGAAATATTAAATCGATACTGCGGTGGGGAACGAATCGATCTAATTGTACAATAATATACCTGTTGAATCACGAAAGCCCTAACCGAAACTCTCTACTATTTTTATCTCCTCCACCTTTTAATGTAACATAGCCAATAACGTCCGAATTAACAGCGACATGATTTTTTCTCCTTTTATATTTATAGATTAATATTGCATCAAGGAGCGGAGTAATTCAGTTGTAGAGCGCTAAATTACCGTGCCGAAGACCCAGAGTTCAAATCCGGCAATGAAAGAATATTTATTTAATCTTTTAATAGCTAGGGATAGACCCTTTGGGATCCGGAGAACTTTCTGAGGATCACCGAGCCTCTAAAAGTTGATACACTTTATTGGGGAAAAACTTGGCAATTGAACGTTATGACAAATCACCTCCCTGCACAACCGTTGTCCAAGAATCAGTACAGTCTCCATCAAGTACTGAACACAAGGCCCTTAATGGGTTGTAGTGAAACAAAGAGTCGAAGGAGTGAGTACCTAGTGCAACGGGAGATGATGAGACTAAGATAGTGTGACAGGTGATGTGGTTAGAACAGGTGTCGTTCCTGATAACAGTCTTCTTGTCACAAAGCCCTATATACATCATGTGTGTGTATATATATACATACTATATACCTATATGTACCAATACGTTACATAGGTATCAAGGTACCTACTAAACGTCCATCATTACCAGATTGGAGCTGGCAGATGCCTTAGTATTCAGCTGCGCCTGAAAACACCGCGCGGAACATATGTTGCCCAGTTGATGCTCAATGATCTCTGATTACCCGCAGGATCCTAACACTAACACCGATTCTCTGACAAAACCTGGGACTTAATGGGCGATGAAATTTCAGCGATTTTGCGGAGAAAGCGATGGCAGCTTGCCACGTCCTCCCGCAGATGTCGCTAATAAATTAGCTGTTACATTTCCGTTAGCGAAAAATAATGAGGGAGTTAGTCCTGGATGGTAGATATAGTGTTTGTTAAATTTTATTCTTTAATATTAACACTGAAAGCGCCATTTTAGTATGGATAAATGAGCTGTTATATTTGAAAATGGTCACTGAAAATAAAGTTCAGTCCAGAAAGTTTGTTAAAGTTTAAATTTGAATTATATTACTGATGTGCCTCCTAAATCCCAGCCTTAAAAAATTTATGTTAGAATGACTATTTTTTAAATAACAGAAATCGGAAAAAAGTCACGTTAGTTACTGTAACGGGTGTAATTTTTGTTTTAAGTGACCCAGTTATTTAATGGATTAACTTATTTTAAAGGGGGCGACCTGTGGTCTAGTGGTTAGCGTAACAATCTACTAAGCCCAAGATCGCGGGTTCGTAGCTAGGTGGCCTTAGAATTTTTTAAAGGGAGTAAAAAATCCTTAGTTACGCCGTTCTTCGGAAGGAACGTTAAAAGTGACACAGGTCCATTATTTCATATTCGCGATATCTTGAAGATAACACTTAAATTACATTGTATACACAAATACATTTGTGCCTCCCTTACTCCCACCCTAGAAAAAAATAGGTTAGAATGATTTTTAAAAAAAAAATCGCAAAAAAGTCACGTTAGTTACTGTAACAGCTGTGATTTTATTTTTTTATATAAGACCCAGTAACATATTAGATTAACATCACTAAAATAGAGCCAAAAACTCAAAAAGAAACACTATTATTTATTATAATGCAATTGGGAAAAACCACAATGCAAAGCCTTATGTTTCAAAAATACACCCACTTACCAGTCGACGTTTCGCCTATTCAGGCATTATCAAGACACAAAAACAAAAAAGGGTTATGTGAATCACATCTCGAAGAAATAAAGTTGTATGTTGAACGTCTTGGTGGTGGGGTGCTGTCTCATGTTTGGGCTGTTGATTGTTGGGATGTATTGCACCTTTTTCTTCGAGATGTGATTCACATAATCCTTTTTTGTTTTTGTGTCTTGATAATGCCTGAATAGGCGAAACGTCGACTGGTAAGTGGGTGTATTTTTGAAACATAAGGCTTTGCATTGTGGTTTTTCCCAATTGCATTATAATATTAGATTAACTTTAACTTATTTTAAAGCATTCACAACTTACAATGTACTGCTGTTATGGTAATATGGTCTGTTATATTTGAAAGTGACATAGGTCCATTATTTCATATTCGCGATATCTAGAAGTTAACTCTTGAATTACACAAGTAATTGGGGGCCTCCCTTACGCCCAGCCTTAAAAAATGGAGGTTACAAAGACATTTAAAATGATTACCGAAATATACACATTACCCATAACTAGACTTTTCATACTAAAGCTCGCGATAATTTGTAGCTCTGGAAATATTAAAAACGAAACGAAACAGTTAAAAACTTGTAACTCCACTGGAAGCGACAACCTGCGGAACAGATACCGTATTTTATTAATTTAGAAATCAAGAAATGCTTGTATTTCTATGATATTTTATAGTATTTAAATTTTTGACTGGAAAACATGTTTCTTCGACTTTGTTCTAGACCTTTGAGCGAACTTTTTAGCAGATATATATTTGGCAGTATATATTTGTATATACTCTTAGGACGAGTTAGCTATTATACATGCTCTTTTAGAGCCCCTAAATCGTAGCCAGGCTTGAGAGTGGTTGCTGTTCCGAAAGAAGATGAGGGGGTGCGGGGCCCCTCTTCCAAATCTACCGGTCCTCCGTGAACCAGTCCCCCCAGCTACAGGTCCGCCCTGGTCTCCTATTCATTCCTTCCACGGAGGGAAGGCAGAAAAAACAAGGGGAGGACTCGGTGAAGATGGGGAGGATCCGGGGCTTCAGGAAGGAGGGCAATTAGAGGAACGACAATGAGGGTGGTGATTGCTGCTGGGCACGTACCAAGGACATCTTGGCGAGGTCCTGCGGAGGTGGGGGACGAATCGGGAGGACACGAATGTCCTTAATGAATTTATTGGAACTGTATGTTTAGGGGTGGGGAGGGGTCAGCTACACAATCCTGTTTTGATACACTTCAAAGGGTCCAAGGAAAGATTAATGATTAAGAACTATATTTACTAATTATATTTATATATATAGAAGATATAATATCTATAATAATAATAACACGGCTTATTAATACATATATAATAATAATAACTAAATTAATACATATAATTAAGAACTTTGCATTTTTTTAAAGTGGAAACTTCTTTAGCGTTCAGCGACTTAAGGGTTCGCATCACCATCATGTTTAACGCTCAAGACTCAAGACACCCAAAGTGCAGGAGTTATACACAATTTGTTTTAATAAAAAAAAATTTATTTATAGTCATTACCTATTCCGTATTAAAATAAATGTACGTAAAACTACAACCCAAGGGAGATCAGCACTTTTTAGAGAGACCTTACTGTTTCTAAGCAAACGGTTGTGCAAGGAGGTGATCTTTCTCATGTTCAACTCAATCACCAAGATTTATAAATTATCTGCAAAATAATAAAAAATGCTCTCAGTTATCATAGAACTACAATGATAAGTTAGTAGCAGAGTCCATTACAACGATAAGTTAGTAACAGAGTCCATTACAACGATAAGTTAGTAACAGAGTCCATTACAACGATAGAAGAACTCAAAATTTGATTTGGCATATTATTTTGCTTCAATGATGAAATCCATATAATGGCATCCAGTGCAGCAAGTCCTATCTTATCTTGCTAAGTACGTATACATTGGCGCTATCTGCGGTAAGATAGCGTAACGTTATTTTATTTAATCTACACTTTTCTTATCAATTCACTTTTACTTTTTCTTATTCAAACATTCAATGAGCATAAAATGCCTAAATGGATTGGTTAAGAAATTTCTTCTTAATTTATTTTCACATTTATCTATTGAGTATTACTTTTAATATTTACGTAAGTAGACAAAAACAAATCGACAAAACAATATGGCTGACAATTTCATAGAATGAAGTCTGGTTTTCTGAACCTCTTGTACTTGTTTTCTGTTACATACTAGAGCACTGTCCATCCAACAAAAAAAAATATATAAATTGTCATATTCTAACAAGCTAATTACGGATTAAATTAATTTTTTAAAACACTTTTCTTTATATTGCGAAATGCCCACGTGCATAAGTAGCAGCCCCCTTTAATAACGAAGTACCATGAGACAAGCGTTAAAAGCGTACACACGATCGTGCCCTTAAACTGCACTCCAAGTACAATGGCTTTTGAGGACAACAAAGTCTCTACTTGTTTCTTTTATATGTCTCCTCTTTGTCTAAGCCTGCTTTACTACTTGAGAAGGCCTGTATGGGTTTAGATTCTTCGTCCATTGAAGACAATGGCAGATCGTATTAAGGCCTATTAATAACGAAGTGACAAATCACCTCCTTACACAACCGTTGTCTGAGAAACTGTACAGTCTCTATCTTGTCCTGAATGAGAAAGAAAGAGAGGAATGTTATACCTTGACTTGGCAGTTAAAAACCTCATATTTCAGTTTTTTTTACAAGATGAAATAGATTTTCTTATATAGCTATTGCATTTTATAATTATAATATTTAAATAATTTCCTTAGATCATTCTGATTCTACTATTTGTTTATAGGTTGAAGGCGGTGTTTCGAATCGAATTCTACTCAGTGAGTAATTTTTTAATTGAGTAACATTTTTTATTTTTATCAAAGTCGTATTTCTATTCTGTTTAAACTTAAAGATTTATGGGAATAATAACACAAGCTAAAATAATATTTTTTTCTATTTTGAAGAGAAAAGATTCGTCCTGGCCGGGATTCGAACCCGGGTCTTCCGCATCTCTAGCGCGGCACTCTCCCAACTGAGCTGCCAGGGCTCGTAACCAGGCCAGACAAATCCTTTCTCTTCACCGATCCTATATACCCAGTTCTCGCAGAAAAAAAAATAAAGTAATGTTCAATGTACATTCGTCCCCATATATACCTACATCGAAAAATTGCGAGAAGTGGGTATATAGGATCGGTGAAGAGAAAGGATCTGCCTGGCCTGGTTACGAGCCCTGGTAGCTCAGTTGGGAGAGTGCCGCGCTAGAGATGCGGTGTTCGAATACCGGCCAGAAAGAATCTTTCCTCTTCAAAATAAAAATAAAAATAAATAAAAACTATCAAATAAAAATTAATAAAATATAATTTATAAATATGAAATTAAAAAAATTTCAAGATTTAAAACATTTTCTAATGTTCAATAAATTAATGTTAGAGAAGAATTGGTTGACTGTAACTTCTAATGTAAGGAAGAAATAGTTGGGGGTGCAGTCAATAAAAACACCTTAATAAGTGTAACTTATTTATTGTGTGCCGACGTTTCGGTTGATCGTTGTCTCTATCTTGTCCTGAATGAGAAAGAGAGAGAGGAATGTTATACCTTGAATTGGCAGTTAAAAACCTCTTATTTCAGTTTTTTTTTTACAAGACGATCGTTCGGGTTGATCGTTCACGCCGCCGCTTGCTATATTTGCCCTGAAGATGGCGTACATTGTAGGCCGAAACGTCGGCACACAATAAATAAGTTACACTTATTAAGGTGTTTTTATTGACTGCACCCCCAACTATTTCTTCCTTATATTCAATAAATTAACATCATCACAATGGAAATATTTTGCTTTACTTATGTTCAAATATTTTCTTGAACTCAGGGAACTTTCAAATATATAGATTTATTTTGAGATATGACATTGTTCTTCTGAAGGAGCGATATATATATATATAAATCAAATTAATACGAAATTACTACCTTATTAGTACAATCGCCCACTTTGTAGAGACTGGGTGAGCCCCAGGAAGGTCCTGGATTACACAGGATCCATCTCCTGCCGCTAACAGATTAAATAAAAGTCGTGCCATCAACAGGATTTTAATCATGGCAACTCAGCGCTCTAGCACTTTGCTACCCCGCCTCCCTGCCCCTCTATTATATAAACACAAACATTTTTGTGACTATTTTATCGACTTAGCCTTGCAATCCCCCCCACTCCTGGGTGTATTAAATCTATACTTACGACGCTTTATAATGACCGTACAGAATTAATGAGTAGCTATCGACCAACTGAGTAGCGAATAGAATCGATTCATTGAAGAGAAAGGTGTAACTAATCGGATTTCAGCGGCTTTTATAAGGCCACCGAGAGGGTCTTGAGGTAATCGATACATACAATCTCGATATATCAATATCTTCAAGTTCTGACTAATTACATGGTTCCGCGGGAAACAGCAGCCTGCTACGAGAAGTAATTGACGGAAGAACTAGGTTATCGGGGACAAGGACTTCGTTATCGATATGCTGATAACATCACCTCCTTCCGACCTCGAGTAACGTGTTTTTGCAAAGGACACGAAGGACTGTTTTTTTTTTGTCCTCTTTATCATGGGCCGAGGAATCAGCCAACCGTTGAGAAATAAAATTCAAAAAACTTAAATAGCTAGTTATGAGGACTGCCGACAGCAGTGAACACTCAAAAATTCGAAACAACTTTTTAAAACTTATTTTTTAAGTCATTTATAGTCTCAATTATTTAAATTTCAAATATGTAAATTTAAATTTTCAAAATTAGTCTAGTTTTCACATATACTAACATTCTCAAAAATAACTGTATACATTTTCAAGTAGTTTCTTTACTAGATTATGATCGACTGTACACTCAAAATACAAAATACAAAACAAAATAATAATTATTTAATTGAATAATAATTAGTTTATAGTTATTATCTATTTTTATTTACATAGACATTATTTTCATTTTTAGCATCATCATCGTCATTAAGTTCAACAATACTTTCAATAATTTCATAATACAAGACATTAAACAATAACAAATAAAATCTTTCGCGGGAAAACAAAAGTTGAACTAGTTATTGATTTTTTAAGTTATTAGTATCAATTGTACAACTATTTTCACAACAACTTATTTCAATCGAATTCTAACCTTTAAAAATTTTCGAAATTCAGAATTCAAATTAATTTGTAAATTAGGAATATAGCCGTTGGTGAAAGCTAAGTTTAAATTAAATTTCCATTACTATATATTGCATCATTATATGACCAAGGGCACAACCAACCCCTGGGATACCCATAATTGAAGGGAAAACCAAGCGTTTTAGCCTATAGGAGAAACCATTGGCACAACCAATGGCTTAGAAGCAAAGGTGGTTCTTTTGATATCTTTATATTTATATATATATATCATGAGCACCACCCAAACCCAAACCCGCCAGATCACTCTTAAAGTAATCCTCCCACCTACACCTCACTACTACCCCTCAGACACTTCCCAGTCGGTACAGCGCCTATTAACATCTTAGGAATTTGTTCGTTACTAACAGCAACACCTTATTTTCGAATACCTGAAGACATTCATCCTTCAGCGTTAGCGGCCAAGTTTCACATCCGTAGAGATGAGATGGAAGGATGATGGTTTTATAAATTTTTATTTTTAGATTTCGGGACCTAATAATAACAAGCATTTCCCGAATTTAAACGCGCTTTTATTTCCTCTTGAATTTCGTTTTTTCTCGTTACCATAGAGGACCCTAAGGACTTAAACATCTCCACATGTTCGGGCTTATTCCCTCCTACAAGAATATTACTAAAATTTTAGAAATATTATTACTAAAATTTACCCCCTTTTCTGCTACTAACAATATAATTAGTCTTATCCGAATTTATTTACAGCCCTATTTCCTTACCTGTATTCATTAACGTGGAGTTGATAAAATACCACTGATAGTCATGGATGTATATACATAGCACCACAACGAATGACGTTCGAAAATAAAGTAATCTTATCATTGCCTACACAAAACTGAATGCCAAGGTCGAGCCAGTAATATCGCCAGTATCTATGGATGTATCAACAATGTTATCAAATCTATCGATATCTCTAATCATGTCAGAGATTGTGCTCATATTCAAAAATGATTAGTATAGATTGAATGAATAAACATTGGGAAAATCATTGTGCTTTTTAGTTTTAGTAATTTTTAAAAATATAGCAATAGAAATTCTGATAGCACTATTATTTATAATTATAAGTTATAAACAAAACTTAAATATTTAACTAAAGTTTAGAAAGAGACATATTTGATTTTATCTATATTATATATATATATATATATATATATATATATATATATATATATATATATATATATATATATATATATGTAAAAGACGTACACTAACAGTCTTTCATTTGAGTGCTAGTGATACGGTTGCCATGGTAACAGCTGTTATTCCTATTTGGAACCGGGGAGGTTATTCCTATTTGTGTGCTGTTATTTAGTTAAAAGACATGTATTTACACTTATTGCTGCTTGTATATGTAAAATTGTAAATAAAGCTTGGTGATTAGAAAAAAAAAAAAGTTAAAAGAAAACAGTAATACAAAAGGTTTGTGAAATGTTAACTTTAAATGTTTTTACAGGTAAGACTGTATAGAATAATGAGGTTTTAAATTTTTACAGAGAGAAACTCAGTTTAGTTTTATTTCGACACCCACTAAAGTCAGTATTTGAATCAATCAACATTATATATATTTGATTCAAAACCCCCGTCTGTACCTATCGGCGGACCAAACCCCCATTTTACAAATTAAACAACTGTTAATTTATTTGTATTACAACATATAAAATTTTAAATTTTGGTACGAATTTACTGCTTGCTAAACTTAAGCAGTAGTATTTTCTACACTCTATTTATTGATCCTAATAAAATATGACTCTCACTACTCATTTTAAGATATTAAGTATTTTTAATTTTTAATAAAATTTAAATAAACAACTGTATAAATGAGCTACTAATAAGAATTAGCTTGTTTTATTTTTTAAATAAAAAAAAATGAGTAGTACCACTAGATAGTATTTCTACGTGCCTCTTTCTATGTCATTATGTATCATTAATTATATGTACTTATTGCATTATCTTAATACAGTTTTAAATTTCAATAAATATCTATATATTTTTTAAATGAAAACAATGGTATATTTTTTATTATCGGATTAAGGGAGCCAGGAAAATTGGGTTTCTGATTTGCCAATTGTTAAAAATATTAACAATTTAACTGGTCGATAACGACAAAAGACTAAGCAAAGAGTAGCTTCACGATCCGTTGGCAGTTAACGTATATAAATTGATTATTATTTCATTTCATAGTTTCATCTATTTCTTTTTTAATACATTTTAGTTATTAACATATATAGTTATTTATAAAATTTATAAAAAATTAAAACTATACGAATTTATTTTAACTATATTTAAAAAACTAACCATGTAAAACCGTTTATTACCCTTAAAAGTTTGACTCACTATGCAGGTTATAATGCTTTCAGATAAAGGGTTTTCATAAATATTATAAATTAATAATATTCGAAACTTTAATCATTTTTAATAGTATACATAAATATAAAAAATTCTTAACAGCACGAAGGTTCGATGCCGACAGCACTCATCGAAGTTTACGTATGCTTTCTTACGGTAGAAATTCCTACGACCGCCCACAACGCCTAGGTCTATATAATTAATAATATTTTTATGATAACTAATATATAAAAAATATAATAAAATGTGTTTTTATTATAATAATAGCCTTACCTTTAAGAATGAGAAGAGCTACAGACAGCGAGAGCTGCCCCACTACCACAATCAGTTGAGAAGGATCAAGAATCCTTGAACTTTGCATTCATAATACAATACATTATAACTTCCCAGGACATCTTTAAATATTCCTTTAATAATACCGTGCCGTTATATATAATATTCAGGTACGGTGCGCGAACCCATTTTTAAAAAATATATATATACATTATTAAAATTATTAAATATAACGAAATTTCTTAATTTTTTTTTTATTTTTACTTAAAGCGATTTAAATTAAATGATTTTTTCTCCTGTTTTTACTATAATTTTAACATATAACATATAACAAGTGAAAAGTATATAGATTTAACTGTGCATTTATTTTTTAACTTAAAACAATATGCCAAAGTTGTTAGTTTGACTTTTCACTGCAGACAACGCACCCAAATTTCAGTCATATTCGCTCTGAAGGTGGCTTACATCGTTGGCACAATTAAAAAAATTTAAATTTTTACTTATTTTGAATTATCTCTGGCTGCACCCCCTGACCAATATATTCCATCGTTAGAATCGTCCAGTCAACTATTTACTTTATAGTTTAGTGGTTTTAGAATATATGTAAAGAACACATTAAAGAACATTAAAGACATATGCGAGGTTACAGTTTTAATGTAAGGTTATAAATTGTTTAAATAATATTGTGAGTTGAGTAGACTACAACTAATCTGAAAGATATAAAGAAACAGGACATGAAGGTTTTAAATGCTGTTTCTTTTGTGTTTTTCAGTTGAGTGAATGTTTTGTTGGGAATTATTGTAATTATTTAAGACTTGTAAATACTATATGTATTGTAAATAAATCTTTTGTTTTTTCGGAGAGACACAATTCTGTCTTTATTTCCTTATCAAACGGCATCAAAATCTTGTATATAAATACTACGAGGAGGTTTATTTATAATGTGGTATTGTAGCGAGGAGCAGGCTATATATAGAGATGGTGTGGAACAACCGGTAGTAACTGAGAATCTAGGACACGACCATTCTCAGCAAAGTCCTTGAGTGAACATTCTCGCCAGGTAGGGAAGTCTTTAAGGACAATTTTAGCGATTTATAAGGACAACAGGTGAATAAACTCAATTCTCGAAACAATTGTTTAGGATTATTCAATAAATTCGACGAATAATACACGTGTATATTGATTTGAATGCAATATTTCACCGTAATTTATCTGATCTCTTTTATATGTGTCATAATAGAGACTGAACTGTTGTAATTTTGGAATATATATATATACATTCAGTTTTCTTTAATAATAAATTCTATGATTAAATAAAATAAATATTCCGAAAAATAAAGGTGTACCACTACAACCCGTGAACGGGTCTGTGGTTCAGTACATGGTAGAGACTGTAATGTTTCATGAACAACGTCTGTGCAGGGAGGTTATTTGTCCTAGATCACGCTCAATCACCAGATTTATTCCCCTTATTTTGGGTACCCACTTTATAGAGACTTGGTTAGCCCCAGGAGGGTCCTAGATCCCAAAGGATCAATTACAGCTGCTAACAGACTAAATAAAAGTCTTGCCAGCAGTGGGATTCGAACGAGGATTTTCGACATGGCATTTTAGTGCTGTAAAAAAATAATAGATATAGAATTTTTTTTTAATAATAGATCTAATATGATACTAATAGTTTTAATTTACTTGTTGTAAATATCAATAAATTAATCAAAAAAAAAATAGTTTTAACATGTACGAACCAACAAGTTACTTTAAATTCGTCAGGAGTATACAAAAAAAAAGGCATGTACCACCTCACCTTACTGAAGGATCTTGTTTCATGTTAAGGAATATTCTTTTTCCAAGCAAACGGTTGTGCAAGGAAGCGATTTACTAGAAATCTCAACTAAACATAACTACCAGCGGTTTTTTTCTACTAAAGGGTACCCATATTATGGATGATGGATGAGCCGTGGTAGGATATTTATGTTGATTTATTATTCAAATCATAAATAGTTAACACAAAGCATTATTTAGTTGAAAATATAAGATTGTTGTGAGGCGTGAATGGACAAAATATTGGAACAAGAGTTTAGAAAGTCACATTAGGGGAGATGGTATGGTAAGCTCTTGAGGCCCGAGAACTACCTGCTTCTTAACTTGAGACCTTTTTTTTACAGTTCTCTCTGTTCGTTCCTTTCCACTTAGAGCAGGTAGCTTTCCAACTTCAAATGTCAGTACAATATTTATTAGTTATATTCTTCAATAATATTTTAAGTGTTGTTTTTTTTTAAATAAACAGTAAGATATTGCTAAAAATTTCTGTATCAATAATATTCAATTTTCGTCTTTTTCGTTGCTCATTTCTTTAAAAATTATTGTTTTGTTTTTTGTATTATATTATGGTCAATTTTAGGGAATATTTTACTTAAATTTTATTTTTAAAATTCGCGTAAAAATATTGATATTTTTTATTCGTGCCTTGTTATAGCTTAAGAAAAGTTATAAATGCAACTTAATTTTTTTACAAAGAACAAACAACTACGTACTTTTCTTAAGCAATGTAATTTAGTCACATTCATATAATTATTAAAAAAATAATAACAATCGATGAAGGGTTTATTATTACCATAAATACATTTACTAATTCAACAACAGAAATTATTAACACCAGCTTCCCAATTTTACGTTATACACTATATTATATTAAATCAGCACTTGTTTCTAACGTTAGTGCAAGGAGGAAATTCGACCGAGTTTAGGGTTAACCCACAATTAAAGAGTATTCCTTTCTTAGAGACCATAGGCGGTCTCGTAGATCTAGAGATTAGCAGTATTGAGCTACACCACCAAGACCAACTCAAAATAGTAATTAATTCATTAATTAAGGCAGGAGAATAAACTCTGTTATCATTCGCGTATCGATCCAGTAAGATCTGCAGACCCTATTTTGGCTCACCCGGTGTCGATAAAGGTTCTCTTAATTGGAAGAAAAAAAATTGGGACCTTTAGGTTAATAGGAAGTGTCCTTACATTCTTAGCAACCTTTTTTTTTTTTTTTTTTTTTTTTTTTTAATAAGGACCAACCGTTTTCGAGATAAAAAATAAATACATACGGCGCAAAAATGAATAGGGATATTGTTAATTTTGTAGTATATAAATTACCTAGCATTTATATTATATATTTAATACCTAAATTAATATTTAATGCACTACAATTTCTAATAGATGCTAATGATTTTTAAAATAAAAATAATATTAAAATGCTAGGCAAAGTAAATATTTATAAAAAAATATTAACATTTTGCCTTCACTACTATTTTATAATATTTTCATTGTGTTTATTTAATGACTAGCTTATCCCCGCGGCACATACCCCCGTGCCCCCACATAAATCTGCCCTATATTACTGTAGTTTTGGCGTGAAAGAGAGACAAACATACAAACTTTCACATTTATAATATTAGTAAGATTTGTAGGATATCAAAACAAATAGTTACTCTCATGTTCTTTCTGTTATTTTAACAAGTATGATCATGTGATTTGCCTTTAATTATGTACTATAATGGATTCTCCACAGTACCTAAAACTGTAGGGGGCCGTGCGCCCTCCCCCCATAAATCCGAGCTTGCTATAGCCTATGTGTTATTCTGATGAATAAACTATATTACTGTAAAGTTTCATCCAAATCCGCTCAGTAGTTTTTGCATGAAAGAGAGACAAACTTTCACATTTATAATATTAGTAAGATTAAATTAGACTTGATTATTATAAAAGCAATAAAAAAATCGTGAGGTTAATTTTCCGCCTACAATCCTCCCTTCGTATTAAGGCTTGTTAAACGCTATGTAATGTAATGCTTTTCGATACCAAAATCGATCGACACATATCCCTCTAAATCCTCCCCCCCCCCTTACTAACGATAATGAAATTACAGAAACAGTTTAAGCGTTGCGGACGATTGCGCGGACACACCCCTACAGCTGGCTCTTCTTTCGTGTCATTAATACGCTCCAATGGAGTGGTTTTTTCGGATCGCGAGTTCCTTTCTTCTGCCGGACATATGATGATAGCAGCTACTGTGTTCTGTGCCAGAACTGTCAGTCAGTTGGAGTATAATGGTTTATCCAAAGTGGTGTGAATCACTTTCATCCTATTGTAGGTGCATCAGCTAAACGGATTTGAATTCATATCTGTCACTGGTTAGGGGTCACTGAAATTCTGATGTATTGCTAGGAAAATATTCGAAAAAAAAAAACTTCTTCGCATCTCTGAAGTAGCATACTTAGGCCCGGATTTGAGTCTAATTGTAGCAGATAAATAACCTACTGGGTTTCACCTAGCTCCTATCGAAAAAAAAAAATGGTACTAGTATGTTTAAGGGCTTGCTGACATCAGCGCGCTCAGGTGTCACATTTCTTAACCATCTCCTACTGTTATAGTAACCTTTCTATTGTTTTCTTATTGTTTATGTGAAGTTGAACGTGAATGTGTTTTTGATTATTTTCTTCAAATATGACTTGGAATTTGAAGAAGATTTTTCGGACGGTGAACGATGAAAAATCAGCTGTTAGATTTCTTCAGGAGCGGAATGTTATTCCCCAGAAAATGCGTTGTGGAAATGGACATAATATTAAACTGCAAGTGGGGAATAAAATTAGATGGAGATGCCAGAAAAAAAGGATGCAACAAGACCCTGGGTATTCGAGTAAATACGTGGTTGAAGTATAGTACATTACTTTTGGAGACTATTGTCCATTTTATATAACGAAGTTAGAGGGAAGAGGAGTTTGATGCAATTTTTGAAGATATTTTTGCCCCGCCAAATCTTTTCTCATTAAAATAAAAACATTTAAAAATTAAAAAAAATATCATATTTTAGTTACAAATTGTTATTTAATGAATATTGCTTGTAATAAATGTTTTATTATTTCTAGTTTAATTTTGTCTGCATGTTTCTCATTTATTTCATTTCCTATAAATCTGTTGTATCATAATGAAAGGCAATGCCTATTTAAAATTCATGCATAACCTGACAAGGTCCAAATAGTTGATGTAAGTGACACCTGAGCGCGCTGATGTCAGCAGGCCCTTAAACATACTAGTACCAAAAAAATTGTTGATCGTCCAAATTATATTCTTGCATGCCTGTTTTCTTAGAAACAGAACATTTTCTACCATGTGCTGATTTGTTGTGTATTCATTAAACATCATTCTATGCTACTATGACTATTCGGACGATGATACAATTAAATATCCAGGTCTAATTATGATAGGAATCTTTAAGAAGTACCCTACATAGTTCAGGATCGTAAACCCATTTTACGTCCTTTCCGAAAGACGACATTACTAACCACTAGACCACAGTCGACCCTCCCATGTTCTGAGCCCGATACCTTATTATATCTCTCACTATAATAATAATAATAAATTAATATTATTCTACTGAAGGTACCCTAACCGCAGCAGGTTGAGATAGGCGATGCTCACGGATACCCGGCGATCAGCTGATCCTTCACGCTACGCGAGCCGAGAGCAAATTACACGTCTCAGTTAATTATAACAATCCAGGAGGTTACGGCTGCTTACACCGCGCTCTATAATGGATATCTGGGAACTAGGCTACGCTATCTAATTCTCCTGTATCTTCGGCGAAACATGATAACATTATTCAGGTATATTATGTAAATAATAACTTGAAACATGTATACAAAAAACGTTCATTTATTTATAACGTAATGTATTCGTGTATAAAATGTTGATAGAATCAAACACTAAATGTATTGTGTAGAAATAAAAACTAAACTGAGTTTATCTGTAAAATAAGAAACGACATTTAAAGCTAATATTTCATAGACTATATACAAAACCATTGTTTTTAAACTGTAAGAAAAACACACACAAATCAGAATAACCTCCCCGATTTTTATCTCACAGCTGTTACCATAGTAACCGTATAATTCAGGTGAAAGAGGTTTGGTGTGCGTCTGTTACATGCATAAATATAATTTTCATTAATTAATAGAAAAAAAAGAAATTATTAACCGCAAAATGAATTGTTATTGATCGTTCGTTTAATGTCACTTTATGGCTAATCGGACGTTGCTACAGTTGGAATCTTAATTTCTCTCTATCCAGGTATGATTAATATACGGATGCTTAATGAGTACCTGACATTGTACAGGCTCGGGACTCCGTTTAACGTCCCTTCCGAAGGACGGCGTAACTAAGCTGCTGGGCAGCAAACCCACAACCTTTGACATAGTAGGTTAAGTCAACCACTACACCATAGCTGACCTCTTTATCGTTATTTATTAATTATGTGTATTAGTTGTTGGCTTTTGTATGTCATTTCTGTTTCATTCTAAGGCTAATTTTTTAAGGGTATCATATAAATATTTATTTGATAGAGGTTGTCCAAGGAGTGAAAAAATATTAAACCGTGTTACTTTGTAGGTATTGAAAGTTGAATATGCCTACATGAATTACATGAAATTATTAAACATTTGAGACCATTAAACAAAAGTGCAACTCCCTTGCCTAATTTAGATCCGGAAGATTGTTAAAAATATTTGTTATATGGAGAATATTATATTTTTTTTTATTTACAAAAGATGAGTGTAATATACGCGGTATCTAATAAACATGGGTGTTATCATGTAATATGTCTTTAGTAGAATAATTTTTGCCATGTAGACTTCATGCTCCGCGGACTGTAATAAAAATGTACACAATTACTACAGTACTTTTCAACGTCCTTAATTAGGATTATTCGATCGTTTTTATTCATTAAATAACGCATGTTCTTATTAAATATCTGATGATGATGCGTGCTGTTAAACAATAATTCGGTGGATTAAAAATTAATTTTGAATCAAATAAGTAAATGAATCAATAATATAATTCTCTCACTATAGCTTAATAATAATTAATAAAAAGATAAGTTAATGAAGAAAAATCGTACCCGAGAGTATTGGAACGATTTTAGAATTTTTTCACTCTCGACTGCCTTCGATAACGGTTCGGGTATCAGATCTCAACGCACGCATCAGTGACTTATCTCTTTCCTTAATTAATTGAATCAATAATCTTTAAATTACACTACCAATGGTTGGTATTACCTTATTTAATAGGTATGTACAAAAAAAATATATTTTAAAATGTTGTTTTAAAAGTATTTTTTAATTAGTTTGAAACTGAAATAGTTCTTCATCAATTTGTGTACTGCATTTTTGACTTTATTTAATTATGATATATTTATTTACGAGAGCGCGGTAGCTCAATGATAGAGCGCTAAGTTGCCATGCCGAAGTCCAGGGTAAGTGGATCACCCATCCTCTATAAAGAGGATTACCTTAGTAGTGGAAAAGATGGTGGTTGAGCGTGAGCTAGGACAAATTACCAACCTACATAACCGTTAACCAAAAAACAGCAGTCTCTACCACGTACTGAACTCCAGATCCAACATGGTGTACAGGTTAAAAAAATATCTATAATTGCCAATGTTATTTTAAATTACTTTGTGATCCTAATTCCCAATGACTATTTAATGTAATTATTCACTAAAAGAAACGGATTCCTGAAAAGTTAATGACCACTGTGCCTGAGGACTTGACCGAGGCGTAGGTGGGAAGATTACGTCAAGAGTGATCTGGCGAATTTGGGTTGGAGTAACGGTCCGTGGAGAGATTGGTGCTATCGGCATTGAGCCTTTGGGTTCGCTCAGAATTTTAATTATTATTCAGTAAAGGATGTTTTTTATTATTAGAATAAATTCTCGAAGTGTCGCCAAAATATGAATGAATATTTTTAGACTGAACCTCAATGTTACATATACACACATGTATAGAAACTATATCACAATTATCTAATGGCTGTTCTAGCTGTGTTGATATAATCGTTTACGGCCACCTGAATTTCAAACTTACCAACAAAAAAAAACTGTTACGTACGAAGGGCTAGATCCTAATTTTCGAACCCTCCCAGATCCTCGGCCTTAGATAGCGAACCCTATCAAACACTATTTCAACTGTCGCCGACATCATCAGATACACCTGATAACTATTTTATTTATCTAATAGCCAATTAATCTTGTTTACTACACCTGCTGTGGTTAAAAACAATATTTAAATTTTTTTAATTCTCAAAAATGCCTAAATATTGTTTATAATTAATTAATTGAATATTTGAACCTATCAATATTATATATATATATATATATATATATATATATATATATATATATATATATATATATATATATATATATATACACGCATATGTTCCCTGCGTATAGAAGGGTTATAAGTAACGACCTCTTGACATTGCAGCTTGACCGCACTTGGACGATCGATACCGACTATTAATAGGTTCGTGTAGTGGTGGGTGTATTGGTGTATTAGTGTACCCGTGTACTATGTACCGTTAGTGACCGCGGGTACTAAATCACAGTACAATCCTTTGTTTCCTTTTGCATGTCCTGTCTAATCGGTTCTCCCTATCCTCTGGTCATCCACGGTCGGTTGGGCTCCTGTCAACGGCGCGGGTGTTTCGTATAATTTACGGCATTATAAACTGCGCTTGGTGGGGGTGCGTATTGCGGTCTGAATATATACATTTTTTTTATGTATATATAGATATACATAATATATATACTGACCACTACTGTTAAGGGATTATATAAAACGTTGGGTTGAAACAGTATGAAGGATTTGAATATAGAAATAAATAAAATAATCTACGAACGTGAGAGGTTTATCTACTTTGGGTATTCATAAAATAAAAAAATGTCTGCCGATTCAGACAAAACCGTTCGGAAAAAATCGATTTTTAAAAACTGTTTAATAAAGGGAAACAATAAAAAAAAAGTTATTAAATAAAATAATTTAGCATTATTTCTGTTCGATTAGCTATGTTTGAATCACAAAACAGAGAATAAAAAAATTGACTGTCGATTCAGACCAAACCGTAAAAACGTTGGGAAAATATCGATATTTAAAACTGTATATAAAGAGATTTTTTTTTTTTTAAATTGTTATTATACAAAAGATAAATGTTTGGAAAGTGTTTGGGTTGGACTTATTGCTGATACTTAAATATTTAATAAGTGCCACAAAACAGTATTTTGTTAATGGGATCAACTTCAATTCAAATTTATTCTCTAATACTATCGATTGCTTCCCTCTAAAAATATATGTATATATAAAATAGTAACATGTAATAGAGGTAAAAAAAAATTCTCTTATATAGCGAGAACTGGTTTTGTGGAAAGCCAACGTTTCGATCCACATTGCCGGTCTTCTCTAGGGCTGGATGTATAAAATTAAAATGATAAAGGTAAATAATAAAATTACCCATTTACCACTTATCATTTTAATTTGTATCTATCCTGTATATTTAGCACAGAAGAAGAACTGCAATGTGGATCGAAACGTTGGATTTCCATTAAACAGTTCTCTCTATTCAAGAGAATTTTTTTTTTTTATCTTCAACGTTTTCTTCCTAATACGTGTAAGGTATACTAATATTATTCAAAATGAATATTAATTAATTTAATAACAACTTAATATATATATATATATATATATATATATATATATATATATATATATATATATATATATATTTATATGTGTATGTAAAAGACGTACACCAAACGTCTTTTAAATATTACTGATATGGTTACTATGGTAACAGCTGGGATTTGAAAACCGGGAAGGTTACATTTCTGTTACAACAGTTTAAGAATAATAATTTTGTAAATAGTGTGTGAAATATTACAAATAATATTAAATATTAGTTTTAATGTCCTTTATTTTTTTTTACAGGTAAGTCTGTATAATAATATCAGTAATAAAAACATGTTAAAGTAAAATATTGTTATAATAAAAATAAATTATCTTTTTTTATAGAGAGAATCAATTTAGTTTTACCTACAGATATTTTCTAATTGAACGGTTCGACTGTCTAATTTTTTTTTTTTTAATGAAAATTATGTTATATTCATTCTTTAAAGGCTAAATTCTGAAACTGAAATAAGGTTCTAGGAACTGAAAGAAATGTACATTTATTCCAACACGAGGTGACCTAAATTCTGACAGAATTCTGGTACTCTTTTGTTGGTTGCCTCCTCCCCTTGCAGACCCACCATAAACCCCTCCTCTACCTTAAAGGGTCTCTTAGGGTCCCTAAAGCGAGGGTGAGAGTTTTTACACAAAGAAGTAAAAACCTTTGTCGTTCTACGAAAATAAGTCATATATGTTATGGATATTGTAAATAAAAATTAAATCTTAACTTGCTATAATTTATTAAAATGATAAATATATTAAATTAATTAAAAGAAATAATGGAAATGCAATAAAACTGTGTTAGAGGTACGTGTACATGCCTTAAGATGTATGGGAAGAGTTTCAACGGTTTACGAAAAAAAAAAAAAAACGAATGATTTTCATGCCTATATGAAATTCATAGACAGAGAATCCATAAAAGTAAAAATAAGAAATTGAAAAAATATCCGTAAGTAAGCGGAATTATAATTTAATAATAAAAATTATCTGTCATAAACACAAATTAATAAAATAAAATTATTCAATAATAAAATACAGGTCAAATAATGAATAAATACCATCAGAAGCAATTGAGGCATATCCCTCATTTAATAGAACTATGTCATAACTAAAAAAAAAGAAAAAAAATATTTCAATAGAGGTATTTGAAAGTTCCAAGTGAGTTAAAAAAAACACAAAAATTTGGATAATTATAAAGCATTCATATTGTAAAGTTGGTATTGAAAATTAGTTATTAGAATTTTTTTTAAAGTTTCAAACTTTTTTGATTTTGACTTATGTCATTATTCCCCATAAAAGTTCAAACATGATTCAACTCAAAATATGACTTAAACAAAAAGTTGGAAATGTAATTTCTGAATAAAAAATAATATTTAATATTATTTTGCTTCAAACAATACAATTGCTAATGAAGCCTCAACTCGAAAATGCCAGTTTTTCAATAAAGGCTTTTGAAAGTTCCTAAAAAAATGGGTATTGTCAAAGCAAAATATTTCTATTGTCATGGTGATATTGAAATTATTTTATTAACTATTAAACAATTTTTGAACGCTTGAAACTTTTTTGATTTTAACTCATGTCATTTTCCCACAAAACTTCGAGTTGAAACATGACACGTCTCAAAATATGACTTTATGTTATAAAAAAAATGTTGGAAATGTAGGTTTAACTCAAAAACTCCGTTGATATTTACTAGTGTAAATACATTTCCAGGTACGTATATACAATGCTATTTTTGAACGATGTGAATTCTTGAACAAACCTACAACCATGCGGACTCAAGGAAAATACACTCTGCTATAATGGGGGATTACAATGCTGGTTCTCAAGGCGGAGTGACCGTGAAATCGGGATCAGGGACCGTGACGTCACAATCCGGCTTATCAGCCAGTGATAAGCTTCGACGCCACGAGGGGTTCGAAACACTGTGGGAACTCGAGGGTGAACTGGGTTAGACAATGGTTCCATTATGGCGAGAAGCTGCAGGTTGGGTAGTTTTAATTCGATTCACCCTCTCCTATGTATGTGTGTGAGTCAACTGCACTACTACTAAAGTCAATCTATTCCATCTAAGCTAACTAATTAGGAACAAGACATATAAATATGAAGGAATATAGAAGAAAGAAGACATTGGAGTACTCACCATGGGTTCTTCGTCCTGGGGAGGATAGCCGAAGACTGGTGAAGGTCGGGTGTACCCAAGTAGCCGAGGTAGTGGGAGGGGAGGGAACAAGACAAAGGAGTTCTTCCGAAGGCCTCCTTGCCTGGGCTCGGGGTTCGGACCTTAGAACGCTAAGTGCAGGGTGGCAAATTTACTTAAATAGGACCACATGGCCAGTTAGTAAACAACGAATTGGGCCATTATGGTCCAATTTGTATCTTTTTTTATTACTTGAATATTCTTATTACTTTTTATTTTTTTTATTACTATTTGGATATTTAAAGTATATATATATAAAAAAAATAGGCAGTCATGAGTACTGCCGGCATCATAGGCGTAACGAGGGGTGGGGGGTTATTGGGGATGTAACCCCCCCCATTGCTTAGAAGAAATTTTTAAAAAAAATTATAACAATTTAAAAAAAAATAAAAATTTGAAGGATTTTACTTTTTCAAAGTTATTATTGTGGGATTACAGAAGTAAGAGTCAATAATGTCAAAAACACAACAAAGAAAGTGCAAACACAGTTATTTTAATGAATAAACTGTTTTTATAAAATAAATAGCATTTATAAAAAAATACAGTATATTATAATTATAACTATATTACGAGGCTTTCTTGAAGGGATATGTTGGAGTGGTTGACTGGTGGGGGTTAACCCCCCCATGAGTCAATTCTAGTTACGTTAATGGCCGGCATAAGGGAAAACTCAAAAATTTATAATTTGTATATTTAAATTATTAATATTAATCTGGTTTTCACATCTAATGGCACTCTGGACAATTATCATAAAAAATTTCGAGTAGCTTATTTATTAATCGGGGAACGGAATGGCTCAATGGTAGAGCACAGAGTTGCCATGCCGTTGCAAGAGTTGCAATCCCGCTGTTGGCGGCCGGTGATGGATTCCATGGGATCTAGGACCCTCCTTCATTTATATAAATAGAAATACAAGATATAAATCTAACTGTGTATAAATTATTATTGTAATTACATTATTGATATATTATTGACCTAGTACAGCCCATTATGTTTTGATTAATAAATTAAAAAAAAAAAACTGTTCCTCCTCTACAAAACCATCAAGGGCTTCAGTACATGGTAGAGACTGTACTGATACAGCAGTCTTAGACCAAGGCTTTCCCCCTATTTGGGTACCCACTACACAGAGGCCGGAGGAGGGACTATCCGCATGGCAACTCTATAGTTAGCCCGCTCCACTATTTTTATTTTGAGCTTTGCTTTTAAGGGGCGACCTGTGGTCTAGTGGTTACCATAACAACCTACTAACCCCAAGTTCGCGGGTTCGTAGCCCGATAGGTGGCCCTAAGATTTTTCAAAGGGATTAAAAAATCCTTGGTCATGCCGTCCTTCGGAAGGGACATTAAATGGAGATTCCGACCGATATCAGGTATTCGTTAAAAATTCCTATCCTAATTAAATCTGGATAGGCAAAATTTAGTGCTCCCACTGTAGCATCCTCGAGGCATAGCAGCAAAAAGTGACGTTAAATGAATGAAGCTTTGCTTTTGGAACTAGCCGAACAAATATCTCATGTAAATAGATAAGTGAAATTTAAAATTAGGAGTTTTAAATCTAATCTAAAGAGAAAAATGACAACTCTAGGAGAATTTCTAATTTTTGACCTTGGATGGCGCTTGGTGCCACAGGCTGAAGACACATGACATACGAAGGAAGTCCTCGGTTAGTAGAATGGACAAGCGACCCCGGAATTAGCCCTAGTTCTGAATAAATGAATAATAAAGAAGACATTAAGGTAAGGTTATCTGCTTCGGCTTCGTGCCACCAGGTGCCATCAGCTGCTCGCAACGTCTTAAGACTTTTGTTGAGCACGCGCCCAGCTGTCTTGTCGCACAAAGGGGCAGATTGCAGCACCCTCCTGGTCCTTGTTAAAAAACTTTTTCGGGTATCCTTTGTGCCTTCCTCAACGGGGCCGAGCCGGTCGGCAAGTCTAACTTATGCTTCATAATAGATCACGGGGATATAATGTCGATTGGTTTTTGTGAAACGGAAGTCGCCGAAGTTGGGTACAACACGCTCCGTTATAAACAAAGTTATATATGTACTATTATTCTTGACTATTAATATAATACCTTTATGCCCTTGGATAACTAATCAAGACTTAATTGTTTTTCTCTGAAAAAACAAGTAGTCACAATAATTTCCGACAACACATTCACTCACCTGGAAAAACAAAAGAAACAGCATTCAAAGCCTTTATGTTTCTTTATATCTTTCAGGAGATTAGATGTATTTTCCTCAATACACAATATTATTTAAACAATTTATAACCTTACATTGAAACTGTAACCTCGCATATGTCTTTAATTATAACAGCTGTAATAGCAAGTAGGCTCTGTGACTATCACGGCAATACAAAATTAATAAATGCGTTCTTATATTAGATACGCAGTTTTCTTTTCATATACATGAGCAAGAAAATTGTAAGGGTAACATTGCAGGCTAAATATGCATGATACAGAATTTTTTTTTTATTGATATTTACAACTGTAATTATATTACATCAAGTAAATCTGCTGTGTGAACAAAGGAGATGAACAAAAAAAATCACTTGTGGAGAAACTATCCATTGATAGCAGTCCAATAAAATTCTATAGTAGAAGGTCTCGAAGCCATCTTCTTTTCAGACGCCTAGGAGGGTTATCAGCAATAGTATGGGAATCAAGTTGAGAGACTAGCGGATTCAAGTGTGTATGGACCTTTTCATGGAAGGATAGGTATCTAGTTTGGGCCAAATCAGCAACTTATGGGATATTAAGATCATGATGGTTGAGTTTGTTTGTGACATAATAAGGAGCATTGAGGATTTTACGAAGGATTTTGGATTGTAAGGATTGGATACGAGATGAATTGGATGGTTTATTAGAGCCCCAAAGCTCAACTCCATATGTCCAAATAGGTCTGATAACTGTCATGTAAATGAGTCTTTTGTAATTAATTGGTAGCTTTGAACGTTTGTCCAGTAAATGTTGAATTAGGCGAAATCGTCGATCAGTTTCTTGTCTTTTCAGTCTGGTATGAGGATTCCAAGTGAGACGTTTGTCCAGATGGAGTCCTAGGTAACGTATCTGTTCGACAGGGATCAGTGTAATGTTATTAAAGGATACAGTAGGGCAGGAATTCGTACAGAAAAATTAAATTGTTTTATAGTAAATAATAAAAATACTAAAATGTATCAAGGGGTATGAGAGATAAAAATAAAGATGGAGAACTCTTTAAATAAAAAAAAAAATTGTACCACTACAACCCTTTAAAGGATCTGGGGTTCTGTACGTGGTTCGAATCCCGGCCTGGACAAATCTTTTCTTTTCAAAATAAAAATATTTAAAAATTATCGCATACACAACTATACTAACAATGGAGTACCTGATAAAATATAAGAGGCTGTGTAAACATAAAGGATATGGATGGAAAGAAAGAAATACAAAGAGAAAAATAAAAAGAACGGAAAGAAATCTTGAAGATAATAAAACATAGATGATAGATATAACAAAGATATTGTATTGTTTATGTTTTATTATCTTGTAGATTTCTTTCCATTCTTTTTTATCTTTGTTTTCTTTTCATCCATATCCTTTCTGTTTACGTAGCCTCTTATATTTTATCTAGTACTGCATTCTTAATATAATTCTGTTTTCTTCTATTCTCAGTCCTGATAATAGCCTTAAAATTAGACCTAAACTTTAGTACAGATAACTGCAGTTATAGTTATTTTATGTAAAATTAATTGACTACACCACCTCTCCTAGAAACAGTACAGTATATATTGCATTTATTTAGAAAGATGTACGTGCCGTTAAATCGTAAACGAAGATACTTTGTGAGATTCCGATTACAACTAGGCAGCTGCCTCACCTCGCGTGTGTCACAGCGTAAAATTAGTATGTGTTGGATCGAAATAATTCTATCAAATCTCTCTGGCCTCGTCAGAAAAATAAAGAAATAACTCGATAGGCATTTCTGGACCTACAGGCAGAAAAATCTTCCAATGTTGAATCTGCTTTACTTATGAATCATATTGAGAAAAACGTAAGGATTAATTAAAAAAAATTCACGTTAATGATTATTTTGTCCTAAAACATTATACTATATATGAGGAAAAAAAAGGTCGGGAAACATTTCTCTTAACTAGGAAGATATTATTTGAAAGCCGACGTTTCGGCCCACATTTCAGGCTAAATATACAAAATACAGACTGGTATAAGGCAAATATAAAAAGTTATATTTACTTTGAGTAAACCTCATAGAATGTACCCTCCGACCGTTTCACATTCTTCTGAGATATCCAGTCGACTATTTCCACATCAATATGTAATCATTTCTAGTATACACAAAGGCATTTTTCTGTAGAAAACTAAAAAAGATAGCATTGCCATTTATTCCGACAGTCATTAATAATTTAGTTTATGTTAAATTCAAAGATGTAGAATTTAACTTGCTGTCAATAAAATCTTTGATAGCATAAACAATTAAATTATTCACTATAATATAAGGAAGAAATAGTTGGGGGTGCAGTCAATAAAAACACCTTAATAAGTGTAACTTATTTATTGTGTGCCGACGTTTCGGCCTACAGTGTAGGCCATATATAATGTTATATTCACATCTTATTTTATATTAATACCATTCTTTTCTAACTGTATACAGTTATATATTAACTTCCCTTACTTATATTTTCTATTTTCTTTTCATACTTTAGAGTTCATATTTATAAACACTATTTTCAATTTTTAATTTTTGAAATTTATTAATCTTTTCTTTCTATATATGCTTGTATTATTACATTTTACCTATGTAACCTCTAGATGTCTGGTATCATATCCATATCTATAATTAAACTATTTTTTTCTAAATCCTTCATATTCCACCCCCTTTTTCTATTTTGTATCTTTCCGTTTACCTCCTCATTTTCTTTCCCTTTATATTATGTTTACGTTTTATCCTTTTAGGACATTAATTTTCTGTATTTTATATTCGTATTCTTTAATTATTATATCTGTCACTATTTGAATTTATGTTCATCATCTATAATTTTATTTGTGTCTATCACTATTTTAATTTTATTATATTCTGTAACCACTCTTATATTCATTATCTTTATTTATCATATCCATTCACTATTTCATCATATCTAGTCACTATTTTAATTTCCACACTTGTACCACTTTACTACATTACTTGTCACTATATTCTTGTTACTGCAACGTTTTTTATATATTTCTGTTTGTTTCTCTCTCTCTCTCTTAGCCCTTAAGATGGCCTACATTGTAGGCCGAAACGTCGGCACACAATAAATAAGTTACACTTATTAAGGTGTTTTTATTGACTGCACCCCCAACTTATATTAGAAGTTACAGTCATCCAATTCTTCTCTAACATAAATTATTCACTGTTTTCAATTTCTTCTTCTCCTTTCAATTGTTCAAACTTTACCGGAAATTAAGGCAAAACGAATATAATAGTAAATAGTATTATTATTAATTCTATAATAAATAATGTAACTATAAAATCGTCATTAAATTTTTATTATTTAGTAAAACAATCAAATACTCCCATGAATATTTTTCGTTATACTGACCAACATTAAAAAAAAATAATTGTATTAGATTAGTAACATAAAACACATGTTATTGACAGACATAAACACATACACGAATACATACAACCAAGACGAAAATTAGAACATGAACATGCCATTAATAAAATTAGGAAAACGTAATTGTATATAATTTTAAATATTTATATTTTGAAGAGTAAAGATATAAATAATTAAAATTATAACAATTAATAAAAAATAAATTATAGTAAATGTATATAGTGTGTTAGGGCAAAATTTGACTAACATGAACATAATATATTAGCACATTATTTAGAATATTGCAATGTGTCAAATTTAGTTTATTATTTAATTTTAAATATTTGTATTGATCATTGCAATATATTTGTGTATATGTATATTAATTCTGACAGCTTCTGGGGTCAAATTGTAGGTTTTAGATTGCGTTCATATGCGACCTTTTATCATTTTTTCAAAGATACAAAATAAAAATACTAAAAATTAAATAATTACGTCCGCTTTAATTATTGTTTTTATATAGATCTAAAAAAGATATAACTGTAATAAAAAAATTATATTAATTTTAACAAATGTTTTTTAGATCTTTATGTTTGGAAAATATTTAATCAAATAATTAACCAATAAATAAATGAAACAAAACCATAAACAATATATTTTTAATGTATATAGGTCAATAGTTGATTCAAGAATGTCATTAAAATTATAATAGAAATAAAATTGACTTAATTTTAAGATGAATTGAGATACAAATTGAAATTTGTTAAAATTAAATATTTATGTCCGCATTAATAGTTCAACGAATGTTGTATTAAAAAAAAATTATATGTTTATGATTTGTTGATTTTTTTTTACAGTTAGAAAGATATGTATTTACATGTATAATTGTGTGTGTGTGTGTGTGTAAAATATACAGGAGAGATTATTTTTTTAACCTTTGGCTAAATATAGACGTGAAGATAGGTTTTCAGTGAACACATGACGACTGGAAGGACACATGATTCAGCTTTATTTCTAACTTGTTTATTTAAAATATACTTATTAACAATATTAATTTATACAAAAAGAAAATATTACGAAACTAAATCAACAAAATTATCTAAATAATCCTCATTCACTAAGGATACAAAGGCTTGGAAGACATTTACATCACATGCATGTTAATAACACATACTTCCTCTAAGGATTACAACACTACGCTATTAACTAAACATGCAATCGTTTTACACATAATGAAGAAAAAATTTAATTATTCATAATTACTGTAATAGGTTTAAAAAAAATTCTTTAGGAGTAAAATTAGCAATTGATTAACTAAAATTATCAATGTAAATAAATCGGTTAATTATTGTAATTGGATCTAGATACGAATCGGATACACCTGACTATTTCGGTCATAATCAAACTCAGGATGGTTCTTCCCGCCATTATGATGATCAGTGATAGCTAGGATAGGAATTTGAAACCCGTTCAAGTAATTAATTTATTCCATGGCTTCCGGGTGGAATTTAGTTTAATTATTCGGCTAAATAAATAGAATTAAGAGTAATAAATAATAAAATTAGAGGGGGGAAGGTTACGAGTGAGAACCGGCAGCATGGCGCCGGTGCAACAGGTCTCTTTCGAAAATATTTTTCGTTTTTAATGTTTTAATTATTATAAATTACAACTATAATTTTAATAATTAGTTAATAATATAATGTGATTAAATATATTTAATATTTTTTCCTTATTTATCAATATGCATATATATGAAAGAAGGCCCGGAGTGCATATAATCTAATCTAAGTGCAATTTAAAAAAAACTTAAGGTACACTAATAAAAAACTAAAAATAACACAGTACAAACCTTGTGGAAGTTCCAATTGTAACAAACACTTTATGACGTTCTCTCCAACTGGACGAAAGAGTACATAATTCGCAAAACTTTTTTTAAATTTATATATGATATAATTAAAAACACAAGTATTATATTGTAAAAAAAAACAACAACAAATTAATAAATAGAGGAAGCGAATATGTAATGACCACGACACAAAGAAGCTGGACACTGGATCGACTTTCTGACTGACGACTCAGAACTGACTACCTGCATGTCCCCTCTTCGGATATCCCCACTCTTGCAAGGTCGTAGTCTGCCGTTATCCCCACCTCTGGCTCGGGGTACCAACGGAGTAGGCGATCCCCCAGGGCACGATCCTGGTCAAGGAGTTGTCTAAGTGGAAGCACAATTGTCCAAAGGGCAGTTCTCGAAAATCAGGCTAGACGTATACAGGAGGATTGCTGAAGAAACAATCAGGCAGAGGATACAAATCGGTATATGTTCCGCAGGCTGTCGCTTCGACTTGAGTCACAACAAGTCTTGACTTTTCATTCGTTTGTTTTTTAATATTTTCCAAAAATATTAAAGTTATAATGAGCTTAAGTATGGAAAAGAGAATGTAATTATGGAAAATTTAAATACTTTGTAATCATTTATACTTCGAAATATTAGTTGAAATTTTTATTTCTTGATGAAATGGTTACCGAAATCTATATATTACTATAGTTAAAACTTATTGTTACTCAACTAAAAGAGACCACATACGGAACAGATACCCATGTTTTAACTGTTTATTCGTTTCAGCTATAAATATTATAAACCAAAGTCCTCTATCGCGTCTTTTAGAGGTAAACTCAAAAACTACTGCACGGATTTTCATACGGTTTTCACCAATAGATAGAGTGATTCACCAGGAAGGTTTAGGCATATAATTTTTCGAGGTTTTGTATAAATTTGTTTTTAATATAACGATAATTGTTGGAAGTGTTGGCCGAAAAAGCCAAACCGGCTGGGAGCTGTCATCAAAGACGTTGCCTAATTCTTCTATCCATCTGTACATATTATAAAACAAAGTCCTCAGCCGCGCATGTACGACATTTTTATTTGTAAATAGCTATTAAATAAAGTAAAACGAACCATTGGCGGTATCATTTAATGGTTTTTTTTTTTTGTTTCTCCTTTCGATGGAATTGGACACTTCCATACAGCCAGCTTAATAAGTAAGAATGAAGAAAATATTTACATATTTATGTTTTAAATAAATTTTTTTATTGATTTAAAATAATTCAATATGGAGCTTATCTCATCTCTTTCACTTAGTGATGTTATTTCTTTGTATGAACTGTTATTTTTCTTAAGATCTTGTAGAAGTTTTTTTCTATGAGGTGTATATGACTTACATTCCATAACGATATGGTGCAGAGTTTCTCGATTATTGCAGTTTTTGCATGCGGCCGATTCCGAAATTCCGATACGGTGCAAATAGCTGTTACATAAACCGTGATTCGACCGTAATCTACAATATGTTTTTATTTCCTGTTTATTTAAATTGATATTTGAAAACCATGGCCTGCGTGAGATATTAGGAAATATGGATTTATAATACTGCCCTGTAGTAGAAAGTGAATATTGTTACGGGCTAGTGGATATTAAAATGAATTAAGCTATTCCTTAATTAAAGATACTAATATTTATTTACAAAAGTGATAAATAATACAATTAAACTATTAACAATTAAATTACTAACAAAGAAATTACTAACGAATAAATTATTAACTGAAATAAATTTACAATTGTTGAAATGGTTTAAACGAAATAACAAATATCCTTCTTTTGAACTGTTAGTTTTATTTTCACAAAACACATTAATTGAATGCAACTCACAATATGGAACTTGGCGTTGTCACGACAACAGCTTTTTCTACACTTAAACAATAATCAATACATGTATCATTTACAGATTTACTTATAAGATTATAAGATTTACCTTATTACAACACACCTCCTTAAATTTATAATCTTATAACCTTTTTACATAACTAAATCAAACTTAATTCTAATCTGTTCTTCAGAAATTTTGTCTTATCCAAGCTTTTAGTTAACAAGTCTGCCAAATTACATTTTGTATCAATTTTTACAATATCAATTATTTTATTTTCATAGTTCTCATTTATATAATGATACTGCACTTCGATGTGCTTTGAATTTTTTGTAAAGTTGCCGTATTTAGCGATTGCTATTGCACCTGAGTTATCTACATACAATTTTATTGGATCACAAAATTTTACATTGAATGATTCACTAAGCAAGTTCCTAATAAAAAGTATTTCAGTCACTGCCTCTGACATAGCAGTATACTCTGCAAAAGTTGAGCATTTAGTTACTGTATTTTGTTTACGTGATTTCCAAAAAATTAAGTTTCCAAATAATTTTACTATAAAACCAGTTGTGGATTTTCTATCCACATTATCTCCTGCATAGTCAGAATCTACCATACAATCTAATATTTCAGCATCCACATTATCATAGTATGTTAACTTTAGATCCTTAGTTTTATACAAATATTTCAAGATTCTTATTGCATATTTGTAATGTGTTTGGTTATAACAACTTTGGTATCTACTTAAATAATTAACACTATATGCTACATCTGGCCTTGTGCCTGTACTAATATACAATAATTCACCTATTATATTTCTGTACTTTATTCTTTCATCTACTTCTCTAGCTTGTTCTAATTTTAAGTTTGTTTCCATTGGAGTATCATACAACTTAGTATTTTTCAGATCATATTTTGCAGCCAAAGATTCAATATATTTTGTTTGGTTTAGAGTCATTTTACTTCTATCATCACTATAATCAATATCTATGCCAATGTAGCTTTTAATTTTTCCCAAGTCTTTCATTGCAAATCTTTTCATTAAACTAGTTTTTACTTCTTCAATTTTATTTTTATCTTTACAACAAATTAAAAGATCATCAACAAATATTAATATGTATATTGGATTTTTGCCTGCTCTATTAACATATAAACAGTAATCATAGTTACTTCTAACAAAATTCAGTGTTAAAATAAAATTTTTAAAACACTCATACCACACTCTAGGACTTTCTTTGAGACCATAGAGTGCTTTTTGCAATTTGTAAACTTTATTGTTGTCAGTTTGATAACCTTCCGGTTGATTTACATATACTTCTGACTTAATATGTGCATTTAAAAAGGCTGCCTCTACATCCATCTGTTCTACAAGTAAATTACTTTTACAGCTGTATGACAATAAAATTTTCAATGTTTGCATTTTTCCTACTGGTGAGTAAACATTTTCGGTGTAATCATTTTGCTGGAATCCTCTGACAACTAATCTAGCTTTATAATCATCATTGTTTTTTCTTCTAAAAACCCACTTTACATCAATAATCCTTTTATCTTTTGGCTTTTCAACAACTTGCCAAGTATTATTTTTATTTAAGCTATTTATTTCCTGGTCCATTGCCATTTTCCATTGTTTATGATCATTGGAGTTTATCGCCTCCTCAAATGTATTTGGTACATTTGCATCAATATGGTTAACATATATAAAATGTGAAACTGGATTACCATATCTTGAAACTGGAATTCTCTGTCTTTTTTGCGATCCTACTATATCCTTGTCATTACTATCATTTACATCATCATCATTTACATCATCATCATTTACATTTAAATCCTTCAAAGCATTTTTAGAATTAGTCTCATCTCCATCTACATAATTTTCATCACTTTCATAATTTGTTTCAACTATATCATTTGAAGTTTGGTCAACTTCTAAATCTGTGCCTTTCTTATCATCCAGTTTTTCTAAGCAAATCAGTTCAGTATTTTCTTCGACTACCTGTACGTGCCTAGCATTAATTATTTTATTATTTAATAGAACTCGATAACTGTTTTCATTATATCCTACTAAAACTCCTTCTTGTGCTTTATCATCCCATTTGCTTTTTCTTAAAACTTCAGGTACCCTGACAAAAACCCTACTTCCATAAATTTTTAAATGCTCGACATTTGGTTTTATTTTGAAAAATATCTCATAAGGAGTTTTATTTTCTACTGTATTTGCAATTGTTCGATTTTTTAAATATGCTGCTGTTTTTATAGCTTCAGGCCAATATCTTCTGTGAATTTTAGCATCTCTCATTAAACACCTACCTATGTCCATAGCAGATCTATTATATCTTTCCGCTACTCCATTTAATTCATGGACGTAGGGTGGACATGGTAATAACTCTATACCTTTTTGCCTTATAAAATTATAAATATCCTTGTTTAAGTATTCTTTGCCATTGTCACACTGGATTTTCTTAACTCTTTTGTTTAATTTGTTTTCTATTAAATTTACAAATTCTATAAAACAACTAGCAACTTCAGTTTTACTTTTAATACAAAATATCCTTGTGCATTTACTATAGTCATCAATGAATGTGAGAAAGTATTTTTCTCCACCATAACCAGCTGTGTTATGTGGACCGTTCAAATCAGTATGAATTAATTCTAAAACTTCACTAGTCTTTGTTCTATTATTTTCAAAAGGCACATTACTCATTTTACTTTTAATGCAATTTGAACATTTCATTTCCGTGCTTTCAATCTTATCAGGCAAACCGTCTACTAATTTATTATTTACTAATTTATTTAAATATTGAAAATTTACATGACCAAGTGCCCTATGCCATTTCTCTTTCTGAGTTAAATTTACTGAATGTGCATACATTTCATTTTTTGTTACAAAACTTTTTATGCAATACAAATTATTTATTTTATCAGCAATAACTATTAATTCTTTACGACCATTATAAATTTTTGCATATTCATTTTTAGCTACTATTGTGCAACTTTTAGTTATTTTTGAAAAACTTAACAAATTTTGCCTCATACCTTCAACAAAATAAACATTTTTTAAATCTACATGTTTTTGGTTATAATAGTTCTTAAAATAAATCTTGACAGTACCTACTTTGGTAGCTTTTAACAATTTGCCATCTGGCAGTTTTACATTAACAGGACTTTTCAAACATATAGAGTTATAAAAATATTTATCATTATTTATTATATGGTCGGTACACCCACTATCTAAAAGCCAATTAATTTCAATGTTATTATAACATTCTTCTGATTTAATACACCCCCGTACCTGATTTACTTCCGGATTACATACTTCAGCTGTCCATGTCTCCGATGAGAAGTTGTTTGAAGTTTCACTGAACTGAACTTGATTCTGATTTTGACCTCTTCCTCGGCTATGACCTCTGTAGAATCCACCTCTGTTGTAACCTCTGTGCAGTCGTTGCTGACCTCTCACACTTTGTTGTCCTTGATTATATCTCTGACCGTGCCAGCAATCTTTTTTGAGATGACCAGTCTTTCCACAGATAAAGCATTTAGCTATTGTTTTGGTTGCAAATGTACTAACATAATTTTTCTTGTCTGAGTCATTAGTGACCATATTTTTCTCTTTTATTTTAGAACATACATAATCTACTGTTCTTTGTTCTTCGGGAATCACATCAAGAAAATCTCCAATATAGCTATAGTTTGGTGGAAGTGCTCTGAGTAGGTATCTTAACTTCTCTTGTTCATCTATTTTTCCTCCAGCCACTTTGAACTCATTTGTTATTTTCTCAAAATCAACAAAAAAATCTTCTACTGTATTGTAATTTTTTAATTTGATCTCTTCAATTTTTCCTCTACATATTATTTGCATAGCGGTAGACTGTGTTAAATACATCTTGTCAAACTTCTTTAACATTTCATATGCTGTTTTGCATTCACTAATATATTCCAGTTGTTTATCTGAGATTGTACTCATTATTATAGTCCTTGCTTTTAAATCTTTCTTTTTCCATACCGCTTCTGCATCTTCATTTTTGACAATGACGACCTCGTGGCATTCTTTGTATTCTAACAAAGTTATCAACCTTAATTTCCAGCTTGAATAGTTTTCACCATCAAAAATAGGTATCGTAATATCTTCTATTTTTGCTTGTTTAGCCATTTTGACGATAATAAATGTATTTTCACGACAGTTATTTTCGTTGCACGCCGGTCAACCTAACCTCGAATCTCAAACGTAATTATAAATCTTTATTGCACTGTATTTTACTTAACACACTGAGTTTTTCTTTAAACCACGGACCTCTTTAACCACGGAACTCTTTAACCACGGACTGCTACCATGTTGAAATGGTTTAAACGAAATAACAAATATCCTTCTTTTGAACTGTTAGTTTTATTTTCACAAAACACATTAATTGAATGCAACTCACAATATGGAACTTGGCGTTGTCACGACAACAGCTTTTTCTACACTTAAACAATAATCAATACATGTATCATTTACAGATTTACTTATAAGATTATAAGATTTACCTTATTACAACAACAATAACAATATTTTAGATGTTTATAATCTAGGCCTAACTTCTATTTAATTATTACAATAATATAAGATATTATTATTACTAAATAGCTCAACTATTTACATAAGCTTGTACAAAGCACATATAATTACAACTGCTACTTAACTAATTAATTACTACTAATTAACACTTACAGTTCACTAACTAAAGTCCACCGACCGTAAGAATCTCTGAATGTAACAAACTGTCACACAATTACACTCACAAACTGTCACTGACTTATTACACTGGCTTATCACTTATCACTGTTTCCGATGTTAACCGTACCGTGTGCTCTAACACTCTCACTCTACTCGCGCCGAGATGCTCTTTAAATAGCAAGACCGACCGGTCTCGAACTTTCTGGAAACGGTATCTTTCATCTCTGCCGACAAGGGGCTTTGTTCTCTTCCAGGAATCGCTAATTCCCCGCGCTCGTCTTTCTGTGACCGTAACAATATTGATGCTGCCATGTGTTATGACAATCTTCTTTTATCGGTAAATAAAAATCTGTAAATGGGACCGAAATTTTTACCTCTTCGCCGGTGATCGTAGCGTCTTTGGCTAATTTATCAACCTCTTTGTTTCCTTTGACCCCTATATGAGCTTTAACCCATAGGAATGCAACCTGTTTGTAATTTTGTATACATGAACTATGTAATTTTATAATATCAATTAATATATTGTTACTATTAATGTTTCTGAAGTTGTTTATTAATTGTAAGGCACTTAGGCTATCTGATAGTATTACGAATTTACTTTTATTTGATTGATTAATATATTTTAAGGCTTCCAAAATTTAATGGCTATTGATACAATTAATTAAGGATAGGGAGGAGTTTACTCAACCGTGTGTTGAGGTCTGATACCCGAACCAACAGTTATCGAAGGCAGTGGAGTGTGAAAAAAGTCTAAAATCGTTTCACTTCCTTCGAATTCGGAGCAACCAGAATTCGGCCCTCTCGTTTGGGCTGTCGGGATATAAATTGCTACATTGACTTCCCTCAGAATGTTTATTACATATATATATATATATATATATATATAGAGAGAGAGAGAGAGAGAGAGAGAGAGAGAGTTGATAAATTTAACAGAACAAATAGAGAAATTAAATAAGTCAGAATTTGCGCAATAAAATTAACGCAAGACTACTACAATAAGAAATCTATCCAAGCGAAGATTAGACACTATAATTCAGTTATCAGGACACAAGCAACGTATGGAACAGAGTGACACTGAAGAAGAAAGGCGAATTAAGAGAATTAGAAAAAAGAGAGAAAAATTCTAGGGCCTGAGAAAAATAATGAAAATATATGGATTAAAAAGAAAAATGGAGATTTGTATAAATACATAGAATGGATATTTAAAAAAGAATTGAAGAAACACGGATCAGAAAAACGATTTTTAAATAAACTGAAGGAGTATAGAAGCAGTGAAGGAAGATGCTAACAAAATAGGTGTTACAGAAGAAATAATATATGACAGGAACCGCTACAGGCTACTGATAGAAAACGCAACCTATGAAGAAGACAAGCCAAAGCCTCGACCGAAGAGAGTCTGGACAGATGATCAGAGACGAGCGGTTGGAGAGAAAATGAAGAAGTCCTGGGAAGAAAAAGAAACACCAAAAGTCTTAGTTGTATGTGGTCCAGAGCTGGCCAAATTCATAGATAATATAAATATTTTTTTTTTAGATCATTTTGTAAAACAAAATGAATCGATTATGCGGTGGTATGCTAAAAAAATGCATAAAATGGAGGCATTTATGTAAAAAACGTTGATTCCTCGAAACGAATTTCTTACCCTAAGACAGAACAAAGTGTTTTATTTTAAGGAATAAAGAATGAAGCAGAACGTAATAAAAAAAATAAATAAAAAAGGCTATTAAAAGTAAGACTGGCCCAGAACTCCTTTTGGCTTGTCCTTGCCAGGAACTGGTTTTCCACCATTCGGGGCATCCTCAGCCTTTTGTTTCTCTACCAATAACATCCTTCCATCATTAATCAATGTGTATGCACACACATATATATATATATATATATATATGTATGTAAATTATATTCATAAATTAGTTTATATATTTAACATAGCGTCCCTGCTATTTCCAACTATCGAATTTGAAAATCGGTACTTTTGAGAAGAATTAAAAAAAAGCAGTTTCAAGGTTCAATAAAAATTAGTGCCTATATTCAAACCAATGACATTCGTTTTACATTGTTTTTTTGACTGATAGATTCCTCTATATGAATTTTATATCAATTATCAATCCTAAAGCAACTGCCATAAGTCGAAAACGAAAACTGTGTTTTTTTTTACATTCGATATTTTGCGATGGCAGGGACGATATGTTCTACTAGGAGGGAAGGTTATGATATTGTTAACTTTATAAAAAAAAGAAGGTGTTTATTTAGGATCTCTAAATTGTGTCTATCCAGGTTTAATTAGGGAAGCAGGGTGGCTCAGTGGTAGAGCACTGAGTTGCCATGCCGGTAATCATGGTTCAAATCCCGCTCCAGGCAAGACTTTTATTTAGTCTGCAGCCGTAGATGGATCATATAGGATCTAGGACCCTCCTGGGGATCACCCAGCCTCTATAAAATATTATAAAAAAAAGGGTCCCCCAAACATGGCGGTTGAGCGTGACCAAGGGCAAATCACCTCCCTGTAGAACCGTTGTCCATGAAACAGTACAGTCTCTACCGTGTACTGAACCCCAGACCCTTCATGGGTTGTAGTGGTACAGGTTTTTTTTTTTCAATAATAAATTATTAATGTTAGAGAAGAATTGGTCGACTGTATCTTCTAATTTAAGGAAGAAATAGTTGGGGGTGCAGTCAAAGAAAACACCAAAATAAGCAATACTTATTTATTATGTGCCGACGTTTCGGCCTACAATGTAGGCCATCTTCAGGGCGAATAAAACACGAGGCAGCTAGGAGAGCTCAGAATGAAGTCATTCTGAGCTCTCCTAGCTGCCTCGTGTTTTATTCGCCCTGAAGATGGCCTACATTGTAGGCCGAAACGTCGGCACATAATAAATAAGTATTGCTTATTTTGGTGTTTTCTTTGACTGCACCCCCAACTATTTCTTCCATAAATTATTAATATTTTTATTTTAAAGACTTATATTCAAACTAAATCAATGACCAGCCATATATACGTTTTCGCATTTTTTTTCATTTGTATTGATTAGCATTAACCAAGAATTAATTCCTCACAAGACAATGCTCTCCATGATGGACTGACAAAGACTAGAATAGAAATTCAAATAGTAGTGTGGACGCCAGACGAGACAAAAATGGGTGTCCTTGGGCCGCGGACGGTCTCCAGTTTGTCTCTAGACGAGAAAGCAGCATGTATGGTAATGTCTACTTGTCTTCAGACCGCGCCTCCAGACGGTCTTAGGATGGCCTCTAGACGAGACAAGCGACATGTCTGAAATTCACACTATTAGACCGTCGCGAGACTAAAAATCGCTTTTTTTTACCTTAGGTTCTACCGATCAGAATGGGAGACTTCATGCAACGTTTTTATTGTAATTATAAATTGAATAAATACGATTATTTTAATTCTTTACATACCGCTACATATTGTTTTAATGCTGAGATAATCGCTTCGCAAACCTTTGGCACCATTTGCGATATTATCTGTTTTGATATTATGAAGGTGTGTATATATATATATATATATATATATATATATATATATATATATATACATGCGAGACCTAAAAGGTAATAGCGCTGGTACAAAATGTTAGACACTTTGGGTTCCTTGTCTCGTCTTGGGACCGCCTGGAGACGTGGTCTTATGGCACCTTTCTTTGTCTCGTGTGGCGTCCACTCTACTGCCTAGTCTATGTAAAGTAGGACTATGTGAATAAATCTATGCAATTACAAAATTACATTTCATAATTAAAATGTATAGTTGTAATAATTACAATCACTCTGTAACTGCGGAATTACGTAGCAAACACCCGGTTAACAGCTAAAAACTAAAAATCAGAATTATAAAGCCATCATCCTTCCAACTCTTCCTTACGGATGTGAAACGTGGCAGCTAATGCTGAAGGATTAAAAACAGCTTCAGGTATTCGAAAATAAGATGTTGCCTAGTATATTTTTGAACAAGAAAGATTATACCACTGGAGAATTCAGGAGATTACACAGCACGGAATTGCGAAGCATACACCCGGACATTATTTAAGTGTTAGCGTCACGAAGATTAAGATGGGACTGTAAAGTTTTTGGGCTTAGTAACGAATTTCTAAAAAGTTAAAAAGAACTTTCCTTACCGAAGCGTAGGTGGGAAGATTGCGTTAAGAGTGATCTGAAGGATTTAGGTTTGGGTAGTCGTGTGTGGGCGGAGGTTTGTAAGCAGATTGGTTGTATCGGCATTGAGCCTTTTTATTTATAATTTGAATAATTCTTACAAACATTATAATCGTATTCGATATGTGTATGTATGATTACAATAATTGTAATTATATATGAATATATAATCGCAATTTATAATGACAATTAAACCTTAATCTAATTTTATATTAATTTTTAATGTATTATATAAATTGATAAAATTCAATCGTTCAATGGTAATTTGTGTTTTATACTTGCCTTTACATATGATGAGATCGCTTTGCAAATCTGTGGCACCGTTTGCGATATCTCCTGTTTCGATATTTTGACGTTTTGTTCCTTTGTTATTCAACGGCACTTTATCCTACTATAGCTAATCGGACGATGCAACAGGGAGAGCTCTTAATTACTATAGGGATTTTTAACGAGTACATGAAATCGTACAGGATCAGGACCATGGTCACCTGTGGTCTAGTGGTTAGCGTAACAAACTACTAAACCCAAGATCGCGGGTTCGTAGGCCGGCAGGTGGCCCTAGGATTTTTTTAAGGGAGTAAAAAATCCTTAGTTACGCCGTCCTTCGGAAGGGACGTTAAACGGGGGTCCCGAGCCTGTACGATGTCAGGTACTCGTTAAAAATCCCTATCCTAATTAAACCTGGCTAGGCAAAATTTAGAGCTCCCACTGTAGCATCGTCCGATTAGCCATAGCAGCATAAAGTGACGTTAAATGAACAAACAAACAAACATTTTACCTCCCTTCCGAAGGACGGAATAACTAAGGATTTTTTATTCCGTTTAGAAAATCTTAGGATCACCTGTCGGGCTACAAACCCGCGATTTTGGGGTTAGTAGGTTGTTATGAACTAGACCATAGATCGCTCATATTCTGAAGGTGTACATTTTGTTTCATTATTATTAGCCCCCAACCATTTAAGGTAAAATCTTCAAAATCATTAGGATTCAGCTTCTTAGAATTTCGAAAACCGTGGCGTCTTCCGGCTTTAATTTTTTTTAATAGCGTATTACCGAAAGTGGGAGGGAGCGGGTCCTGGGATCAATTCATGCCACCGCCAACGTTTCCGTTTTCGCGTTCTTTCACTTGTACCTGTATGAAACAAATTTATTCCGCATTAGACAATGTCCTCCGCAATGCGCTGACGAAGACTAGACTAGAAATTTAAATAGTATTGTCGACGCTTGATGAGACAAAGAATTGTATCATTATGTCAATGGCATAGTGTGGGCGACCTGTGGTAGCATAACAAACTACTAAACCCAAGATCACGGGTTCGTAACCCAGCAGGTGGCAGTAGGATTTTTTAAAGGGAGTAAAAATACTTGGTTATGCCGTCCTTCGGAAGTGACTTTAAATGGGTTCCCGAGGTATTAAAAATAGCTATCTTAATAACACCTGGATAGGCAAAATTTAGAGTTCACGCTACTTTCGTCCGATTAGCCATAGGGCGAGTCAGTTTAAAATCTACCTACCTGAAAACTAAGTACCTTATCTTAAATTTAAAGTTATAATGTTGTGTCTCATAAAAATTTTGTACAAGTAAGGGGGGGGGGGTAGTGGAAGGCTATCATATGAACAAGGGGGCGTGGTTCAAAGGAGGTTGGGAACCACTGCTCTAGACGAAGCGAGCAACAAGTCTGATTATTAGTCCTAAGAGGCGTTCTGATGATAACCTGTCAAGTTTCTTCCTTCGGACTCGGTCACTCGTACGTACCTCCCGTGGTGCGAACACAAATGGAGTCCCACCATGGAGCCTATAGCGCATTGTTCCAGTGCCCGGAGTCGTTCTGGCGGGTCAATCAGCCTCTCTATGTAATGACTCAGTAATTATTTCCAGCGGTGAGTCTCAACGGTGTTGTTAATTTCGCTCTTCTCATGATAATCGGTCAGCACCACGGGGAGTTGGGAGGGGTATGAAGTGCTTCCGGATAGTATATATTATATAATACATAGTACTTATCTTATTATACAATCTAAGGTCTATATACTATTTTTATGTATATATATTATTTTGAAGAGAAAAGACTATGCCTTGGGCGGGATTCGAATCCGGGTCGCCCGCGTCTCTAGCGCGGTGCTCTAACCACTGAGCTACCAAGGCTCGCCAATCCAAGCCAGACAAATCCATTCTCTTCACTGACCCTATATAAAAAGAACGGTAAATTAAAAAAATATATATATATTTTTTTCCCGTGTATACATCTCAAAAAATTGGGAGAATACGGGGATATAGGACCAGTGAATATATTGTTGAGGTTCAAAATATATTAGAAATAAATAAAAAATTATCGATAGTTATTATCAATCGGACGACCGTAAAGTTGATATCGATTACTGAGCAATTTGTTTGAGTAAATAAAAATAATTACAAAAACTTATATAATAAATTTTTATTAAATTAATACTCAATCTTAAAATTAAGGAAATTTTTCAACAGATAGATTCCATCCATACTCAAATTTCTTCTCTCAAGACGACCCTTTCTACCCTTATCGGTGATAGTTACATCAACACCCTCATTTCTTTCATCAACAATTTCTGTACATCTATAAAAAAACACAAAAAACAGTCCCTCATATCTAAATTTAAAGACCTCTATATAACATCTACAGCCAAAAAAATTTACCCCACAGGTAACGAAAAATGGGTCCACAATATATCATCTACCGCCATCCCTCCACAAGTATCAAAGATCCTAAGCTTAGGCCCAAATTTTTCCACTCCTTCTTCCAACTCCACCAAACTCATCCCCAACCTCATCACAGACCTAGAACACATATACAGAGATGACAGTTTTACAGTCCCGGACAATGAGAAAGAAGTATCCCGTGTCCGCATCACCAATTTAATCACCAATCACTTACAACGCTCCCAAAAACAGCCCCCTCCTCTTTCCCCCTCATTTTTTAAAGACATTGCCACCACTCGCACATTCCTCAGATCAAACCCACAACTTACAGTTACCAAAGCAGACAAAGCCAACGTGACTGTAATAATGGACACTGATGACTATACTGAAAAAATTAGTTCCCTCCTATCTGACACGACAACATATACACCCATCCCCCGTGATCCCACCCTCTCTCTCATGACTAAATTCAACCATCACCTAAAGGACCTTCATAGAACCCGACAAATCAATAAACATACATATTACAATCTTATCTCTTATAACTCCATATCTCCTCGTTTATATGGATTACCCAAAATCCACAAACCAGGATATCCACTCCGCCCCATTATTTCTAACATAAACTCCCCATCTAGCAAACTTAGCAAATTTCTTCTTCCTTCTCTGCAAACCCTCAGCCATAACAACACCTATGACATTACTAATTCCTTTCATCTAAAGCAAGAACTACTTTCCGTTCACATTCCTGACCAATTCATTTTAGCTTCCCTTGATGCCACTAGTCTATTCACCAATATCCCCATTGACAAAGCCCTCAGCATTATAGGAAAAAAACTGGAATATCATCCAACCACACACAACTCTTTGCCTCACTTCCTACCTTGAATCCCTTACACTATGTTGTAAATCCGGATATCTTAGTTTCCATGGTAAATTTTACAATCAAATCTCAGGTCTGGCCATGGGTAATTGCCTTGCTCCAGACATTTCTAACATTGTTCTTAATGACCTTCTTGACTCCATCATCCCTCTATTCCCCCATGACATCTTCCTCATCAAGAAATATGTCGATGACCTCCTTTTAGTTCTCAATCCTGAAAAAATCCCTGAAATACTAGTAGCCTTTAACTCCTACCATCCCCGTCTCAAATTTACCATAGAAACTGAAACCAATCACACCCTCCCCTTTCTTGACCTCCTCATTATAAGAAATAATGATAGCTCCTTGTCCTTTGATTGGTACACCAAACCCACATATTCCGGCAGACTCCTCAATTTTTTCTCACAGCATCCTTACCACCAGAAGATCAATACAGCAAAAAACCTTATTCACCGGTGTTTATCCCTATCAGACACCCAATTTCGACCAACCAACATCCTACGAATCCAAAACATACTACTCTCTAACAACTTCCCAGCCCACATTACCAATAAACTACTAGACCCCCTTAAACACCCTAGTAATGTAATTTACCCCTCCCCGTACCCAACAGTACCGAACCCCAGTTCCTTCATATACCGATCTTTTCCTTATATTCCTGGTCTGTCTGACAATATCCAAAAAATCTTAAATCTTACCTTTCCCAACCTTCGCCTTGGTTTTAAGCCATATCACAAATTATCCCAACTATTCACATATTTAAAAGACCCGATCCCCATTAAAAATCTCTCCAACATTGTTTACCGCATCTCCTGCTCTGCCCCAAACTGTACCTCCTCCTACATTGGGGAAACAAAAAACCACTTTTACAGACGACTATCACAACATAAGACCTCTATATCTACCCGGAACATATCTGCTTCCAAACTATCAGAACATGCCTTAACCCTTAACCACACCTTTAACTTTGACCAATCCTCTGTTCTCGCCACTGTTCCTAATTATACCAAAAGACTAATTACAGAATCATTATACATTAACCTAGAAAAAAATCCGTTAAACACAAAGACTGACAAAAATAACCTATCAATAGTTTACAGACACATACTAGACCTAATACAAAATAACTAACCACCCCCGCTTCCTAATGACTTTCTCCCCCCCCCCCCTCTCATACGTGCCAATATTATATATAAGTATGTATGTTTGTGTGTGTGTGTGTGTGTGTGTGTGTGTGTGTGTGTGTGTGTGTGTGTGTGTGTGTGTATGTATATGTATATATGTGTATATATATATATATATATATATATATATATATATATATATATATATATATATATACATATACATACGAATATGTGTATGTGAGTGTGTGTGTATGGATTTTCAAGTCTTTATATGAGGCTTCTACACTATTTGCTTCTTCCCCTTTATACGTTACTTATAGCCATTGTAACGGCTTTTATATTCTGAGAAATTTTTTTACACTTAGTAAGGGTGGGGAACCATCCTTCCTTCTCAATTATATCAGTCAGTGTTTCATAGCCAGAGAGGACCCACCCCCCGTCCCACCCCCACAGGTAACTTATGTTTTGCACTATTTACTCACCCTCCCTCCTCCATTTCATTTTAATTTCTTTACCTCATAACCTAAAACAGTACTATACCCAATTTACCGTTATTATCACTACTTCCAAGCTCACTATTACTGTAAGGCGTTTATTTGTTTGAGTTATCTATATACCACCCTAAATATTCATCAATATATATCATAATTCCAATATAGCCTGTTATTAGCCTGTTAATTAGTCCAATATAGCCTGATTATATTATCACGTACCTTACTTAAAACATACCTACTTTTATACAATTGATATTTTACATTTTTATAAACTGTCTTCTTACATTCTCTTATGTAATTAATATTCTTTACACTAGTATAAAGTATTTTCTACCTATTAATATTAATACTGTATTTTCTAAAATAATTTTTATTTTCAATTTTATTCTATTTTATATAATTCGTTTCTAGATTTTTATAATTTTACAATTTTTATTTCTTCTTTTTTATTACCTATAATTTTAGTGCGTAATTCTTATCACTTTCTAATTTACCCATATCATTTCACATTCCTATTGTATATTCAGTTTTTATTTATCTGTAATACCTTAATTTTTTAACTGTCAACACTTTCTGTTTTATTATTATTTTCTTCATGTTTTATTATTATTTTCTACATTTTAACCTTCATAATTACTTTACTGTACACCTTTATCAATTTTTATCATCATTATTACACATAATTATCAATTTTTGCCTGTATTCACCTTCTTTTAGTTTATCTATATTTAAAATGTTTTATTATATTCATACCGCTTTCTTAAATTGTCTGTATTTTGCTTATAGCCCTGAAGAAGACCTACAACGTAGGTCGAAACGTTGGCTAACAATAAATATCATCTGAAATTACTTGAGAATTTCATTCAGTGACCTCTACCCGGACCAATTTCTTCAACATAAATTATCATAGGTCAACAATTATTATCAAAATAAGAATTGTGTTTGTAAATTAAAATTTGTTCTAATTATCCCGACGTTTAAATTAATTATCATTGAACCACGGAGATCAAATATTGTATTATTTTGTTTTGTTTTCTTTATAATAATTTAAATTTTGTAATAAAATAAAATTAACGTTGATTTTTAATTAACTAGCTATCCATAATATCACATTATATATCTTCAAATTTTATTAAAATATTAAATTCTTAACAATATATATATATATATATATATATATATATATATATATATATATATATATATATATATATATATATATATATATATATATATAAGTGAATGTGTGTGTGTGTATGTTGGAATGTACGATTGATATGGAAATCATGGATTCTTGTTTATTGACACATCTTCCTACTTTTTTTTTGTATCATCATAGGCTTTATTCATTTGTCGTCAAAACTCGTTTTAGAATTCCCTTTTTCTCGCGTAAGGGCCGATTACCCCTAATTTATTCTTTTCTTTGCTAGAGTTTCGCACTACAAAAGGGCCAAGAAGGATGGATACAATGGACCGTATTCAAAGAAGAAAAAACCGGACGAGGTAAAACTCCTGGGAAAAGTGATCGTTTGCAACTCGGAGGAAAAAGATATGGAAATGACTAGCCCTGTTTGTACAGAAGTGGCGGAGCAGAAGGCCCTAATTAGGACGTTGGTGTCGGTAGCTTGCACGGTTAGTTAGCTTTGTTGTTGTCCGTCGTAATCCGGGAGGGGAACTTCGGGTATGGCGCAAGATCCGAACAAGGATAGGTCCAGGAGTAAGCAGTCTTACTGGCTGACATAACTGGAACCTGATTTTCACTTTGTTATATCTAGAGCCCTAGTGAATAAGTGGTTAATCGGAATTTTCTTCGAAATGAGTTTTTTTTAATTGGAAGCGGAATCGTGCTATTTTCATAATGAAGAAGGGGCAAGTAAGGCATTGGCCTGAGTAAGCCAACGGCGGGACGACTTATCTTACTAATATTATAAATGTGAAAGTTTGTATGTTTGTCTCTCTTTCACGCAAAAACTACTGAACGGATTTGGATGAAACTTTACAGTAATATAGGTTATACATCAGAATAACACATGGGCTATAGCAAGCGTGGATTTAGGGGGGCGTACGGAGGCACTTGCCCCTCCCCACCCCCGACAGTTTTAGAGGTACTGTGGAGAATCCATTATAGTACATAATTAAAGGCAAATCAGGAATTTAGCATCTTGAAATTTGCAGATAGGTCCTTTGTATGATTTAAGAAAGAAGTTTGGATAATTCCACCCTTATTATAATAAGGGTTCAAAGGTTGTATGGAATCCGTCAGTTTTGAAGTTAGACATCTGAAATTTTGTACGAGTAACCTATAGTGAAAAAAATTAAATTATTTAAATAATTAAATTATTTATTATTTTAAATTATTGTTAAAAAGCACTGTCAAGAAACTTTATGCGGTAGTCCAAATTCTATGCGAGCGAAACCGCGGGAAAAAGCGAGTAAGATATATATATAAAAATTAAAAAATAAAAATATTAAAAAAAATGTTTAAAAAAAATTATAAATAAAAATAAATATATAATATAAAATTTATTGAGAGATTAAACAACTATAACATAGATATGCAAGAGATTTAGTAGAGACATTCTCATGAACAGATAGGGCAATTATTGCTATTGGCTATCAATATGATAAAGTTTATAATTTTTTGCTAATTATTTTAAATTTTAACTAAGAGAAAAATAGTTAAAAATTAAAACAATTAATAAAAAATTATAAATAGTAATATGACGTAAGTCAACAAGATCCTAAAATTAAAAGTAATGTTCAAAGAGCATTCGTTCTCGTGTATACATCGCAAAAATTGCGAGAACACGGGGACATGGGACCATATAAGAGAACAGATTTGTCCCCGACTGGTAAGCGACTCCGGTAGCTCAATTGGTAGAGCACTGTCACAGAGAGTCAGAGAACCCGGGTTCGAATCCCGGCCGGGGGCATATATTTTCTCTTCAAATAAAAATAAAGTTTAGATAATTTTATATCTCCAGCCCCGGTGAACAAGCTGTTAAGTAGAATCTTGTCCAGAGAGAGTTAACTGGACTGAAGGAAGCGTAATTGTGTCATTTTCGTGTTGTTGTTTTTTTTGGGGGTTGAAATGGAGTTATATTAAACGCGATAACTCCATTCCAAGTGTTATCAGTCAATGGCATTAAGCAAATAGTTTTTTTTTTTTTAATTTTTAAATTAATGTAAACTGGACTATAAATCATTTAAAAATTGTCTGCATCGTTACAATAATTTTACATAACTTTAAAAGTTACATGACTATATATCTGTAAAAATAACAATTATATTAAGATAAAGTAATTATAAATGTTAAGATCGTGGAAAAAATTCCAACGAAAAGCCCTTAATTCTCCAAACAAAACAGAAATTGAAATTGTCTAATGTCTCTCTAAGGTGTCTTTTTATTTTTCAATATTTATAAAATAATTATATTAATTTTTACACTTCTCCTTAAATCTATCTATTAAATACAATAATTTTAAACAAAAATTTTTATTTTTGTAAAGTGAAGTGTATGGTGTGTTAAAAGGTGAAAAGACTTTTATTTAAATTTTTTAAATATTTTAATGCATATTAGGGAGCTGATAATTTGTGGGATTTTTTGATTTAAATAACACTAAAAGGAAATATTTTAGAATTTAAAGAAATTAACCACAGAATAGCTCTAGTCAGACTAATTTTTAAGAAGAAAATTCTAAGTATTGTTCAAGTCCATGCGCCAACTGCCGATTCGACAGAAGAAGATAAAATAGGACAAGAATTGCTCAAAATAAAGTTAAGTGGCAGAAATTAATACCGAACTCCATTTGCCAATAGAGCTGGTCACTCCACTCAAGTTAGAACATACTCCCATAAGGGAAGTTCTATAAAGAGTTATTATGAATGTATATGTTTTTGTAAATATTAGTAGTTTTTTGTAAACCATCTTGTTTTATAATTCTCTTTATAATAAAGGCTTTATTCATTCATTCATTCATATTAATTTTTATCGAAATTATGTATTTACCTTAATATAACTGTTATTTTTACAGACATATAACTTTTTAAAGTTATTTATACTTATGGTAACGATGCAGAAAATTTTTAAATGATTGATAATGACATATAGTTATCGAAACTTTTTAAAAAATTAAACAATTTACGAAGACTAGATGATTGGATGATGTTTTTTTTCTCCCAAAATATAAAAAGCAAATAGTTTTGTAACAAGGAAGTTTCCTAAATCCCTTCCGTGTTGTCAGCAATGTAAACTTACTTGTCCTATCCTCCCCTTGTACCTTACATTAGGGTAGAGAGAAGGTAGGATGTAGGAGATTAGAGAGTAGAGACTTTGTAGAGAGTAGTTAGCATGTAAGAGAGTAGTCTCCCAAGTTAGCTGTCGCCCATAGAGAATAAATTATAATGAAAGCGAATAAACTAAGTTGGAACATTCTGGTACGAAGATGGACCAAGAAGAAGGGCATAGTTTACAGAAAGCATCTAAAATTGAAGAAAATTCTAAATTAGAGATAGACGTGAGAAAAAGACGTCTTAAATTATATGGCCACAGTAAAAAAAAATAGAATGTATAAGAAATTTAATATTAGTTTAAGTTGTGGAGATGAAAAGGTACTTCACCACTAAAACCAGTTCTTTGAATCCGGTAGTGTCAGAAATGGATCAACTCCCTTGCGCTTGTTAGCAGGATTGCTGCCGTGAGATGTGCGTACACTATAATAACGTTACATTTAACCAATCGGTATTTCGGGCTTCAATTGATCCATGTCTTCCAATTGAGCCTTCGCGAATAGACTTGCGGGATCCATCTTCAGCTTCGGTTGTAGCCTTGGCGAGATTCGTCGAAAGGCCAAAGCGTAGCTCATGAAGAGGTGGTCTATTTCGTCAAATCCCTCGCTATTCGTCTTGTTGGAATAGTCCACTGGTCTGTCGATCTCTTCTTCAGAACACCTCACCCTTTTAAGATGTTTCAAAGTCTCAAAGGAAGGGGAAGGAAGATTTACAGCAGGATCCTCTTTCACAGGACCGTAAGGTATGGAATGTTGCGTGGTTTGGCTACGGCATGTCATGGTTTTGAGCCTTGTCATGGATTCGTTGAGGACCTGAAGGTGGCTGCAGCAAGGCCATTTCCTGTACTTCGGATTTTACTATGAGCTTCTATTTTTCTATGAGGCTTCCTGATCACAGACTTACAAAAAGAATAGTAAAATACGTCGCATCCCCCCCTTGTTGATGGAGGGGGGAATGGATCCGAAATAATAAGAAAAATTTAAATTTTTAACAAAAATATTATTCAATGAAAATTACAACCGTATTATACTAATAGAACAAGTGAATAGAATAGATGGTACATATTGACATGAATAAAGCCAAGTCGAGAAACCACCCAGTGGTTGTTGAAGTTGAAAAATTGGAGGTAAGGCCAGGGACAAAAGCGCCGAGAACTGGAACAAGATGGAGCGAAAAAAAGAAAAGCTGAATTCTCGCAAAGAATGAAAATCTGGTGGACAAATAAGGACAACAAGAATCTCTAAACGTGAACCATCTTTACTTAGACTCTTCCACTTTGGCAGCTTTACTGCTAATAATATTTAAAAAATGGAGAGGCGAAACACAATGCCTAATATATTGTATAGATAAGCTACAAATATAAATGTTAATCGTGATAGCGACGTATGAAAGTGTTTCTTCTTACTGTTGCTACAGATGGGGTCATGGAATTATAAGTATTTTTATTTCAATTTAAAAAAATATATTAGCAGGTTACACATGTTAGTATGTACCTTCAAAATGAAAACTCACTGATAATTACACAGGGGGATTCTTGCCGAGCCTAACCGTGTCTGAGCCAGGAATCAGAATGGACTCTATAGGTACTTCCTTGAAATGGAATCAGAGAGAATATTCAGAGAAGTGAACAAATATATAAGCTTGAAGAACCGTGGTTTAGGAACCACCAAAGAAAATATCTTTAAGTCGGGACCAAAATGGAATTGTACAGGACGACCTTGGTATTCGGAAGGTAACAATAGCTGATTGTTTACAAACTAGTTTATGCATAAAGTTTACCTTGTAACCTTGTGCAAACATGTGTTTTCTACAATTTTATTATTTATTACTTAGAGCCATTAAAAATGCTTAGGAAAATCTATGGGTTCAGACAGCCGAAGGGTACAGGCTAAAGTCCAACAAAGAAATATACAGTAACAACAAAAGACTGGAGACCGACATCAGGGTAAGAAGACTTAAATTCTATGGACATTTGATGAGGATGACTAAAGCAGGTTAAACTGGGAAATCTTCAGGTGATTCCACTTGCACAAGAACACGACGGAGTTTTTAAACAGATCAGGGTCGACATGGATGGAGAGAAACCCATTGATGGAGAAGAAAGGTCATCGTGAAGAAAGAATGCACCAAAAGGGGTTGTGCGTGGTCAGAGGAAAGGAAGCGCAGACACACGGAGCTCATGAGGGAAGTATGGAGACAGAAGAAGTTGAGGACGAAAACCTAAATGATATTCGCGTGGTCTTTAAGGCATTTTCGCGCTAAAAAACAAAACAAAAAAAAACTAGAGCGATTCTCTGATTGATGATTCTGATGAAGATCTCTGGCATCAGGTATCCACCCGCCTTCCTAATGTGTTGCAATTTTACGCAAAATTAAGGAAACATGTTGGTTTATTTATCTATTTCATGGCACTTTAAGGTACTTTGGCTAATCTTGCAGAAGACAATCTTGCAGGGGGTCTAAATTTAAAACATCCAGGTATAATTTTGATAAGGATCTTTTATTAATCTGTTAGCGACTGGAGATGGATCCTATGTAATCTAGGACCCTCCTGGGGCTCACCCAGCCTCTGATTACCTCCCATTACAACCTCTCTAGTCTCTCTCTCCAGAAAATCTCTATCATGTACTCAACTGAGCTCTGAGTTGCCATGACAGAAATTCTGGTTCAAACACCGCTGCGGCCAAGACTTTCATTTAGTCTGTTTGCAGACGAACATAAATGATATAGGATCTAAGACCCTCCTGGGTCTCACCCAGCCTCTAAAATATAAAAATAGGGAGGAAATCTGGCGGGTCACCTAGGACAAGTCACCTTGCAGAACCGTTGTCCATGAAGCAGCACAGTCTCTACCATATACTGAACCCCAGACCCGTTCAGAAGCTGTACGGTACAGTTGGTTTTTACTTAAATATTTTTATTTAAGGGCAAAATTCATGGAAGTGCTAAAATCAGATATTTGTATTATATCTCTTTGTTTTTTTAGGAATGACGATGAACAACAGCAAGATAAAGAGTAAGAAGTACTTCCATTGTAAGTTCAAGAAGATGGAAAAAGTAAATAGAAGCTCATTGAAAAATCCGAAGTACAGGAAATGGCCTTGGTGCAGCCACCTTCAGGTCCTCAACGAATCCATGACAAGGCTCAAAACCATGGGTTGCCGTAGCCAAACCACGCAACATTCCATTCCTTACTTTCCTGTGAAAGAGGATCCTACTGTAAATCTTCCTTCCCCTTCCTTCGAGACTTTGAAACATCTTAAAAGGGCGAGGCGTTCTGAAAAAGAAGAGATCGACAGACCAGTGGACTATCCCAACAAGACGAATAGCGAGGGATTTGACGAAATAGACCACCTCTTCATGAGCTACGCTTTGGCCTTTCGACGAATCTCGCCAAGGCTACAACCGAAGCTGAAGATGGATCTCGCAAGTCTATTCGCGAAGGCTCAATTGGAAGACATGGATCAATTGAAGCCCGAAATACCGATTGGTTAAATGTAACGTTATTATAGTGTACGCACATCTCACGGCAGCAATCCTGCTAACACGCACAATGGAGTTGATCCATTTCTGACATTTTACCGGATTCAAAGAACTGGTTTTAGTGGTGAAGTACCTTTTCACCTCCACAACTTGAACAAATATTAAATTTCTTTTACATTCGATTTTTTTCTTTAATGTGGCCATAAAATTTAAGACGTTTTTTCCTCATGTTTATCTCTGTGTTAGAATATTCTTCAATTTTATATGTTTTCTGTAATCTATACTCTTCTTCAGCCCATCTTGGTCCCAGAATTTTGTTAATTATTTTCCTTTCCTCTTCCTTTCTGTTTTTCTATTAATTGCCAAGGGTTCGCTGACAACATTGTTGGTTTAATTATCGTATTATAATGTTTAATTTTTGTATTAAGAGACAAATATTTTAATTGTAATTGTTTTGCACCAACTCCAGGCCTCTACGAGCTTTTTGCATTGTTTCTTTTTATGAATATTTTTCAGAAATAACTTATCCTAGATATTTAAAGTATGGTATGTTAATTTCTCCATATTTGGTTTGTAATTTAGAGAGTTCTAGATTTTTTGTTGTAAACACTGTTCAAAAGACATTTGTAAGCCAACTTTTCCTGCACAATTTAAGGTTTCAATGTGTTTTACTGCCATTTCACTAGACTCTGCCATTATTGCAAGATCGTCTGCATAGGCTAAGTAGGGGATTTTTAAGTTGTCTTTCTTGATTCACAATGAGACTGGTTTCCAGTAATTTTCCTCTTTAATCATAAATGTCATATAAATACCTAGGCTATTTCGACAAAAATTACAATATCGTCTACCGCAGCTGATAATGCAGGAAAAGATTTATAGTAGGTGTGGACCATGAAGGAGGAGGCACTGCTGGCTGCAGAAATCCAGATAATGGTCTGGCCTCACAACTGTACAACTTATTAGAATTGCCTAGAACCTTCAAGTACTAGTACATAGTCCCTGGTACCTTTTGGTACCTATTTTCTGGAATTTCCTACCTACCGATCATGGGAAATCTCCCTGAGAGTACCTATTCTAGTACCTTCTTCTTCCCCTGATGTGGCCAGCTGAGGACCACGTGCCAATTTCAATTCTTCCCACTTGGTTTTTTATTCTTCCGTCCCTTCCAATATTCTTTCATCCGTTCGCTATGGTGCCTTTTTCTGTCTTCAGACCATCTCGCCTCAGATTTTCCTTTCACTTTTCCCTGGATTCCTTCCATACTAAAGATTTTCATTCTAAAAGTCTCTCTATCCATAGTGTCCATCCTTCTTCACCTTTCGAATCCAGCTACTTGTTGACTTATTCTCCCAAAGATACTTGAATATACTTTTTGTTAATCTCGAATCATCCATTCTGAAAACATGTCAAAAAATAATAGTCTCCTCTTTCTTATAGTTTCTGTTATGTTTTCTACGTTCCTGTATATTTCATCATTAGATCTTAATCTCGATACTTCTGTAGTTTTCACTGGGCCTAGAATTTTTCTCAAGTAGTGTCTTATTTTAAGATTTTGTGATAAACACCTTTTGTTACAAACATTCTTAGTAAAGCCAAACGCTCTTTGCATCTTGTGTACCCTTTCTTCTATTGCAGATTTTTGTAAACCATTTTCTTGGATTACTTCTCCCAAATATTTTTGTTTGGAAAGTTGAATATTGAAAGTGGAAAGTTGGTTCTAAAGTTTGTTCACAAAATATAAGCAACGCCTGGTATGCCTCAGTACTTGTGCGACTCTGTTTTTTTTTTAAGGTAAGCTTTCATTTATTTTATATAAATTTAAATAGAATTATTTACTGTTTTTCGACTCTTTGATTTTTTCAAGTAGAGGATTTGTAAGTTCTCTTTCTTGGTTCCCAGTGAGACTGGTTTTCAGTAATTTTCCTCTTTAACAAAAATTAAACATAATACGGCGAATGTTTAATTTTTATATTTAGAGATAAACATTTTTTATTGTAAAGTTCTTGTACCAACCCTAAGCTTCTACGAGTTTTTGTATTCTTTCTTGTCGTGAATCCATTAATAATTATATATCGATTATATTAGGGAACTGATAAATAGATTTTTTAGTCGCGACGTGACAAACTGTCAAGTGAATGTTTTGAAACAATTAGAACTCAAATTATTGATAATTTTTTTTCCCTTTCAAAATATCCCTTTGTAGGACTGTTTATTTATAGGCACATTCCGTACTTCAGTTTACTATGTGCCTTTAAATTACTCATTTACAATAACAATTCATAACATATATAATAATTAAAATGTATACAAAAATATTGTTACTTAAATCCTGTTACAATTAACAAAAACAAATATTATATATACATGTATATATTCTTAATTTGATGTCAAATTTTCAAAATCAATATTGTTAATTCGGGCCGAAATTTATTATAGAGTTCGTGCTCAAATATTGGCCAATCTTTTCCTCTTAATATTATAGAAATAATTAATTTCGATCTTTGTCCTTCATACGTTTGGCAGTCATAAGTTATACCTGTGGCACCTGTGCATAGTGGGCTAAGTCGAATTTTATGAATTTCAAGCTATCTACTTAGAATCGTAAACTTTTTCTCTTTCCTTGTGTCTAACACGCTAAGTGTTCCGTCCATTGCAATGAAGGATATTCCTTTGTGAATCGTGGGCTGATACTCCAATCTTGAACTTAAAATAATTTCAGAAAAATTACGATTCTAAGTAGATAGCTTGAAATTCACAAAGTTCGACTTAGCCCACTATGCACAGGTGCCACAGATATGTCTAAATGTCAATTCTTCTTTGTCTATTGAACAAGTATTGTCATTGATTATGTGAAATCTGTGAATTACATATATTCTTCATTATATGATTTGTAAATGCTTTAAATTATATTTGAAATTTACTGTAATATGAAAGGGTATATAGTTGATAGTGCTGGCTGAGATAACAGCTGTAGCAGATGACTTTGCGAAAATTCTCGGAGGCCCCGGCCAACACCAGTCAGTACTATTGTGATTTATGGTGGATGGAATTTGATGGAGAGGCACAATACAGCACTACAAGCTGCAGCGACGGCTTCATCATTTCTGTCACAACCGCTCATCTGCTCACTCCATGATGATGATGATGATGGATTACCTTCCGAAACCAATGGTGTCTAGACCCAGGCTACATCCTTGCATGACATACTCAACATGCGATTAAACATGAGAGTCGGGCGACCACAAATTTGAAAAAAAAAAAAATATATATATATATATATATATATATATATATATATATATAATTAGAAGTCGTTTTACTTATTATTTAAACAGGAAAGAAAACACTATGCGATTGAAGATGCTGATAGTGTTACGATTGTTTACATGTGAAAGTGGGTCACATGTGGTGTAGTGGTTAGAATCGCATCTCGGATAGAATTAAGAATTATTAAAGGGAGTAAAAAATTCTAAGTTGTGCCGCCCTTCAGAAGGGATGTAAAACGGGAGTCCCGAACCAGTTCGATGTCAGGAACTCGTTAGATAAACTTTTCGTAATTATTCTTGTATAGGCAGGATTTTATAGCTCCCACTGTACCATCGTCCGATTAGCCATAGCAGCATAATGTGACGTTAAATGAATCCAAAAGAAACAAATACGCTGAAAGTTCAATGAACTGTATTGTATACATTGAACACCTGCGTCTTCATCATCCATCTCAAACATTTTTATTGTTTGCTCAATTAACGTCACTTTATGCTGCTATGGCAAAATCGGACGATGCTACAATGGGAGCTTTCAATTTTTACTTTCAAGGTTTTTAGGGGATTTTTATTGGGTTGGAATAATAATCAACCGCCAGATTATTCCTCATTGTTTTGGGTACTTTTAGAGACTGGGTGAGCCACAGGAGGGTCCTAGATCCTATATGATCCATCTCCGTCTTTTAGCAGATTATATAAAAGTCTTGCAAGCAGTGGAATTTGAGCCTAGGACCTTTGGCATGGCGATTCATCGCAATACTATTAAGCCACTCCGCTCCTATCAGGGCAAAAAATTCAAAGTACAGACAATAAAATTGGATATGGTAAATATTAAAATTAAAATACTATATTTACTAACCAACAGATGCTATTTTTGCCTTCTCAAGATCTTTCGCAGTAGGTTCATCAGCTGGCAAACCAAGATGATTATTTACAAGACTCTTGTCCGGCCTGTACTAACTTATGCCTCGCAGACCTGGACCATTTCCAAGCACGACGAAAGGGATCTGATGATCTTTGAAAGGAAAGTTCTACGTCGTATTATTGGACCAGTCAGGGATGCGGCTGAATGGAGAGTAAGGAAGAACAAGGAGCTATATGTCATTTATGGTGAACCGGATGTGGTTGAGTTTGTGAAGTTAGGAATGCTTGGTTGGGCAGGCCATTTGACCAGAATGAATGAACAAGAAATCCCGAGGAGGGTACTTGAGGAGACACTACATCGAACCCGAAGAGCTGGAAGGCCCAGGCTGAGGTGGGCCGATGGTGTGGCAGCTGATGCTCGAAGCCTGCTTGGGATCAGGAACTGGAAGGCGGTCGCACAAGATAGAGCCGAATGGCGGCGGCTCATTGAGGAGGCCAAAACCCACCCAGGGTTGTAGCGCCAAAGAAGAAGAACAAGAATTTTAATATTCTGCATTTTTAATATTTAGCCTGCCGATAGGAGCGGAGTCGTTCAGAGGTTAAGCGCTGAGCCGCCATGCAGAAGCATATTTAGCCCTGAAGAAGTCCTGCAATGTGGGTCGAAACGTCGGCTTATCAATAAACAGTTCTCTCTACTTAAGAGAATTTTTTTTTACCTCCACCCAGACCATATTCTTCCTCATATATATTTCTACAGCCTCACTACGATAAGTGGTTAAGTCTAATTTTCTCCAAAACGAGTTTCTTGTATTTAAGTAAGCGGAATCGAGTTATTTACGTAGTGAATAAGGGGCTAAGTAAGGCATTGGCTTGAAAAGGAGTTAGTGCTTATATTACAACTCCATTTCAAGCCAAAAACTATGAGAATGATACGATCCCGGTTACCTGAAAGCAGTTAACTCTCTCTGAACAAAATCCGACATAACCACTTATTGTAGTGGGGCTGTAGATACTATATGGTCAACTAATATTGTCCAACAAAAATATTTATGTAATAGATCGATTTGCTCAATTTAATTTGGGGTGAACGATTTTCTTTCTTTACAAATTATAATTTAATGTTTAGTACCTTCTCGATCCTATGATCTGGAATGTTTCCATTAATTGTTCTAGAAATCGATTTATCGACCCTAGACAATTGCTCATATGTCATTACTCGTTTTCAAGTTACTAGTATGTTTAAAGGCCTGCTGACATCAGCGCGCTCAGGTGTCACTTTTCTTAACCATCTCCTACTGTTATAGTAACCTTTCTATTGTTTTGTTATTGTTTATGTGAAGTTGAAGGTGAATGTGTTTTTGATTATTTTCTTCAAATATGACTTGGAATTTGAAAATTTTTCGCACGGTGAACGATGAAAAATCAGCTGTTAGGTTTCTTCAGGAGCGGAATGTCATTCCGCAGAAAATGCGTTGTGTAAGTGGACATGATATGAAACTGTAAATGGGGAATAAAATTAGATGGAGATGCCAGAAAAAAGGATGCAACAAGACCCTGGGTATTCGATTCAATACGTGGTTGAGGAATAGTACATTACTTTTGGAGACTATTGTCCATTTTATATATTTTATATAACTATCAATTTTTGAAGATATTGTTCTTTTTAATGAGCATTGTTTGGAATAAATCTTTCATTGTTTATCATAACATGATATTTTAAATATTTCTATTTTAAACATTAAATAACAATTTGTAACTAAAATATGATAATTTTTTTAATTTTCAATGTTTTCTCTTTAAAATAAAAACATTTAAAAATTAAAAAAATATCATATTTTAGTTACAAACTGTTATTTAATGAATATTGCTTGTAATAAATGTTTTATTATTTCTAGTTTAATTTTGTCTTCATGTTTCTCATTTATTTCATTTCCTATAAATCTGTTGTATCATAATGAAAGGCAACACCTATTTAAAATTCATGCATAACCTGACAAGGTCCAAATAGTTGAGGTAAGTGACACCTGAGCGCGCTGATGTCAGCAGGCCCTTAAACATACTAGTACCGTTTTCAATAACTGGAACAATCGATTATTTTGTCCTCTTTTATATTTATCACAGAAGAAGGAAGGAATCGTTCTATAACATTCTGTGGGATGGTTAAAGTCGCGATGGCAGCGCACTCTGCATTTACATGAGCTATATTTTATCAGGCGCTGTTTTATTTGATGGTCCGTTCGCGTGTTCCATCTTCGGGAGGGGAGCGCTATCAAAATTAAAAGCCTTTTTGTCAGACAGCTTTAATTAGTACAGTGTCGCGACTTGACAAATGGCCACTTACGGATATTCCGATCTCCCGATACGGTTTGTACAATCGACCATGTTACGTTTTTGCAATTATGCTGTAGTCGTAAACGACTTAAATTTGTTATGTTTAAAAAAAATATTTATTAAATTTTACAAGTTTATTTTAACAATACAATAAGGAACTACAATGGCATGAATTAAGGCAAGTAGTGGAACTACCCAGTGGTAGTGCTCAAATAACAAATTCAACGTATAAGGTCATTGAGCCATCTTCTCTTCAAACGACTCTTAGGATTATCAGGAATTGAAGAGAAAGCTAGGTTTCAAATTAGTGGGTTTGAGTGGGAATAAAGTTTGTAATAAAAAGATTGATATCGGAGGGGGAGGGGGAGGGAGAGGGAGAGGGAGAGGGAGATAGAGAGAGAGAGAGAATTAAATAGTTGTGTTAGTTGGTAAAAAAAACATATTTTAAAAATTATAATTTGCCTATATTATTAGGACACATCTCCATGTTCCCACTGTTAATAATGTACGCCATTGTGTTAATCTCATGATGAATCTTTCTAGCTCCGAAAGAAAACTTGAAATGGAGGCAGTGGTTCTGAGAAGTTGCTAAGAAGTTTAGAAATCGTATCAGCTCTCGGATTGGATTTATCGTCTGGTCTCTTGCCAACTTGGGTCTACCTTAACGCGGTTTCTTCTCTCAGTCTCCCCCCCCCCCCTCCCTCTCACTCTCTCTCTCTCTATCTTCCCCCTTTCACTCTCTCTCTCTCTCTCTCTCTCTCTCTCTCTCTCTCTCTCTCTCTCTCTCCCTCCCTCTCTCCCTCCCTCTCTCTCTCACTTTTTTTTTTAACCTATCTACTCAGCGATAGACATATCAGAGAACCATTGCAGCCCGTGAAGGCTCTTACTCGTTCAGTACGTAGTAGAGACAGTACTGTATCTTGGACAACTATTATGCAAAGAGGTGATTTAGGCTAGATCACCCTCAACCGTCAGATTCCTCCCCTTATTTTGGGTACCCACTTTATAGTATCTTTTCCCTTAATATACTCTTTTAAAGATTAAAATTTTTTCACCTCTATAAGTGGAATAATTTTTTTGGGAATTACCTCTGTAAATGAGATCATTTTTGTATTTACCTCAGTAAGTGGTATTTACATTAGTACATACTAAGCTGAAGGGATAGGTGGGTTTGTTTTGTTTTTATTGGTACCTAAAGTGTAAGCACATTGTCCATTCTAACCTATTGTAGGTACACTCAAACCTCTCCCCTCCCTGCCATTATTTTTATGTATGTTTGGTTTTTAAGTGTGTACTACATACGCAGGTAATACATTTTTACATTTATAAAACTTTCAAGTTGTTTGAGAACCTCTTTTAGTGGTACATGGAACCTTAATGACCTGGATAATTGTAACCTTGTTAACTTATCCAGGTTCGACTGTACCTCAATAGGCATTTTTTTTTCTTGTTTTGTTGTCCATATTTCAAATTTTCAGAATGGCTACTTAATCCTGAAACACCATGTAGAGGTGATTATATATACACTGTAGAGGATACGGTATATACTTTGCAAAGGGCAACCGACACATTTCGGTTCGCGTACAAAGAAGGCAGGTACCAGCTGCAGTATAATTGCAGGTGTGGCTGGGACCCCGTGCAGTTCGACTCCTTCTTCCTACCGGTCCAGAAGAATCGTGTGGACGGCGATCTTAGGGAGTAGAGGGGGTTTCTCTTGAGGGACCGCAGGGTATGCGAAAATCAATTGTATAATCCGGCTTATGATTCTATACTCCGTAGTTTATTGTACAACGGGGTCTATAGAAGAAGTAAAGCTGGAAGGAATATTCATGACCGAAACGTTCAACAAATTCAGGGTAACTGTTCCACGGGTTACCATTACAGAGGTTACCACGGTTACCGAGTTGAGATATAAATTTTAATGATTTATTCCTTTAATTTTTAATATTTTTCAAAAATATTAGTTATCACGAACTTTAGCTTGTAAATGAGAATGTAATCTGCAATGAATATATTTCGTTATCATTTCATGAAAAAAGTATCAACTAGCATTTAAAAGTATTGATGATATATTTTATATTGAATGATAATAGTTGACCTTAGTATATATCTGCGGAAGAGAATGTTCCGTATGGAGGTCACTGAATTTCTCTTAGAATTGGAGAAATTTTATTAAATAGCCAACGTTTCGACCTACTTTGTAGGTCTTCTTCAGGGCTGCATATGCAAAATGCTACATTTGGAAATTACTAAATTGTTAAAAATTATTACATAAGGTAAATATTAGTCATGTGAAGAAAATGGCGTTTGAATGTTGGCCAAACCGAGTTCTGGATTGGGTTCCACCTGGGAGGAGATGACACGGGCGGCCCAGAAGGAGGTGGATGGAAGGGAGTCCAGGAGGAGATGGCTGGTCGAGGACTCCAGGAAGATGTTTGGATGGATCGGGAGACATGGAACTCTGCTCTGACCAGTTGAGGCAACCCCTCGTCGGAACGACTATAAAATGTCAAATGAATGGTAAATATTAAAATTAAAATATATAAATTTTTCATCACTCAGATATCATAATACTTGTGTATTTTAGTATTTACCATAGTGTTACGGTCACAGGAAGCAAAGGATTAGCGGCTTAAATCCGTCGGCGGGAGAAGTTAAAATAGGATTAGGACCTTCTAGATTGTCTCCTTTTGTCGGAAAAGGATCAAGAAAATTCCAGTATTGTCTCGCCCCTTCTGTGTTCTAGAATGTTCGGCCTTGCCTATTTAAATACTTCTCTCGCCTCGAGCGAGTCAGTCTTAGTCTGAGAGTAGACCAGGAGGCACTGTGATGATCTCGTAATAAGTGCGTGACAGTGTAATAAGTGAGTGTCAGTGTGATAAACTAGTCAGTGTTGAACCGGCCAGTGTAATAAGTGCATCAGTGAACTGTGATAGTCTCGCGAGTGTAATAAACTGTTTCTGTTTGTTACTGTGTGTCAGTTTGTCATACTTGGAGAATGTTACGGTCGGTGGACTAGTGAACTGTAAGTGTTAATTAGTAGTTAATAATTGTAATAATAATTAGTAGTGTAATTTTATAATATTCATACAAACTATTGTAACTAGTTAAGTTATCTAGAATTAGTAATATCTTATATAATTGTAACAATTAAATAGGCCTAGGTTGTAATAAATATTTAGAATATTGTCATTATAAATTTATCTTAGTCTAATAATTTAAGTGTTTGTAACTTAATTGTATTCTTTTTATCACTTTATTAATAAACTTTAGTATCTTCAATTAAGGAATTGTTTAATTCATTTTAATACCCAGTAGCCCGTAACAATATTTAATAATTTTTAACAATTTAGTAATTTCCAATTGTCTACATTTAGCCCTGAAGAAGACCTCCAATGTGGGTGGAAACGTTGGCTATTTAATAAACATTTCCCCATATCTAAGGGAAATAATAAAATCAAAATTAATTTGTTTTAATAATAATAATAAAGAATATAGGAAATCGTCGATGTGATGGGTTTGGTCCCGATCGGAACGCAATAAATGTCAGATCTATTCTCGTTCTGGCTGTCGTGGTTTTGTCTTCCAGTCGACTTTTTGAGCCACGTAGGTTAGGGTTTCAACTAATCTATAATTTTATATATTATTTAATTGATTTTATATTTATCACAAAATTAATTTGTCTATGAATTTGGAGTACTTGTAGTTGTGGTATCAACACTCAAGAATTTAATCTTACCAATATTATAAATGTGAAAGTTTGTATGTTTCATGTATCATGTTTTAACATGATCATAGTTGTTAAAATATCAGAAAGAACAAGAGTGAAACTATTTGCTTTGATATACTGCTAATCTTACTAATGTTACTAATATTATAAATGTGAAAGTTTGTATGTTTGTCTCTCTTTCACGCAAAAACTACTGAACGTATTTGGATGAAACTTTACAGTAATATAGATAGACTTTACAAATCTTGCTTGCGCTGAACAGATGAGAATTTCGGACATTTGTTTTATAATTTAAAAAGAAATAAAAATAACTAATTATAACTTGTAGATTTATTCCCGTTCTTTTATGTTTGGCCAAAATTAATTTTTAATTAAAGTTTTATAATATCAAATATGCTATAGTTGTTCAGATAGTGGCCATTGTTTCCATCAGATGTATTATACATCAGAATAACACATGGACTACAGCAAGCGCGGATTTAGGGGGGCGCACTGGGGCACGTGCCCCTCCCCAGTTTTAGAGGTACTGTGGAGAATCCATTATAGTACATAATTAAAGGCAAATCAGGAATTTAGCATCTTGAAATTTGCAGATAGGTCCTTTGTATGATTTAAAAAAGAAGTTTGGATAATTCCACCCTTATTATAATAAGGGTTCAAAGGTTGTATGGAATCCGTCAGTTTATTTTTTTAAATTTATTTATTGATATTTACAACTGTATTACAATTATACAACAAGTAAATAGAATGCGTGTTACATAATGACATGAGAATGACAAGTAGAGAAACTACCCACTGCTAGTACTCCCGTCAGTTTTGAAGTTAGACATTTGAAATTTTGTACGAGTAACCTAAAGTGAAAACAATTAAATTATTTAAATAATTAAATTATTTATTATTTTAAATTATTGGTGAAAAGCACTGTCAAGAAACTTTATGCGGTAGTCCAAATTCTATGCGAGCGAAGCCGCGGGCAAAAGCTAGTGTATAATACAGGACAAAATATGAGTATAATTACCTAGAGGCTGCAAAACGGAGCGCAGATCGGCTGTGCGAGCTAGCATCTTCCCTTAGCACGGCGTTAATGTACCATCTTCAAGTTGACACGGGGTTATAAAATTATGTTGTTGTTTTTTTAATTGCGTTATTTAGTGTAGTATAAAGAAAGTTTACTCTGCCAAAGGTATATATAATAGAATAGAAAAGTTACTTTATTCTGGGACTAAGTCCCTTTAGAATAAGAAACATGAACAGAAAAAGAAAAATCTTTACATACGGCATATATAGTTTTGTCTGTTCGGTAAACAGAAAATATTGTACTGTACAAGGATATCAAGAAAGGCAAAGTGCCTCATATATAAAACAATTGTGAGACCAATCGTGACTTATATAACACAACAGTCTTGACAAAAGACTGCAAAAGGATCACATCCCACGGTCACCAGTAGTCTAGTGGTTAGCGTAACAGACTACTGAGCCCAAGATCGCGGGTTCGTAGCCGGGCAGGTGGCCCTAGGATTTTTTAAAGGGAGTAAAAAATCCTTAGTTACGCCGTCCTTCGGAAGGGACGTTAAACGGAGGTCCAGAGCCTGTACGATGTCAGGTACTCGTTAAAAATCCCTATCCTAATTAAACCTGAATAGGCAAAATTTAGAGCTGCCACTGTAGCATCTTCCGATTAGCCATAGCAGCATAAAGTGACGTTAAATGAACAAACAAACAGGATCGCATCCTTTAAAAAAAGCCCTGCGTGAAATTTTTGGATCTATCAGAGTTGTGGAGGACAAGTGGAGAATCAGGTCTACACGAAGAGCCCGATATAGTGTAAGTCATCCAGCTCAAAAGACTAAGATGGTTGGGGCATGTGGAGAGGATGGACCCAACGAGAACTGCAAGAAGGTTGATGTACTAGGTACCGAATGATGGTTCAAGATTAAGAGGGAGGTCTCAGGTGGCTCGACGATGTGGAGGATGACCTGAAGGCGATCGGTATAAACCGCTGGAGGCGCCTTGTGGCGGACAGAGGCGAATGGCGGAAGAAATTAGCGGAGGCCAAGGTTCTTCAAGGACTGTAGACCCCTGTAATAAATAAATAAAATATTATATAAACATACTGAAATTTGTACATTTTAGTCATTACATATAATTATATAAGTAATAATTACATAGCATAAAAAAAAAATCTTCGACCGTTTACTTAAAAGGTTCAGTGATGATTATACAATTTATTTTCGTTTCTTTCCGCTTAAGTTCAGCTTAAGTCTTTCAGAAAATAAATCAGAGAATTATTGACATCGGTCCAAAGGGATGAATATTTTTTCCCAAAATCCTTGTAATTAAATATTTTTTATTTGCTCCTTCATCTTCTTCTTCTCATTGTGTTGCCTTGTTCTGCAATTTAAGAACTTAGGAGATTCAGACATTCAGTACATAAAAAGAATTCTGGGAAAAAAGAAACGGGGTTCGAAAATAAATTACTATAAAAAGTAAGCCAGACAAACCTTGCCATGAGAAGTAAATAACAAAGGTATGCGATATCTCCATTAAGCATTTCGGTGGTTTAGAAACAAAATTAACTACAGGCCTAAGATAGAGCAAGTAAAAGATATTAATCTTTCTGAGTTGGAAGCAGAATAATAATCGAAAATAATAATCGAATTGGATCCAAAAAACTAATTGTTCCGCCATTAATCAAAATTAAAGTACTGCTAAATGAAAACATTGAAGTTTTGGGTAGGTATTTATGATTCAGGCTCAAACGTTTCTTTAATAAATTCAAATTGTTATACATGAAGAATAAATCTATCAATAAAACAGAAAACAAGTTGAGCATGATTAATGGCATCAAAAACCTGTAGCACTGGTGAGAATTAGAATTTCTGATATTAAAAAAATGTTAATGATTTTGTTTTGGGTCAAGAAAATTTTAATTAAGGATTTTTAATTGGTTTAGATTGTATACAAAATTTTCATCTGATTAAAAATGAAAAATTAGAAATTTACAAGAAATTCAAAACTTAACAAAGACGGAAGACAAAGAAGAAATAATTCCCGGGTTTTCAGGTGACGGTTTTGAAGTAAAAAAAAATATTGAAAAAGATATTCCCGATTAAACTGGAGATAAAATAAATGTTGAGAGTAAAGTAAACTTAATGAACACATAGACGTTTCTAATTCTTGCTTTTTTAACACTAGATTTACCAGACCAGTCATTTAGACTGGTCGTGCAATTTCAATTCAAAATTCCTACAAAGTAAAACTTCTTTTTTCACAAATGAATTTATGACTTTTGTTGCTATAATTAGAGAACACGTTTTATAAAGTTAATGTTATTTTTTATACATTAGTAACAAATATAATTTTTGTTATTGACATTTATACCAGTACCAGTCAAAATGACAGGTAGTGTTTTTATGAAAAAATGTATGATTTTGGGAGAATCATGAGACCGTTGCAGTACATATAGCACAGAAGCGTCTTTTGTATCTTTCGTTATCGTCTTTTGTTTTCTTTCACTATCGTCATTGTGTTTATGACGTCATTTTGATAAGCATTTGTTTTGTAAATGCTCTAGACATGTTCAGTCTTGTTTCTAGCTTTGTTCAACTCGCAGCATTTTTCTTATAGACAAAGTTTTTATAGTGATTGTGAGCCCCAAAACATGTCAACAAAAGCAAAACTTTCTACATATTTAGAAAATGCAACTAACATACCTCAGGAATGTTCAGATGTAGAGAGTGAATTATGTGATAGTGATGGTGATAATAGTAGTGCTATTATCGAAAGTGACGATGAGGAAATTCCTGATGAAGACAATATAGATCAGTCAAGTGACAGTGATTGCGAAAATATTCTAAACAAACGCATATATCTAAATATTTTAGATTTAGCCGCAATAAATAACTGGATATTGTACAAAAACACTAAAGGAGAAAATATCTCACGAAAAGACTTTCTGTTTCGATTAGCAGAAGAACTTGCTTCAGAATATCAGACTTCAAGGCAAAAACCAGCCCAAGTCAATACACCAACCACAAATGCCACTGTTCCTGTACGAAAATGGTGTCAAATAGGACATTGCAATAACAATAAAACTACAAATATTTACAGTAAATGCAAAAAAAGTCTATGCGGAAAGTGTACACGCAGCAAAATCTACACATGTAGAAATTGTGAGCTACAAACTGTAAACAATTAAATGTTTTGTTATTTGTCAATGTCTATAAATCCATTTATCTATTATACTTAATATTGTTCAACTTTATTTTTATCCTTTTTAAGAATAAATATAGAATGGAAACCACAATAAGCCTTATTTCTAATGCACCTGTCATTTTGACTGGTTTGGTACAAATAGGTATACGTAAACAGCTGGTATATCTAGTGTTAATCATTTAGATAGCCAGCAAAAATTCGAATTAAATTAATTAATAAGCAAATATAAGTCACTTTTTGCTAAAGATAAATATGATATAGGGACAGTAAAAGACCATATAGGTGATCTATTGAGGTTGAATGAGAAATAGAACAACGAATATCGAAATTATTACAAAAAAAATTAATCGAAGAGTCATACAGCCCTTTCGCTGCTCCTGTAACATTGGCATATAAAAAATAAAAAGGATGTAAATCAAGATTATGTTTAGACTTTCGTGGATTATAGACAATTGTGGTGTCTCAATCATAACCATTCCCATTAATTGAGGATTTTTGGTTAAAACGAGAACTAAAACTTAAAACTGTAAATTGTTTTCAACATTAGATATAAATTCAGCATTCTGATCAATTCCCATGAAAATTGGAGTAAAAAAAAAAACAGCTTTTATTACTGAAGGACACTTTCAATGGTCTTGTTTACCTTTTGGCATAAAAGCTTCTCCTGCGATTTTTCAAAGAATTCTCAACACCATTAAAAGAAAACTTAAAGTTTCTTATTCTACTACAAATTAATTGACATTCTATTTTTTTTTAATTTTCAGAAACATCATTCATATACTTTTTTTAATATGTAATTCATAGAAATTTACAACTGTATTATAACAATACAACTAGTAAATGGCAGGAATAGAATAGTACATACTAAGTATGAATAAAGAAAAGTAGAGAAACTACCCAGCATTAGTCAATTAAAATTATTATTGGAAACTATTTCAAAAAGAGGTTTTAGGTTAAAATTGAAAAGTTACAAAATGTAACTTCGTTCGATTTTCAGAATATAGGCCTTATTAAAATATATATATACAATGGGTGACTGTTGACCGGGCAATAATGCAGGGTTTTATGCTCTCTCTCTCTCTCTCTCTCTCTCTCTCTCTCTCTCTCTCTCTCTCTCTCTCTCTCTCTCTCTCTCTCTCTCTCTCTCTCTCTCTCTCTCTCTCTCTCTCTCTCTCTCTCTCTCTCTCTCTCTCTCTCTCTCTCCCTCTCTCTCTCTCTCTCTCTCTCTCTCTCTCTCTCTCTCTCTCTCTCTCTCTACCTATCTATCTCTATCTGTATCTCCATCTATCTATCTACACACACAATATACAAATTAACTTTAAATGTTAAACTCCAATGAATTTATTAACCCAATTTCAACAATATAGGAAGGGCGGGGGGAGGGGTCCGAAATAAATATATTGTACTTTATGTACCCCAGATACTTTATGTAGAGTGAGAAAAAGACTGACAGGGAGGCAGGAGATTTTGTCGCCTTTCTTGTGGGAACTGTCAGGTCCAGTCACGGCTGGCTGGAGTCATTGTCTCTCGCCGCGACCAGTTCTCCGGTAACTGGCTTCCTCCAGCAACTGACTCCAGCCTATGAAAGGTTGGCTTAATTGGACCAGAGTGGATTGGCTGGCAAGCACTGTCATGGGAAACTGGAAGGGTGTCTGTCAGAAATGTCAGTACTCGAAATAATGTTCGGGGCCTACCTGGCTAGCTCGACTTGTAAATTTGGAAATATTTCTAGTGGTTTCTATTTAAATTATTATTATTATTTTTTGGTAATTATTCCGCAGGTTGCCGCTTCGAGTTGAGTAACAACAAGTATTTAATGTTTATTCGTTTCATTTTTAATGTTTTCCATAAATATAAGTTATCAGAGCCTGTACGGTGTCAGATACTCTCCCTATTATATAAAATCCCTAACCTAATTAAACCTTGATAGGCAAAACTTAGAGCTCCTAATGTAGAATCGCACAATTAGTCGTTGTAGCATAAAGTGGCGATAAACAAACAATGTTAAAGGCGAAAGCGAATCTCCGAAAAATATTTTAGGAATCTTAATTTGGTGATCATTCCACACGTTGTCGCTTCAGGTTGTCACAACAAGTTTTAACTCATTTTAATTTTTTCCCCTTTAATATTTTTCAAACACACAAGTCATTATGAGCTTTTAGAATGAAAAAAGAATGCAATCATGATAAATACACGAACATAGTAATCCATAACGACCTTAATGTCCCATTTGTTGCTGATTTGGCTCGAATCTGATATCAACTTTTTCATGAAAAACTTTATTCCCACTCAAAGCCACTAGTTTCAAACCTAGCAAGCTCTTAAATTCCTGATAATCCTCCGAGGCGCCTGAAAAGAAGATACAACTCGTAACATCGGCCTCGTAACATTCTTACGAGAATGAATTTTATATTTGAGTACTACCATCCTATAATATGCTCCTTGCATTGTTACGAATAAAGTAATTGTTATTAATGTAAATTACAATGAATAAATTAATTTAAAAAATAATAAATTATGTTAAATGTGTATATTTTGGTAATTATTTCATCTAGAGATGAACCTTTCAACAAATATATATCATGTATGTTTCTAAAATGTCAGTTGAAACTTTCATTTCTTGATGAAATGTATACCGAAATATACCCATTTCCCATAATAACATTCTCTTTTCTATACTAAGGCTCATGTTTTATAATTTTTGGAAAATATTAATAACGAATCGAATAATGAGTTGTAACGTGTAACTTATTAAAAATTTAATTCTAAGTATATATATATATTCATATACAAAACAAGTGAATGTGCAATAAGAAATGATGTTGGACTAAAACTAAGATGTGGAGCTACTTCACAGTAAGAAAGCCTGAAAATTTCACTCTCCACACAAAATGTGACATAAAAAAATAAAAAATGTATCAATCAATTATTTACGTTCCGCAACTTCATCCTCTTTAATCTCCGATTCCTTTTTGATCGTTCACTTCGTTCTCACCTCAAACCTCATCCTCTTGTCTCGGGTTATGATCCTGGTAGTACTAACGTATATCTAAGCATATTCTCCTTAACCCCGAGTTTTATCATGTCCCTCTCTGCTTTTCTAAATCAATTAGGTTTAGTTTTTTTTTATTTCTAAGGAATTGAAATATTCTTTTTGTTTACCTATTTGCATTAATTCGCAGGATATTCCCATAGAAATTAAACCTGAAGTTCCTGATGATTGAGTCGGAGATTATGTTGCATTGTAAGGCTCTCATTTTGTCTGAAATACACTTTTAATTTATTTAACATATTTATTTTACTTATATAATTAATTTAATTATTATTTTTATTATTATTTAATATAATTGATTAATTTTATACAATCGAGTTCTTAGTTGACGAAATGAAATATCAATCAATCAATGAAAAGTCGGAGTGTGAATATGTGTGAAAACCACAAAATTGATAATTTAAGCTTACAAATTTGAAATTTAAATAATTCAGGTTGTAATTGATTTAGAAATTCAATTTGATTTTTACTTTTATCGGAGGGCCTTATGACTGCCTATTAAGGATTTTATTTGGACAGAATTATTAAATAATTTTATCGTTCAGAAATGGATATCAGCGGTGTACTTTTTGTGTAGATCACAAGATAGCTAGTGGGGGATACATTTAGAACAATTAGAGCAGCCAATAGTGATAGTGTGGTGGCCCTCATCCTTCGAGCTGCAGGAACCATTAAGTCGAGGAAGCGACCAGCAGCTTCTTGTGCTTCCATCAGGGTAATTAGGGACACCTTGAGCGAACGGTAGGTTTCTGAATGGCACGTGTCCAAGGGCACGAGCCTTTGGATTGGTTTGTGCAAGTTTGTCAATATTTTTGCATAAATAATTAAAAAGGATCGCCAGTGGTGGATAACTAAAAAATAACTAATATATAAATATACCAAGAAAAAATACAAAAAAGCTCGTTGGGACATAGGTTTGGTGCAAAACTTTTACAATAAAAAATGTTTATCTCTATAAACAAAAATGATATACAAACAGTATAAACATTCCTTCCATTTACTTGTTGTATTATTATAATACAGTTGTAAATTTCAATGTATAAAATTATAGAAAAAAACATTACAGAACGGTAATTGAACCAACAATGGTATGCCAGCGAAACCTTGACAAATAACGGAAAAACAGATAAGAAAAATCTAATGAAAGAGGAAAGGAAACTAATTAGGAAAATTCTGGGACCAAGATTAACCGAAGAAGGGTATAGATTACAGAAAACATCTAAAATTTATGAATACTCTAACATAGAGATACAGATGAGGAACTTATAGAGTTGCATTTGAGCTTTGGAGGTGGTGGGATGTTTCTTAGGTGCATTATTCATGTTTTGTTTTCCTGTTATTCTCTTTCTACCCTGAAGATGCCTGAATGGGCGAAATATTGGACTGATAATTTCAATTTCTGTTTTAGTTTGGGGACTTAAGGGCTTTTCGTTGGAACTTGTCAACTTAACATTTATGTAAGGTCTCTTTTTACTTTTCAATAAAATAAATTATATTATTAACTCATCATATGTCATATTAAGTATACATTTATACTCGCTGTAGTCATATATATATATATATATATATATATATATATATATATATATATATATATACCTTTGGTTCGCTCCCATTTTACGCACCCACTGCCTCATGTATTACATTAGAGATATGTTAGATCGGTCAATCTACATTGGAACTCTTTCACAGCTGTTGCAGGTTCATTGCCACCTTATCTCGCACGTGGCTAATTGTAATATCTCGATATCTCGAATGTAAGCAACTAGATACTCGGAAAGTCGATTTGGCCCCCTCACCAAGCGCTATGTTCCTGTCTCGCTCTGTTAAACAAGCGGCAACTTCTGGAATAAAAACAAAAAACAATCAGTTGCTACCTGTAAAGTGACAGCTGATATCTACATTAACATTACGAACGAAATTAAAATAAAATTTAATGGACAATAAATAAATGGGCAAGTGCAGAATATAAGGTTACAGATCCTTAATTCTTTAATTAAGTTAATTCTCTCAATAATCGGGAATAGAGAGTCCCTCTGGGATTATTCGGGACACTCCTTGAGCTTACCCAGTTTGGGAAAGTTCCTCACCTTTATTTGCGAGGAAAATTTTATGGAAAACTCGGCTCTACTATCTTGCAAAACCGTTAGGTCCTTATTAAGCACGGAAGCCAATTATCCTCCGTATTAATACCAGTATTCGTTTATAATGAAGGATAGAATTGGACAGGGGATGCAGTCAATAACAACACAAAAATAAGGTAAACTTATTTTTTAATAGTGCCAACCTTTCGGCCTACGGTCTAGGCCATCTTCAGGGCTAAGAAAAAAAATCCAAAAAAGTTTTCATTTATAAATTTTTTTTGCGGTTGTACCTATAATAAATTTCTTGATTTTTTACCAATGTTACCAAGTATATTTGCAGTCCCAGTGAAGAAGGTTAAGTCGAATTTTGTCTAGAGAGAGTTAACTGCTTTCAGATAACCGGAACCGTATCATTCTCGTAGTTTTTGGCTTGAAATGGAGTTGTAATACAAAAACGACTCCGCTTCTCTAAGTAAAAGAAGCTAATTTTAGACAAATTTCGACTTAGCCGCTATTCACTGCGGCTGTAGATATAAAGTAAAATACTGTTCATAATATAAAGCTTGGCATTGATAAATTGAAACAATGACTTATATTTATGCATTGATCATTGCTCATCATTATATTCTATATATTAAACATTAATATATATATATTACTAGCTTTTGCCCGCGGCTTCGCTCGCATAGAATTTGGACTACCGCATAAAGTTTCTTGACAGTGCTTTTTAACAATAATTTAAAATAATAAATAATTTGATTATTTAAATAATTTAATTTTTTTCACTATAGTGAAAGTATATATAAAGCCTATAGGCTACTCGTACAAAACTTCAGATATCTAACTACAAAACTGACGGATTCCATACAACCTTTGAACCCTTATTATAATAAGGGTGGAATTATCCAAACTTCTTTCTTAAATCATACAAAGGACCTATCTGAAAATTTCAAGATGCTAAATTCCTGATTTGCCTTTAATTATGTACTATAATGGATTCTACACAGTTCCTATAAAACATTCGGGGGGAGGGGAGGGGGCGCCTGCCCCCGTGCACCCCCTAAATCCGCGCTTGCTATAGCCCATGTGTTATTCTGATATATAACCTATATTACTGTAAAGTTTCATCCAAATCCGTTTAGTAGTTTTTGCGTGAAATAGAGACAAACATACAAACTTTCACATTTATAATATTAGTAAGATTAGTAGTATATCAAAACAAATAGTTTCACTCTTGTTCTTTCTGATATTTTAACAACTATGATCATGTTATTTTCCTTTAATTATGTCCTATAATGGATTCTCCACAGTACCTCCAAAACTGTCGGGGGTGGGGAGGGGCACGTTCCCCCGTGCGCCCCCCTAAATCCGAGCTTGCTATAGCCCATGTGTTTTTCTGATATATAACCTATATTACTGTAAAGTTTCATCCAAATCCGTTCAGTAGTTTTTGCGTGAAAGAGAGACAAACATACAAACTTTCACATTTATAATATTAGTAAGATTTTTAATGATAATTTTAAATAATAATGAAGGAAGAAAGATTGCTTATTTTAACATTCAATTGCAGTGCTGAAGGGAGAGCAAACGGTGAGAAAGACCACGAAAAAGATGGATTGCCTGAGGAGGAAGATACACAAGATAGAACAAAATGGAAAATGAATTAAAGGAAATATTTGGTTGAAGGAAACCTTTAGAAAAAAATTAAATATTTTTCCTAAAATCTTTATTTTTTGCTATACAAATGTATATTACAAAGAGTCAAACAATTTTTTGAAATAGGGTGGCCATCTTTGGTTGTTTGTGACTTGCTATGGCTTCATACTATCTCGATAGTCGTTTTAAAAAACATTATAGTCATTAAACAGTATAATTGATACGGGAATCTTTTTTTTTTTAATATCTTCATTTAATAATAAGGCTTAGCGAACTCGAAGGCTCGATGCCAAAACCATCAATTGCACCAACCTTAGGCCATTAAAAAACCATCAATTGCACCAACCTTAGGCCACAAAAAAACCATCAGTTGCACCAACCTGAGGCCACTAGAAAACCATCAATTGCACCAACCTTAGGCCACTAAAAAACCATCAATTGCACCAACCTTACACCAACCACTACGAGCTTTTTGTATTTATTCCTGTAATATTTTTCAGAAATAACTTCTAGATAATTAACGTATGGTACCATGTTAATTTCTCCATATTTGGTTTGTAATTTAGAGAGTTCTAGATTTTTTGTTGTAAACACTGTTCAAAAGACATTTGTAAGCCAACTTTTCCTGCACAATTTAAGGTTTCTATGTGTTTTACTGCCATTTCACTAGACTCTGCCATTATTGCAAGATCGTCTGCATAGGCTAAGTAGGGGATTTTTAAGTTGTCTTTCTTGATTCACAATGAGACTGGTTTCCAGTAATTTTCCTCTTTAATCATAAATGTCATATAAATACCTAGGCTATTTCGACAAAAAATACAATAATATCGTCTACCGCAGCTGATAATGCAGGAAAAGATTTATAGTAGGAGTGGACCATTAAGGAGGAGTCACTCCTGGCTGCAGAAATCCAGGTATTGGTGTGGCCTCACAACTGTACAACTTATTAGAATTGCCTAGAACCTTCAAGTACTAATACATAGTACCTGGGATCTTTTGGTACCTATTTCCTGGAATTTCCTACCTACCGATCATGGGAAATCTCCCTGAGAGTACCTATTCTAGTACCTTCTTCTTCCCCTGATGTGGCCAGCTGAGGACCACGTGCCAATTTCAATTCTTCCCACTTGGTTGTTTACTCTTCCATCCCTTCCAATATTCTTTCATCCATTCACTATGGTGCCTTTTTCTGTCTTCAGAACATCTCACCCCAGGTTTTCCTTTCACTCTTCCCTAGATTCCTTCCATACTCAAGATATTCCTTCTAAAAGTCTCTCTGTCCATAGTGTGTCGTCTTCCCTTATATTGTTTCTTTCCAAATCCTTCTTTACCTCTCGAATCCAGCTAGTTGTTGACTTATTCTCCCAAAGGTACTTTAATATCCTTTTTGTTAATCTCGAATCATCCATTCTGAAAACATGTCCAAAAATAATAGTCTCCTCTTTGTTATCGTTTCTGTTATGTATTTCATCATTAGATCTTAATTTCCATACTTCTGTGGTTTTAACTGGGCCTAGAACTTTTTTATTATTCTTCTTTCAAGTAATTCAAGTTTATCTAATCTATAGTTTAATACAAAGCATTCAATCGCATACAGGCATTCTGGTTTCACAACTGTTTATTTTAAGATTTTTTGATAAACACCTTTTGTTATAAACATTCTTAGTAAAGCCAAACGCTCTTTCCATCCTGTGTACCCTTTCTTCTATTGCAGATTTTTGTAAACCATTTTCTTCGATTATTTCTCCCAAATATTTTTGTTTTTTCTAGAACCTTATTGAATGTGAAAGTGGAAAATTGTTCAGAAAATATAAGCAACGTCTGGTCCCTCAGACCATACCTCAGTACTTGTGTGACTTTGATTTTTTTAAGGTGCTTTTATTTATTTTTTTCTATTTATTAATTAGTATTAATCAGTGATACTTTTAAATTCATAAATCTTACTAATATTATAAATGTGAAAGTTTGTATGTTTGTCTCTCTTTCACGCAAAAACTACTGGATGGATTTTGATGAAACTTTACAGTTGTATAGGTTAAACATCAGAATAACACATAGGTTATAGCAAGCGCGGATTCTTGGGGGGCACGAGGGTACGTGTCTCCCCTAACAGTTTTATAGGTCCTGTGGAGAATTCATTATAGTTCATAATTAAAGGCAGATCACATTGTCATAATTGTTAAAATAACAGAAATAACATCAGTGGAACTACTTGTTTTGATATCTTACTAATATTATAAATGTGAAAGTTTGTTTGTTTGTCAGGCACTTTGGAGAATCCATTATAGTATATAATTAAAGGCAAATCAGGGACTTTGCGTTTTGAAATTCGCAGGTAAGTTCTGTGTATAATTTAAGAAAGAAATTTTGATAATTCCATCCCCAAGGGTTTTCCCCTTAATATAATAGAGGTTTAAAGATTGTATGGAATCCGTCAGTTTGAAGTTAGACATCTGAAATTTTTGATGTACGAGTAAGTTATAGTTAAAAAAAAATTATATTATTTATGTAAAATGATCTGTCACGAATCTTTGTGTGGCAGACCAAATTCCACGCGAGCGAAGCCGCGGGCAAAAGCTAGTTTTATATAAATTTAAATAGAATTATTTACTGTTTTTCCTATTATTTTTGAATTTATACGTTATTTCATTTTATTTTTCAGTTCTGTTACGATTATGTAACCCCAATCTTGCAAATCAAAAATATTTATTAGGACAGATGTTTTGTGAAAAAATACGCCTCTTGTTAGATAATGTGCGAAGGCATTGTTACATAAACCCATAAAAATAATGAGGAAAATCTCTTTTCTTTGTAATATAAGCAAAAAACCAAAATGGCTTGTAGTGCTTCAACTGTATGTCAATTGCTGGAAATTTTGATCGTTTTAAATATTTTTATTTTGAAGATTTTAACAATTAATTATAATTAAAATTATAACAATTAATAAAAAAAATTATAAACAATATAAATATAAACAAGATCATAATAATTAAAGTAATGTTCAACGAACATTCTTCCTCGTGTGTACATCGCAAATTGCGAGAACACGGTAATATGGGATCAGTGAAGAGAATGGATTTGTCTGACCGTGCTATGAGCCAGGATAGCTCAATTGTATCCCGTATCCCGGACAATCTTTTCTCTTCAAAATAAAAATATTTAAAAATTATAACAATTGATAAAAAAATAAAATAAAATTGATAATTTTAGTTAGGAAAATTATTTTTATTTTCATTATTGTTTAACATCAAAATTAAATATATTGGAATTAAATTGTTATAAATACGCTAGTGTTAAAATATGTTGTTTTTGATTTTCACTATTTCCTTCATTGATGTTTTCTGAAATTTGAAAAAATATCATATTTCGTTGATTATAGGAAATGCAAGAATGTTCACTTAAGAAATACCAAGCAATTTTTAATCATTTTAATTTAAGCATTTTTAAATCAGGTGACCTCAAGGTAGTATCCTTGGTCCAATCCTTTATGCAGTTTATACAGCTGGCATCCCGACTCATCCTAATACTATCCTTACCACGTATGCTGATGATACATGTGTATTATCAGTCAACACCAATCCAGTTATTGCATCCCAAAGCCTCCAATCCCATATCACTTATCTTGAAGAATGGTGTCAAAACTGGAGGATTAAAATAAATTCTCAAAAACCGCATCAAATCACTTTTACCTTACGTCGTAAACCAATGACTTCCTGCCCTTCAGTATCCTTTAATACTTTAATTTACTGGTGCCTGTAGAACAGATCCGATACTTAGGGTTGCACCTCGACAAACGATTAACCTGGAATCTTCATACAAGACTGAAAAGACAAGAAACCGCTCGACGTTTCTGGCTACTTCAACACTTACTAGACAAACGCTCTAAGCTCCCAATTAACTACAAAAGACTCATCTACATGACCATCATACGACCTATTTGGACTTACGGAGTAGAGCTTTAGGGCTCCACTAAGCCATCGAATTCCTCTCGTATCCAATCCTTACAGTCCAAAATCCTTCGTAAAATCCTCAATGCTCCTTATTTTGTTAAGAATAAAGTCATCCATAACGACCTTAATGTCCCTTTTGTTGCTGATTTGGCCCGAACCCGGTATTATTCTTTCATAACAAACTTCATTACAACTCAAACCCTCTAGTTTCAAACCTAGCTTCCTCTTCCATTCCCGATAATCCTCCGAGGCGTCTAAAAGAAGATGGCCACGTGACCTTCTTAGTTGAACTTTGATTTGATTCCAGTGGGTAGTTTCTCTACTTGTTATTATGTAGCACTTAACCTATTTACTTGTTGTATTATTGTAATACAGTTGTAAATATCAATAAATAAATTTATATAAAAAAAAAATCAGATGGACCGTGTGGCCAGGTGTACAAGAGCGTACTAGCGTAAGGAAAAACTACGTCAGTACTTGAAAGTTAAGATTGATATGATTAAATTTAAGAAAGCAATATGGTAAATTTGTTATCACAACGATAATCCTGTCATCCAAAGAGGTTACAGACCCCTTGTACATCCCGGAAGTACAAATCGAGTGTGAATTATACATCAGCTTAGGAGTTGACCTGACTCCATAGCACACACTGCCATGTGGATCGTCACGGTCCGAACAATATGCAGATTCGATTCCGGCAGCAGATGCCGTAGCACATGTGTACAGGAGTACGTTACTGAATGCTCCTTGTACTGTACCAGTGGATGTTATGTACCTTGTAACGGTACCTGTACCTTCTGTACCTGTGCCTGCGTTCTGAAGAAGAAAAAACTTCAAAATATACTCTTAATAAGGGCAGTCACTACCGTCGAACAGGACGATTACGTGTGAGAAATCCCGTCTAGAATTTTCAGAGTGAAACCAATCCCATATAATTACTTAAAATAAACAAAACTCAAGAAGGATATCGTGTTCTGTTAAGGCACGTTCAGTTTGGTGTGTTCACATCGAACTGACCGTGTGTAAAATAAATTGATGTAAGCTCACATTGTGTGGACTGACGAAAATTCATCATTTCGGCGTGACATACCGAACTGACGACAGTCCCAAGTGAGCAACTATATGTTCTCTTCAAATAAAAATAGTTAAAAATTAAAGCAATTAACAAGCAAAAATTGCGGGATCACGGGGACATGGGATCAGATAAGAGAACAGATTTGTCCCCGTTCGGTAAGCGACTCCGGTAGCTCAATTGGTAGAGTACTGTCATGGAGAGTCAAAGGAGACCCGGGTTCGAATCTCAGCCGGGGGCATATCTTTGCTCTTCAAATAAAAATAGTCAAAAATTAAAACAATTAACAAAAAAATTAAAAAAAAACGAAACCATAGTGAGTTTTCAAAATACTTAGAAATCTTACTCCTACTAATCAATCTTTCACCAATCCAAGCGAATTATTTGGAATTGGATATTTACCTGTATGATGTCTATCCAGCCTTGAAGAAGGCCTGTAATGTGGGTAGAAACGGTTTGAAATGAATTTTTTCATCATCATGAAGGATTTTCAAATTTTAGAAACCCTTTCATTGACCATTTTCTGACATAAGATGAATTAATATCATTAAAAAATATATAAAAATAATAAATTTACAAGACAAGTGAATAATAATAAAAACCATTATTGGCTTCAGTTCGAAGAAACAGAATAATTATATTAAAAGCCCCGGTGAATAAGTGGTTAAGTCGGATTTTCTCCTAAATGAGTTTCTTGTACTTAAGTAAAACGGTATTACTTAAGTGAGCAGACCCGAGTTATTTTCGTAGTGATGCATTGGCTTGAAAAGGAGTTATTGCTTATATTACAACTCCATTTCAAGCCAAAAACTAAGAGAATAATACGATTCCGATTATCTGAAAGCAGTTAACCATCATATGTTTGTATGAGAGGAAAATAGTTGACTGGATGATCAAATATAGAAAGGAGATAGTTGGGGGGTGCAGTCAAAAAAACACTGAATAAGTACTAGACTTATAATTATGTGCCGACGTTTCGACCTACAGTGTAGGTCATCTTCAGGGCTATGAGAGAGAAACAAACAGAACAAAAAATATAAAAACGTACAGTAACAATAATATGGTGACATGTAATGTAGAAAATTAAAATAGTGACAGAGATGAAAATTAAAGTTAACGAATATTAACAAAGTGACAGAATATAATAAAATTAAGATATAGACAGATTTAATAAATTTAAAGATAGTGAAAAGAAATTGAAATAGTGACAGATATAATAAAATTAAGATAAAGACAGATTTAATAAAATTAAGGATAATGAAAAGAAATTAAAATAGTGACAGATATAATAAAATTAAGATATAGACAGATTTAATAAAATTAAAGAATATGAAAAGAAATTGAAATAGTGACAGATATAATAAAATTAAGATAAAGACAGATTTAATAAAATTAAAGATAATGAACAGAAATTAAAATAGTGACAGATATAATAAAATTAAGATAAAGACAGATTTAATAAAATTAAAGATAATGAACAGAAATAAAAATAGTGACAGATATAATAATTAAAGATAACGAATATAAAATAAAATACAGAAAATAAATGTACAGAAAGGATACAAAAGTAAAAATAATATAAAGGGAAATAAAAAAGAGGAGGTAAACAAAAGATACAAAATGAGAATATTAACATAAAAAACGGTTGGAACATGACGAATTTAGAAATACTAGTAAAATAAAGATATAAAATGTATGATAACGGACTTCTAGAGGTTACATAAGTAAATGTATGAGACATAATAATATAGGAAAATTTGCCTTTCTAGGTTTTAATTAGGATAGAGATTTTTAACGATTAGCTGACTAACGAGGCTCTTTTTACGTCCCTTCCGAAGGACCGCATAATCAAGAAATTTTTAGGAACCCTCAATTGTGGGCGTAGTAAGGTGTTATTCTAACCACAGGTGGCTCCCTCCAGAGTAATGTCTACTCATTCGTCTTTCCTCAATCTGCTGGTGTTGCTCAAGGCAGTATCCTCAGCCCAACCACAGTTTATACAGCTGATGTCCTTCTTGATTCCGCAACCTAATTGCCGTCATCTCATGCCATTAAACATCTTTCATTATTTTTAATTGCTATACTATTATTATACAGTTGTCAATTTAAATAAATAAATTTTAAAAAACACTTTTAATTGGCTGCAAAAACTCCAGCTGATCCTAGCAGTCCTTGTACCTCGGAGCGACGTGGCAGATGAAGGCTGAAACCTGAAGATCCGTTGAACTCATACTCACGCAGGCAGATGCCCTGTTGCTGCGACAGTAAGTGCCACGTGGCATATGCGACATCCTTAATTAGTGGCCTCACAACCTGCAATTTGCGGCACCCATAGCTCACAACGGTCAGTCAGGTCAGCCCCGGACAATTGTGTTGTATTATTATAATTAAAAACTCCTTTCTATTGTCGTATGATTAGTGACAATTATTCGATGAGTGACGTTAGATTAGCATTTAGCTAATAATATTCAGTTAGCACAGTTGCCGGGCATGGTATATTATGTTGTACAGTTAATTATGTTAGACAGTTAAATATATGAATTTTTTTTTAATTTCATTTGCAGACAAAAGTTCATTACCTATCCTTAGATCGTTATTTAACCCTTAAAGTGTTATGGAAGCATATATATGTCCGTTAGCAATGAGCTGGGCATCATGAGCAGATACATGCTTTTTAATTGTTTTAAGTCTTTTTTGTAATAATTACATGAAATTATGATGATGGGGTAGATATATACATATAACTAAGGCCCGGATTTTTATGTTTTTGCATATATTTTTTTATGCTTTGCAGATGACGTTAGAAGTTTTTAAAACGTGTTTTGGGCCAAAAGTATTCGATTAGGACAACTTTTATTTTGCATATTTAATCATTTTTGCATATTTTGAATGCATTTTGTTCTATTTTAGGTTTTATGTGTTGTCAGAAGTGTTCAGGAAATTTTTAAAAACGATGACTCAATAAAAACATTTTATTCAATAACAGGAAACAATTAATTATAATATTTCTTTTTTTATGAAGATTGGCCCTTCCCCTTTCTATGTTAAAATTCTTAGAATCCATTTCCACTTTTGGTTCTGCTGCTCTTCTATAACTAAAAATTGTGTTAGTTAGACTCGAAATATCGCACCGTTAACATCACGAAAGTTAAGGTTAAAGCTATTAAACTTGTAAACAAATATTTACGCGAATTCCTTGACGAAACTTTTCTTAGTGATTCGTTAGTAACGCAGCATATCGAAACAACGAAACATAAAGAAAACCTACAAAGAATAAAACAAGTCAATAATTCTGAATTAAAAGAGTTTTTTTGAAAGGTATACCGGACTCAAAATGTTAGACAAAAGCACTATTCGAAAAAATTATCTCCCTGATATTTACCAGGAGATCATGAATAAAATACGCAACCAATAAAAGATGTACCAATTTGGGTGTCCATAGATGAGATGACTGATTCTCTGAGAAGGTACGTGGCCAATGTTATTGTCGGAAAGCTGTCAGAAGACTTATCAAAACCCTTTTTCCTAAACATAAAGCTGTTGGACAAATGTCACCACGAAACCAGAGCTAGATTTTTTAATGATTCCATGACTTTTCTCTAGCCAAATGGAACTCTACACGAATAAGTTTTTTTATTCACAACTGACGCTGCTCCGTACATGGTTAAGGCTGCAAAGTCATTGAAAATATTCTACCATAAAATGATTCACTTGACTTGCCTTTCCCCTGCATTTCATAGGGTCGCGGAAACTGTCAGAAATGAATTTGAAGGTGTAGACTTGCTGATTTCGAATGTCAAAAAATGTTTTCTCAAAGCACCAAGTCGGGTGAAATTATTGAAAGAAAATTACCCATAATTAAATTTACCACCGGAACCAATAATCACAAGATGGGGAACCTGGCAAGATGTATCCCACAACTACTATCAACATTTTGATAAGATCAAACACGTTCTTTCCAAATTAAATGATACAGCGTCGGCAATATCAAGAGCAAAGAAATTAATGGAAAAACAACACGTTTTCGAAAACAATTCTGGGCTAAAACAGTTACGATCCATTTGCGATATTTTAAAGGAAACTTTGGATAAAAAGATATGCCATTCAGACCTAGTGAAGCATCATGTTTTAAAAGAGCTCCCGCTACATCAGTCGACTAAGGATGTACACAATTTCAAATATTAATTTGTAAGAGGAATAAGCGTTTTGTAACTATTTTTTATATTATAAGGGTGTAATATTAGAAATTAAAAAGTACGTAATACATTTTTTATTTTGCATTTTTATTAGGTTTTGCCTGCATATTTCCCCAAAATAAATGCATCTTATATTTAAGGATTTTTATTGCATATAAATCCGGGCCCTACATATAACTATAGCTATTATGAAAAAAATAATTAAAAGTAATACAAAATATTAAAGAGTTGAGATTATCCAAAATATGCTAACATTTTAAATCAATTGTATGCTAAATATTATTGGTATATTGTTCGTAATCGCCTACGACCCTAACTACCTTCAAAAGCATTGCATGTCTTTTTTATAGATTAATGATACTTGCATATAACGTACTGTTATTATAAAATCATTATCAGAACCATTAACTTTTAACTGAAGCAATAGAGTTCCCCAAAATGAAAAGTATTCGATCCAAAGCGATGGTAAGCGCTCGAGATTCGCCCTCTAAGGGCTAAAATGAAAGTTAAGTTTTGTAGAGAATACCTCCTTAAAATATTTTTCATTCACTAGCGCATTTTCTTTTCCACATTTTGTGACACAGGGTCCATACATTTTCTCAATATTTAAGTCAGTATTTAAATATTTTAGTCTTGGTGTAACGAGTAGTAAATGCCCCCAAGGTCGAGCTGGAAATACCCCCATTTCGATCCTTAACAAGAACTGACATTTTTTAGTTAAGCGTTCGGTAGCATTTGAGCATAGTGCATGTCCCAATAAACGGTCCCTCCAAAGGGGAAAAACCGAACAAAAAAAACAAAAAATATATACATATAAAAAACCTGTACCACTACAACCCGTGAACGGGTCTGGGGTTCAGTACATAGTAGAGACTGTTTTTTCATGGACGACAGTTCTGCAAGGAGGTGACTTGTCCTAGGTCACGCTCAACCGCCCCAGGAGGATTATAGATCCCATATGATCCATCTCCCGCCGCAGACTAAATAAAAGTCTTACACATATACACATACGAGTACATATTATTGCTTATCATCATACAACACAAATGACATAAAAAATTACCATAGGCCAAAACTTCCATTATTGCTCTGGCCGACAGCTGGTATTAAGTAATGCAAAGTACTTACTGTAGCGTAAAGTAGATAACTGTTTGCACTAATTAGCTCGGCTTCTTGAGATAATTATCTAAAGTGTGGGTAGTTGTGGTGTAGTAGTCCCCCCTCACTCCTGCCATCACAAGTACCTTACAGTATCAGGTTCCAACGGAAAAACCTCCGCGGTGTAATATTAAATATATGTATATATATATATGTATATATATATATATATATATATATATATATATATATATATATATATATATATATATATGTATATATATATATATATATATATATATATATCTTACTAATATTATAAATGTGAATGATTGTATGTTTGTCTCTCTTTCACGCAAAAACTACTGGACGGATTTGGATGAAACTTTACAGTAATATAGATTATACATCAGAATAACACATAGGCTATAGCAAGCGCGGATATAGGTGGGGGGGGCGTGCAGGGGCACGTGCAGTTTTTTAAATACTATGGAGAATCCATTATAGTACATAATTAAAGGCAAATCTGGAGCTTAGCATCTTGAAATTTGTTGGTAGGTTCTTTGTATAGCTTATGAAAGAAATTTGTATAATTCCACCCCAAGGGTTTCCCCTTTAATATAATAGGGGTCAAAAGTTGGATAGAATTTAGGCATCTGAAATTTTGGATGTACGAGTAACTTATATTTTTTAAAAATAATTAAATTATTTATTTAAAATGATCTTTCACGAAACTTTATGTGGCAGACCAAATTCCACGCGAGCGAAGCCGCGGGCATAAGCTAGTGTATATATATATGTGTGTGTGTATATAAAAACTCGCAAACATACATATGTATACTTATATATCTATAGACCCGGTGAATATGTCGTATTTTCTCCGAAATGAGTTTCTTGTTCTTAGGAAGCGAAATCATTATATTGTTGTAGTCATTAAGTCACCAAGGAAAAATCCAAATAACAAAGCGTTAAGTCTCTAAAGTACTAGAAAAAACTTACTAAGAACACCAAAAACAATGAAATGGTTTGAGAGGAAAAAGTTACTCTCGAGCGCTTTGGATCGAATACTTTTCACTTTGGGGAACTCTATTGCTTCAGTTAAAAGTTAATGGTTCTGATAATGATTTTATAATAACAGTACGTTATTTGCAAGTATCATTAGTCTATTAAAATGAGTAAAATCTATATTATTGCAACATAAAATTATTAAAAAAGACATGCAGTGCTTTTCAAGGTAGATAGGGTCGTAGGCGATTACGGACAATATACCAATAATATTTAGCATACAATTGATTTAAAATGTTAGCGTATTTTGGATAATCTCAACTCTTTAATATTTTGTATTATTTTTAATTTTTTTTTTTTTCATAATAGGTCTTTCTGTAATGTTGTAGCTAAAGTTGACTTGAAGATCTAATGTGGGATATAGATTGTATGGGGTTGCAGTAAAAAAAAACAAACACTAAATAAGATTAAGATAATAAATAGTAGCTCTTCCTTTTATCAACCCTGAAGATGACCTACAACGTAGGTCGAAACGTCGGCACTTACAATAAATAAGTCTTATTTAGTGTGTTTTTTTTTACTGCACCCCCAGACTATTTATATCCCACCATGAAATTGTTTGTTGAACGCCTTGAAGCCACGTTGTCTCAATTTGATGTCGTTGTTTGGCTGCTGATGTGAGATGTATTCTAAACAGATGTCTACTTTGGTGAGACTTTGCCTTTTGGGATTTCTTCTATTCCATTATAACCTTTTTGAGTTGTTGCTCATTTTTGTTCATATGAATAATACTATTTTTTTCTGGTACTTCTAACTCACTCATTTGTTTTACCATCTTTTGATGACATTTTCATTTCAAAGAAGTTAAGGTAGTTTACAATTTAATGACTACGAAGAAATCATTTCAAGCCAAAAACTACGAGCTGTTATTGACCGGGGCAGGAGATATTTAGTCTGTATGTAGTAAAACGAGAGAGCTGACTTGGAGAATTTTATTTTAATCAACCAATGCAATACAAACCTTTTCTCTTTATTTTTTTGGGTACGTTTGGTATGCTTCTGTAAAGTGTGTTTGTGTTAGTGTTTGGCGTTTGACTAGCCTTTGCTTGGCAAGCCCACCTTGAGAATTCGCATCTTCCATAAGATAATTTCGGTTGAAACAATTTCACGAATGGGGAATTGTTGTTGATGGGGAGTATTTGTTGTCTTTGTATGTAGAGAACAGAAGTTGGTTTAAGGGCAAATTAACAAAGAGCTTAGAAACAATTAAAGGACAAGTAGAACACGCAATGAACTCACCGAGCGTGCCCTAAAGTGATTGTGGTCCACAGCCTCCTAAATTAGTTTTAAGTTTAATTAATTAAGAAGGCTTTGGTCAGCGAGCTAAGCGCTCTCTATCTCTCATCGTTTGCAGCGTGGAACTTGCAATGTAGGCCGCTATGCTGCTGTACTACGGATCACAATAATGTTTTTTTATTTTCACATAATTTACTCCCTTGAATCAACTTATGCACAATACAGTCATCAAAATGTCTGCCTTGTGTCCTCTTCTGTTCCCAACACTTCATTCTTTCAGACCTGGCTGACCTTTCTTCATCCGTAATGGTGTATTTTTTCGGCGCAACAGTTTTAATTTAATTTTTTTTTATTATTCAATGAAATTTAAAACTGTATTATACTAATACAACAAGTAAATTTGATAAATGGTTCAAATAGGCATGAATAAAGAGAAGTAGAAAAACTACCCAGTGGTAATACTCAAATTAATAAATTAATTAAAATTTAGAAGGTCACGAGACCATCTTCTTTTCTTCCAAGACGCCTTAGAGGATTATCACGAATTGAAGAGGTTGCTAGGTTTGAAACTAGTTGGTTTGAGTGGGAATAAAGTTTCTCGTGAAAAGATTGATATTGGATTCGGGTCAAATTAGTTGCATATGGGACATCAAGTTTATCATGGATTACTTTCTTCGTAACAAAATAAGGAGGATTGAGGATTTTACGAAGGATTTTGGATTGTAAGGATTGAATATGACAGTAATTCGATGGTTTAGTGGAGCCCCAAAGCTCTTCTCAGTAAATCTAGATGGGTCTAATGATTGTCATGTATATGAGTCTTTTGTAATTGATTGAGAGCTTAGAGCGTATGTCTAGTATGAGGATTCCAATTAAGTCTTTTGCCAAGGTGTAGTCCTTAGTACCGGCCCTGTTCAACAGGAATCAGTGGGGTGTTATTAAATGATACAGGAGGACAAGAAGTCATTGGTTTACGACGGAAGATTTTTAATTTAAGTCTCGTATCCATACTCTTCAGAATCCTCTTGTCTTTGCTGTCAACAATTTGTAGCATTGTTAGATTCAACTCTTTTTTAAATCACCCTGGATCTCTATGAACCAGTAGTTCTTGGTCTTATTTTTCCGGAAGTTGAATAATTGTTTTACTAACCTGGTATCTGATAATCTTGTTTTGTGACTGAAAAGGCAATTCTTCTTTTGCGCGTTGTATCTACTATTGATTCATTTTACCGATAGACTACTTCATTAGCCAGCAATCGCCATTGTCTGTCTATTTGATGTTTGTCCTCATGATTTTGTTTACTACCTTTAGTTGCTTTGGTGTTCAACTTAAATAGTGTTTCAATAGCATAAATTGCTTCAGGTTCAACTACAGAACGATAATGTTCAAGAAATTGGTCCGGGTAGAGGTCACTGAATGAAATTCTCAAGTAATTTCAGAAGATCTTTATTGATAGCCAACGTTTCGACCTACGCTGTAGGTCTTATTCAGGGCTATATACAAAATACAGACAATTTAAGAAAACGGTACGAATATATTAAAATATTTTAAATATAGATAAACTAAAAGAAGGTGAATACAGGCAAAAAAATTGATAAAGATGTACAGTAAGGTAATTATGAAGGTTAAAATGTAGAAAATAATAATTAAACAGAAAGTGTTGACAGTTAAAAAATTAAAGTATTACAGATAAAAAATAAAAACTGAATATACAATAGGAATGTGAAATGATATGGGTAAATTAGAAAGTGATAAGAATTACGCACTAAAAATTATAGGTAATAAAAAAGAATTACGCACTAAAAATTATAGGTAATAAAAAAGAAGAAATAAAAATTGTAAAATTATAAAAATCTAGAGACGAACGATAATGTTTGAATTTGGCATTTGAGAGAGATTTCATCTTAGAATTATCCAAGTTATTCGTTTTGCTTGTTTCATTTTAATTTAATACAGCAACATTTGAAATGTTTGAGTGTAAAATAGTTAACCGGATAAATTTACTGATGGATTGAATTGGTCAAAGGATGCAGTCAAAGACAACATAAAAAAAGTAAAACTTATTTTTTAATTGTGCGAACGTTTCGGCCTACGGTGTAGGCCATCTTCAGGGCGAATGTGACGAGTCACCACAGACCGAGCACCCACATTCGCCGTGAAGATTGCCTACATCTTTGGCCGAAACGTTAGCACATTTAAAAAATTAATTTCACTTATTTCTGTTGTCTTTGACCAATTCAGTCCATCATTAGTAATACTTTAAAATAAATTGATAACGAAAAGGCCCACTCCTGCTTGTATCATCATTGGTAATTATAATTTATCTCTATTAAGTGAAATTAAGTTCTCCACGTATAAAAAATATATACGACAGCGCCGTAATGATGTACGATAAGGAGGAAGGTTTCATGGAGACCTGTTAATACACAAGTACCAATAACAGTTAGGCTTATTTAGAACTTTGATATTTCCTATTTGGGGTTGATGTAAGACCTAGTTGTGCGCTTTCCTTCTTTGCCGCTCTATTACCAACGGAAGTGCATTTCATTTTCTTTAAGGAGTAAAATCAATATTTACTTCATGGGCAAATATATTGTTATATATATATATATATATATATATATATATATATATATATATATATTATATTGTTATAAATCAGATTATCTGATAACAGATCTGTTATAAACCCGAAGTCTTTTACTTGTGGCATCAAAGATTTTTTTTTATCATACTTGGGTTTCTTAATTACTACCGAATATAGGAAGCCATGTTTAAAAAATAATATAATCAACTAAATAAAAAAATATATAAAAAAAAATTTCAAAAGAAGATTTATTGAACAATTCCTTTATTTTATTTTGCATATTATTTTCATTTATGTAGTACTGAAGCAGAGAGAGAGAGAATTTTATTTTAAGATCTAAATAAGTCACCTCTTTTAGAGGAATCCTAAAATCGATAAAATGACGTCACCATCGCCTTCTAAACCAAAATAATCGATAATGAGCATCGAGGTAAGGAAATGTGGGTTGTTTTTGTTTATTTAACGTCACTTTATGCTGCTATGGCTAATTGGATGATGTTACAGTGGGAGCTCTAAATTTGGTCTAGCCAGTTTTAATTAAGGGAGCGGAGTGGCTCAGTGGTAGAGCACTGAGTAGAAATGCCGGAAATCCTGGTTCAAATACAGCTGCAGGCATTTACTTTTATTTAGTCTTTTCGCCGCAAGAGATGGATGATATGGGATCTAGGACCCTCCTGGGGCTCACCCAGCCTCTATAAAATATTACAAAAATAGGATGCTTAAAATAAGGGGAGAAAACATGGCAATTGAGCGTGGCCTAGGACAAGTCACCTCCTTGCAGAACCGTTGTCCATGAAGCAGTACAGTATCTACCATGTACTGAATCCCAGACTCGTTCACGGGTCGTAGTGGTTACATGTTTTACAGGTTTAATTAAGATTTTTAACGAGTATCTGACATCGCAAATACTCCGGACCCCTTTTAACGTCTCTTCTGAAGTGCGGCATAACTAAGGAATTTTTATTCCCTTTAAAAAATCCAGCATCTCTACGAACCCGCGAGACGTGGGTTAAAATTCTACAGATTTATTTTATTAATTAAGTTAATAGGTATTTCACTGAATTTAAAAATCTCAACCAGCCACTGCTTCGAAGAGAAGTCATCTATGAAACCGATATCATCGATGGCTCCTAAATCAAAACAATCGATAATGAGCAGCGAGGTTAGAAAATATGGATCGACATGTTACAGTTTTAGATTCCACTTTAGCACCGCCCTTAAATGTGACAGCTTACAACTTGAAGGGAAGGATATGACAGGAGGAGAAACAAATTATACGGGGCAGCAACAGCTTACATAAAATATTCATAGATGGCAGCAGCGGTGACCACGTGGCCATTGCAACTGCCTTCTGTATTAATATTAACGACTCACAGCTGTGCCTTACGCTAATAGTTTCCAACCTGCCTTTACGGTTTTGTGTATGTAGATGGCTTTATATTCGTATGTAATCCTAAACTATTTAGACATTTTGGAATATAATGTATATATAGATTACGAGAAAGAAAATGGTCTGGGTGGAGGTCAAGAAAATTCTCTTATATAGGGAGAACTTTTTATTGGTAACCCAACGTTTCGACATATATTGGAGGTCTCCTTCAGGGCTAAATATACAAGATACAAATAAATTAAAATAATACATGACACAGAATAACACTATATATATATATATTATATTGATAATGTTATATGTAGTTAGTGATAGAAATAAAAGCCAGAGGGGATTGAATTATACAGGGTGTCCCGAATTTAAATGGCAAAACTTCAGAAACTTATAGGGGACCGAAAAACTAAGACATCTATACAAACAGAAAAAGAAAAACATTAGAATATGTATGCGGCATTGTGGCTGATGCTATTCACACAAAAATATCTGAGTAACTGACTGAAGACTGATTTAGGAATTATAATCCTAGAAGGAAGCCAAAATGTAAACAAATAAAAGAATGTAAAGGATAACATTAAGTGTTTACATATCTCACTGCCTAGCCTGGCGAACTTTGAAAGGTGATAATCGCTACCTGTAACATTTTTGTTTTGTTTCTTTTTTTGCGATTTTCTCTAAAACTAAGCAAAAACGAGCAAATCTCTAAAGGACTTTTTGTCTTAGTTTTTCGGTCCCCTATAAATTCATGAAGTTTTGCCATTTAAATTCGGGACACCCTGTGTAATGACAAAGATATCTTACTAATATTATAAATGTGAAAGTTTGTATGTTTGTCTCTCACGCAAAAACTACTGAACGGATTTGGATGAAACTTTACAGTAATATAGGTTATACATCAGAATAACACATGGGCTATAGCAAGCGCGGATTTAGGGGGGGGGCGCACGGGGGCACGTGCCCCCTCCCCCCCCGAAAGTTTTAGAGGTACTGTGGAGAATCCATTATAGTACATAATTAAAGGAAAATAACATGATCATAGTTGTTAAAATATCAGAAAGAACAAGAGTGAAACTATTTGTTTTGATATACTACTAATCTTACTAATATTATAAATGTGAAAGTTTGCATGTTTGTCTCTCTTTCACGCAAAAACTACTGAACGGATTTGGATGAAACTTTACAGTAATATAGGTTATACATCAGAATAACACATGGGCTATAGTAAGCGCGGATTTAGGGGGCACGTGCCCCTCCCTACCCCCGAAAGTTTTAGAGGTACTGTGGAGAATCCATTATAGTACATAATTCAAGGCAAATCAGGAATTTAGCATCTTGAAATTTGCAGATAGGTCCTTTGTATGAATTAAGAAAGAAGTATGGATAATTCCACCCTTATTATAATAGGGGTTCAAAGGTTGTATGGAATCCTTCAGTTTTGAACTTAGACATCTGAAATTTTGTACGAGTAACCTATAGTGAAAAAAATTAAATTATTTAGATCATTAAATTATTTATTATTTTAAATTATTGTTAAAAAGCACTGTCAAGAAACTTTATGCGTAGTCCAAATTCTATGCGAGCGAAGCCGTGGGCAAAAGCTAGTACTATATATTAACAAAGAGGTACTGGTTAAATCCAAACGAAGTACAAACTGAATGAAACTTTGTTACTTCGTTGGATTTGAACAGTATCTGTACGTAGTAACTGCCTTGGACAGAAGAAGTGGTAGATAATTTCGATTATCTAGGCACTGTCATAAGTAGGGATGGATGAATGGACCAAGAGGTCTTGAACCGATGGATGGAAGATGACCTTAAGGAAGCAAGGCCATTTGGAATTAAGGCCATTTGGAAACCCCCCTCTAGGTAGGCCAAGGCGTACCTATTGTGAATATAAAGGGGCTAGCAAAAGGGGCAAAGGTACGCGACTGGATGGATCAGCTCCGAAGAATGGGTTTGGACAGAGAAACTTGAAAAAGATGGACAGAGGCTTCTCCACGGCAAACAGCACTACGGGGATAGATAAAAAAAAATTAATGTAAATTTCTTTGTAAATTATTTTACACTAGCTTATGCCCGCGGCTTCGCTCGCGTGGAATTTGGTCTGCCACATAAAGTTTCCTGAAAGATCATTAAAAATAAATAATTTACTTATTTAAAAAAAATATAAGTTACTCGTACATCCAAAATTTCAGATGTCTAACTTAAAACTGAAGGATTCTATACAACCTTTGAACCCCTATTATATTAAAGGGGGAACCCTTGGGGTGGAATTATCCAAATTTCTTTCTTAAACTATACAAAGAACCTATCTACAAATTTCAAGATGCTAAGTTCCTGATTTGCCTTTAATTATGTACTATAACGGGGGGCACATGCCCCCGTGCCCCCTCATAAATCTGCCCTTGCTGTTGCCTATGATGTATAACCTATTTCACTCGATAATTTTCATCCTAATTCGTCCAGTAGTTTTTGCGTGAAAGAGAGACAACCATACAAACTTTAACATTTATAATATTAGTAAGATTAGTAGGATATCAAAACAAATAGTTTCACTCCTGTCCTTTCTGTTATTTTAACCACAATTATCATGTGATTTTCCTTTATTTATGTACTATAATGGATTCTCCACAGTACCAAAAATATTGTCGGCGGGGAGGAGGGGGTGGGGGAGGGCACATGCCCTCTCCCCCCTAAATCCGCGCTTGCTATAGCCTATGTGTTATTCTGCTGTATAACCTATATTACTGTAAAGTTTCATCCAAATCCATTCAGTAGTTTTTGCGTGAAAGAGAGACTAGTAAGATACAATAATATATATATTGTATAGAGGGGGTTTAATATATAATAAAGGGGATTTCATCATCCACCTTTTTTTTCTTCTTTTTTTTTGTACTCAGCCAATCAAATCGAATTTACGACTCCAATAAATATCGGAGGACCTGGAACTGCGGTTTCACACACGTTACAGGACAATAAATTAACCTCCCTTCCTACGTTGCAAAGAGACAACGAAGGAGAAAAAAGGTCCTTAAGTGAGGAGTGATGAGTCCTTCCCTCCCCTCCTTCAGGATAGAGTCCTATAAATCGGAAAGGCCGGGATCGCTATTGTGCGCTGTGCCTCGGAGGGGACATTCAATGATTCATTACCTCCTGGCGGCTTTGCAATCCAAACTGGAAGATTCCCTTCCTTATTGTAGGGGAGGAGTTTTAGTCTCTCATTAGGTAAACTATATAAAATTGAAATTTACAATTACAATTACAAATTGAGGTTTGTATGGGTTTTTAAAGTCGTAAAGGGAGCGGAGTGGCTCGGAGGTAGAGCGCTGTGTTGCCGGGTCCTGGTTCAAATCGTATTTATGTTTATGTAGAGATTTATTTTATTTTTAAAATAGCTTTTCAAATTTATGAACTAAAAAATCCTATTTTGATTAAACTTTGTCTTTTATTCCATAAAAAATAAAATTTATAAATAACTATTTAATTAGAAAATAGTTAATAATAACAATTATTGCTTGGAGTGCCAATAATTTTAATAATGTTAGAAACCGGGCTAGTGTTAATTTAAATTTACAAATTTCATATTTACATAATTCAGACTATAATTGATTTATGTTTGAGTGGAAACTAGTTAACTGGATAATTCTAATAATGGTCAGAGGGTCCCGTAAATGATTACACAAAATAAGAAAGACTTAGTTTATGGTGCCAACGTTTCGGCCTAAAATGTAGGCCATCTTTGAGATCTGGGAATCTCCTGGGGCTCACCCAGTCTCGATAAAATTGGTACCAACCGTAGTCCAGGACACACTAACCCAAGTCCTACTTATGTTTTAGTTTCGGCGTAAAACCATTAGGTCATGAAGGCATGTGGTTTGTGAAAAAACATTTTTCATACAGATTAAACCTATACTGTAACATTTCTATGAAGGGAACTAGGTTCAGTTCTGAGCAGGAAATGTAATATTCTAAGCCAATGGTTGTGTAGGGAGGTGATGTGGTCGAGATCATACTCAAACCTGAGAGGGTAACTGAATCATCCTGTTCGTTTTACTTAATAAAGAGAAAAACTCTAATAAAGTGTTTGCTTATGTGTCGATTTAGGATGCTCATAGCTATGAAATCATTTGTTACCTTATGGTGATAGATGCACCATAAGGTAACAAATGATCCTCAACATAATCGCACAATCAGTGGCAGGTTTCAAACCCGTGCATCATTAATATTGTTGTCGCCGGTCCGTTCTACGTTTTAGGGGCCAGATGCAGCGCGTCTTCACTGCTCTGAAACTTTTCTCGCTTTCCGCTTCACTGCTTATTACCTTCCATTCAGCTATCGTAAGGGAGGGAGCATGTCTTTATATGGTAGAGCAATGAGTTGCCATGCCGAAAATCCTGGTTCAAATCCCGCTGCTGGCAAGATTTTTATTTACTCTGTTTGCAGCCGGAGATGGATCATACGGGATCTAGGACCCTTCTGTGGTTATCCCAGCCACTATAAAACGTTAACGCACTTCATGTTTCCAAAACCAAATGTTTTCTGATGTATAATTACCTAAGATTTATTTTTCCAATTATTGTGTTTGTCTACAAAATGTCGTATTTATAGTTTACTACTTGAAATGCAGGCAAACCATAATAACATCATAGATAGTGTTATTATTTGAACAGAATGGATATGAATAAAATCATATCGCCTGTCCAAAGTATGAATGTTATGTCTGAAAATTTTACACCGATTGAGGTTCCGTTGAATTTTTATGTTTAGCCCAGCAATTCTATTAGATTGACAATTCCAAAAATATATAACTCCAGATCAGAATATTTCTAAATAGAGCATTAATGTGTAATAATAATAAAAATTAATAAGTCTATAAAAATGAGGAGAGCGGAGTGGCTGAGAGGTAGAGCACTGAGTTGCCATATTGCCATCTAGGACCCTCCTTGGACTCGCCCGCTAAAGTGGGTACGCAAAATAAGGGGGGGGGATCCGGTGGTTGAGAGTGATCTAGGACTAATCACCTCCCTGCAGAACTGTTGTCCATAAAACAGTGCAGTCTCTACCATGTACTGAACTCCAGAGCCGTCCACGGGTTGTAGTGGTAGGAGAAGAAGGAAAAACTAGTTCATCCTTTCAGTGCCAGGGTAAAAACGAAGTAAGGTGACTTCCATAAGTTGGGCTACTTTAATAAATTTTAAATTCAGGATTTAATAAACAACAGGACCAATATTTATCATAGTTTTCAATAAAAATAATGATACTGATTCCGCAGTCCATTAGCTTTCCTGAGCATTTAGGAAAAAGCCTGATTTTCCCCTACAATCATATGCAATATATATAAATTCAATATAGTTTTTTCTAAATCCTTCATATTCCACCCCCTTTTTCTATATTTTAATCTTCTCATTTTGTATCTTTCCGTTTACCTCCTCATTTTTCTTTCCCTGTTTATTATGTTTACATTTTATCCTTTCTGCACATTTATTTTCTGTATTTTATATTCGTATTCTTTAAATATTATATCTGTCACTATTTTAATTTCTGTTCATCATCTATAATTTTATTATTATCTGTCACTATTTTAATTTTATTATATTCTGTAACCACTTTTATATTCGTTATCTTTAATTATCATATCTATTCACTATTTTAATTTCCACACCTGTACCACTTTACTACATTACTTGTCACTATATTCTTGTTACTGCAACGTTTCTTATATGTTTTTCTGTTTGTTTCTCTCTCTTAGCCCTGAAGATACCCTACATTGTAGGCCGAAACGTCGGCACACAATAAATAAGTTACACTTATTCAGGTGTTTTTATTGACTGCACCCCCAACTATTTCTTCCTTATATTAGAAGTTACAATCAACCAATTCTTCTCTAACATGTAATCATATTCATATATCTCACACACTAAGTTCGAACAAACCTGACTGTTGCGCATATACAGGGTCTCAGGGTTAAATACCCAAAGTGAAAATTGGTCATAAGGACCTGAAAAGAAGAAAAATTCCTATGGAATTATTTTTACAAAAAAAAATCCTCCATATGATCCATCTCCATCCGCTAAGAGACAAAATAAGACGGGATTTGAACCAGGACTTTCGGCATGGCAACTCAGTGCTCTACCACTGTGCCACTCCACTTTCCTATTAATTATTTATGCACTGTAAATAATTATATTAGTTCCTCCTACTAAATTCATTAAATTTAATTATTAAAATTCATCTTAAATGTTGTTCCAAGTGGTTAATGTTGAGCATTAAGACAAGCCCGGCATTTTTCTTCAACAACAGCAGTGGCAGAACGGATATGTGTTATTGTTTTACAAGATTCAAACTTGGTCGAAAGCAAGGCCTGTCAATGATCTCAATTCGTTTTATATAATGTTATATATTTGTGGCACCTGTGCATAGTGGGCTAAGTCGAATTTTGTGAATTTCAAGCTATCTACTTAGAATCGTAATTTTTTTCTCTTTCCTTGTGCCTAACACGCTAAGTGTTCCGTCCATTGCAATGAAGGATATTCCTTTGTGAATTGTGGGCTGATACCCCAATCTTGAACTTATAATAAGTTCAGAAAAATTACGATTCTAAGTAGATAGCTTGAAATTCACAAAATTCGACTTAGCCCACTATGCACAGATGCCACAGATATAAACTTTGTATAAAAAGAATAAATAATGTTTTTATGCCCTTTGGATAAGGAAATTAAGACTGAACTATGTGTCTCTGAAAGAAAAAAAATGTTTACAATACATATTTTAAAGTCTTAAATAATAATGATAATTTCCGACAAAACATTCACTCACCTGAAAAAACAAAAGAAACAGCATTCACAGCCTTTACTTGTTGTTTCTTTATGTCTTTCAGGAGATGAGTTGTAGTCTATTCAACTCACAATATTATTTAAAAAAATTATAACCTTACATTAAAACTGTAACCTATCCTATGTTAATCATAATAATATAACAGCTGTTATATCAAGTAGGCTCTGTCGCTATCACGGTAACTACAAAATTAAGAAAAACGTTCGCAGTCTTCTTTACGCACACTCTTAAAATCTTCCACAATACTCAAATGTTTAGCGATATTCTAATATTAAGATACTTTTCGTTTTTATTTGCTACTGTTTTTTTTTTAAACCTTTTACCAAAAACCTTCCGACTATCGGCGACAGAAAATAGAGTACGAAGAGCAGCTGAAGTTGAAACGCAGCAGGCTAAGTGAGCACGACACCCCCACAGCAGGGCAAGTCCCGGCTAATTGGCTGAGGCACGTGTCACCCTGTCCTCTGGACCAGGTCCGATTCCCGCTGTCAGCATCTTCTTCTTAGCAGTTCACTTCAAAGGAGATAAATCTGTTCGTCCCTCCCCAGGCTACTGTATCCTTGGCCGTGTAGTCGTAATAAGGCAACTTCGTATTAAACTCACTGTCAAGAAAATAAAAACGGCAAAGCACATCCTAACCTCAAAATGCAGCAGGGGACTACCCAGAGGAATCATCCCACCACCTGCAAAACCCAAATGGAATAATTGATCATAAGGAATGTAACGCACCCAAGATTTTTTTTTTTTTTTTTGTAAGTGATGGAGTATTTTATTCTTAAAACCAATGGTTTCTTTATTCCTGCTTCCCTCCTTTTGGATATAAATTCCATTTTTACGATGAAAAATACAATAAGAAACAATAAAAAAAAATCTCTAAAACTATAACTCCCCTCGTATTCTCACGTGGCCCCAACCCTTACGGTCCATAAATCATTTATTTATTACACGGCTTTGTAGTACAATAACCTCACAGCCCCCGGAAGTGGATATTTTGAAATGTAATATATTTACGACTGTAAACATAATTACATTTTTTAAGAACTCGTTCGTTACAATGTCCATCTTAATCTTCGAGAGCCTTTCAAGACGCCTTCTTTTTAACGATACTAACCGAGTATAGTCATCGCAATTCCTCGTATTATAATCTCCTAAATTCTCCAGTAGTCTCATCCTTTTTTTGGAACAAATATTCTATGCAAACACCTTATTTTCGAATACCTAAGTATAAAGGATAAGTTTCATATCCGTAAAGAAGAGTAATAGTAGGAATTAGTTTATAATTTTCATCATTGGTTTGGTTTGTTTGAAAACTGTGGTAGCTACAAAAGTAGATCTTTGACCGAGCTGATGATATGGTATAATAATGAATTTAAGTATAACCAATTGGAGGATAAAACAATCCTTGGTGGCAAGAATCGAACCTATATGTATCATAAATATTATGAATTGAATAATTGGCCTATTTATAGGGCACTAGTAGAAGAATCATTATGCTTCTTCCAAACTGGTTAAAATGGTCCTGCTCTAGATATATCTCCAGTCATAAATATATTACCTATTTACTGTGTATATATATATATATATATATATATATATGTGTGTGTGTTTTTCCGGACAATATTGTCAGGACGTTCTTCCCGGAACAACCGAAGACATCTGTGTATCTCCACTCGTCACAGAGGAAGTATTGGAACAGAACATTGCAACACATTTAAAACCTAGAAAAGCACCTGGTTTGGACGGCATTACAAATGTTCCTTAAGGTGTGTGTGTGTAAAAGACTTGCACTAAACGGCTTTAATTTAAATGCCACTGATATGGTTGCCATGGTAACAGCTGTGAGATAAGACCGGGTAGGTTATTCCTATCTGTGTCTTGTTATTTAGTTAAAAGAAAACAGTTTTGTTTAAGTTGTAAGAAATGTTATCTTTAAATGTTGTTTCTTTTTTTACTTTATAGAATAATGAGCTTTTAAATAAATAACAGGAAATTATTGTTGTAATAAAAATATATCTACTTTTTTCTACGGAGAGAAACTCAGTTTAGTTTTATTTCGACACACAATAAATTCAGTATTTAAATCAATAAACGTTATATATATATATATATATATATATATATATATATATATATATATATATATATATATATATATATGTAACGTTATAATGTGTATATGCCGTGGGCATAAGCTAGTGTATATATATATATATATATATATATACACTAGCTTATGCCCACGGCTTCGCTCTCGTGGAATTCGGTCTGCCACATAAAGTTTCGTGAAAATCATTTAAAATAAATAATTTAATTATTTTTTAAAAATATAAGTTACTCGTACACCTAAAATTTCAGATGTCTAACTTCAAAACTGACGGATTCTATACAACCTTTGAACCCCTATTATATTAAAGGGGGAACCCTTGGGGTGGAATTATCATAATTTCTTTCTTAAACTATACAAAGAACCTATCTACAACTTTCAAGATGCTAAGTTCCTGATTTGACTATAATTATGTACTATGACGAGAGGGACACATGCCCCCCGTGCCCCCACATAAATCTGTCCTTGTATTAAATTTGCCCATAAATGTAGCCTATGATGTATAACCTATTTTACTCAATAATTTTCATCCAAATCCGTTCAGTAGTTTTTGCGTAAATGAGTAACAAACATAAATACAAACATTCGCATTTATAATATTAGTAGGATATCAAAACAATAGTTTCACTCATGTTCTTTCTGTTATTTTAACCACTATTATCATGTGGTTTGCCTTTAAATATGTACAGTAATGGATTCTACACAGTACCTAAAAAACTGTGTTACTATGTTACTCTAAAGGTTCATCCAAATCCGTTCAGTAGTTTTTGCGTGAAAGAGAGACAAACATACAAACTTTCACATTTATAATATTAGTAGGATATATATATACACACGCTAGACTAAGTAATTATGGTAAATAAAACAGAAAGATAACTACCATAATTTAAAAGCCCAGTAGTGTAGTGCCTCCAGCAAGCACTCGAGCCACACTTAGCCTGCTGAGACAGTCCTTCAGCATCACCATTCTTAACGATGTCGTTTAACATCCCGCCTCTTTGACCTTCAAGTCTTCAGTGAAGCAGCTATTTCGAAATGCAAGTTTAATTTCCATTCTGAAATATGAAAAAGTTGGAGTAAAGTGAACGCACTTCATGTTTCCAACACCAAATGTTTTCTGATGTATAATTTCCTAAGATTTATTTTCCCAATTATTGTGTTTGTCTACAAAATGTCGTATTTATAGTTTACTACTTGAAATGCAGGCAAACCATAATAACATCATAGATGGTTTTATTATTTGAACAGAATGGATATGAATCAAATCATATCGCCTGTCCAAAGTATGAATGCTATGTCTGAAAATTTTACACCGATTGAGGTTCCGTTGAGTTTTTATGTTTAGCCCAGTGATTCTATTAGATTGACAATTCCAAAAATATATAACTGCAGATCAGAATATTTCTAAATAGAGCATTAATGTGCAATAATAATAAAAATTAATAAGTCTATAAAAATGAGGAGAACGGAGTGGCTGAGAGGTAGAGCACTGAGTTGCCATCTAGGACCCTCCTTGGACTCGCCCGCTAAAGTGGGTACGCAAAATAAGGGGGGGGGGCAATCTGGTGGAGGAGCGTGATCTAGGACTAATCACCTCCCTGCACAACCATTGTCTATGAAACTGTACAGTCTCTACTATGTACTGAACACCACAACCGTTCATGGGTTGTAGTGGTACAGGCCCTAACACAACTATCTAACATTATTCATTTCATTGATCGCAACTCTTTTACAATAATAACTTATACATGCAAGTATTGAAAATCTATTTGAATGATTAATGTATTAATATCTATTCGTCATCAATTTGTAAGTTGCACTTTGTGCATTAAAATCTAACACGTATCAGTTTTATAAGACAAGTGTATTATTTAATATAATTCCCTAAAAGCCTATATGTTTCAATGTTAGATCAGGGTTATGAGACCAACATACTGAATCTCAAGAACCATAACCAAAAATATGTATATGTATATGTACAAGATAAGGAAGTAACTCAGTAATCGAGCGCTGAGCTGCCAAAAGTCCCGGGTTCAAATCCGGCTGTGGCAGATAATTTATTTAGTCTGTTAATTGAGGACAGGTTTTGTAAGATCTAGAAACCCTCCTGGGGTTCACACAGCCTCTGTAAAGTTGACCCCCTTGATTAGAGGAAAACCTGACGGTTGAGAGTCATCTAGGACAAATCACCTCTCTGCGATAACCGCTGTTTTAGAAACTGTACAGTCTCTACCACGCATTAACTAATGTTCCTTCATGGGTTGTAGTTCTACAGATTTTTTATACTGAAAATTGTGTTGTAATTTTTAAACAAATTAAATACAAAAATAACGGGATATCGTTAATTGTTTGATATTTCCTACGGCTTAGGCGCAATAGGTCGTATCCCGCGCAAAATTTTTGCGATTTTGGCGCCTGTTGATTCTCACAGTCAATATTTTGTTCCTACAATATGTGGTGAGGCTTAACCATCCTAAAAAAACCTCTCTGTTTAGGAACCCTAACAAATTGATTACAGGTGTCAGTGCTCTGTCAAAAACGCTGCAAAAGTGAAGTTATTTTAATATTTCGATTGAGTAGCCAATGTGAAACAGGAAACAGTAAACAATGAACAAACTAGTACAAAGAAGAAAGCTACAAAACTAAAATCTATTTCACAAGATAAAAATAAAGGGAGTAAGAAAGCTAAGCAAAAAAAAAAAAAAGAATCAGACGAATCGGAACAGAAACCGGAAACAGTAAACAATGAACAAACTATTGCAAAGAAGAAAGCTACAAAACTAAATTTTAGAACCAGAATCGAAAATAAGTTAGTCAAGAGAACGGCCAATTCAAAAATGAGCTTGAAGAAAACAAAAAAATATATAAAAAATAGAGTAATCCCTTTGTTTGTTTGAATCCCAGAAAAATCTCCGTTTATTTGCATTCTGCCTTTGGTTTTAAGAAACACATTTTGTATCTTGATTTCAGTGTTCCCAATGAAATGTTAACTTTGTAGAAAGGAGATAGTTGGGGGGTGCAGAAAAAAAAAAACACTGAATAAGTGCTAGACTTATATTTATGTGCCGACGTTTCGATCTACAGTGTAGGTCATCTTCAGGGCTATGAGAGAGAAACAAACAGAACAAAAAATATAAAAACGTACAGTAACAATAATATGGTGACATGTAATGTAGAAAATTAAAATAGTGACAGAATATAATAAAATTAAGATACAGACAGATTTAATAAAATTAAAGATAATGAAAAGAAATTAAAATAGTGACAGATATAATAATATTAAGATAAAGAAATGTTAAGTTGTTTAAAATAACAGTTTCTTTGATATTTTTGTGAAAAAAAAAAATGTTTAATTTCGCATTTATCTGGTTAATACAATTTGTCGTAAGCCACACATTTGGGCCTCCATTTTTTTCTAACTCTATAAATAAAATATTAATAGGACATACCCCACAGAACAAGAATACGCAATAGGACGTATCTCGCAGAAATAATCAAATATGACCGATACATTTAAAATGCATTTAAAATACTTTGAATGATTATATTTTAGTTGTAATTGATCTAAAAAAATATCAAATACATCTCGAATATTGTAAATGCCATATTTTTTGTTTCTCCTGTAAAATTTACTGTTAAGAGGATACGACCTATTACGCCTAAGCCGTCGATTTACCGTATTAATTTATTAAAAGGATTTTTTTTAAATGGCATAATTAAAGATTTTTATTGCATAATTTTTTTTCAACTTTCAATATCTCTCTATATTTTATTTGAGATTTGAGATTCTCTAACGATGTAAAGGTTCAGTTGCAATAATATTGCAAACTTGATCTCGAAGTTTGCAATATTATTGTGGGTATAAACAACTAAGATGACTGGCATGGTCATTACGCAGAGGCGTTTGGCGTTCCTCAGAGCGTCGTTCCCAAACTTTTGGAGAGGAATATCCTCATCGCTGGAGGAACCCTTTCCACATTGGTCGCCAGGTCCTCAATGAAGTTCAATATGTTTTGGCTAGGCCTGTATCCAAACAAAAGATCCACAAAAGCTTGTCTTATATCTCCTTTTGGGACGACCTGCATGGTAGGGGAAACGTCACGCCTTTTGATGAGTTATACAAATTATTTTAATGTGGTTTAGTTTAAAGTTTGATACGAATAAGAAGATAGGTGTCATCACTATCACAATTATCAGTATTCAGGTTATAAACAATGGCGGATAACAGTCCCTGGGTACCGACAAATACACAAGTACTATATTCGCTTCACTGCTCATGCAATGATCTTAAGGAAAAGTCAGGTCCTTTATTATTGCTGAATAATATTTAGATAATAAAATGTGATGCCACCCTGAGCTCGTTATACTTAATTTATAGCAATTCTATATCATTAGTGAATAAGAGACATATCCCTCTCTTCTCAAGAAAGGGGGGGGGGCCTTTTGCTAGATGTGACAGACTACATTTACGCTTCTCGTCTACAACTACCGTTCTGTATCTTAGGAGTGAAGATAATAAACTCTAAGAGGACTCACTACCTGTTTTATGTCCCTTGCCTTACTTATCTAGGTACTCCTAATGTTCCAGATATTGTCACTTATAGCAGTGATTACAAACTATGTCCTTCCATTTCCTGCACCCCCCGAAGGATCAGAGTAGCGTGAGAAAGCCCTCCTGCTTCCTGGTCCTTACTCTCCTGCTGAGGACAATAGGGCGCATTAGTCACGCAGCGCTGGCGTTCACGCGATTCTACACTTTCTGCACCAAATCTACCAATGATTTATCTTCGACGAAATGCTTTATGACTTCATGGCTATCAAGATCCGCGGTTATCGAGATCTAACAATATCCTCGACCTATAAATCTCCTTGGACCGACCCGAAGATTCTATAGGGTTCAGTCGCCGAAGTGAGCAAGATGGAACAAGAGAGGGAATAAAAAAAAATTTTTAATATGCAGTCATGAGGACTCGCGACAGAACTGGAAACTCGAAACTTTAGAATAACTTTATAAAACTTCTTTTTTTAATTTCTAAATCAATTGTAGTCTGAATTATTTAAATATGAAATTTTTAAATTTAACATTACTCATTATGACCTTCATACGACCTATTTGGACTTACGGAGTAGAGCTTTGGGGCTCCACTAAGCCATCGAATTCCTCTAGTATCGAATCCTTACAGTCCAAAATCCTTCGTAAAATCCTCAATGCTCCTTATTTTGTTAAGAATAAACTCATCCATAACGACCTTAATGTCCCTTTTGTTGCTGATTTGGCCCGAACCCGGTATCTATCCTTTCATAAAAAACTTCATTACCACTCAAACCCTCTAGTTTCAAACCTAGCTTCCTCTTCAATTCCCGATAATTCTCCGAGGCGTCTGAAAAGAAGATGGCCACGTGACCTCCTTACTTGAACTTTGATTTGAGTAACACCAGTGGGTAGTTTCTCTACTTGTCATTATCATATCATTATATATCACTTAGCCTATTTACTTGTTGTATTAATGTAATACAGTTGTAGATATCAATAAATAAATTAAAAAAAAAAAACATTACTCATTGATCACAACTCTTAGATTACATGCAAATATTGGAAGGTATTTATAGAATAATGATTTAGTATCCATTCTTCATAAATTTGTAAGTATCAATTATCTATTAACATCCTACATGTATTAATTTATACATGGAGTAGGGTGTTATTTACTTTATTCACTTAAAACTCATTTTTTTCACTGTTATGGTATGAATATGAGAACAAGATAGTCTCAGAACCTCATCAAAAAGAAGTTTAAAGAACTGACTAAATGTTCGAGAATCTCAAACATAACTCTTACTAATATTATAAATGTGAAAGTTTGTATGTTTGTCTCTCTTTCACGCAAAAACTACTCAACGGATTTGGATGAAACTTTACAGTAATATAGGTTATACATCAGAATAACACATAGGCTATAGCAAGCGCGGATTTATGGGGGGGGCGCACGGGTGCACTGCCCCCCTACAGTTTTTTAGGTACTAGGGAGAATCCATTATAGTACCTAATTAAAGGCAAATCACATGATAATAGTTGTTAAAATAACAGAAAGAACATAAGTGAAACTATTTGTTTTGATACCCTACTAATATTATAAATGAGAATGTTTGTTACTCATTCACACAAAAACTACTGAACGGATTTGGATGAAACTTATTGAGTAAAACAGGTTATACATCGTAGGCTACAGCAAGGGCAGATTTATGTGGGGGCACGGGGGCATCTGCCCCCCCTCTTTATAGTACAGAATTAAACGCAAATAAAGAACTTAGCATCTTGAAATTTGTAGATAGGTTCATTGTATAGTTTAAGAAGGAAATTTCTCCTTTAATATAATAGGGGTCAAATCCGTCAGAAGAATATAAGAATCCGTATAGTATCCGTCAGTTTTAAAGTTAGACATCTGAAATTTTGGATATACGAGTAACTTATAGTTTAAACAAATAATTAAATTATTTATTTAAAAGGTTCTTTCACGAAACTTTATGTGGCAGAACAAATTCCAAGCGAGCGAGCGCGGCATAAACTAGTAAATATATAGGAGAAAAGAAAGTGGTTCAGTGGTTAGAGCACCGCGCTAAAGATGCGGACGACCAGGGTTTGAATCCCGTCCAAGACAAATCTTTTCACTTCAATATAAAAATATTTAAAAATAATCACCATCAAAAGGACAATAAATAATAAATAAATTATAAAATGATTATTAATGATAGAATTGGTGAGGGGGTGCAGTTAAAGATGGTGAGGGGGCGCAGTTAAAGATGGTGAGGGGGCACAGTTAAAGATGGTGAGGGGGCACAGTTAAAGATGGTGAGGGGGTGCAGTTAAAGATGCACAAAATAAACAGAACTTATTTTTTAATTGTGCCAACGTATTTTCCACTCAAATATAAAATGATTATTTTTATATTTATTGAATGATAATTGTTGACCTTGATAATATATGTGGAAGAAAGCGGTCCGGGTAGAGGTCAATGAATTTCTCGTAGAATTGGAGAAGAAATTTATTGATTAGCCAACGTTTCGACCTACTTTGTAGGTCTTCTTCAGGGCTATATGCAAAATATAGACAATATAAGAATAAAAATGGTACAAATATATTTAATATGTTTTAATGTATTTGTGCCATTTTTATTCTTATACCGTCTGGGTTTTGTATATAGCCCTGAAGAAGACCTACCAAGTAGGTCGAAATGTTGGCTAATCAATAAAGTTTTTCTCAAATTCTACGAGAAATTCATTGTGACCTCTACCTGGACCACTTCCTTCCACGATTATTTTTATTATTTTACGTTTTTTGCACAATTGGTTCTCGCCACATATCTCGGTCCAGCCAGTCTCCACATCCAAGACCTGTTGCTTCCATACTCCACATCCTGCGACCATCTTCTTTTCATCCTTTCCGTAGGGCAATAGTCGGTAATTGTCTTTAGCCATCGTTCCCCTGCCATTCTTTTTAAGCTGCCATACCATTAATCTCCTTGTTGCTACTGTGAAGAGAATCGTTGTTTCCTGATCTACCAGTTGCCCTGTTGTGGAAATGGCACAACAGCGTCTCCAGAAGTCCATCTCCACGGCCAACAACTTTCTTTTCTCCATTTTCGTTACTGTCAATATTTCGGATCTGTAGACGATGACATTTTTAATCATTGAGTGAAACTTTTTTTTTTTTTAAGTTAACACAGAACAGAGTTAAGACACCCAAATTAAAATTGATACATAGTTAGTAATAAAAATACATATAGGCATAACCGTCCAACATATATGATGCTTATATGCATAATTTTTATTTGTCTGTATCTTGTATATCCCTGAAGAACACTTGGAATGTGGGTCGAAACGTTGGCTTTCAAATAAATGGTTCTATTTAAAAGGAATGTTTTCTGACCTCCATATGGGCCATTTTCTTCCTTATGTTTTTAATAATGTATTGGTACTGTGTTGCGAATCTTATAACTACGGTAAAAATGTCTAAGAATCATAAAAAACTATCCAATATATACTAAAATCACCACAATGCACAAAGAACTGGACATCCCAAAATTCATACACCAACAAACCCTCAGATTCTTCACCTCATGCCAACTTTCAGACAACACACTCATACAAGAAATAAGAAATTATACAAAAACAACAACACCAAAATACAGACACAAACGAACAAAACACATACTATTATAAATAATATGCATGTTGTATTATGTTATACATAAATTTTGTCTTAAGTAAATCCTATGTACTCTCTTTTCTGTTGGTTTTTTAAATTTTACCAACAACAAAAACATATTAATCAGTAACCGTTGTAATGTGAAGTCATTTTCATTGGAAGGGATTATCCCACCAATGTTTTAAAATTTGTACATATTTTAAAATAAAATAAAACAAAATATTTAAAAAAAACTACGGTAAAAGAAATAAATAATATAAAATATTAACTAAAATGTATGAGACGAAGTTTCACTTTCTGCTCACTGTAGGTTTCCCGAACTCCACCTGGTCAGAGAGCCTTCCCTAAGTAGACAATAAGTCACTGGGCGGAAAGATATTGTCCTGGGACTAAAGCTTACAATAAGGTTCAGGAGATAGATCACTAGGGTCGGTATATCTTCCAGTGACTGTCCCTTTTCAGCGATGTTTGGAACCAGAGTATATGATTAGTGGGGGTCGGAATCGGCTGCTATCCCCTATTTAGATTGCTAATTTAGAAAAAAAATATTCGTTACAGTTTCCTATAAACTTGCTGTTCCCTCCAATATTTAGGAGGGCATAATAATTAAGTATAATATTTTCATTCATAAGTATAATAATTACAAGGCTTAGCGATTACAAGCCGAATATGGAGGAATTAATCGGGTACCATTTTTTAAATATCTAGAACTTATTTCTGAAAAATATTCACGACAAGAAAAAATACGAAAAGCTCTTAGAGGCCTGGAGTTGGTGCAAAACCTATACAATAACAAATGTTTATCTCTAAGTACTCTCCTGTAGATCAGATCCGATCAGATCAGATCAGATCTCAACAAACGTTTCACTTGGAATCCTCATACTAGACTGTAAAGACAATAAACTGCTAGTCGTTGCACTATTTCAACATTTACTAGTAAAACTTTCTAAGCTCCCAATTAATTACTAAAGACTCATATATCCAATTATCATAAGATCTATTTGGACTTACGGAGTAGAGCTTTGGGGCTCCACTAAGCCATCGAATTCCTCTCGTATCCAATCCTTACAATCAAAATTCCTTAGTAAATTTCTCAATGCTCCTTACTTCGTTACGAACAAATTAATCCATAATGACCATAATGCCCCATTTGTTGCTGATTTGACCCGAATCCGATATCAATCTTTTGAAGACAAACTTTATTTCCGCTCAAACCCACAAGTTTCAAACATAGCGACCTCTTCAATTTGTGATACTCCTCCAAGGCGTCTGAAAAGAAGATGGCCTCGTGACTTTCTAAGTTGAACTTGTTATATGAGTTCTACCACTGGGTAGTTTCTCTATTTGTTTTATTAGAACACAGTTGTAAATTTAAATGAATACAAAAAAATGTCTAAATACAAAAATTAAACATTAAAATTCGCGATGTGAAACCATGGCACTTGATAGAATAGGAAAATCTAAAGAAAGAGGAAATGAAATTAATTAGGAAAATTCTTGGACCAAGATGGACCGAAGAAGGGCATAGATTTCAGAAAATCTAAAATTGAAGAATATTTTAACATTGAGATAAACATGAGGAAAAGACGTCTTAAATTACATAATAAGCCTTCTCGATCACAAACTTACAAAAATAATAGTAAAATACGTAGTACCCCTTGTTCATGGAGGGGGGGGATTGATCCAGAATATCAAGAGAGAATTGGATTTAGCCAGAATTACTAATGAAGACATAAACACAAGAAACATATTTTAAACTTAAAGTTGAAAAGTGGGAGGTCAAGCCAGAAAGAAAAGCGACGATGGAACAAAATGGAGAGAAGAAAGAAAAGCTGGTGGACAAATTAGAAGAACAAGAAGCCCCAAACGTGAACCATCTTTACGTAGCCTCTTCCACTTTGGAAGCTTTACGATTAATAAAAGGCTTTTATTAGTAATGCAATAATTAGTAGCTTTTTTTATTTTAATATTTCTGACACCATGTTATTAAAATAAAAAAGGTAAGCATTCTGTAAAGTAAAGTATTTTGTATTTAGGCTGTCATGAAAAAAAGTTCAAAAATTGGATATAGCTGATTTCGAAAACTCCGGAGCTGATACATGTCACAAATATGGCATCGGTTTTTAATTTAACAAAAGGGCTTAAACATGTCAATCTTCCCCTTCATGGCGGGGAAAAAATATTTTTGAACCCCTCCTTACAAAAAAAATTTTTTTTTTTGAACCCCTCGAAGATGTGTCACAAACCTCAAGCATATGGTATAACCGCAGAAAAAAAGTCTGAGGCATACAAAAGATTTCACGTACAATGGTCCTGCTACTGTTTTAAATTTATGTTAAATACATATGTTATTTATATGATGCCATTTCAATTATACAATTTATAATTATTGTTTAACAAATAAAAAAAATAGGGTACTAGTATGTTTAAGGGCCTGCTGACATCAGCGCGCTCAGGTGTCACTTACCTCAACTATTTGGACCTTGTCAGGTTATGCATGAATTTTAGATAGGCATTGCCTTTCATTATGATACAACAGATTTATAGGAAATGAAATAAATGAGAAACATGTAGACAAAATTAAACTAGAAATAATAAAACATTTATTACAAGCAATATTCATTAAATAACAATTTGTAACTAAAATATGATATTTTTTGTAATTTTTAAATGTTTTTATTTTAAAGAGAAAAGATTTGCCCGGGCTTTAAAATAAAATCATCTCTTTAAAATAAAATTATCTCTTTAAAATAAAAACATTTAAAAATTTAAAAAAATATCATATTTTAGTTACAAATTGTTATTTAATCTTTAAAATAGAAATATTTAAAATATGATGTTATGATAAACAATGAAAGATTTATTACAAACAATGCTCATTAAAAAGAACAATATCTACAAAAATTGCATCAAAAGGGCCTCTTCCCTCTAACTTCGTTAAATAAAATAGACAATAGTCTCCAAAAGTAATGTACTATTCCTCAACCACGTATTTAATCGAATACCCAGGGTCTTGTTGCATCCTTTTTTCTGGCATCTCCATCTAATTTTATTCCCCACTTGCAGTTTCATATCATGTCCATTTCCACAACGCATTTTCTGCGGAATGACATTCCGCTCCTGAAGAAACCTAACAGCTGATTTTTCATCGTTCGCCGTGCGAAAAATCCTCAAATTCCGAGTCATATATGAAGAAAATAATCAAAAACACATTCACGTTCAACTTTACATAAACAACAACAAAACAATAGAAAGGTTACTATAACAGTAGGAGATGGTTAAGAAAAGTGACACCTGAGCGCGCTGATGTCAGCAGGCCCTTAAACATACTAGTACAAAAAAAATAGAGATTGAATACAAAACTATATTTGTGAGAATACGCTGTAAACTTTACAGAAATCTACAACAGAAAGAACGTCTATCTGGACTATGTGATATTAAATTATGCAACTTTGTGATTGGTCCTTGGTCACGCTTATCCGCCAGGTCCCCCCCCCTATTTTGGGTACGCCCAATTTAACATCATATCATGAGTCGTTCTTTTCATTTGTTTTTTTGTTTTTTTTGGCACTTATTTACTCATAAATACTTTCATGGTTTGTGTTATGAAGCCTTCTGGCCAGATGTACGTATATTATTTTTCTTTTTTATGTTCCTGTTTGTTATTCTAAAGGGACTTAGTCCCAGAATAAAGTTAATTTTCTATTGCATATGCTGTTATAAATACATATGGATGATAAGCCTGACGCATGATGAGGGGGGGGGGGTTAGTTCCACACTGTAAATATATGTGTATGTGTATGTCTATGAGGAGTGGGGGGAGGGTGATTCAGTGGTTTAGATCCCGCCGCTAACAGACTTTTATTTAATCTCTTTGCTCCCAGAAATGAATTCTGGATCTAAAGCTCTCCATCCAAAATATTCAAAATAGGAGGAGAATCTGGCGGTTGAGCGTAAACTTGGACAAATTACATCCCTGCAAGTACTCAACTCGAGAACCGTTGACAAAAAACAGTAGTCTCTAGCACGTACTGAACCCTTGAGCCTCCATGAACGCAAAACAGACTTATATATACTGTAGTGATTAGCTTAGTACCACCTGCTTTCGAAGTAGAATTGTATCGTATCTTTGTGCCCGGACATGCAGGTATAGGTGCTTTCTTCTAGACTCCTTGTTGGCGCATACCCTCACAAATCCTGCCCCAGAAACAGCTGATCCTACATCGACCCAGAAGACACTAAGAAGGGACAGCTGTTCCGCGGACCACGCGCCACATAAATTGAATTAGGTGCGGAGGCTGCCCAGGTGCTCGTTATCCTCGATCCTTCCTGTCAATGTCCTGTCAGGATCTTGAGAGGATTTTGACGGAGTCCTTTGTGGGCGCGCTCCCCTCGAAGTTGATGAGCTGTTTGGAAACCTCCGTGCGCGGTTCCCACCGTCTTACTCCGGTGGTCACGAAGAACGGGGGAAAAACTCCGTAGGACAAGAGGGTGCGCTATAAGTAGCTATGTATGGAATTATGACAGCGTGGTATCGGGTAGGATAAAGAGGTTGTTGTTATCCTCATCTTATAATCCATCAAAGATATTTTTTTCTCAAAATACCCCCCAAAAAAATTATTTCTTTTCTTGTGGGGTATAGATAGGTGCAGTCAAAAAAACACTAAATTAGACAAACTTATTTATTATAAGTGCCGACGTCGACCTACTATGATAGTGATAGTGGCTCTGCCTTCTACCAGCCATGAAGATGGCCTAAAACGAAGGTCGAAACGTTCGATAGTTATCTAACCGAAGGATAGGTATCTAGTTTGGGCCAAATCAGCAACATATGGGGTATTAAGATCATGATGGATGAGTTTGTTTGTGACATAATAAGGAGCATTGAGGATTTAACGAAGGATTTTGGATTGTAAGGATTGGATACGAGATGAATTGGATGGTTTAGTAGAGCCCCAAAGCTCAACTCCGTATGTCCAAATAGGTCTGATATCTGTCATGTAAATGAGTCTTTTGTAATTAATTGGGAGATTAGAGCGTTTTTCCAGTAAACGTTGAAATAGGTGAAAACGTCGGGCAGTTTCTTGTCTTTTCAGTCTTGTAAGAGGATAAAATTTTAAATTTCTGTTAATTTATTTTTAAATTATGCTTGACACTAAAATTATATATCTTATAATGCAATGTATTCACTTTTATAGTGCGTTCTGAAACTAAAAACAATTACTTCGAACAGAACAATTGAGAAAATAAAAACAATTGGATACAATTAAATGAAATTAACTGTTCCATTAATAAAACAGTAAAAAGATGTAGTTACAGAAATTCGTCTATAATTGACATTCAAATAATCATCTCCTCAGATCTATTAAAATATTTAAAATTTTACGACTATATAACAATTGTATCTCGCCGGAATAATTGTTCTAATTTCCAATTAATCGTTATATGATTGTGGAGTGTTTTCCATACGAAATTTAGCTCAATATTGAACAATAGGTCGGCCGGTATGGATGTTTTTAAGAGACACACTTATATGTTCAGATGTGTTGGGGTGTATTTTGATGGTCAATTGGGGTGAGTAAATTATTTAAATGATATGTTGAAAAATATCAGTTGATCTTATATCTATAGCCCCAATGAATAACTGGTTAAGTCTAATTTTCTCCAAAATGAGTTTCTTGTACTTAAGTAAGCGGGATCGAGTTATTTTTGTCGTGAATAAGAGCCTAAGTAAGGCATTGGCTTGAAAATGAGTTTTTGCTTATATTACAACTCCATTTCAAGCCAAAAACTACGAGAATGATACGGTTCAGGCTATCTGAAAGCAGTTAACTCTCTCTAGACAAAATCTGACCTAACCACTTATTGTAGTGAGGCAGGAGATATATATAAGGAAAAAAGTAACCCGGGTACAGTTAAAAAAATTCTCTTATATAGGAAGCATAGGCTTATCGAGGGGGGGGGGGTTATTGGGGATGCAACCACCCCCCGTTGCTTAGAAGAAATTTAATAAAAAATTGTACGTAACAATTCAAAGAAAATAAAAATTTGAAGGATTTTACTTTTTCAGAGTTATTGTTGTGGGATTACAGAAGTAAGGGTCAATAATGCCAAAAACCAACAACAAAGAAAGTGCAAACACAGTTATTCTAATGAATAAAAGGTACACTACACTAAAATGACAAACCAAAACGTAATACTGTTTATTTACAATTAATTATATTATTATAGCGGCAGTAGTGGCATCTAGCGGCAACAATAAGATCGCAAATGTGAGAAGAACAGTTTAGACAATTCTTAGAATCTGGAAGTAAAGTCTGGATGGGTCTAGAAAGTTCCATATGCAATTAACTATAGTAAGTTATTGTAACCAATAAATAAGGTTACTTGCATTTAAAAGCTACTTCTTGATTGCCCTTACAACATTACAACATAATATTAATAACTTCCAAAATAACATTTATAAAAAATTATAATCTATTTTTTTTTATTTGAACCTACATGATTTTATAGTGTAATACATATTACACCTATATTACGAGACATCTTTTTTGAAGGGAGTAATATGTTGGAGTGGTTGACTGGTGGGGGTTTTTCTTTTCAAGTGTTACTTTGACTGCACCCCCAGACTATCTATATTCAAAATCAAATATTGATAATTCAAATAAATATTAATTAATGAACGGCTAGGTAATAAATAGTGAATAAAATAAAATGAATAAAGCGGTTGAGGCAGTGGCCAATCCCATTCACACAAACCTCTTTGGTCACCCAGCTGTTTGCAACATTCAATATCTTCAAATTTATCACCGCACGCCCGTAAACTATTAAATAAATCAAATTTCCTTAAGGAGTAAATTCCAGTTCCCTGATGGACCGATATTTTAGAGACCTAAGAGTATTCCTTTAATGTATTCCCTATAGCTAAGTGACCAAGAAGGTTTCTTCCCTACACCGTGATAGCAGGCCTGAAGGATGATGCTAAGTATTTACAATATTTACATTAGAAATGAGGTCAGCTAATGAAATTCCTTATCTGATAGTGAACGGAGTACTCACCTAAAGTGTACGTGATGGATCCGTCCAAGAAATACACATTAAAGTGACGTTATATCAAGCTTTATGTAGAGGTCTGTCGTTTAACATCTCTCTATCAAATAATTTATCTGTAGATTCATGATTCAACAAATACCTAAAAGTAACCTTGTTAATTCATTTAACGTCACTATATGCTGCTATGGCTAATCGGGCGATGCTACAGTGGCAGCTCTAAATTTCACCAGTCCAGGTTTAATTAGGATAGGGATCTTAAAGGAGAACACCCGTTTTAAGTCTCTCCCGAAGGACGACATAACTAAGGATTTTTTTATTCCCTTTAAAAAATTCTAGGGCCACCACCGGATTACGAACTCGCGATCTCGGACCATAGTGGGTTGTTATGCTAACCAGTTGATCTCTGGCAATCCCTAAACAGGATAATTATGATAGGGATTTTTAACAAGTATCTGTCTGCACATGCTCTGGACCTTCAATTTACGACCCATCCGAAGGACGGCATAATCGTCTTTAACTTCCTTTAAAAAGTCATAGGGTCACCTGCCGGATTACGATCTTGTGCCATCATTGGCGTAACTAGAGTTGACTCATATGGGGGTTCTTTTTGCCTACTTGTTCGCATGCGCGAGCAGTTATATTTTGTAACAGTTATCTTTTATAACAGTTATCTTGCATAACGTTTTTAATTTAATTAATTTTTTTTAATTTGAAGCTACATCATTTTATAGTATAATACATATTATACCTATATTACGAGGCATCTTTTTTGAAGGGAGTAATATGTTGGAGTGGTTGACTGGTGGGGGTTAACCCACCCTCATGAGTCAACTCCAGTTACGTTAATGATAGGGAGAACTGCGTTTTGGAAGCCGACGATTCGGCCCACATTGCAGGTCTACTTCAGGGCTATTATACTAGGATCACACTTAGGACTGACCGCAAGAGAATTTGTTCACCTATACCCAGGCCATTTTTCCTACTCTTATTTGAATGATAGCATGTAGCATACCCATACAGCAAATTATCTTCATAAATCATAACACACATACATTTCACCAATAAGAGAAACAGTACACAGCTATTACTTAAAGAACTGAACACCATTGTGAGTTGTGTTGTTTATTTTAAGACATTGTATCGGAATGACTGCACTCCACAAAATCCACTGGATTTAACACTCCCATGGTTTTATTGTTCACGTACCCTTGTAATCCTCGTAAAACTGTTCTCTAAGATTTGTCCTCGGTACTCCGATGCGAACCTGCGAGTCACATCAATATGATGAGTTAAAGTGGCTCTTCCCTTCAATTTGTAGACAATATTTCTGTAGTATTTCTATTCTGTCCAGTATTATATTTTCATTAACTAGCAACACTCTTAATATATAGATAGTCTCCTCCAATTCAAATCCTTAGTCCAGGACCATAAAACAAGATCCCACCTTTCCGATCTCAGGACTCGTTCCTACAGAACCATAACATTCGAGCGTTCCTTTCTCGCCGTTCCACCAGTGTGGAACTCAATCCCTCCCTTCATCCACCATGCTTCTTCACTGACTTCATGTTTTTTTCTTTTTTTAATTTATTTATTGATATCTACAACTGTATTACAATAATACAACAAGTAAATAGGCTAAGTGATATATAATGACATGATAATGACAAGTAGAGAAACTAACCACTGGTAGTACTCAAATCAAAGTTCAAGTAAGGAGGTCACGTGGCCATCTTCTTTTCAGACGCCTCGGAGGATTATCGGGAATTGAAGAGGAAGCTAGGTTTGAAACTAGAGGGTTTGAGTGGTAATGAAGTTTGTTATGAAAGGATAGATACCGGATTCGGGCCAAATCAGCAACAAAAGGGACATTAAGGTCGTTATGGATGAGTTTATTCTTAACAAAATAAGGAGCATTGTGGATTTTACGAAGGATTTTGGACTGTAAGGATTGGATACGAGAGGAATTCGATGGCTTAGTGGAGCCCCAAAGCTCTACTCCGACTGACTTCATTTAAACCTTGGTTTTCCAAAGTCTCTTGACATCCCAAAAAGAATCTCTCTAGGCAGGTCTATCATCTATTTAAATAAATCCGTATTGAATAATCGATTTCGTTGCTTACACGTTTTCTGTTTATTTTTCCCAAAGAAGATATAGACTATGTAAAGACTTTATTGCATGCTACTCCAATAATTTATTTTATTTAGTAACTGTTGTTTTTACCAATTTCAACCAATTAACTCTCGATAATTGGTTAAAATTCTGTCGTTTTGTACTTTTTAGTTATTTCATTTCATGTTTTATTTTTATTGTGTTTTTGTCACTTTTAAATACTTCATACTTGAATTATTATGTAGCCTTCTGGCCAGACATATATTTTTTTCATTTTTCTGTTCATGTTTGACTAAGGGGACTTGATCCCAGAATAAAGTTTGTTTTCTATTCTAAAACGGAAGTGTTGCAGACTATTGGGAAGAGCGGTCGTCGAAGTACAGAGATGGATGACCAGCTTCCTCCTGGTCTACATGCACTCGTTGGGGTTCTTCCTCGGCGTCCTGACCCGCCGTTCGGAATTCCCCCTCATTCCGACCCTCATCATGTGCTGCGGGATGGTGAGTGGACCCAGCACACTCCTCAAGCACATGATGCTTCACCGCCGGAGGAGGCAGATCAAGCAGCTGATGGACCAACTCAACGGGTTAGTGATAGTTACATGTTATTCAATTATATCGATTAGTGCCATCTCTGATATATCTTAATTGCAGTTACGAAGTGGTGGGAGGTGCAGGCACCTTCACCAAGTACCTCATCTACAGCTACGAAGTTATGGCACTCTTCTTCACCACCTCCTCCATCTTCAAGAACGCCCTGGAGATGCCTGATCTCAGTGAGTAATGAGAAATGAGAAAAGTGATGAACTCTTACCTCTACCATTATTTTTTTTAAATTTTGTTTTATTTTATTTTAAATAATTTACAAATTTTAAAACATTGGTGGGATAATCCTTTACAATAGAAATGATTTTACCTACAATGGTTACAGGTTAATATGTTTTTGTTGTTTGTAAAATTTAAAAAAACCAACAGAAAAAAGAAGTACATAGGATTTTATTAATACAAAATTTATATATAAGAACATATACATATATAAGAACATATATATAAAACATTATTATTATTTATAACATATCAGAACATATTAATTTATATAGAAGAATATATTACAAAATGGATGTTATTTATAATAGTATGTGTTTTGTTCGTTTATGTCTGTATTTTGGTGTTGTTTTTGTATAATTTCCTATTTCTTGTATGAGTGTGTTGTCTAAAAGTTGGCATGAGATGATGAATCTGAGGGTTTGTTTGTGTTTGAACCCGTGTATTGTTGGGATGTCCAGTTCTTTGTGCATTGTGGTATTGGTTATTTGAGTATATATTGGATAGTTTTTTATGATTCTTAGACATTTGTTTTGGAAGATCTTTTGTTAATACGTTAATACGTTAGCTAAAATCCAGACTGGGCATGCGTAAGTTATTATGAGCCTAATGACTCCCTTATATAATATTTTCTTATATTTTTCAGATAGTTTTTATTTTAGCGCTTACCATCACGGTGGACTGAATACGGTACTTGTGTATTAGCCGGTCTGCAGGGACTGCTATGCCCCATTGTTTATAATCTGAAGAATCATAATTCTGATGCTGATAACATACATTCATGTTCATATACATGAAAATTGTAAATACAAAATGTAATGACAAGATGCTAATTCTAGACCTCTCTCGCCATTTCATCGTCTTATATAAATATTTTTCCTACACTTTTTACGAAAACATATCCATTTCTATTAATTGTCAAAATCCATTCAAAACCTTGTAAACACATTTTTCGAAATTATTCCGAACTTCAGGAAGTATTCAAAGCTTCTTCTTTCAAAGGCGGATATTGCAAAGTGTTTTTGTTCGCTGTTCATTTTAAACACTCATTAACAAGACAAAAACAACCTAATTACTCAAATGAGATAGGTCACCTTTGGTCTAGTGGTTAGCGTAACAAACTACTAAACCCAAGATCGCGGGTTCGTAGCCCGCAGGTGGCCCTAGGATTTTTTTAAGGGAGTAAAAAATCCTTAGTTACGCCGTCCTTCGGAAGGGACGTTAAACGGGGGTCCCGAGCCTGTACGATGTCAGGTACTCGTTAAAAATCCCTATCCTAATTAAACCTGGATAGGCAACATTTAGAGCTCCCACTGTAGCATCGTCCGATTAGCCATAGCAGCATATAGTGACGTTAAATGAACAAACAAACAAACTCAAATGAGATGAGTGATTAGAAGAGGTTACACGATATACGAAATAGATTTCATGAAGACCGGCTAATACACAAGTTCATGCCAGTTTTTTAGTTTATTAAAAGTTCAAGGCGCAACTATTAGATAATTACAGTATTTTTTTAGCATAAGATTCATTAATAACTGAACGTTATCTTCAATCATCTGTAAAAATGGAGGAACATTTATATTGTTACAGCATAAAATAAGAAAAAAATCTTGTACCATCTTAGTTACTGTAATGTCTTACAACATCACTAAACACATCAGTATTTAACTCAAGAATACATTTTTTTATCTGTACTTGTATATAGTACAGAATCACACTTTAAGTACAGAAACAAAAACGTGGGTGGAACCAAAAATAACCTATGCTATAACTCATAATCGATACATCGAATCCAATATACCATGGTTACTTATGGTCTCGACGACTACGAGCTATATAACACTAATCCCGTACCACCACTTTAATATTTTGTCTTTCTTTAATTTAATGCCGTAGCTAAAGCTAAACGTAATATTTTAACTATAATTTCATGTTAAGAGGATATATTCTTTTCAACAGTAAGAACTCTAACATAATTTTTTGCGATAATCCTCTCTGCATTCAACTGAAATATTCATTTTCAATATATTTGCTAATATTACTCTTAGATAAGAAAAAATGTTTATTAAATAGCCAACTGGTGCCGCCGGGCCCCCCGCCCCCCCCCCCTCAACAGCCCCGAAGAAGACCTGCAATGTAGGTCGAAACGTTGGCTATTTAATAAACATTTCTCCAATTCTAAGAGAAATTTATTGACCTCCACCCGGACCAGTTTCTTCCATATGTATAACGGAATATATGTCTAAAAAGGAGGGAAGCAGGAATAAAGAAACAATGGTTTTAAGAATAAAGATTCGTGATAGCGTCACGAAGCTGGGAAGCGCCTGAGGGGTAGACCGAGGCGTAAGTGGGAGGATTACGTTAATGATTGATAGTGTGACGAGAGATTGATAGTGCCGGCATCGAGCCTTCGGGTTCACTTGGTATTATTATTATTTTATTATACCAAATCTTTTTTGTTTAGTTTTGACTCGCTTTAACTCTCGACTCATGTTTCTCAAGCTGTTCCCTACCCAGCCTGGGAGGCATACGAAGTGAACACCCAAGGAAGGCGTACCCTCCACTTCTTCACCTTCTACACCGCCATCGCGATGTGCTGGCTGGTCGGTACCTCCGTGGACACCATGGTACTCCACTTGTCCAACCAGCTCTGCCACAAACTGGCGATCCTCAACGACACCTTGCAACTCATCGGCCTCGACGAAGAGCAAAGAGAGAGTGTCCTGAAGAAGAAAAAGGTCCTTCCCATGAAAGATTATAAAGACACGACAATTATCAAGGCTTCCTTGGAGGAACATTTTCATCTTATCAGGTATATTTAAGAGAGATTAAATATGTTTGGTTATTATATTTATTTGGAGTACCAGTGTAATAATTTAATTAATTAATTAATCAACTTATTATTTATTTTCATCGCTTCAGGCTACTACAACATTTACTAGACACACGCTCTACGCTTCCAATTATTTACAACAGAATCATATTCATGACAATCATTAGACCCATCTGCACTTACGGAGTAGAGCTTTGGGGCTCTACTAAGCTGTAATGTATCATTAAAACTAATTGACTGTTTAATATCATTGAGGCCCTTGTATCATGTAACCATTTGTTGTAACTTTGTTGTAACCTTTTTTAATAGAGTATACTTCAAGTTTCCGCTCCAAGCCATTTGTACATTTTGAATTACTTTATTACCCGTTTTTCCCATGATTTACCTAAACAAAACAATTGGCGACGAGAAAAACTGATTAAACTATCCGAGTTCAAGGTCGCGACGTGTTACATGGACATTACCGGCAGTATACGCGTTAAATCATAATTTTTACCGCGAGTGCTTTTCAATAGTACTTTTTCGCTGTTTTATCGGTTTTCTATTTTATTTATCGTTCTGATTAATTATCAAGATCATCAAGAATGGGTGCACAACAACTTCAAGAATTCATGGGTGTGCTTACATCACTTCTAACCTCTCAAGCATAAAGTAAACAAGACCAAGACTCCAGGACCAGGTGCTCAGTCAGCTCTGAGGGCTCTTGCTCGTAGCGCTATGAAGATCGGCAGAATTGAAGATGTCACTCCCATTCCATCCGATTCGACCAGGAGAAAGGAAGGTCGTAGAGTCGTTTGTAATCTGGAGTTGTATACATTCGTTTATTCCTACATTTTATTTTGTTTTTATTAAAAATAATTTTAAACAATAAACTGGATGTGTACCTAAACATAACATAAGCCATCGAATTCCTCTCGTGTTCAATCTTTACAATCCAAAATCCTTCGTCAAATCCTGAATAATGACCTCATACCCTAATCGTTACTGATTTGGCCCGAAACCGATATCAATCCTTTCATGACAAACTTCATTCCCACGCAAGCTCACTAGTTTCAAACCTAGCTACTTCTTGAATTCTTGATAATCCTCCGAGGCGTCTGAAAATAAGACGTTGGTACAATTAAAAAAAAAGTTCTGCTTATTTTTGTGTTATCATTGACTGCAGCCCCTGACCAATTCAATACTTCATTAGAATTATCCAGTCCACTAGTTTCCATTCACTCATCTATTATGTTTGCATACTGATCTTTATGCTTGTACAGCCTGATTAGTGTTTCTAAGTTCATCATCGTCGGAGAGTGTAGCTGTTCAGTGGTAGGGCGCTGAGTTGCCATATCGAAGGTCCTGGGTTCAAATCCCGCTGCTGACAGACTTTTATTTAATCTGTTAGTGCTGGAGGTGAATCCTATGGGATCTAGGACCCTCCTGGGGTTCATCCACCTTCACGGGTTGTAGTGGTACAGGGTTTTTTCTTTCATCATCGTCAACCAATCAGAATACTTTTCTCATAGGCTTAAATTTATTATTTTATGTTTTTCCAGATTGACTAAATCATTATCTGAGTTCATGAACGAAGTGTTCATCTACCAAGGAGTCAACTCGATGGCGGTGCTTCTGGTGTGCCTCTATATCTTCTCCAACGTAAGAATTTTACCACAAGTTTTTCACGTAGATACCTAGATATTATTGTATATTTTTTTGTACAGCCCCACTACAATAAGTCGGATTTTGTCCAGAGAGAGTTAATTGCTTTCAGATAATCGGAATCGTATCATTCTCGTAGTTTTTGGCTTGAAATGGAGTTGTAATATAAGCAATAACTCCTTTTCAAGCCAATGCCTTACTTAGCCCCTTATTCACTACGAAAATAACTCGATTACACTTACTTAAGTAGAAGAAACTCATTTTGGAGAAAATCCGACTTATTGTAGTGGGGCTGTAGATATATAAACTAAATTATTTCTTTTGTGTGAATAAAAAAACAAGCGGAAACTATGAATGAATACACTTTTTACTTTTTGATGTAAGAAACACAATGCAAACAAAAAAAGTAATAAATAAGAAATATTAACACATCCATTGTTTTTTAATTATTAAAACAATTATAATAAAATAAAACATAAAATTGAAAATATTTTGGTTGCAGAGCAAAGATTGGATCAACGATACTGTGGCGTTCTCAGGGGCTCTTGTTGTTGTGTTCCTTCAGGTACTCACTTCCTGTTGGTCTGGAGAGTTAATCAAAATGAGGGTTAGTATAATATGTAATATTATTATTATTATTATGTCTGTCGTGAATAACATTTACTTCCCGAATTGGCCTTGTTGGGCTATATAACTAAGAGACCTGATAACTGCTGCGACGTTAGTTCCGATAAGAAAAGGCGTTACTAACAATAATAAAAACAGTTCCCAGAATAAATGTTAATTGGGTGCTAGTATGTTTAAGGGCCTGCTGACATCAGCGCGCTCAGGTGTCAGTTCCCTCAACTATTTGGACCTTGTCAGGTTATGCATGAATTTTAAATAGGCATTGCCTTTCATTATGATACAACATATTTATAGGAAATTAAATAAATGAGAAAGATGTAGATAAAATTAAACTAGAAATAATAAAACATTTATTACAAGCAATATTCATTAAATAACAATTTGTAACTAAAATATGATAATTTTTTTAATTTTTAAATGTTTTTATTTTAAAGAGAAAAGATTTGCTCGGGCATATATTTAAAATATGATGTTATGATGAACAATGAAAGATTTATTCCAAACAATGCTCATTAAAAAGAACAATATCTTCAAAAATTGCATCAAAAGGGTCTCTTCCCTCTAACTTCGTTATATAAAATGGACAATAGTCTCCAAAAGTAATGTACTATTCCTCAACCACGTATTTAATCGAATACCCAGGGTCTTGTTGCATCCTTTTTTCTGGCATCTCCATCTAATTTTATTCCCCACTTGCAGTTTCATATCATGTCCATTTCCATAACGCATTTTCTGCGGAATGGCATTCCGCTCCTGAAGAAACCTAACAGCTGATTTTTCATCGTTCACCGCGCGAAAAATCTTCTTCAAATTCCAAGTCATATTTGAAGAAAATAATCAAAAACACATTCACATTCAACTTGACATAAACAATAACAAAACAATAGAAAGGTTACTATAACAGTAGGAGATGGTTAAGAAAAGTGACACCTGAGCGCGCTGATGTCAGCAGGCCCTTAAACATACTAGTACCATAAATTAATGACAGGGCTGCAGTACCAGCATTCAAACTTTCAATTATTGGGGGAAAAATTCTGGTCATTATAAAGATTAATGCCTGCTATCGTAAACATATTCAGTACACCTCCGTACGCTGCTGCGATCTAGCGGAGCCATTCGACTAGCTCCTGTCACTTGAATGAATATCATTCTCAGAATGATAAGAGGCAGACTTTTTTTGTTAGCAACCAGAGATGGATTCTGCAGGATCTAGGACACTCCTGGGGCTCATCCAGAATCCATATTCTATGTACTCGAAATAGTGGGGGGAAGGAATCTGGCGGTTGAGGGTGATCTGGGACAAATCACCTCCTTCACAACCATTCTCTAAGGAACAGAGCATTCTCTACCAGTTACTGAACCCAAAACCCTTCTTGGGTTATAGTGGCGAAGGTTTTTTATTTTATTAGTAGAATAAATTGTATAAAGTAATATTATTTAATAATTATTCATAATGTCAAGACCTTGGAAAAATTCCAACGAAAAGTCCTTAAGTCTCCAAACTAAAACAGAAAATGAAATTACCTTCCTTATGATTCATTAGTTGCATTTGAGCCTTCGAGGTGGTGATTGATGTTTCTTGGGTGCATTATTCATTTTTTGTTTTGTTGTTATTCTCTTTCTACCCTGAGGATGCCTGAATAGGCGAAATATCGGACAGATAATTCCATTTTCTGTTTTAGTTTGGAGACTTAAGGGCTTTTCGTTGGAATTTTTCCACGGTCTTAACATTTATGCGAGGTCTCTTCTTACTTTTCAATATTATTATTCATAATGGTTATTTGGTACTTTTGTCTTAACGCAGCCCTGGTTACTTTTCCCTGCTTGTTCGCATGCGCGAGCAGTTACATTTTGTAACGGTTACATTTCTAAAAGTTACCTTCTATTTATTGGGGTTGAAAAATGATGAACAATTACATATCAAAAGAATTTATTGACAAATGGAAAATAATAATAATAAATTATGAAGAATTAAGAAATAAAAGTAATGACAAATCGCAATAATGAAAAATTATGTACAAAAAATAATTTCAAACAATTAAGAATTAAGAAATAAAAGTAATGAAAAATTATGTAAAAAAAAATTTAAAAATGTAATATATGATGAACAATTAATTAAAGAAGAATGAACAATTACAAAATACAAATAAGAAAAATTTAATCGCATTTAGGTGGAAAATGCGTCGAAATAGACTTCAATATAGATTCAAAACAGTCTGTATTTTGTTTTGACTGATGCTGTCGCCATACGAACTCGCATAAATGTGATTCATTTCCAAAAAAACCTTTCACCACAATACAATTTCATTTGATGGGAATTGCTACATTTTCTTTGTTTTGGTAAAATATTACGCTCCTGCAAAAAATGCATAGCTTGTTCTTCTGTTGAAGGCAAATCCCAAATACGCATCATTTTACACTAATTAAATAACTAACTAAAATAATAACAACGAAAAATCCATAACAAAGAATAAAGAACAAATAACGAACAATAAACAACAAATAAGAAACAATAAATCAGCAATAATCAAAACACAGTAAGCAAGATGAAACATAGAACAAATCAGCTGTTAGAAATGTAACCGTTACAAAATGTAACTGCTCGCGCATGCAAACAAGCACGGAAAAGTAACCAGGGCTGCGTTAAGACACAAGTACCGGTTATTTTTTTCTGAGTAATTCTGATGAAAAGGTCCAAATAGCATTTAGAAATTTTTAAACATTACCTCACAGTTTTACTTTTAACGATTTTTAGAATGTTCCTTTATTCAAAAAATCGTTCTAATTTAAATCGAATATTATTTAAAAAGAACGCTCTAATACATTATAATCTCTATCAGTTTCAGTTTTCGATATTCGTTTTGGAATATTGCTGTCAGATAAAAGACTGGACAACTCGAGCTACAATTCATATATTAAAGTATAAAATATTAAAGTATTTAGTTTTTGTATTAATATTTTTTTTTTTTTACAGTGCGAACAAATTCATTTCTCGCTATATAATAACCAGTGGTACGATGCCGACCCCAAACTCAAGAGCTCGTTGTTTATAATGGCTACTTACACCGCGAAGCCAGTCACATTGAGAGGGGCTTATGTTTTTGATCTTTCACTCCAGACTTACGAGACTGTAAGTTGTTTCTATTTGAGTGTATAAATATATATATTCTATTTTATTATATATATATACATATATATATATATATATATATATATATATATATATATATATATATATATACATATATATATATATATATATATATAATAAGAAAAAAATAATTTTATTCTGGGACCAGGTCCCTTAAGAATAACTGAAGTGTTCAAAATCTGGCCTGGGGGCTACAATATAAGAATTCTACAGTATTTACATAATTACTTGGGAATAAATATATGTTAAAAAGTTGTTCTGGTGAAGAAAAAATAAATAAAAATCTAAAGTAACAAGAATTATTTACTTTAACAAAAAAGGTTTTTTGTATATTATAATTCTGCAAAGAAACATTTAAATTTGTACAATTGTTTTTAATTTGAGACTGGTCTATTTGGTACACCATGTAATCTTTGTGAATTGTAGCAAATTATATAAGAAATAAATAATTAAAAATAAAATAAGATATTTGTATGTCGAAGAAATTGGACCGGGTAGAGGTCACTGAATGAAATTCTCAAGTAATTTGAGAAAATCTTTATTGATAGCCAACGTTTCGACCTATGCTGTAGATCTTCTTCAGGGCTATATGCAAAATACAGACAATATAAGAAAACGGTACAAATATATTAAAACATTTTAAATATAGATAAACCAAAAGTAAGGTAATTATGAAGGTTAAAATGTATGAGTGTATACTATAAACTACTAAGTGCCAAAAGGTAGTAACCCACATTTTGAAGAAAATAATAATAAAACTGAAAGTGTTGACAGTTAAAAAAATTAAGGTATTACAGATAAATAAATAAAAACTGAATATACAATAGGAATGTGAAATGATATGGGTAAATTAGAAAGTGATAAGAATTACGCACTAAAAATTATAGGTAATAAAAAAAGGAAGAAATAAAAATTGTAAAATCATAAAAATCTAGAAACGAATTATATAAAATAAAATAAAAATGAAAATAAAATATATTTTAGAAAATACAGTATTAATATTGATAGGTAGAAAATACTTTATACTAGTGTAAAGAATATTAATTGCATAAGAGAATGTAAGAAGAGTCTTTATATAAGTGTAAAATATCAATTGTATAAAAGTAGGTACGAGTATGTTTTAAGTAAAGTAAGTGATAATACAATCAGGCTATATTGAACTAAGATACATATAAAAAAAACGACAAGGATATTGTATATATGATATTATGATATATATTGATGATATTTAGGGTGGGATATAGATAACTAAACAAATAAACGCCTAAAATAAAATATTACTTGGTCACTAAAATATAAATATATATATATATATTTACCTAAAAATGGTCCCTCTCCATTTTTAATAATGGTAAAGCCATAAACTGTAGAAACTGCCTTCAGCGGACAATGTAAAATTTAGACCTTGTTTGTTTGTTCATTTAACGTCACTTTATGCTGCTATGGCTAATCGGACGATGTTACATTGGGAGCTCTAAATTTTGCCTATCCAGGTTTAACTAGGATAGGGATTTTTAACGAGTACCTGACATCGTACAGGTTCGGGACCCCCCGTTTAGTGTCCCTTCCGAAGGACGTAACTAGGGATTTTTTACTCCCTTAAAAAATCCTAGGGCCATCTGCCGGGTTACGAACCCGCGATCTTGGGCTTAGTAGTTTGTTACGCTAACCACTAGACCACGGGTGACCGTAAATTTAGACCTTAAAATACCTTTTGATAAAACAAAGCATTGTATAGACTGTATATGAAGCGTCAAGTTAAGGTATCATTTTTGATTTTCCAGTTACAAGAACAGTCTATTATGGTTGTTATATACATATGCATTAATAAATTCGAATAGTTCTGCACATTATTGTATTTTAGCATATTATAAATAATTTTTTCATATTTAAACTCTTTCTGTTGCAGTTTATCAGGCAGGCATTCTCCTTTTTCACGGTGATGTACCAGTTTTTGAATTGAACTGAGCTAAACGCGAGAAATAAATGGACGAATGGTGCACTACAAGATATTACTAGAAAATTTCAACTTTATTTTTATTTTCACCTCATAACCTTTATTATGCAAACAATCATTAATTAATAATAAATAAACATTATATTGATACTTGGAATTATTGGCGTCGGCCTCGTGCTGATAAGATCACGCAATAAGTTTATTCCAACATCCTAACGCCAAACTATACTTGTACACTTATGGTTGGAATGCTCGAGTCCGAATTAGGTTTGGGACTGATCATGGTATCTGTCTGTGTTGGAACGTTTTGTAGCTGTCTCTGTCTGGAGTAAGTTCCAAAAATAATTGAAGACCAAAGGGTAAGGGGGCTAAAACGAAGTAGCTCACTTTTTCAGTTGAAAAAGATTGTCATATGGAATTAGATTTTGATTAGTCTTTTGAAAGATTAACAACGGAATCATCAGCCAGGTTACACTGAGTTCGCGAAACAACGGCGCCGGGTACGTGGAGTGTGAACACGGCTAGCAAGTGCTCCACAATGTTCAGGAGAACGTGAAGGAACACCATGTCGTACGAGTTAGTAGCAAAAGCAGCCTATATTTTTATTCATTATTTTAATGAAGAAGTAGAACATTAATTAGAGTTAAATTTTATAAAGAGAGGAAAACAATAGTTGGACCTAAGATCTCAAGAATTGATGAAGAAGATCTCAAGGCAGTACAAAAAAAAATTTCGAAAATCTTTTAAATTTGTTTAATTAAGGTAATTTCGTTCAGATTGGGGATATTGCCATTAATTTTTAATTGCCGGTTCTGTATAAAAAACATTTATTGGACTGTATTGAGAAAGAAAACATAACATCTTTAAACACTAAACACTGCTTTTTAACAACAATAAGAAAAGGGAAATGTACACATTTGTTTCAATACATGGTTATGGTTGAGGCGGGTCTCGATTGTCCATGGCATTTTCTTCAGCTGACCCTCCTCTTCTGCTCCCTATTCTTCAGCCTGGGTAGCGCTTGACTTACTCATGTTTGTTCGTGAATAGCACATCGAGTTCTTGACCTTGCACATGATGTCCATTGTAAGGTGGCTATCCAACAACCACATTTATGGAAAAATAAAAGATAGTCTAAAGGTGGGGGTTGTCAGTTTTAAGTAGATTTTCACTGTCCTACGCCTACTTGATATACTCGTATGGCATGGCGTGGCGTAAACAATTGCACCGTATTGGTATTCCCATCGCAAATCCAATTCCCTTCCAAGTATCTTCTTTGGAATTTTAATTCTTCCAATTTACATCCGTAGGATTCCATAATATTGGATATTTGTGATAAAATCCTAATATATGTAGACATTTTTGGTCTGTCCACTCATTTGCACGACGTGGTTCATTTTACATGAACACTCCATACGAGGAGCGCTACCCTGAAGACATCCACGAACCTATTCCACTGTCCCTTGTGAAGTGCCAAGAGTTCAGATGAACAGGAGAAGAACGAGGTACGTAAATCGAGGTACGTGTTCTTCCCCAGTACAGTTCGGATAAACTCATTCATCACAAAATTTTTCTCCCCTACGTATTTCTTCTTCATGCATTTGAGTAACTCGCTTTTCCCCTCTTCTTCAGGTGTTAACCCTTAAAGTGTGGACGACTTTCTCTTTTCTCTTTAAAATATAAATAAATTATCTATACTTCGAAGTGTTGTTTGAAACTTTTGAAATGAGTAGATTTCCCATAATTGCATTATCTTTTCTTTCCCAAAGCTCACGATAACTTGTATTTTTGGAAATTATTAAAAATTAAACAAATAAACACTTGTAACTCAACTCGAAGCGAAAACCTGCGGAACAGATTTTCTTTAAACCTGTTCATAATTTGTCTTTCTTTAATTCCGTAGCTGAAATTATATAGGCATATATCTCCCTCATATAATGTTATACATAGTATTGCAATCATAATTTCATGTGAATATTACATGAAAATTGATAAACGCATATATGCGTCCATAGCCCCTATTGGTGACTTTCAACAGACACGAATATGCGCCCATAACACATTAAGGATTAGTAATTCTAATATTTTGAAATACTTTTTCAATACTTGCTAAAGAGAGAGCTTTATTTACTGACTTTGAGGTTGATCTATTGTTAAAAATCAACAAGAAATAATATACGACTTGAAATGAACGGCTCGATGAGTGAACGATCCATCTTATGACAGCGAGCTATTTGTTATATCTTCCTCAACGCAATCTAGCTTTCCTTTGTTATAATTCTTATGGCAAATATATCCATCTTCTTTTTTATACACGAACATTAGCTGATAGGAGCAATAAAGGATTTGTACATCTAATAAGGTAGTAATAATAAATTGGGCATTGTAGTAATATAAGTATGCCAACTAATATAAATCGATTCAAGAAGTGATTCGATTGTTTGTTGTTATTAACCGTAAAACCGGTTCTGATAACTTATTTTTTATAACAATATAGAGATTGGAGATTTTTCAACATAACAAAAATTAATTATTATAATGCAATTGGGAAAAACCACAATGCAAAGCCTTATTCAAAGAAAAAGGTGCAATACATCCCAACGATTAACAGCCCAAACATGAGATAGCACCCCACCACCAAGACGTTCAACATACAACTCAAAGCCATTTCTTCGAGATGTGATTCACATAACCTCCTTTTCTGTTTTTGGTATCTTGATAATGCCTGAATAGGCGAAACGTCGACTGGTAAGTGGGTGTATTTTTGAAACATAAGGCTTTGCATTGTGGTTTTTCCCAATGGCATTATAATAAATAACATTGTTTCTTTTTGAGTTTTTGGCTCTATTTTAGTAACAAAAATTAATATAATAATATTTACATCCATTTTCTAGTCAGCTTAGTATATAAATTGATTCAATGAGTAGTTCGATTGTTAGTTGCTATTAAACTTAACACCTATTCTGATCACTTTATTTTTATATCAATATGTATGGTGGAGATTTTTCAACATAACAGAAAAAAATTATATAATGGATGTTTATATTTTTCATTTTTCCTGTCATCTTTCTTATTAAATCGATTTAATAATTGATTCGATTGTTTGTTGTTATTATCCGTAACACCACGTCCTCTCGACGTGTACCAAAATAGCATGTTTTCGGTTTCAAGTTCCCTCGAAGTCTCCCAAAGCAAGGGACCTATAGATCTCCGAGTGGGCAACCTATCCAAGATGTTTTGACTTGGGAGCTCCTTTCCAATATTTATTACCAGCCAGCTGAGTTATTTAGCTTATCAACTGGGTTATTTAGCCTAGCCTTCTACAACGGATATATCAAGAGTGTCCTTTGGGAGAACTGCGATAAAATCCTTTTGTCATTCCGGAGAGAGTGGAATAATACGTTCCTTCGAGCTTGACACCTTAAGGCTGCACCTGCTCTGTAACTGTTACATTTAAATAAAATAACTAGTTACTATAACAATTATGCTGTTAATAAAAGATCCAATAACCATTTGCGTAAATACGATTTATCTACTATACATCAGTTATCATGAGTATCCAAGGAGAATGTTATTATGGGAAATGAGTAGATTTCGGTAATCATTTCAACAAGAAATAAAAGTTTTAACTAACATTTCGATGTACAGATGGCTTATGTTTGTTCTATATATATTTTTCAATATATCTACAGCCCCACTACAATAAGTGGTTAAGTCGGATTTTGTCCAGAGAGAGTTAACTGTTTTCAGATAATCGGAATCGCATCATTCTCGTAGTTTTTTTTTGCTTTAAATGGAGTTGTAATATAATAACTCCTTTTCAAGCCAATACCTTACAAAGCCCCTTATTCACTACGAAAATAACTCGATTCCGCTTACTTAAGTACAAGAAACTCGTTTTGGAGAAAATTAGACTTGACCACTTATTCACTGGGGCTGTAGACATAGCATCGACGAACCACACAAGCCAATAATCATAGTTAATTGGATCAATAATTTAGTAATAAAATAGTTGTTTGGTTTAAAGTCGTAAATAATAACCTGGAGGTTGTAAAGAGGTTACATCCATTGGACAATGGATCTAACTAATCTCTTTTTATCGATTAATAAAAGACGATTATATCCTTTCGAAAGATTAGTTTAGGTTAGGCTTGATGGATTTACGATCCCATCGATGGAAACATCGCTGTGTTTAGAAACTTGTTCTATTTAACAATATATAGCGAAAATTGATTGAAGCGCGTTCTAGTTGAAGGCCTTGGAACTTAGCTGGTAGTGAAGATGGCCGGCAGAGTGCATTTCACCTACTCCTTAAGGTAAAGTGTAATTTAATTTTGTGTTTACATTGAGATGTTTTTTTTTTATTAAAGAAATAAATAATTCTATTTAATAATTTTAATAATCATTTAAAATAACGGCCGCTATTTGTCCGCGATTCATGTCCTGCCTCCCCCATGATAGATGTTGGAACCATTCCAAACTGTCTGCTGTTATGAAGGAGCTTTATCAAAAGAGTGGGTTTATTTTAATATTCTTAGCAGGCTGCCTTTCCTGTCAGAAATATTAGTGGTGACATCTAGCGGCGGAATTGAATTAATTAACTATGTCTTTGTATATTTAGATTGAGCTTTAAAAATATTATTTTATATGTTCCATCAACCGAGCATTACTTCTTTTTAAAAAAAATAAAACATGTGAATATTTGTACTCGCTAACTAACAAATAATTCACATAGATATTCTTGAGTAAACATGTTACATTTGAAGCTCATCCTTATAATGTGACATTGGTGGCTAATTCAAAACAAAAAACAAAGCTTTAGTTGGATTTGAAACTTCCTAAATGAATGCGATGCTTGATGAATTCCTCATTATTGAGATTTCACAACCTTAAACCTGTTTGTATAAATCAGCTACTTTATTTCTGGAACCACAATTCATCTCACTGTTTGGCTTTAATTTGTACAAAGGAAATACAACTGTATACAATTACGTGGCTGGGTAAAAAAGCAGAAGTGATTTTTTTGTGCAATAATAGATTTTTTATAATGAACTTCAGATTTAAGAAGTAAATTAGTCATTATAACATTTTTGAGATAGAATGTGGATATTTTTTGCTCATGATTATTTTTTTTTTAATTTATAAAAGTTCATAACTAAGAATAAAAAACTTGTTGTACACTTTTCCTCAAATAATACTGAATTTAGAAAAAGTTAAAAATAATAAGTAAAAATATTAAGTATTCATATAATTAATAAATAAATTTTTTGAAGTACTAATAGTTCTATATTTTATTACCTTTTTCTAGTTTTAAACTAGAAATTTTTCTCGTGTTCTTAAGTAAGTGGCCTATTCTATATAATCTTCATTAAAACATATTTGATGTGTCTATTTTCATCTTAAGTGTCTAATTGTATCTTCAGTGTTTTCGATGTATCAGTTCCACAGAGTGTTGCTTCGAAAGTCACACGAAGCTTTAAATTTTCATTTATTTCTTTTTTAATATTCTCTAAAGTTAAAATAATCCTGAGTTTCAGTATGGAAAAGAGAGTGAAATTATGGGAAAGGAGTATATTTTCGTAATCATTTCATCAAGAAATAAATTATTCAACAAACATTTCTTTTGATGAAATGTTTACGAAAATATATTCCTTTCCCATAATTACTTTCTCTTTTCTATATTAAAGCTCATAATAACATGTATTTTTGGAAAATATTACAAAGGAAATAAATGAAACAGTTAAAACTTTTTGAAACTCAAATCGAAGCGGCATCCTGTGGAACTGATACTGTTTCAATTTAAATAATGTTCATAACAGCTCATACCCATTTACAGTAAATAGGCTAATTTCTAGTATAGGTAATAAAATGTAGAACTATTATTACCTTATAAAATTTGTTAATTATATATTTTGAATTTTTTCTAAATTCAGTGTTGTTTTCGGAAAAGTGTACAAGTATTTGTGGAAGAAAGTGGTCCGGGTAGAGAGGTCACAATGAATTTCTCGTAGAATCGGAGAAAAACTTTATTGATTAACCAACATTTCGACCTACTTTGTAGGTCTTCTTCAGGGCTGTGAGGGGGGGGGGGTCCACACTAGCTTGAAACACAGATTTTTTTGTACAAGTATTCTATTCTTAGTATTGAAATTTTTTGAAAAAAAAAAGAACAATAAGTCAAAAACCCATTATTCACATTCTATCTCAACATTGCTTAGTGACAAATATGCTTCTCAAAGCTGAAGTTCATTACTAAAAACCATATAAAAAATCCATTATTACAAGAAAAATCACTTGCGCTTAAGTGACTTCTTTACCCAAACACCACGTAACTTTTTTAAGTTGTATATTCTTTTTACATATTATCGACCTAAGCCAAACAGTTACGTGATGTATAATTACAGAATTAAAGTAGCTGATTAAGATAATTAAGTTTAACTTTGCGAAATCTTACTTACTTTGTAATAGGAATAAAGTTATAATATTTTGAATATATATGATTATTACATATACAATTTATGAAAAGGGTTATTTTTGGAAGGGAATAAAAAAACTCTGAAAAGAAAAGGTAGCTGATTTCCTAATGAACTTTATCATATTTTGGATTTTTACTTAATAATATATTCCATTAAGTATTTTTAGCATTGTAAAGGGAATATAGAACTACACGTTAAAATTAAATGTCCTGAAACAGGAAAAATTGCAGATACGCAACTTTGGCTTTGGGCCAAGAATATCAAATTCATTTTTTATGCCAATGTAAAAATAACGACATCAGTTAGAACAAATCATCTGTAGGAAAGTAAACATTTTTAAATCTTTTCTAATAGACCTATTTTCTTCAATTTGCTAGTTAATTTATTATAAAAACTATACTTATATTTTGGAGAATTATTAAAAATATTTCTGTAATAAAGTTTAAATTTATGCTTATTTTCTAATGTAAATTTTGAAATATACAAATCACTGCATAATATTCAATAGAAACATTTGTACTTACTTATATTTAGCAGAAATCAATGCGCATCAACTCATTATGAAATCTTAGAACTTAATGTTACTTGATTCAACACATCATTTATAATTACTGATATAAAAATTAAAAAGTGTACAAACGAGATAGAATGTTTATTATAATTACCAGATTCGTACACTTTTTAATTTTTATATCTTCCCTTCATCCTTATGGGTCATTCCATGTCAAACCAACAAGGCACTCTACTTGACCTCTTCAAAAGATTTTTCCGCCTAATGTGTTCAAGTTGGGTATCACATTGGGTAGCCCATTAAACCCTCTTCAAAATGAGCTCTCTCTCAGTTCTCGAGCACTAATAGAACCAAAGTTATCGCAGATTATAGATTTTAGCATACGTTAAAAAAATGTGGCATTTTGTGATTTTTAAAAATTTATAACTAAAAAACTATCAGGGATACAATTTTTGAATGTTATATTTGAGTTCAGGATATCAGAGAGTATAAATAAACCAAGTTTCAGCCAAATCTAAAATGGTCAAGTTGAGTGCCTTGTTGGTTTGACATGGAATGGAACCCATAAGGATGAAGGGAAGATATAAAAACTAAAAAGTGTACGAATCTGGTAATAAAAATAAACGTTCTATCTCGTTTGTACACTTTTTAATTTTTATATCTTTGTATATCAGTAGTTATAAATGATATGTTGAATCAAGTAAATATTAAGTTCTAAGATTTCATAATGAGTTGATGTGCATTGGTTTCTGCTTAATATAAGTAAGTACAAACGTTTCTATTGAATATTATGCAGTGATTTGTATATTTCAAAATTTACATTAGAAAATAAGCATAAATTTAAACTTTATTACAGAAACAAAATTTTAGCTTGTTATTTCTCCAAAATATAAGACATGGAATGACCCTTACCTTTCCCCATTCTTCATACCCAGTTCTCTCTTCATCTCAGGGCATCCATCATTTGTTGTAACAGAGCATCACGCTTTTATAATTTATCTTCATTTACAATCCAGAACTTTATATCTTTACTCTCTATACACTTCTATAAAAAAAATATTTTATTTTGGACAGATAATTTCTTTTCTGTTTTAGTTTGGAGACTAAGGGCTTTTCCTTGGAGGGGGAGGGGGTCAAGTAACCTTCCTTATGATTCATTAGTTTCCTTTTGAGCCTTGGAGGTGGTGGAATGCTTCTTGGGTGCATTATTCATGTTGTTTTTGTTTTGTTTTTTTTCTCTATCTACCCTGAGGATGCCTGAATGGGCGAAATATTGGACAGATAATTTCTATTTCTGTTTTAGTTTGAGACTAAGGGCTTTTCGTTGGAATTTTTCCACGGTCTTAACATTTCTTCTATAGTTATTCTTTAACATCAAGTTTGGTATAAATTCAATATATTCATATAATTATATAACATCCAATACTTATATTATCTACATTTTACATCACTACCTGTTTTTGAACGTCCCTTGCTATATTTTCGACTAATTTCTTTTGTATTTATACTTTAACATCATATTTTGTATTTATTTTCGTACATATTTACTTATATAACATTCTATTAGTAAATAACCATTTTACATTTTTTATATATCACCTGTAATTTAACTAGGTTTTCCATACTTTTATATCTCACCATTTTACAAAGTCTTGGTAATACGAGTGGCCGAATCTCACCATTTGTACTATTCTTTATGTTCATTTTTGTACTGTTTTTCTTCTTTTTTATCATTGCTTGGCATTACCACCTTTCTGCAACTATAATGCACCCTTTCTGAACACTTATTCTGTAATATTTTATTCATATATTTCCTTAATATTATATCCGTCGCTAATATTCTTTACTTTTCAATATCTGATGTTATTATATTCCTTCTCGATATTGCAATTTTTTTATAGTTATTTTTGTTTTGTTTCGGTTTCTCTCATAGCCCTGAAGATGGCCTACAACGTAGGTCTTGTAATAAATAAGTTTTTCTTGTTTAGTGTTATTTTGATTGCACCCCCAGACTATCTATATCCTTCAAAAATTAATTTGATTGTGCCTGAATGAAGAAAAGAATATTTGGAATTATAGATCATAAAAGAATATATATATATTTTTTCAGTTTCTGGTTTAATATAAATAGTTTTAAATATACCCTTCTGCATTATGGGATTTAAGAATGTAGTTATGTAAGTTAATAATAATAAAACAGAACTCTAGAGAAAGAAAATGATTATTTTTAATTGCTCAAGAGTAGTATTTGTGATTGTGCAGTAATTGTTCTATTGGTTAAACTGATTTACAGAATGCAAATCTAACTGATTAAGTATTCAAACCAAAGTATGATTTATTGATGCGAAGGATCTGTAAATATTAAATAATCACTCTTTTAGGTTTCCACGGCCACTATTATTACAAAAGACTTTGTTGATTTCTTCTGGTTTAGATCATGTTGATAAATTTTTCACCAACGTTTCGCCAGCCATCTCATCCATCTCATCTCAGTCCTGAAGAAGTCAGCAGCATGGCTGGCGAAACGTTGGTGAAAAATTTATCAACACGATCTAAACTTGAAGAAATCAACAGTCTTTTGTATTAAATAATTGTTTCATAATATTGAAAAGAATCATATGTTTGGCTAATGATTCAGTCAGCGATGTTCTATTCTAATTTATGCTTTAATTACTGTCACTATTAAATTTATTATAATTTGAATTTGTATTTGTTTCTAAAATAAATTATTTTCCAATAAATAGAAATTATCGACAATATATTAAAAAATTCAATGAATTTATTTATGAAGAATAATTCTATCGATTAATTAGATTAAATAATTTGAAGTCTAATTTGAATCAAGTAAGCAGAAAATTATTATTCTCTTGAAGAATACTCAATATTTTTACTACATGAACACCCAGCCCATACGTAGAACAAATGGCCACGACTCTCATGGTTGAGAACACTAGAAGGAGACTAAAAAGAACATGGGATGAGGCAAGGCCGTAGCCAGGAGAACCTTTTGGGGTGGGGGAGGGTCAGGTCAGGATCGAGAATTTTAATACCATTATTCATGGTAATTTTTAAAATTTGGATAAATTTGCCCATATAAAATATTATCGGATGATGAATGATTGGATGCAATACGCAACAACAATACTTCAATTCTTGATTTTCGATACTGTTGTTAATTATTGTGAAGTTGTTGGAGGTCATTTTCAAGCAATTATAAGTATGCTTGTTGCAATGCACAATGATGTAAAATGTGTTGGATCCTCTGTTGTGTATGTTGTTTTAATTTAATTTCACTTTTTTAACCTAGTATTAATTTTTAATACTAACTAAATTACGGGATTACGGGATTTGGGGGGGTTGACCCCCTAACTCCTCCTTGGTTACGGCCTTGAGATGAGGGATCTGTTATCATAGGAAATCAAATCAAGCCATGTGAGACGTAGCGCTGGCTACTGTTCTTCTTCATGCCTCTTGTCATTTTGGACTATTTCTCTGACAGCCAATCTGCTGATTGTCAATTGTTTTTTTATTTTCAATATTTTGTTTCTTATAGCTTAACCAAATATATTGTCCATACAAATGCAAAGTATCAAAAATTAATATTCCCACTTTTCAGGATAGTTAAAAAATAAAAATATAAAAAAAATCATTCAAAATCAGTGTGTCGTCAAACTTATTTTACCTAAGGCATTATACTTTTTTTTTTGTGGCTTTATATACATTTTATACCAATTATCAAAGATCAAAAGCAAAAAATGTGTTGGATACCTTGCATCTATATTGACGATATGTACCAATTTTTTTTTCCTCACATACTTAGGTATTTTTATTGTCTTTTCACTCGATTTTAAGGACATTTTTTTCGCTAGAAACCTTAAATATGAACCATGTAGCTATGAAAATTTACTTTTTAATTTTTCTATTTTATGATGGATTGAATTGGTCAGGGGGTGCAGTCAATGATAACACAAAAATAAGCAAAACTTATTTTTTTTTTTTTTATCAAAAATTTATAATTAACAAAATATTAATGAACTATGATCGATCATGTTTCACTTTTCAATAACATACAATTTTATTTTTATTTATCACTTTTCAATGTTTAAATTCTCAAAAATAAGTAGCGTGCAGGAATAATGGTCTTATCTGGAGAGATTCAACAGTTTTATTTTAAAAATGGCCTTAAAAAATAAATAATACTGAATGTCCAACAGTCACCCGCTAGTTCTATTTTGAATAAATGTTAGATTTTTAGTTTCAATATTCATCACAACAGGAAATTATTTTTATTTTGAAGGGAAAAGATTTGTCCTGGCCAGGATTGGAACCCAGGTCTTCTGCAACTCCAGCGCGGTAGTTTACCAACCAAGCTACCAGGCTCGTAACCAGGCTTTTGTTGGTAAAGTACCAGTCTAACTTTAGTTGGTAGAGTACCGCGCTAGAGTTGCAGAAGACCTGGGTTCGAATCCTGGCCAGGACAAATGTTTTCTCTTCAAAATAAAAATGTTTAATTATTCACAATATTTAATATATCTAACAATAACTATCCAGGCTAATAGGCTTCTATTACAGTTAAAATTCCACTTGTTTGTATTTTTTTGCTAGTCAACGATATTATTATTTTATTAAAAATTTAAAATTATTAATAAAGCATCTTAACTAATAATAAACAAACAATCATTTAAATTATTAAACAATTATAAGTTAAAACAATCTGTAAATGCAAAATATTATAATTAATTAATAAGTCAGTACTTGTGTATTAGCTTCTGCATGAAGCCTACCTCACTTGTCTCATTTGAGTTATTTGTGTGTACTTCATTTAAGTGCTTTTTGTGTTTACATCTTGTTAATTTTGTTGTTTTGTCTATTTAAATTTATTTATTGTTAATTAAATTTAATTTGTGTTTTTGTCTTATTCCTTAAGTCATTGCCTAATGAAAATGAACAGAATAGAACTTTAGGAATGTAAGGAGAAGCTGTGAAATATTTACAGAAGTTCGGAATAATATCGAACACAAAATTATATGAAAAAGTCTACAAATGGATTTCGACAAGGATAGAAATGGAGATATCTTCATTCAAAGTGTTGGGAAAACATTTATATAAGAAGAGTGGCGTGGCAAGGGGGGGGGGGCTAGGATTAGCATTTTATTATTACATTTTGTATATTTCAATTTACATTAATATGAATAAGAAGGTAGGAGTTATATATATCAGAATTATCAGTGTCCAGGTTATAAAAAATGGTGGATAACAGCCACTAAGAGGCCGGATAATACACAAGTACCAATAAGTCATTATCACCTTATTTTCATGAAAATAAAACTTGAATAAATACATTATTATTGGTAACCAATGAACGGGTAAATAATGTTTAAAATCATATTGCTTTAAAGATTAATTATTGCTCAATCTCAATCGTAAACATTGTATTTGATACAACACTGATCATTGCATTACATTTGTGTGTGTTCAATCAACATCTCTTTCAGCAAATATCTATGTTTTTGTAAGTGTTGTGAAATAATAATAGCATTTTATTATTACTTGTTAAATAATATTATTAGATCTTGTACATATGAGGAAGAAAATAGTTCAGGTAGAGGTAAGAAAATTCTCTTATATAGGGAGACCTGATAATTGGTTAGCCGACGTTTCAACCCACATTGTAGGTCTTCTTCAGGGCTAGTAGGATCGGGAGTGACACTAGACTAGGAAATGTCGGCTTACAAATAAACAGTTCTCTCTATATAAGAGAATTTTCTTTAATATATGTAATTAATAAATATAATTAAGTAGGCATTATCAGTATTATTATTAGATTTATCTGTGTCCAGGTTATAAACAACGGCGGATAACAGTCCCCCAGAGCAAAGGCGGATCCAGGAGTTTTTTTCTGGGGGGCACAACGGGAGACGGGCAAAGAAATCAACAATAACTTTGAAATAAACTTGTAGCATTTATAGAAAGGTTTCAAAGGTTTATTAAAATATCTAAACAATAGTTTTACTCATGTTATTTCTGTTATAACATCACATGATTACCTATAAGTATGTACTGTAATGGATTCTCCACAGTGCACAAAACCCCGTCTGGGTCCGCCCCCCCCCATGGATCCGCTATGCCCGAGAGACCGGCTAATACACAAGTACCGCATAGAGTATAGTCAATTCTAGAGATATAGAAGGCAGAGAGTAGAGTAGTCAGTATGATAGCTTGTAATTTATATTGTTTGTCCAATTCCGATAGCCAATCTAGTTAGGAGGAGAAGGCATTTGTATAAGTCATATAAAATCTCATTGGATTTGACAATAAATACACTTTCCATCTTACAAATCTCTGTTAGTTTACTTCTCTAATAAAATAGCTAAATAAAATAAAAGCGACATAAGAGACCCTCAATATACAAGATGGGAACATTTATCCAATTAGATAGAGAAGCGAGCGGATATAAGTGGCCGTGGGGGGGGGGGGGACAGCTGGCAGCCATCGCTCACCAAAGAGCTAATTGAGTTAGTGAGCCGAGCGAGCCATGTAGATCACTAGCGGCTCATTCAGTTCACTACAAATCATCACCCCGTGTCTATTCATATCTCTACCTCTCTGTACTTTTGGCAAATTGCCTATTAGATAGGGCTCATATTGTCCATAACTCTATCAGATATCATTTCTGTCTCGTTGGAATTTCTGTTAGTATTCATTCGGCCGTGGAGGTGGCTTTTATTTCATCTCAACCCTCTGACGTGTCTAGATATGAATTATCATTATTTATTTTTAAGTCGTTTGAGAAAATTACCTCGCTTGGTTCAACGATCTTCTCGGAATACTTAAACTAATTTAAAATTATTTTAGGATGAAAAATATATATATATATGTATTTCCCTTTGCTTTGCTTTTTTAAACAAATCGGCCAGAAAATTACTTTTCGTCCCTCATCTTAAACTAAATGCTCTGTTTGAGATATTATATTAAAAATAACTGTCACTTTCACCTCCCTTATGTCAGATAAATATATCGTAGACGTGGCGCCCCAACATAGTTGCATCCCATCCAGGAACCAATAGAATAATTTTATTAAATAATAATACTAAAATTAATTTAAAAATACATATTTATTTATATTAGTTGGTCGACTTTTTATGATAGATTGTATATTAAAAAAATAAAAAACCCGTACCTCTAAAACCTGTGAAGGGTCTGGGGTTTAGTGCAAGGTAGAGACAGTACTGTTTCATGGACAACGGTTCTGCAGGTAGGTGATTTGTCCTAAATCGCTCAACCACCAAATCCCCCCTTATTTTGGGTATCCACTTTTAGAGTTTGGGTGAGCCCCAGGAGGGTCCTAGATCCTCTATGATCCGTCTCCAGCTGCAAACAGACTTAATATAACTCATGCCTGCAGCGGTATTTGAACCAGGATTTTCGTCATGGCAACTTAGTGCTCTACCATTGAGCCACTCCGCTCCCAGAACGTATATTCGGAGATTATAACTTTGTTGGCGTTACAACCCTCAAGTCCTGGCCTCCTTCCACACCAGCCGCTATGCTCTTCTCTCGCTGGCTGTTGTCATCCACCTGTTAATTCCAACATTCTTCGCGTCATTTCCTACGCAATCTGCCCATCCTAATCTTGGCCTACCGACCGCTCGATGTCCCTGCAACTGTCCTGTCAGCACCATCCTTGGAGTGGCACTTATTTGCATCCTAGCGACATGACCTGCCCACCGAAGACGATTTAATTTTATCACTGTAGTGACATCTATATCGTAGGTCATAAATTTCTTCATTTGATCTTCGTTGCCATTCTCTTCTAATATTAACGATACCATCTCTTATAATCTTAAGATTAAAAAAAAAATTATAATACATAAATAAACAGAAATAAAATCATTAATCTAAAGCGACACATGAGGCGACCTGTCAAATATCACACAAAAACATTTCTGTAACATTCCAAGCCTATTGTTTATAATTTGTAACTTAAATTATTATTAAGTTTAATGTGTATTATTTTTATATAATATAATTTAATAAGTTCCGTTGAAAACTCGAAGAATAAAGTGTTTCTTTTTTCATTGATTAACCTGGTCGTTCATGGGTAAAACCAAAACACTATAAATCACTCCATATACCACAATTATAACATATTTTTTATTGATTACTCTTTTGATAGTGATTATTTTTAAATATTTTTATTTGGAAGAGAAAAGCTTTGTCCCGGCCGTGATTCGAACCCGGGTCTTCCGCATCTCTAGCGCGGTGCTCTAACCATCTGAGCTACCAGGCTCGTAAAAAAAAAAATTATAAATATAAAATTGACGTCAACGATATCCTAATTAAAGTAATGTTCAATGAACATTCTTCCCCGTGCATCACAAAATTGCGAGAACACGGGGATGATGGATCGGTGAAGAGAATGGATTTGTCTGGCCTGGTTACGAGCCTGGTAGCTCAGATGGTTAGAGCACCGCGCTAGAGATGACGCGGGTTCGAATCCCGGCCAGGACAAATCTTTTCTCTTCAAAATAAAAATATTTAAAAATAATCACAATCATAACAGATAACATTATCCCTCCAACTACTATACTTTTCAACGTTAGTTAGGTTTTTAGACGACACTAAACATAATTTCAAACAGGATTATGATCGGCCCAATGTAAACCCTTTCATATCTTGTAAAATACATTGATGGTAACTGTGATTAAGATGGGGTAACTTTGTTTTATTATACCAATATTTATTATTAACCTTTAATATCTCAATTTGATTTATATTTTATTTATTCAAGAGGGTCTTACTTTTTATCCAGTTTTTGGACTCATAATGACTTGAATCAGAGTGAAATTTGCATAGAATTTGAACTTTTAGGTTATAAATGTGAAGCCGATGATAAGGTTATAGTGGTCTGTTATGAAATATCCCTTATTGTAACCTTCTTCTCTATTAAATGACACTTTTAAGTAACTGTAGTAAATAAACAAATATCTAACACTTTATGAAACCTACAAATTGACAAACGAATGTCTCGGAAATTTCTCGAGACTGTCAATAACATAGAATTCCATCAAGATCGCGGGTTCGCAGCACGGCAGGTGGCCTTAGGATTTTTTAAAGGGAGTAAAAAATCCTTAGTTACGCCGTCCTTCGGAAGGGGAGTTAAACGGGGGTCCAAAGCGCGTACGATGTCAGTTACTCGTTTAAAAATCCTATACCATTAAACCTAGATAGGCAATATTTTGAGCTCGCAATATAGCAATATTCGATTAGTTATAGCAGCATAAAGGAACGTTGAATGAACAAACAACATCATAGTACCTGACTTTTGTTTATTTATTTATATATTCACCCTTACTTACACGGATATATCTGTAGCACCTGTGCATAGCGGGCTAAGTCGAATTATGTGAATTTCAAGCTATCTACTTAGAATCGTAATTTTTTTCTCTTTCCTTGTGCCTAACACGCTAAGTGTTCCGTCCATTGCAATGAAGGATATTCCTTTGTGAATCTAGGGCTGATACTCCAATCTTGAACTTAAAATAAGTTCAGAAAAATTACGATTCTAAGTAGATAGCTTGAAATTCACAAAATTCGACTTGGCCCACTATGCACAGGTGCCACAGATGGCAGCACTCATTTTGAAAAAAATTATTATAAAATTCTAATGTATTTCTGAAGTGACAAATCTGTTTTTCTCGTTGGAGAGTTACGACAATGAAGGAAATTTGTAAATATCTCTCCATCACTCATCAAAAATGTATCGACCTAGCTTCAGAGTTCGTCTGACAGGTGGCATGTCATATTCATAAAATATATTGTCAACACTGTATCGAAGTATGGCACTGCATGTCAGGGGCGTATATAAGGGGGGCACGTGGGACCGCCCCCTCTCCCAGAAATGTTTTGTTTCTAACTAGGAAAAGTTCTTACCAAAACAAAAATGATATTATGTAATATTTATAAGTTATTGTGGAATAAAGAAACTCTCATACAATAAAAACCTACATAGATACGTACTCATATGATTACTACTTAAGAACCATTATGTCTGAAAGTAGGCTTAACGGGCTGGCTTTACTGTCTATCCACAGGGACATAATTGTTAGTGAGGAGGAAGTTTTGGATAAGTTTGTAAGTGCACCTCGAAACCTGGACTTTGTTTTATAAACCATGTTATTCGATATAGTAAATGAAGCTTATTTTTATGTACTTACGTATTCCCGTATTGTATATTCTTTAATATATTTTTTTTTTTGCGTTTTTAACATTTTACACTACTTGGACCCCCCAAAAATATTTTCTATATACGCCACTTCTGTATGTATCCATGACAACCACTGAGAACACCTGGGCAGAAGTTTACAGCTGTTGTTAGGTTTTCTCCCGTTACTTATAGCCTTATTATTTCATGTTTATGTTCAAATGTTAGAATAATTTTCAATTTAATATACTATTCAAAGTATCTACTGTTCTTTTTATTTAATAATAAGGCACTAGTGCCCTAATTCTTTTCTAAGCTCACTAGTTTTCCCGTTTTTGAGTTGTGTCACATTAGTAGTACTAGTGCGATATGTTAGACAATACGCCACGTCATGATAATATTGTCTATAACCTTATTTTAGCCTTCTCACTCTGGGGCATTTTCTCAGTTTTCTTCTGAGTCTTCTGCAGTCTTAGTGAGGTATCTTCTTCCGATATTGAAATGAGTTGTTTTCTCTGCCGTTTTTCAAATTCGGCATTCCATCCTAACCAGGCCTGTCGACGTAACCAGCCTTTTTAAGGACCCTCCTATCCTGAACAAACAAGTCCCGAGTCCTCAGAGGAATATTGGCCATATTGCAACTGTTTGTTCAGGATGTCGGTAACAGCTTTGATATATTCTAAGCGGTATAGTTTTCAACTAATATGTCGTAACCCTGGCAACTCCCTAACAATGGAAGCGAGTTGACCATTGGCTTTGGTAACAAATTCCAAATACTTTTCGAATAAATGTCCAGTGGACATATTTAAAAAAAAATCGATTTCTCGAATTGTACGTATAAAGAAAACGTGATTATTAATTTAAATAATTAAGTGAGAAGAAGTATTATTTTCTTCGTTCACTAAAAGCGGTTAATTTATGAAAGAAAATAAACCAAAATCGAATAAAAAATTAATTCTATTCTTAAAGCAATTTAACGACATTTTTGATAAATATAATTATTTTTACATAAATCAATGGAATTCTAACCTAACTATAAAGTTGATTAAAGAAGTTGTATAACTCATACACGGGCCGCTAGGTGTCGCCTGTCTCGAGTATGTTGCTGATGCGAAGTTTATCCCCTATCAATAGTCCCTAAACACGGCTAAAGATGTTTTCACTTAAAAAATCGAAATCAGCGTACGCTACAGGTTACTTCCTTTAGACTAAACAGCTTGTAGGCCAGTGCCTTATCGATAAGACGGAGCTATCCAGCCGGGATCGGGAGGACAGTGGCGACCTCTATGAGCGGCCGCAGATGGCGGCGAGATCAAAGGCTCCCTGATAGCGGGCGATGATAATGGCCGATCGGCGCCGACGCAGAGGCTCGCTCCTTGTTACTGCGCTGTCTCCAGATCTGGTATCGCGCCACCTAACCAAACAGCCTAGAACAACACCACGGCCTTCTACAGTAGTCATCTGTGTCCATCATCTTGGGGGCGTTCCGCGTAGTATAATAGTCATTCCTTTCCAAGTAGGCATGTGAATATCGGCATATATATGACAGTATATATAATGAAAATAATAATAAGGCAATAATAACAAAAAGCAATAATACGCAAATGCGAGAAATAATCATGATCGTAATAATAATTGATTGTTAGCCAGCCGGTGCACCCGGCTTCTCTCTCCAAATCGCCCTGAAGATGACCTACACTGTAGGTCGAAACGTCGGCACATAATTATAAATCTAGCACTTATTTAGTGTTTTTTTTTTTTTACTGCACCCCCCAACTATCTCCTTTCTACATAATTATAAGGTTTGAAGAAGGAAAATATAATTGCAAAAACTAATACCTGCAGATGGTTGGACTTACCCCCCCCCCAATAGCTGTTTTGAACCCGCAAATACTATAAAAATAGATGGTCATAATAATAATATGGCTTAGCGAACCCGAAGGCTCAATGCCGATACCACATATCTCTTGACGGACCACTATCCAAACCCAAATCCGCCAGATCACTATTAACCTAATCTCCCCACCTACGTCTCGGTCTATCTCTCAGACGTTTCCCAGTCAGCACAGTGCTTATATCTCAGAAATTGGTTCGTTACTAAGCCCATTAACTATACAGGCCCATCTTAATCTTCTTGACGCTATCACTTGAATAATATCTGCTGGATACATGCTTTTTAATCCCGTGTTATGTAATACCTTATATTCCCTAGAAATAATAAAAATAACGTGTATAAAAAAAATTACCGCATTTTTTCAAATTCAAGACTTTATATATTTTAAACCTATTAATTACTTACCAATACTTAACAATCCCTTTAGAGCATTCTCTAAGCTCGTTTAATCCTAACTTCTTAAAAAAAAAAGCATTATTTCAGTTATTTGTTTCTAAGAAGAAACATGAAAGTGCCCTACAAAATTCACAACTGCTGAAAAAAACAATTGTACCACTACAACTCATGAAGGATCTGGGGTTCAGTACATGGTAGAGACGGTACTGTTTTATGAATAACGGTTCTGCGAGGAGGTGACTTGTCCTAGGTCACGCTCAACCGCCAGATTTTCCCCCTTATTTTGGGTACACTATTTTTATAATATTTTCTAGAGACTGGGTGGGCCCCAGGAGGGTCCTAGATTCTATATGATCTATCTCCCACTGCAAACAGACTAAATAAAAGTCATGGCCTGCAGCGGGATTTGAACCAGGATTTCCAGCATGACCGCTCAGTGCTCTGCCACTGAGCCACTCCGCTCCCTTACATCTGCTGAAGCAACCCGTGAAATAATTAAATACGAAGAAGGTGTCCTTGACCAGCACACTACGCGGTGTTGGTTTGAAAAATGTATTAGCTGAGATACGAGATTGATTAGAGTTTGTGTTTATACTTCGAAGAGTGAAGATCGACGTTCGGAGCTCCTGAGGATTAACTACAAGCGATAAGTCACATTTAGTTTATTTTTTCCGTTTTAAATTATTTTTCTTTCCTTAAAGTATTTCTTTTATCTTTAAATAGAAGGTTCTTTATTTTATTTTATTTCATTTTTTTAACGAAATGGCGGAATCTCCGCCTGTAAAAAAGAAAAAAGTGAGATATAGAAATGTTATTTCTAATAATGAAGAAAACTCTGTAAAAAGCAGTGTCAAATTTTTAATCATTAAAAGAAATGAAAAGGACGATGAGGGAAATTCTCTAGACTTCAAAAAAGTATCACCGTTTTTTATTAGTAAGAGTTTGAAAACTATAATCGGTGAAGCTAAAACAGTCAAAAAATTGAGAGATGGTACTCTTTTAGTCGAAACTGTTTCAGTAATTCAAACAGAAAAACTTATAAAATCTAAAACCTTATCAAACCTCCCCGTTATTGTCGAGCCACATGCTAAATTGAACACCAGTAAAGGAATAATATGGTGTCCAGACCTTAACAATTGTTCGATCGACGAAATAAAAGACGAACTAAAACCCCAGAATGTCGTAGATGTTATAAGATTGACGTTTTACAAAAATAATGAGCAACAAAAAAGCAATAACTACCTGTTAACCTTTAACAGCCCCACCATACCCAACGAAATTAAAGTAGGTTTTTATAACATCAATGTGAGACAATTCATTCCAAACCCTACCCGCTGTTATATTTGTTTGAAATTCGGTCATACTAAAAATGTATGCAAAAAAGAACCGCTTTGCAGACTCTGTGGCCAAAATAAGCATGAAGGGTCAGACTGTGTTAGCCCTATAAAGTGTGTTAATTGTAACGAGCAACATGATTCATTCTCTAAAAAATGTCCAGTGTTTCAAAAAGAAAAAGAAATTAAAGGCATTCAGGAGGCCGAAAAGATAACATACTTTGCAGCTAAAAATAAATTTGAATCGTTACATCCCTTGTCAACACGTATGACCTTTTCTAATATAGTTAAAAATACTAAAAGTGTTAGTGTCCAAACAGATAATATAAATGACAATGTTAACATCTTTAAGAAGCCGTTAGTGCCAGAATGCAATAAAACCTCTTTATCTATTGCCCGTTCGGAAAAGATTAAACCGGACCGGGCCCCCACTCCCATTCCCTACCCCCACCACCTCCCTACGTCAGCTGGGCCATCAGCTGGCTCCATTCCTCTTCCAACTCCTTTCACATCAACTTCTCCTCCAGCTGAGCATAACCTTCCTTCCCTACCCACCAAACCGACTCCTTCCCTGGCTCCGGAACCGGCCAAAATTACGGAAGCTGAGTCCACTATCCCCAAATCTCCCGCGGAACTCCCAGTTTTATCTTCGGATAAAACTACTTGTGACGGAACCACCTCATGTCGCAAGAACTTCGACGACATGCAAGGTGATTGGACGCTAGTAAAAGACAGACGATCAAGAAGCAGATCGCGTAATAAGTCACAAAATCGAGCGCTTAGTAAGGAAAAAATGGAAACAAATTAAATAAAATAATTAGTATTGACCATATATTATTTGTTTATTTTTATATTTGTTTATTTTTTCTTTCTTTAGTATTTTTGTTTTCATATCTTAACCATTTTAACAACTTAATTTCATCTCTACCTGTTACCTATTCTTATTCCATTATTTATTCCAATTGGTCAAATATATTTATCTACACTCATACTTAAAACATGCCACTCACAACAAATATCATTCAATGGAATTGCAATGGTATAACTAGTAAAAATGAAGAGTTGAAATTAATCATTAAAAAATACCAACCAGTAGCCGTATGCCTACAAGAAAGTAAGTTGCTTCCTCACAAAAAATTTAATCTCAAGGAATATAATATTTATAGAATGGATTACGAAAACAGTAATATAGCTTGTGGTGGTGTACTGACCGCGGTTCACAAAAATGTTGTATCCGAGCTGGTCCAAGTAGAAACTTCCCTCCAGGCGGTAGTGGTTAAGGTCTTCCTAAAATTCCCTGTCTACTTGTGTAACATATACCTACCTCCAGATAATTTTTCAGAAAATAGTTTATCAAATCTTTTCAAAAATTTACCATCTCCGTACATTTGCTTAAGCGACGTTAACGCCCACCACACTTCCTGGGGCTCCTCTCATTGCACAACTCGGGGAAATCAAATTAGGAGAATCATCGATACCACCGACTCAGTCGTCCTAAATACGGGAGAGTCAACTTATTTAAGCCCGGCTTACAACACCTTTTCCTCCATCGATATAACCTGGTGCTCTTCAAGCATCTTTCCGCATTTATGTTGGCAGGTTGCACAAGACCAGTACTCTAGTGACCACTTTCCGATAGTAATCTCTCTCCCTAACGATAACCCCATAAAATCAAAACATCCTAGATGGATCATGGAAAAATCTGACTGGTTCGCGTTTCAAAAAAAACTAAACATAAATGAATCAGAACTACTATCAGCTAGCGGCAGCGACGAGAAAACCCGTTTGATAACAACAGCGATTCTGGAAGCAGCAGGCCTTTCAATCCCAAAGACCTCCAACAAAACGAGATCACGCAAAAATGTACCGTGGTATGATGAAGAATGTAAGGCCGTTATTAAAAGAAGAAGAAAAGCCCTGAAAATATTTCAAAAGGAACCCACTTCTAACAACCTAATAGAATATAAGAAGAGCCGTTCACTCTCCAGAAGAATAATCAAGAGTAAAAAGAAAGCATCCTGGGAAAATTTTTTAGATAATATCACAACTAATACTCCCCCAAGCACATTCTGGAAAAAGATACAGGGTATTACAGGAATATATAAAGAAAATCAGGTGGCTCTCCTAATCGGTGAACAAGTAGAACAAAAGGAGGAATTGTTAGCTGAGCGTTTTGCGGAATTTTATTCAGGACTATACTCCTCGAAAACAGATCATCCACTCAATAACTCCGAACAAAATACAAACGCGAATCAAGCAGAAAAAGAGTATAACCTTCCTTTCACCAAAACCGAATTGCGAGCCTCCATAAAGGATCTAAAACCTTCCGCACCGGGAATAGATGACATTCACAACGAGATGTTAAAACATTTACCAACACAGGTTCTGGATACTCTTCTGACCCTATATAACCACATATGGCGCTCGGGGGACTTTCCGAACGTCTGGAGAAGATCTGTTATTATTCCAATCCCCAAAAATGGAAAAAATAAGCTATTTCCACCAAGTTACAGGCCCATTTCACTGATAAGTTGTATGTCGAAACTGCTTGAAAAAATGGTGTACAAACGGCTGATATGGATCTTGGAAGAAAATAAATTACTATCGAAGGAACAATGTGGATTCAGAAAAGGACGCTCTACCTTAGACCATCATGTTACCATGGAATATGAAATAATGAAATGCTTCGTTGAAAAAAAAGAATGCTTAGGCATTTTTTTCGACATTGAAAAAGCTTACGATAATTTAAATCCGACGCTTGTACTGCATCAGTTGAAGGAATGGGGATTCGAGGGTCGCATTCTCACCCTGATAGAAAACTTTCTACGGCACCGCACGTTCCAAGTCAGGATAGGGAATTATTTATCCTCGGTTAAAACAATGTCAAACGGAATACCTCAGGGTAGCGTATTAAGTTGCGCCTTATTTGCTATTGCCATCAACAAAATCACTAGTGTTATTCCAAAACCCATAAAATCGTATTTATTCGTAGACGACCTAGCCTTACTACTTCCGTTCAGCAATCGAAATCAGGCCACGAAATCTTTACAGAAGTGTTTAACAAATTTAGAATCATGGTCAAGACAATCTGGATTATATTTCTCAGTTGAAAAAACAAAATGCATGCTCTTCTCAAGACGGAGAACACCAACATCTCCCCCAGACTTAGTTTATAGAGGCGCAAACTTAAGTTTCGAATCCAAAGTCAAGTTCCTGGGATTATTACTTAACTGCAAACTAGACTGGAAGGAACACATTAAATGGCTGAAGGAAGAATGTGGAAAACGGCTAAACGTGCTCAAAGTCCTGGCAGGAAGCTCATGGGGAGCAGACAGAAAAAGCATGCTGAGAGTATACACTTCTTTAGTCAGATCGAAACTGGATTACGGCAGTTTTATATATGCTTCAGCCAGTCCCAAATTGCTGACTGCTTTAGATTCAGTCCACCACGCGGGCATCCGTCTGGCTACTGGTGCCTTCAGAACTAGCCCAGTGAACAGTCTTTGTGTAGAAGCAGGTATAGCTCCGCTGGCTGTTAGGAGACATCAACTGGCCTGCGGATATATCGCTAAACTAAAATTTAATGAAGACAATCCAGCATGGAAACCAGTTTTTCAACCTAGAAGCAGGAGGTTTAACGATGTCCGAAGATTACCCACCCCACTCGGAATAAGAGCAGGAAGACACATAGAAGAAATCAGATCCTTGCAAACCTCAGTCAATGAACATTATTACCCTCCATGGACCCTCAAACTACCTACAATAGATCTAACTCTTTCCAAATTTAAAAAATCTAGCACCCCAGATTATGCATATATATCAGAATATCTAAGCATAAAAGACAAATACAGAAATAGCAAATATTTGTATACAGACGGTTCAAAAACACACTCCAATGTAGGATGTTCCTTTACCATAGACTCAAAGACAATTAAATATAAGCTCCCTTCCATATCGAGCAACTTTACAGCGGAATGCTATGCTATCAGTGCAGCACTCTACCATATCATGCAGTGTAATGAAGAAAACTTTATAATATTCACCGATTCACTTTCCGCAATATCAGAACTAAGCAACATACATACAGACAATCAAATACTTAAGAAAGCGCAGAGCTATTCAACAATGATAAAAAGTCAGGGCCAGAATGTAATAATAGCATGGATACCATCCCATGTTGGAATTAAAGGCAACGAGGCAGCAGATCTAGCAGCAAAGGAAGCAGCCATGTCAACTCTAGATGAAATAAGAGTCTACACTCCATCAGATCTCGGAAACAGCCTGAAATCCCTAGCAAAGAAGACCTGGGACCAGCTCTGGGAAAGTGTAGAGGACGGCAACAAATTAAAAGGCATCAAAAAAGAAACCTCACCCTGGGAAAGTTCTAACCGTACCAACAGAAGAGAGGAAGTTGTCCTAGCAAGATTGAGAATAGGTCACACCCGATTAACCCACGGATACCTCATAGATAAAGAAGCTCCACCTAAATGCATATCCTGCAAAGTACAGCTATCCATCGCTCACATTCTAGTAGATTGCCCGCGTTACTCAGCTTACTTCGAAAACTGCAAAATAGAAAGAAGACTCCACTGGATGTTGCAAAATAATGTTTTGAGCGTAAACAAAGTAATTGACTTTCTAAAAAAATATAACCTATATAGCAAAATTTAAAATTAAAAAATAAGCCAAAACAAACATAACCTAAAGGACACGAATGACCTCTGTAGTTGAGTGTCCAAAAACCACAAAACCTAACCTAACCTAACCGAGATTGAATAGGAACAACGGCTCTGGGTGACCGTTAATGGGTATTCAACTTGAATTTTTAAGCATGCACCTAATATTGTGTAAGTAATAGCATAACGTAGACCAAGATGGGCCTGTAAAGTTGGTGTGCTTAGTAACGAACGAATTCCTAAGATCTCAATAAGCGACTGGGAAGCGTTTGAGTGGTGGTACATTAAGAAACAAATAGCCGGCGCTCAGAACTTCCTCCCGCGATCCTTTGAGCCCGCGAGAGTTACGAGTTACCTGGCGGATTTGGGTGTGGTAGTAGACGGAAGTTTGTAAGCAGAGATTGGTGGTGTCGGCATCGATAATAGTAATAATAGTAATTATTATTACTATTATTATTCCTTCTAGTACTCGAGTGACGTTGCCTGACAGTAGAGGGAGGCGTGTGGTTGCCCCGTCAGTGACAGAGCAGGCGGGGAGCGGCGCTGTCCAGGTTCCACAGCCGCTGAATCAAAAATAAACCATATGTTCCCTATTTCCTATTCCCTAGGGCAGTTTGTCTTGGCGATATATTTAGTAATGCCGGCGTGGATCGCCCGCTCCCAACATATCTTCCATATAGTAAGCGGCGTTGGTGAGCCAGTCTTATAAAGCTTCGATTCATATAACCCTTATATAAATGATATACAGTATTTTTCTTTAACGTTTTTCTAATAACTAATATTATTATGCAGTCTTACCTGTAAAAAAAAAAAAAGAAGAAGAAACAATATTAAAGTGAATATTTCATACACCATTTACAAAATTAATCTTCTTAAACTATAATAACAAAAATATAACTTCCCAGTTTCTATAACCCTGCTGTTACCAAAGTAACCTTATCAGTAACATTCGAAAGACGTTTGGTGTATGTCTTTAAATATATATATCTACAGCTTCGGTGAGTAAGTAGTTAGGTCTAATTTTCTCTAAAATGAGTTTCTTATACTTAAGTAAGCGGAATCGAGTTATTTTCGTAGTGAATAAGGGGCTAACGCATTGGCTTGAAAAGGAGTTATTGCTTATATTACAACTCCATTTCTAACCAAAAACTACGAGAATAACACGATCCCGGTTATCTGAAAGCAGTTAACTCTCTCTAGAGAAAATCCAACTTAACCACTTATTCACCGTGGCTTTAGATATATTGTATACACTCCTATGAACAGACACTGTACATATAATACACTAATTTAATGATGAGATAAATAGCCACAAAGAGATCAACTGGTAGCGTGGCCGAGCGGTCTAAGGCGCTGGTTTAAGGCACCAGTCTCTTCGGAGGCGTGGGTTCGAATCCCACCGCTGCCAATATTTTTATATACGTATATATACTTTTCGGAAAGAATGAGAGCCTATTGGAAGAACAAGAAGAACCCCCAAAAATTCGATCGAGTTACTTGCTTAACGTCTTCCATTTCTGGGGAGAATTCGACAACAATAATAATATATACATATAATGTTAATAGATTCAAATATTAAATTTAGTGTGTTGAAATAAATTTATTATTCTTTAACTTGTTTCAATAACTCATATTATTTATAATACAGTCGTGAAAAAATACTCATATCATACTTACCTTACCTCTAAAAAAGAAAAAACGATATTAAAGTGGATATTTCACACACCAGCTGTTACCATAGTAACCATATCAGTAACATTCGAAAGACGTATTTGGTCTACGTCTCTTACACACACACACACACACACACTTTATCTTGTTTTAATAAATCATATTATTTATATGTAGAAAGGAGATAGTTGGGGCTGCAGTAAAAAAAAACACTGAATAAGTACTAGACTTATAATTATGTGCCGACGTTTCTACATTAATTGTCACCATATTATTGTTACTGTACGTTTTTATATTTTTTGTCCTGTTTGTTTCTCTCTCATAGCCTTGAAGATGACCTACACTGTAGGTCGAAACGTCGGCACATAATTATAAGTCTAGTACTTATTCAGTGTTTTTTTTACTGCACCCCCCAACTATCTCCTTTCTACATTTGATCATCCAGTCAACTATTTTCCTCTCATACATATTATTTATAATACAGTCGTGAAAAAATACTCATATCATAATTGCCTTACCTGTAAAAAAGAAAAACGATATTAAAATGAGTATTTCACACACCAGCTGTTACCATAGTAACCATATCAGGGACATTCGAAAGACGTATTTGGTCTACACCTCTTACGCACACACACACACACACACACACACACACACACACACACACACACACACACACACAGACGATAACCTATAATAAGATACAACCTGCCGAAACGTCAGTTTAAATAGAGAGCTAATTGAACTAATTGGATCCTCCTCGGAGGAGGAAATGGCGCCGCTACTCACTTCCTCCACGCTCTTCCCTTGCCTCACCTTCCGCCATCTTGTTTTTGAAAAAAAAATTTTTGGTGTCAAAGATCTTTTAATAATAATTTTAGTTACCACCCATTAGTTTTGCGGAACTGCGGCTTATAAATCATGACTTGTATTTCTAATATCTTTATTTTATTAAAAGCAATAAAACGATCAAAATAGAGTGGAAAATAGTTGACTGGATAATTCTAATGATGGATTGAATTGGTCCGGGGGTGTAAAAGTATGTATAACTTATTTTTTAATTGTGCCAACGTTTCGGCCTATGACGTAGGCCATCTTCAGGGCTAGGGCAGAAAAAGAAAATTACTATATAAATCATTGCAGTATCAAGGAAAAATTACAGAATTTATACTAATGTCAACAGTTGACAAGTGTTAGTTTGACAAGTCACCAAACCACCCACTGTTTTCCATGATGATGGTCTACATCGTAGGTCGAAACGCCGGCACAATTAATAAATAAGTTATGCTCATTTTGAACGATGATATTAATTGATTCATACGATGCAGGGATTGTTTATAGGTTTGTAACATCCATATTCCGAAAACTGTCGGCCAAGCAAAGTTGCCATTTTTTTAGTTATTGATACAACTATTATAACTAAACGTATGTACCTCTACGGGATAATTTCAATTAATGAATAAATATTTAGATCTAAATACAATAATTTATACCAATATTACTAAGAAATTAAAAAAAAAATCTTTGTACCACTAAAGCCCATGAAGGTTCTTGGGTGCAGAACTTGTGACTGTACTGTTTTTTGGACAACGGTTGTGGAGGGAGGTGATTGGTTCTAGATCATGTTCGAACGCCAGATTTTCTCCCTTATTTTGGGTATTCACTTAAGTGTTACCAGGAAGCTCGCTGAGCTCCAGAAGTCCTAGATCCCATAGGATCAATCTGCGGCTGCTAACAGATTAAATAAAAGTCTTCTAGCGTGCGGGATTTGAACCCAGGACCTTTGCACGGCGATTGAGCTCTCTATCACTGAGCTAATCCACTCCTTGATATCCAAAGGACATCGTCCATAATCTTGGAGGTGCGAAGACAACCGAAGACCTCCCGGAATGGATTGGCACTGGAGGAGGCTAATAACCAACTCGGAGGCGGAAGTGGCATGCCTTGTTGATTTAGTAGCAATGAGCCAGTGCCTCCTAAATCAGAGCTAGCGCCATGATGACGACAGGAGAGATCTCATTCAGTTCCGGTCCAACTAGCGCCCCCACAATTAACTCAAACACCAGCTGGACCACCCTAATACGTCGTCTGTGTGTGTGTGTTCCATATATATATATGTATATATTTTTATATATATACATATATATATATATATATATATATATATATATATATATATATATATATATTAATTATATTATTATATATATATATATATATATATATTAATTATATTTTATTATTTCCCTTCACGCAGTAGCCCTACGTGAAAGGCTTTTATTGGTCCCCATAATCCATACATTTATAGTACATTACATACAATTTTACTTTCAATTTTTTTCTAATATTTTACATTTTCTGTTTTATTTATAAATAAAACAGAGCTAAATTGAAAATACAAAATTAAAACAAAACTTGAACAACAAAATATTGAACATAGTAAACATTAAACCATTCGAAATAAAAATATTATCACAGATTGTAATATTAGAATTAATTTAAGAAAAGAAAACGTATATTTAACATATGTTCATTTTTTAAACATGTGACATAAATTATAAACCTATTTCTTACTTTATCAATCTATAATTTGTTTTTAGTATTTTTCTAAATATATATTTAGTTTGCATTAGTTTATACGCTAATAAAATAACTTAAAAATAAAAAATAAAATTTGGCAGCGGTGGGATTTCAGTATTTTTTAATTAAAATTTTAATTTTAAGTTAACAAGAAATTATCTAATTAGATTATAATTTTATTTTTTTATATGCTGAAATAAAGCTAAATTAGGGCTTTATATTTCATTATATGTTTAATATCAATTTATTACTAATTCGTTTATTTTTTAAACACGTGAAAAAGAAATAAACATATGTCTGACTTTATCAATGTATAATTAATGTTTTTAGAATTTTTCTGAATATATAAATGTATTTAATGTCAGTTAATAGTTAATAAAATAACTTACAAAATAAAAAAAATATATTTGTAGCGGTGGGATTTAATTTTTTTTAAATTATCTACTTAGATTATAATTTTTATTTTTTAAATAATTAAATAATGCTAAATTAGGGTTTACGATTTTTTAATTTGTTTTGTTATTTATTGATTACTTATTCGTTTATTTTTTAAACATGTGACAAAAAATATAAAAATATGTCTTAATTTATCAGTGCATAATCGATGTTTTAAGTAATTTTCTATATATATATTTAGTTTGCAATTGTTTATACGTTAATCAAATAACCTACAAAATAAAAAAAATATTGGCAGCGGTGGGATTCGAACCCACGCCTCCGAAGAGACTGGTGCCTTAAACCAGCGCCTTAGACCGCTCGGCCACGCTACCAGTTGATCTCATCGTGGCTATTTATCTCATCATTATATTAGTGTATATCATATGTACAATGTCTCTGTTTCGTTAGAGTGTATACAATATATCTAAAGCCACGGTGAATAAGTGGTTAAGTCGGATTTTGTCCAGAGAGAGTTAACTGCTTTCAGATAACCGGAATCCTATCATTCTCATAGTTTTGGGCTTGAAATGGAGTTGTAATATTAGCAATAACTCCTCTTCAGGCCAATACCTTACTTAGTCCCTTATTCACTACGAAAATAACTCGATTCCGCTTACTTAAGTACAAGAAACTCGTTTTGGAGAAAATCAGACTTAACTACTTATTCACCGGGGCTGTAGGTATAATCTATAAGTGTTTCAAGTTCTATCGGTCCAATGGCTAAGTCACAATGATTTTAACCAATAGGTTTAAATTGGTTAAAACTTGATCATTTTTCATTGTTCTATTAATTATTGAGATATTCTTACAATCGCTCCTGAAGATAATATGAGAAATAGCATGATCCTACATTGAAGCTAAGGAAAGATGTTCTCTGATACAAAAGTTTTTCTAGGAAAGCAATACTTTCGTTGTATAAAACAATAATTAGGATTGTAGTAATGTACGGTAGTGAGACTTGTACTCTGACCAAGGAAAATTGAAGAGCTCTTCTGGTTTCGGAGAGAGAAGTGCTGAGAAAGATATTTGGACCTGCCAAGGAAGTCCAAGTAAGAGAGTCAGAAGCAATGCCAAATGAAGATAACTGTATGATGAGTGTGAGTCTGATATCCTCTAAGCTATAAGGCAGTAGCAGGTTAAGATGGTTTACGCTCGTGGAAAGAGAGGCATACTAAGGCGTCGGTAGATGGATGACTTAGAATATGGTCTGAGAAAGGTTGCAATAAGACATTGAAGAAGCTTTGCTGGAGACCACAAGGAATGCAGAAGAATGGTTGCAGAGGCCCAGGTCCGACAAGAACTGTAGCGCCCAACAGTGAGTAAGTTATAGTAATATTATATATAACAATAAGGTTTAGCGAACCAGAAGGCTCGATGCCGAGGCTTAACGCAATCCTCCCACCTACGCCTCGTTCTATCCCTCAGACGCTTCCCAATCAGCACAGCGCCTATTATCATCTACAAAATTCGTTAGACACTAAGCCCAGCCACTTTGCAACCCCAATTTAATTTTGGTGACGCTATCACTTGAATAATACTAACCGAGTGCATGCTTCGCAATTCCGCGTTATGTAACCTACTATATTCTCCCGTGGACTCGTGCGTTTTTTGATCGAATATTCTACACAAAACCTTATTTTCGAATACCTTAAGATGTTGATCATCATTCAGCGTTAGCGGCCGAGATTCATACCCGTAAAGAAGAGTTGAGAGGACGATGATTTTGTAAATTCTGATTTTTAGATTTCAGGACCGAATAACAAGTATTTCCAGCCTTTAATCACATCTTTAATGCCTCTAGAATTTCGTTTTTTCTAGTATCTTAAGATAGTAATATTAAAAACCATAAAATTAAAGCTATACATCGAAAGCATTGGATATATCGGCCTTGGCTGACTTATTATATTCAGGGGAAGTTAAGTACCAAAATAATAATATTAGTCAAAATAATAATATAGTTTTCTCTTACAGCCCTGAAGATGACCTACAAAGTAGGTCGAAACGTCGGCACACAATAAATAAGTATACACTTATTATGGTGATTCATTGACTGCACCCCCAACTATCTCTACCCTTACATTAGAAGCTCCAGTCAACTAATTTCTTCTCTAAAATAATATTAGTAATTAAATACATACATTGAATATATTGATGTCAATCGCTGTTTACCATCTTCTGCCCAAGGATTACCCTTTACAAATAGACCACCCTTAAAGAAATCCTCCCACATACGTTTCGGTCTAACCCTCAGAGTTGGCTTTATTATTTCAGGAATATGTTCTGTGGTTCATAATGCACTATAACTTTGCAATTCCACGCTGTGTTCTTCTAAATCCTCAAATGGATTCATCGTTTTCAGTAGCAAAGAGAATATTTTAGAATAAGATAAGATCCTCCATCCTTCAATGTCTGCTGGATGGATTATAATTTTACAAAATTGGTCTTTAAATTTGGGGGGAAACGCCGGATACAAACAGGCATCTTCAGCCTTATATCTCGATTTTATTTATTTATATTTACAACTGTAATACAATAATATAACAAGTAAATAGGCTAAGTGATAATTGCAGGAGATAATGACAAGTAGAGAAACTACCCACTGGTAGTACTCAAATCACAAGTTCAACGAAGAAGGTTGGCCATGTCTTCTTTTCAGACGCCTCGGAGGATTATCGGGAATTAAAGAGGAAGCTAGGTTTGAAACTAGAGAGTTTGAGTGGTAATGAAGTTTGTTATGAAAGGATAGATACCGGGTTCGGGCCAAATCAGCAACAAAAGGGACATTAAGGTCGTTATGGATGACTTTATTATTAACAAAATAAGGAGCATCGAGGATTTTGCGAAGGATTTTGGATTGTAGGGATTGGATACGAGAGGAATTCGATGGCTTAGTGAAGCCCCAAAGCTCTACTCTGTAAGTCCAAATAGGTCGTATGATGGTCATGTAGATGAGTCTTTTGTAGTTATGTGGAAGCTTAGAGCGTTTGTCTAGTAAGTGTTGAAGTCGCCGGAAACGTCTTTAATGTTTTAAAAATGGGAGATAATCCTGGCAGTTCGCGACCAAATCGCCTCTCTCCACAACGGTTGGCTTAGAAACAGTTCAGTCTCTACAATGTGCTGAGCCCATAAAGAGGCTGTAGTTGTTAGTTTATTTAACATCGCTTTTGCTGCTATGGCTAATCAGGCGATACTCCAATGGGAGCTATAAAAATTTGCCTATCCAGGTTTTGTAAGGACAGGGATTTTTAACGAGTACCTGACATCGTATAGGATCGAAAAACGAAGGACGGCATAACGAAGGATTTTTCCCCGTCAAATCTACCTGGCTACGAACCGATTTGAAGATGCGCGGGGGCTACGAACCGGCGATTTAGGGCTTAGTAGTTTGCTATGCCTACCGCTAGCCCAGAGGGGTTGTAGTTGGACAGTTTTTTGTTTTTTTTATTAATTTCTTAGCTCGGCTGCTTGAACAAGTGTTGACGCAAGCAGTGGGCGTGGCCTGGCAGGAGTGGGGTTGCTAGGCAACGCCCACCGCCACGCCTGCCCGCAGTCATGCACGGCCTGGACTACGAGCCGTACCTCCCCGGCACCGAGAACTCGAGGAGGTTCTCCGTGACGTCACTGCTACAGCTGGACCACCACGAGACCGATGGTGAGTGAAAGCAAAGATAGTTTCAATAATTAGTATCAGAAAAAAATTTTAGTTATCGCATCTCTTCGCGATCGGTAAGCTGCGATCCTTAAAGAGCGTGCGATGCGGTCCAGAGCGGGCGATGCGGTCCAGAGCGGGCGATGCGGTCCAGAACGGAGCGCTTACCATCGCTGTGTGTTGAATACTTTTAGATAGTGCCAGCTATATTAATTGACTAGCTTCGCTCGCGTGGAATAAGGTCTGCCACATAATGTTTCGTGACAGATCATTTTGAGTAAATAATTTTTTTTTTTTAACTGGTAAATCCAAAATTTCAGATGTCTAACTTCAAAACTGACGGATTCCATGCAATCTTTGAACCCCTGTTGTCCAAATTCCTTTCTTAGTGCTCATTTAAGCTATACAAAGAACCAATCTGCGAATTTCAAGATGCTATGTTCTGTGGTTTCTGCTGTGCGTTGACCGCTGGTGTGTTAGTCAATCAGGTTACAGTTTTATATAAACTTCGCCTGTGTGGCCTAAAGTAGCCTATGTCCTTACCCTGGCTTGAGGTTATCCATATCAAATTTAAACTATTTCTTACACGCATAATAAATTATTATTGTATTTCGGTTATAATTCGCCTATTTTACGAAGATTTTTATTCTCCAATTAGGGACACCCTCTTTAATGATCTTTAAAAAGGCTGGGTGTGCCCAAGTATAGCCTGCAGAACTCGAAGAGTTCTTCTAACGCTGTTAACAGATCAAATATTTCATCTGCCAGAGTCGGATTAGAACCCGGTACACACAGCTCAGCAACTGCGCGCACTTCTCTGATATTATTTATTACATATTAAGGTATGAGTTCCGCAGGTTGTCGCTTCGAGTTGAGTAACAAGTTTTAATTTTTCATTCGTTTTCCTTTTAATATTTTACAAAAATACAAAGTTATTATGAGCTTAAGTATGGAAAAGAGATTGTAATTATGGAAAACTAGCTTTTGCCCGCGGCTTCGCTCGCATAGAATTTGAACTACCACATAAAGTTTCTTGACAGTGTTTTTTAACTATAATTTCAAATAATAAATAATTTAATTTTTTTTTTTAAACTATAAGTTCCTCGTACAAAATTTCAGATGTCTAACTTCAAAACTGACGGATTCCAAACAACCTTTGAACCCTTATTATATTAAGGGGGAAACACTTGGGAATGGAATTATCCAAATTTCTTTTTTAAATCATATAAAGAACCTATCTGCAAATTTCAAGATGCCAAGTTCCTGGTTTGCCTTCAATTATGTACTATGATGGATTCTCCACAGTACCTATAAAACTGTCGGGGAGGGGGCACATGCCCCCGTGCAACCCCCCTAACTTCGCGCTTGCTATAGCCCATGTGTTATTCTGATGTATAACCTATATTACTGTAAATTTTCATCCAAATCCGTTCAGTAGTTTTTGCGTGAAAGAGAGACAAACATACAAACTTTCACATTTATAATATTAGTAGGATATCAAAACAAAAAGTTTCATTCATGTTCTTTCTGGTATTTTAACAACTGTGATCATGTGATTGGCCTTTAATTATGTACTACAATGGATTCTCCACAGTACCTATAACACTGACGGGGGGGACGTGCCCCCGTGCGCCTCCCCTAATTCCACGCTTGCTATAGCCCATGTGTTATTCTGATGTATAGCCTATATTACTGTAAACTTTCATCCAAATCCGTTCAGTAGTTTTTGCGTGAAAGAGAGACAAACATACAAACTGTCACATTTATAATATTAGTAAGATATGTATTCGGTAATTATTCTAGAAATGAACGTTTGAACAAACATATCTTCAACCCCGGGGAGTAAAGTCAGATTTAAGTCAGTCTGAGTTAGGTCAGATTTGGTCCAAAATGATTTTTTGTGCTTAGAGAATCTTGTTATTTTTGTATTAAATAAGGGGCTTAGTCATGCATTGGCTAGAAAAGGAGTTATTGCTTATATTTCAACTCCATTTCAAGCCAAAAACTCCAAGTACGACACCATTCTTCTACTCTCAATACAGTTAACTAGTTCTGGACAAAATTTGACTTAACTACATATTTGTAGATATATCTTACTAATATTATAAATGTGAAAGTTTGTATGTTTGTCTCTCTTTCACGCAAAAACTACTGGACGAATTTGGATGAAAGATTACAGTAATATAGTGTTATGCATCAGAATAACACATAGGCTATAGAATGCGTGTTTTTAGGTACTGTGGAGAATCCATTATAGGACATTATTAAAGGCAAATCACATGATCATAGTTGTTAAAATAACAGAAAGAACATGAGTGAAACTATTTTTTTGATATCCTACTAATATTATAAATGCGAATGTTTGTATTTATGTTTGTTACTCATTCACGCAAAAACTACTGAACGGATTTGGATGAAACTTATTGAGTAAAATAGGTTATACATCATAGGCCACAGAAAGGGCAGATTTATGTGGGGGCACAGGGGCATGCCCCCCCCGTTACAGTACATAAGCAAAGGCAAACCAGGAACTTAGCATCTTGAAATTTGTAGATAGGTTCTATGTATAGTTTAAGAAAGAAATTTGGATAATTCCACCCCAAGGGTTTCTCCTTTAATATAATAGGGGTTCAAAGGTTGTATAGAATCCACCAGTTTTGAAGTTTGACATCTGAAATTTTGGATGTACGAGTAACTTATATTTTAGAGAGATAATTAAATTATTTATTTAAAATGATCTTTCACGAAACTTTATGTGGAAGACTAAATTCCACGCGAGCGAAGCCGCGGCCATAAGCTAGTCATCTATATTTCGAAATGTTTCTTGAAACGTTCCGTTCTTGATGAAATTATTACTGAAATCAACCAAATACCCAACATGGAATTATCGTAATCTTTAGCATGGAAAAGATCAAGGGCGGATCCAGGATTTTTTTCTGGGGGGGCACAAAGGCCAGACGGGCAAAAAAATCAACAATAACTTGTATTATTTATAGGAAGGTTTCAAAGGTTTATTAAAATATCAAAACAATAGTTTCACTCATGTTACATCTGTTATTTTATTCATATATTTTAACAACTATGATCATGTGATTTGCCTATAAGTATGTACTGTAATGGATTCACCACAGTAAACAAAAAACCGTCTGGGGGGGGGGCACGTGCCTCCGTACTCCCCCCCTGGATCCGGCTATGGAAAAGATAATGTAATTATGGGTGATGAGTAGATTTCGGTAATTAATAAATCAATAAATAAAAGTTGAACCTAACATTTCGAAGTATAGACGATAAAATGGTAGTTGTAAGTTCATTTCAGAATTTCAGTTTAATATTTCAGTTGCAAGTCAAGAAATGATTAAGTACCGAAGTATGCACTTTTCCCTACATTCTCTCTTCCTTAGTAAAGATCACGATATTTTGTATTTTTGGAAAATATTAAAATGAAATGAATAAACAGTTAAAACTTGTAACTCAATTTGAAGTGACAACCTCCGGAATAGATATCTTAATTATTACAACATAAAATAAAATAAAAAAATCTGGAGTGCCTTCGTAGCTATTTAGGTTCCCGGGTGATTAGGAACTATATATCATAATACCTACTTATATATAATACTACTATAATACTAATTATATTAGTACATTAATTATATTATTAGTATAATTAGTATATACTAATTATATTATAATAATATAATACTACTTATATATAATACCTACCATAAAATTAATTAAAATACCAAAATATTTTAGCTAATATCAACTCTTTAATATTATAACATGGGTTCTACTGGACTATAACTGATAATATTTAATTATGAAGCAAAAAAACCATTCTCCAGTCAAGATTTTTTATTTTTTATTTACTATAAACACGTTTCGGCCCTTTGGGTCATCCTCAATTTCTTAAATGTCTATCGGGATTCATACAACATGTCTGTAATTCCACCATATAAATTTATCAATATCAACAACAACAAAAATTATAAATAATTATATTAAAATTGTCCTAAAAAAACTGAAAAATTCAAGTATAGATACCTCATACGTCTATAATTTAAAAATTACTAGGAGATACATTCTTCTCCATGCATGTTTTTATATACCATATTTCTGTTTGTTTCTCTTTCTTAGCCCTGAAGATGGCCTACATTGTAGGCCGAAACGTCGGCACATAATAAATAAGTTACACTTATTTAGGTGTTTTGATTGACTGCACCCCCAACTATTTCTTCCTTACATTAGAAGATACAGTCGACCAATTCTTCTCTAATATAAGAGTTTAACATTAAATTGTTTTGATTTATTTGTTTATTTAAATTATAATATATATTAATTGGTTTTAATATTTTATAGTAAATAAAAAATATATAATCGGACTGGAGAATGGTTTTTTTTGCTTCATAATTAAACCTCTTTAATATTTTGATTTATTTTAAATAATTTTTCTAAAAACCTGGCTGTTTCATAATTTGTCTTTCTTTAATAGCGTAGCTAATCTGCCCCTCATAAAGTTATACCTAATATTTTAATTATAATTTTATATAAAACAAATGAAGAACCGAAATAAATTATAAACGCATATATGCGCCCATAGACCCTGCTCGTGACTTTCAAAAGACGCGGCATATATGCGCTCATAGTACTTACAGACTGATTATATATATATATATATATATATATATATATATATATATATATATATATATATATATATATATATAACACAATATATATATATATATATATTTATATATATATATATTGTGTTATATATATATATATATATATATATATATAATCAGTCTGTAAGTACTATGAGCGTAAAAGTAAGTAAAAAAGTAAGTACTTACAGACTGATTATATATATATATATATATATATATATATATATATATATATATTGTGTTATAGATCTCGAGTTTCAGTCTTTTATTTCTTTATTAATTTCTTAGGCGACGTTTCGAGACTAGGTTAGCCTCATACTCATGCCTTGACAGTGAAAAAATGAGGTTTTAGTAAAAACATTAAATAGCACACTAAAATAAATATAAAATGACCTACGTAAGTCGCCTAAGAAGTTAAAAAAAAGATATTACAACTTACACAGGTCATTTTATATTTATTTTAGTGTGCTATTTAATTTTTTTACTAAAACGTCATTTTTTCACTGTCGGGGCATGAGTATGAGACTAACCTAGTCTCGAAACGTTGCCTAAGAAGTTAAAAAAAAACTTAAACTCGAGAATTAAAACACAATTTAATTTCCATAACAGTCAAGATAAGTAGAAACAAAAAAAAAAAAATATATATATATATATATATATATATATATATATATATATATATTAATGTTAAGACCGTGGAAAAATTCCAACGAAAAGCCTTAAGTCTCCAAACTAAAACAGAAATAGAAATTATCTGTATTTATGTAAGGTCTCTTTTTTACTTTTCAATATTAATATATATATATATATATATCAGAGAAGGTTTACCGTACTATTTTACCACTCCGGGATTATTGGTGTTACAGAGATTTTAAGAGTATCGATTCCGTAGGTTGTCACTTCGAGTTAAGTAAAGGAAAAACTAAGAATTATCAATAGAGTGTTGATTTGTTTTTAAGTTTTCAGTATATTGATTCATTTTCCATTTCCCTCTATCATAAAAAAATGAACGAGTAATAAAGGCTATAATAATAATTAAATCTATCATCGACCTTAATTTTGAAACGAAGTGGTATTTTGTGATAATAAGTTCAGAGTAGGTATCATTGTGGTCTGCGAAATTTTCGCCATATTTGGAGAAAACCGGTAAAGTGATCTGACTCGGAGAAAATCGGTGGATTGTAGGAAGATGATTTTATTTGTATTTTGATACTTCTTCAAATTCTGAGTGGATACATTCTAGTCGTAATATATGAATTGATAAATATATAATATTTATTCCGTCTAATAATACACTATACCATATCTGTGTTAGCACGAAATGCATGTTTTACAAAGTAGCGCATATTCCATATATCAATATAGACATATATCTACAGCCTCACTACGATAAGTGGTTAAGTCTAATTTTCTCTAAAATGAGTTTCTTGTACTTAAGTAAGTAGAATCAAGTTATTTTCGTAGTGAATAAGGGGCTAAGTAAGGGATTGGCTTGAAAAGGAGTTATTGCTTATATTACAACTCCATTTCAAGCCATAACTACGAGAATGATACGATTCCGGTTATCTGAAAGCAGTTAACTCTCTCTGGACAAAACCCGACTTATTCACTTTGGTTGTAGACATAGCCATGTAAATAATATGGATTTATACTACCATATAATATCCAGCATACAGTTCCATATCAACCATCCTCATGTCTTTCGGAACTTTAGAATATAAAGAAAGTTTGGAAACATTTATCTAGAATACCGATTTGTAAAAGTATCATTCTTAAATGATGGATCAATTTTTACAAAATTATCAGAACTGATAAACAAAAAAAGTATATTATTATTGTAATTGTTTATTTTTTAACATGAACATTTTTTATATACTTATTTTTAAATTAAATTAAAAAATAAACAAAATTTCATATGAATTACGATTGTGCTCTTATCAATTACCTGTCATTATTTTTTTTATTTTTGACCTTTCATTCAATTTTTTTTTGCTCAAAATCGCAATTAAATATTGAATAGTTTTAATTTTCGTTTATACCAGACATTTCAGTAATGATTTGTCTACATATTCAGCATATTATGACCCAGTGATATCGAATAGTACAAATTAGTTGTTAATAGTACAAAGCAGTGTGTACATAAAAAAAAAAAAATTAATATTGTAGGATACCATTTTATTTTATTTTATTGTTTTTGTTTATATATATATATATATATATATATATATATATATATATATATATATATATATATATATAAGTTATTAAGAATATATAGTTACAATTTTTGTTTATTTTTTTTTCCCTGTTCAAAGATTATTTTTTCTTTCATTGTAAATTATGATTGTTGTTTGTTTATTTAACGTCACTTTATGCTGCTATGGCTAATCGGACGATACTACAGTGGGAGCTCTAAATTTTGCCTATCCAGGTTTAGTTAGGATAGGGATTTTTAACGAGAGCCTGACATCGTACAGGCTCGGGACCCCCGTTTAACGTCCCTTCCGAAGGACGGTGTAACTAAGGATTTTTTACTCCCTTAAAAAAATCCTAGTACCACCTGCCGGGCTACGAATCCGCGATCTTGAGTTTAGTAGTTTGTTACCCTAACCAATAGACCCCTGGTGACCGTAATTATGATTTTGAGTACAGATGCATTTAAATTTGTCCAATTGTTTTTATTTCGAGACTGGTTTATTTGATACAGCATGTAATTTTTGTGAATTGTAACAAATTATATAAGAAATCTATACATATTATAAAACAATGTGCTCGGCCGCGTTTGTTCGCGGTAAACCCAATAACTACTGCACGGTTTTTCATGCGGTTTTCACCAATAGATAGAGTGATTCACCGCTTTTCAATTAATTACAAAAGACTCATATACATGACAATCATTAGACCCATCTGGATTTACGGAGTAGAGCTTTGAGGCTCCACTAAACCATCGAATTCCTCTCGTATTCAATCCTTACAATCCAAAATCCTTCGTAAAATCCTCAATACTCCTTATTTTGTTAATAATAAAGTCATCCATAACGACCTTAATGTCCCATTTGTTGCTTATTTGGCCCGAACCCGGTATCTATCCTTTCATTACAAACTACATTACCACTCAAACCCTCTAGTTTCAAACCTAGCAACCTCTTCAATTTCTGATAATCTTCCAAAGCTTCTGAAAAGAAGATGGCCATGTGACCTCCTTAGATGAGCTTCTAATTTGAGTACTACCCGTGAGTAGTTTGTTAGTTGTTAGTTGAGTAGTTTGTTACGAACAAAGAAATCCATAATGACCTTTTGTTGCTGATTTGGCTCGAATCCGATATCAATCTTTTCATGACAAACTTAATTCCCACTCAAATCTACTAGTTTCAAACCTAGCAACCTCTTCAATTTCTGATAATCCTCCAAAGCGTCTGAAAAGAAGATGGCCTCGTGACCTTCTAAGTTGAACTTTTTATTTGAGTACTACACCACTGGGCAGTATCTCTACTTGTCTTTATTAATGCCATTATGTATTATTCTTGTCATTTACATGTATTGCTATAATACAGTAAATTTTAATGAATATATATTCATTAAAATTTACTGTATTATAACATTAATATTAGTATTAAATAAAAGGTTCTTCTCGAATTGAACCATAGGGTCTTCCACCTGTATAGATGTATAAAAGTTCCTCACACAGCTCTTGGTACTTCTTAATCTTTTCGCTTATTATATTCTGGACAGTATAGTTTCCAGGATGTCCTATAATAATGATACATACCTATATATATATATATATATATGGCATTCGATACAATAGTACGCTGTTACATGACAAGTGTTTTTTCCGCATACATTGGCTTCCCTTTGAAGTTATCTCTAGGCTCTCTATCCTGCCATTTGCGTTATCATCGACAGCTAATGGTTTTCTCGAGTGTTCTGTACACTCAATTACGCCTTTATTATATTTGCCTTTTCAATTTTTTTTTTCTACTTGTGTTTGTTTTTTAATTATTTAATTATTTTTGTTGTCTGTACTCTATAACATATATATATATTTCAGTGATTGCGTATTCTAATATCCGTTTTTTTTAATCAATGATCAATAAAATTTGTAACTAGCAAGTATTAACACATGAAATGCAATCCAATAGTATTTACTATAATGCGCAGCTTAATTATTCCAAAAAAAGGCAGTAGCTAACAAACTATAATAACGCAAAAATATCTTAAAATAAATTTTCATTATTTTTTTTTATTTTTTTTATTAATTTATTTATTGATATTTGCAACTGTCACATTATTTTTTTAAGTTCCAAATATACAATTAGAGAGGCTGGGAGCGGAGTGGCTCAGTGGTAGAGCGCTGAGTTGCCATGGTAATGGAGCGGAGTGGCTCAGTGGTAGAGCGCTGAGTTGCCATGGTAATGGAGCAGAGTGGCTCAGTGGTAGAGCGCTGAGTTGCCATGGTAATGGAGCAGAGTGGCTCAGTGGTAGAGCGCTGAGTTGCCATGGTAATGGAGCGGAGTGGCTCAGTGGTAGAGCGTTGAGTTGTGTCGAAGGTCCTGGGTTCAAATCCCGCTACTGGCAAGGCTTTTGTTTAATCCATTGGCGTAACTAGAGTTGACTCATGGGGGGGGGGGGGTTAACCCCCACTAGTCAACCACTCCAACATATTACTCCCTTCAAAAAAGATGCCTCGTAATATAGGTATAATATGTATTATACTATAAATCATGTAGCTTCAAATTAAATAAATAGATTATAATTTTTTATAAATGTTATTTTAGAAGTTATAAATGTTATTTTTGGAAGGGCAATCAAGAAGTAGCTTTTAAATACAAGTAACCCAATTTATTGGTTACAATAACTTACTATAGTTAATTACATATGGAACTTTCTAGGCCCATCCAGACTTTACTTCTAGATCCTAAGAATTGTCTAAACTGTTCTTCTCACATTTGCGATCTTATTGTTGCCGCTAGATGCCACTACTGCCGCTATAATAATTTAATTAATTGTAAATAAACAGTTTTTTTAAATTGTTACAATATATTTTTCAATTTCTTCTAAGCAATGGGGTTACATCCCCAATAATCCCCCACTCGTTACGCCTATGATTTAATCTGTTAGCGGTCGGAGATCACATGGGATCTTGGACCCTACTGGGACTCATACAACCTCTGTACCTAATGGGTACCTAAAATAAGAGGGAAAATCTGGCGGTTGAGCGTGATCTAGGACAAATCACCTCCCTGCGCAGCCGTTGTCCATGAAACAGTACAGTCTCTACCATGTACTGAACCCCTGACTGTGTAACCATCTCTCATGACTTTGTATAAATTTATTACAGCCTGATACTTATATTATTATGTGTTATGTTTTAAAATAATGCTTTTTACTCGTAATTTAGGTCTTTTTTCGGTGCTGTAAGTTTATTTTCTTTGAGATAAAACACTATTTAAAAAAAATTAATATAAAATTTTAAAGGAGATGGAGACAGTTGGGGGGGGGGTGCAGTCTAGAAAGTCATGTTTTCTTGACTGCACCCCTCCAACTATCTCCATTCTCCATTATTCATCCAGTCAACTATTTTCCTCTTTAACATAAAATTTTAAAAAACTTTTAGAGATAGATTAAAAACTGACTCAGTTAAAATTAAAAAAGAATATGTGCCTCACTTAAACCTATCTTCTAATTATTTTGACTACAGACAAGTAAATATCTTATTCACAAGTACACTTAAGTTCCAATCAGTCTGACGTCATTGGCCACCTAATGTAATCTGAGATCTGATATCATTTCTCAGTTGATAAAGACGATGAGAAATTATTAAATGATTTCTTTTTCTGTTCAAAAACATATCTTCAATTTTATCTAAGAAAAAATCATTATTGTAATTACTATAATGCTAAAATAATGAGAAATTGAGTATCCTCTAAGCATTTAGATTACAATATTTCCATTAGTTCTAAACAATTTAGACTTATATTGTTCAATCAGTTCATTTCCTGAACACTGCCGCATTTTCAATTCACAGTGCCGAACCATCCAGCGAAATTCCTGGCAACTTTTTTTTTGTTTTAAACACTATTGAAATATTATTATCTAGAGTTCATATTTTTAAGCACCAACTTTAATCTTTCAAATTCATTTATCCTATCTATTTTTTTTTCAAACAGACATTGTACACTATTGTTTTTGTACAAGAGTTTTAACTTATTTTAACTTTTCAAATTCATTAATCCTATCCACTTTTTTTCAAAACAGTCATTGTACACTAATGTTACTGTACAATAGTATTTCTATTATTCACATCTGTTACTGTACATATAGTTCCATACTTTTCTGTAACATGTAACATCATCAAGTCCGTTTTTCATACTTTTATACCTTTATTTTACTAGTTTTTCTTTATTCTTCATATTCCTACCTTTATGTATATGTAAATATCCTCATTTTGGTTCCTTTTGTTTAACTCCTCCTTTTGATTTTCCTTTATATTAGTATTTTGTACTGTACTATCCTTTCTGTACATTTATTTTCTATTTTTTATTTTATATGCGTTATTTATATTTTTTTTTATTATATTATATTTATTTATAATTTTTTCATTATCATTAATTTTTTAAATCTGTCTATATCTTTATTTTATTATAATCTGGCTCTTTTTCTATCTTCATATCTGCCACTATTTTATTTTTCTACATTACTTGTCACCATATGTTATATTGGCTTTATCTTAATTTTATTATTTCTGTAACTTTTTTAATTCATTACTTTCACTATTTTAATTTTTTCATTATCATTAATTTTTTAAATCTGTCTATATCTTTATTTTATTATAATCTGGCTCTTTTTCTATCTTCATATCTGCCACTATTTTATTTTTCCACATTACTTGTCACCATATTATTGTTACTGTACATTATTATATTTTTTTTGTTCTGTTTGTTTCTCTGTTAGCCCTGAAGATGACCTACACTGTAGGTCGAAACGTCGGCACATAATATAAGTTCATCACTTATTCTGTGTACTTATTGACTGCACCCCCCAACTATCTCCTTTACACAGAAATATTATTACAATCTGCCGCTGGTGGGCATTAAGTAATAGCGCTAAGTAGCTATTCAATCAAACAATAAAAAAAAAATATATATACATTTTTCTGGCAACTAAGGAAAATTTTTTGTTTATTATTCATTTATTTAACATCGATTCATGCTAATATTTTAATTGGAGAACGGAGATAGTTGGGGGGGGAGGGGGTGCAGTCAAAAAAACACCAAATAAGTACTAGACTCATATTTGTTAGTGCCGACGTTTCGACCTACAGTGTAGGCCATCTTCAGGGCTATGAGAGAGAAACAAACAGAACAAAAAATATATAAAAACGTTACAGTAACAAGAATATAGTGATATGTAATGTAGAAAATTAAAATAGTGACAGATATGAAGATTTAAGATAACGAATATTAAAATAGTGACAGAATATAATAAAATTAAAATATTGTGAGATTTAATAAAATTAAAGATAATGAACAGAAATTAAAATAGTGACAGATATAATAATTAAAGATAACGAACATAAAATAAATGTACAGAAAGGATAGAAAAGTAAACATAATATACCGGGAAAGAAAAATGAGGAGGTAAATAGAAAGATACAAAATGAGGAGATTAAAATAGAAAAAAAGGTGGAATATGGAGGATTTAGATAGGAATTAGAACTAGTTTAATAATAGATATAAAATGTATGATAACAGACTTCTAGAGGTTACATAAGTAAAATGTATGAAACATAATAATACAAGAATATGTAGAAAGAAATGAATAGGTATATCGTAGAATGACAGTTAGAAATGTAAGAAATTTGAAAATATAAATATGGAACTATATTATGTTTCATACATTTTACTTATGTAACCTCTAGAAGTCTGTAATCATACGTTTTAAATCTATAATTAAACTAGTTTTTCTAAATCCTTCATATTCCATTTTTTTTTATAGTTTAATCTTCTCATTTTGTATCTTTCTGTTTACCTCCTCATTTTTCTTTCCCGGTATATTATGTTTACTTTTCTATCCTTTCTGTGCATTTATTTTATGTTCGTTATCTTTAATCATTATATCTGTCATTATTTTAATTTCTGTTCATTATCTTTGATTTTATTAAATCTGTCAATATTTTAATTTTATTGTATTCTGTCACTATTTTAATATTTGTTATCTTTAATTTTCATAACTGTCACTATTTTAATTTTCTACATTACATGTCACTATATTCTTGTTACTGTAACGTTTTTATATTTTTTTGTCCTGTTTGTTTCTCTCTCATAGCCCTGAAGATAGCCATTGTAGGTCGAAACGTCGGCACTAACAAATATAAGCCTAGTACTTATTTGGTGTTTTTTTTACTGCACCCCCCTAACTATCTCCGTTTTCCATTTTATTATCCAGTCAACTATTTTCTTCTCATACATAATATTTTATTTTATCTACACAGATATAATTCAGATAGGGATCTTTAACATTACTCAGCACAAACCTCCATTTGACGCCCCTTCCGAAAGACGGCATGATTAGGATTTTTTACTGCCTTTAAAATATCCTAAGGCCACCTGCCGGGCTGTGAAGGTTGTTATACTGACCACTATATCACAGGTGACCTTTAGTCTCTTATTAATCAGGAAAATAACACAATTCCACTTCCCTAAGTACTAGAAGTCCAATTTGGAGAAAATTTGACTTGAGCACTAACTCACCGGGAATGTAAATATAATCATGTCTTCATAATATACGTTTAATTATTAATTAAAATATTTTTGTTATATTACAAAACCCATGCGCCCTAAACCAGCTTCCATTGGCGTGTAATGCCAGTGGCGCGGCTGGCATTGGGGTTTAGGAGCCTCCCTTATCCCCCTATTTTATTTTTATATCATTTATTATCATTTTCGCAAGATATTTATTTTGTTTTTATTATCCGCATGTATTTTTTATTTTTATTTATTTATTACTGAGGTTTAACTAATTTCTGAAGAACCTTGGCCTCTGCTAATTTCTTCTGCTATTCGCCTCTGTCCGCCGCAAGGCGCCTCCAGCGATTTATAGCGATCGCCTTCATTAAACCACCCAACTTTTTTAATTTTAGTTTATTCTATTTAGTTTATACAGCTGACATCCCGACTCATCCTAATACTATCCTTACCACGTATGCTGATGATACATGTGTATTATCAGTCAACACCAATCCAGTTATTGTATCCCAAAGCCTCCAATCCCATATCACTGATCTTGAAGAATGGTTTCAAAACTGGAGAATTAAAATAAATTCTAAAAAATCGCATCAAATCACTTTTACCTTACGTCGTAAACCAATGACTTCCTGCCCTACAGTATCCTTTAATAATATCCCATTGGTGCCTGTAGAACAGATCCGATACTTAGGGTTGCACCTCGACAAACGATTAACCTGGAATCCTCATACAAGACTGAAAAGACAAGAAACCGCTCGACGTTTCAGGCTACTTCAACAATTACTAGACAAACGCTCTAAGCTCCCAATTAACTACAATAGACTCATCTACATGACCATCATACGACCTATTTGGACATACGGAGTAGAGCTATGGGGCTCCTCTAAGCCATCGAATTCCTCTCGTATCCAATCCCTACAATCCAAAATCCTTCGTAAAATCCTCAATACTCCTTATTTTGTTAAGAATAAAGTCATCCATAACGACCTTAATGTCCCTTTTGTTGCTGATTTGGCCCGAACCCGGTATCTATCCTTTCATAGCAAACATCATTCCCACTCAAACCCTCTAGTTTCAAACCTAGCTTCCTCTTCAATTCCCGATAATCCTCCGAGGCGTCTGAAAAGAAGATGGCCACGTGACCTTCTTATTGAACTTTGATTTGAGTACTACCAGTGGGTAGTTTCTCTACTTGTCATTCTCATGCCATTATGTAACACGCATTCTATTTACTTGTTGTATAATTGTAATACAGTTGTAAATATCAATAAATAAATTTAAAAAAAAAAAAAAAAGTTTATTCTATTTATTATTTTTTGTTTTTATTGTATGATTGTTACGATTGCTACTTAGCGGTATTACTTATTGCCTACAAATGGGAGACTGTAATAATATTACAATAAATTTTATAAAACTTAAAAAAAATATTACAAAAGCTGACTTGATAATAATAATAATAACAATTGCCGCGTAAACGAAAATTATATTATTATTTAATTTTACATAACACAAAACACTTAGCGGAGCGTTTCCATGACGACGTCTTTGATAAAACACTTGAACTGTTATTAATGCCTTTAATCTCAAAATGATAACTGCTTACGTCAATCATAGGTGTCATCTCAGCGGCATATTATTATGATTAATAAATAATTTAGTAGATACTTGATTAATTACAGGGGATCGGAGTGGCTCAGTGGTAGAGCACTGAATTCTCGTGCCGAAAATCCTGGTTCAAATCTAACTGCGGTTAAAACTTTTATTTAGTCTGTTAGCGATCGGAGTTGGATTATATGGGATATAGGACCCTGCTGTAGTTCTCCGAGCCTCTTCAAAAGTGGGTACCCAAAATAAGGGGGAAAATCTGGTGTTTGAGCGTGATCTAGGACAAATCACCTCTCTGCACAATCGTTCTCCATGAAACAGTACAGTTTCTACCGTGTACTGAACCACAGACCCGTCCGCTGGTTGTAGAGGTACAGGTTTTTATATTATATATAATATAAAAATATAAATATATATTATTATATAAAATATAATTTTTTTAATATAATAATATAAAAATGTGCAGTAACAATAATATGGTGACAAGTAATGTAGAAAATTAAAATAGTGGCAGATATGAAGATGAAAGATAACGAATATTAAAAAAATGACAAAATATAATAAAATTAAGATATAGACAGATTTAAAAAAAATGTTATATCTGTCTTTATCTTAATTTTATTATATCTGTCACTATTTTAATTTCTTTTCATTATCATTAATTTTTTTAAATCTGTCTATATCTTAATTTTATTATATTCTGTCACTTTTTTAATATTCGTTATCTTTCATCTTCATATCTGCCACTATTTTAATTTTCTACATTACTATATTATTGTTACTGTACATTTTTATATTTTTTGTTCTGTTTGTTTCTCTCTCATAGCCCTGAAGATGACCTACACTGTAGGTCGAAACGTCGGCACATAATTATAAGTTTATTACTTATTCAGTGTTTTTTTTTACTGCACCCCCAACTATCTCCTTTACATTAGATCATCCAGTCAACTATTTTCATCTCATACGTTATATAAAAATGTTCGATAATGGCTCCGCCTTCTATCAGCCTTGAAGATGGCATACAACGTAGGTCGAAACGTCGGCACGTATAATTAATAAGTCTTTCGGTACTTGTGTGTTAACGCAGCCGCAGTTGTTTTTGCGTAAAGAGCAATCTTGTTCGCATGCGCAAGCAGTTATATTTTATAACAGTTATATTTCTAACAGCTGATTATATTATAAATTATATTTCTAACACAAACCACCCCTAACCCCTATAAATAGATTTAAAAACGTTATGCAAGATAGCTGTTATAAAAGATAACTGTTACAAAATATAACTGCTCGCGCATGCGAACAAGTAGGCAAAAATAACTGCGGCTGCGTTAACACACAAGTACCAGTTTTTCTTTTCAAGTGTTATTTTGACTGCACCCCCAGACTGTCTATATTCAAAATCAAATATTGATAATTCAAATAAATATTAATTAATGAACGGCTAGGTAATAAATAGTGAATGAAATAAAATAAATTAAGTGGTTGAGGCAGTGGCAAATCCCTTTCACACGAACCTCTTTGGTCACCCAGCTGTTTGCAACCTTCACTACCTTCAAATTTATCACCGCACGCCCTTAAACTATTAAATAAATCAAATTTCCTTAAGGAGTAAATTCCAGTCCCCTGTTGGACCGATATTTTAGAGACCTAAGAGTATTCCTTTAATGTATTCCCTATAGCTAAGTGACCAAGAAGGTTTCTTCCCTACACCGTGATAGCAGGCCTGAAGGACGATGCTAAGTATTTACAATATTTACATTAGAAATGAGGTCAGCTAATGAAATTCCTTATCTGATAGTGAACGGAGTACTCACCTAAAGTGTACGTGATGGATCCGTCCAAAAAATACACATTAAAGTGACGTTATATCAAGCTTTATGTAGAGGTCTGTCGTTTAACATCTTCTCTCTATCAAATAATTTATCTGTAGACTAGCTTATGCCCGCGGCTTCGCTCGTGTGAAATTTGGTCTGCCACATACAGTTTCCTGAAAGATCATTTTAAATATTTTTTTTTTTTTTTAAATATAAGTTACTCGTACATCCAAAATTTCAGATGTCTGAACTTCAAAACTTTCTACACAACCTTTGAACCCCTATTATATTAAATGGGAAATCCTTGGGGTGGAATTATCCAAATTTCTTTCCTAAACCATACACAGAACCTATCTACAAATTTCAAGATGCTAAGTTCCTGATTTGCCTATAATTAGGTACTTTAAAGGAGGGGCACATGCTCCCGTGCCCCCACATAAATCTGCCTTTGCTGTATCCTATGATGTATAACTTATTTTACTCAATAAGTTTCATCCAAATCCGTTCAGTGGTATTTGCGTGAAAGAGAGACAAACATAAAAAATTTCGCATTTATAATATTAGTAGGATAGTTTCACTCATGTTCTTTCTGTTATTTTAACCACTATTATCATGTGATTTGCTTTTAATTATGTACTATAATGGATTCTCCACAGTACCTAAAAAAACTGTCGGGGGGGGGGGGGCACGTGCCCCCCCCCCTAAGCCCGCGCTTGCTATAGCCTATGTGTTATTCTGATGTATAACCTATATTACTGTAAAGTTTCATCCAAATCCGTCCAGTAGTTTTTGCGTGATAGAATGACAAACATACAAACTTTCACATTTATAATATTAGTAAGATTCATGATTCAACAAATACCTTAAAGTAACCTTGTTAATTCATTTAACGTCACTTTATGCTGCTATGGCTAATCGGACGATGCTACAGAGGGAGCTTTAAATTTCACCAGTCCAGGTTTAATAAGGATATTGATCTTAAAGGAAACACCCGTTTTAAGTCTCTCCCGAAGGATGGCATAACTAAGGATTTTTTTATTCCCTTTAAAAAATTCTAGGGCACCACCGGATTACGAACTCGCGATCTGGGGCTTAGTGGGTTGTTATGCTAACCACTTGATCTCTGGCGATCCCTAAACATGTTTAAGTATGGTAGGGATTTTTAACAAGTACCTGTCAGCACATGCTCTAGACTTTCAATTTACGACCCTTCCGAAGGACGGCATAATCGTCTTTAACTTCCTTTAAAAAGCCATAGGGCCACCTGCCGGATTACGATCTTGTGCCATCATTGGCGTAACTAGAGTTGACTCATGGGGGGGGGGGGTTAACACCCACCAGTCAACCACTCCAACATATTACTCCGTTCAAGAAATATGGCTCGTAATATAGGTATAATATGTATTATACTATAATCATGTTGCTTCAAATTGAATAAATAGATTATATTTTTTTATAAATGTTATTTTGGAAGTTATAAATGTTATTTTCGGAAGAGCAATCAAGAAGTAGCTTTTAAATACAAGTAACCCTATTTATTGGTTACAATAACTTACTATTGTTAATTGCATAGGCAACTTTCTAGACCCATCCAGACTTTACTTCTAGATTCTAAGAATTGTCTAAACTGTTCTTCTAAAATTTGCTATCTTATTGTTGCCGCTAGATGCCACTACTGTCGCTAAAATAATATAATTAATTGTAAATAAACAGTATTACGTTTTGGTTTGTCATTTAAGCGTACCTTTTATTCATTAAAATAACTGTGTTTGCCCTTTTTTTGTTGTGTTTCTGGCATTATTGACCCTTACTTCTGTAATCCCACAATAATAACTTTGAAAAAGTAAAATCCTTCAAGTTTTATTTTTTTAGATTGTTACAACTTTTTTAAATCTCTTCTAAGCAATGGGTTACTCCCCCAATAACCCCCCTCGTTACGCCTATGTGTGCCATAGTAGGTTGTTATGCAAACCACTACACAACATATGACCCCTATTTATTTATTCCTTTGTGATATCTGCTGCGGTAGATATCTATCCTTTTCTTATACATAAACGATAACTGGAAAAAACATTTATTCTTCCAAACAGTACAATAAACTAATAAATGTTAGATTGCCATTAGAATCTCCAAATATACTGATAAAACTTTTCCGGTAATTGATTCGCCAATTCAGACATCATTAGGACATACACCAAAATAAAAGAAAAAATCAGTGAAGATTAAATGGAGCAAATCTCACATCGACAGTTTTGGCTTCCTCCTGGACAAAAGACTTAGATGGAATCCTCATACCAGACTCAAAAGACAAGAACTTAACAGACGTTTCAGCCAACTATACAGAATGCTATGTAAGGCCTCCCATCTTTCAATAGACAATAAACTACTAATATACAAGACCATCATCAAACCTATCTGGACCTATGGACTGGAACTGTGGGGGACCGTCAAAAAAATCGAATATCAGACGCATTCAATCCTTTCAATCGAAAGTCCTGAGAACTATTGTCAATGATCCATCTTATGTCTCCAACAAAACCCTCCATAATGATCTCAACATTCCTTTCGTCCTCGACCTCATCCCTACTAAATTTTCAAAATTTCACCAAAACCTTGCCTGTCATCCCAATCCCCTGGCTCAGTCATTATCCAGTTCCACACATCCATATAACCCACCCCGCCGTCTGAACCGGCAATGGCCCCGAGACCAGATATAATAATGTTATTTGGAGTACTGGCACTGGCCAGATTCTCCACTCACGACCTGTGTGAAGCGCCGTTAACCAGCTTCCATTGGCATTTAGTGCCAGACACGCGGCTGGGAAAGGGGGCTGGGGCCTCCCGGACTCCTGCTTTGCCCTCATTCCTGGGGAAGGGCCTCAGTTCGGGGACTCCAGGCAAATTGTAAATAGGGTGTGAATGTGTACATTATATATATTTTTTTTTTTTTTTTACTATATTTTATTATCATTTTCATTTTATTATCATTAACTTCTTTTTATTACCGCATGTACATATATATTTTTCCGACTGTATATATTTATTTATACATTTAGTTATTTTAGTTTGTTTATATCATTGTTTTGTTATGGAATGATTGTAAGCTAAATACATAGCACGATTACTTATTGCCCACAAGTGGCAGATTGTAATGTTTCAATAAAGTATTTAAAAACAAAACAAAAAAACAAACAATCAAAGATGGGGTTTAGATACTTTCCTGGAGCTCACCCAGCCTCCATAAATTGGTAATATAAAGTAATCCATTGGGAGAAAAAATCTAAAACAAATCATCTAAAAGCGTTGTCCAAGAAACAGTAAACCTCTACCACTGAACGCAAGACCCTCTGCGGGTTGTAGGGTTACACGTTTTTTTATTACAGTTTACTAATCGTTTTGTATGAACCTTTTATGTACTTAATTAAACATCTTTATCTAATATAGGGAAGAAGATATTCTAGGTGAAGATAAAAAAACAAATCCTTAAATAGACATACGACATTCCTCAAAGTCCTAACCCACTGATCGCAACCTACGCTGACGACACTGCCATGATCACCAAACATCAAGGCGCGACACAGGCCTCCCAAAACTTACAACACAACTTACAAAAGGTTAATGAGTGGTGCCAACTGTGGAAAATCAGACTGAACCACGAAAAGTCACAACACATCACTTTTACTCTTAGACGCGAAACATGCCCTCCCATTTTCCTTAATAACGAACCCATCCCACGGAGAGACAAAGTACAATACCTAGGACTCACATTTGATAGGAGAATGACATGGGGTCCTCACGTTAAGATGAAACGCCAATCACTAAATCACAAACTCAAATTAATGCACTCGCTATTCAGGAAAAACTCCAAATTAGATTTAAGACAGAAATTAAATACGTACACTTAATTACTAAAATCAGTTTGGACATATGGTTTACAAATCTACGGCATCACTAAACAGACTCACAGAAAACGACTACAAACTTTTCAGTAAAAGTACTTAGACTTATCACTAATGCACCATGGTACGTCAATAACAAAACTCTGCATACTGACTTAAAAATAAAAACGGTTGACGAACACATACGAACGTACTACAAACGCTTTCAAGAAAAACTATACGGACACCCAAACCCATTGATACAACAAATGGCCACTACTCTCATGCCTGAGAACACTAGGAGGGGACTAAAAAGGACGTGGATGAGGGATCTATTACAGTAGGAAATAAAAGAAAGCCAATGGAGAGGTAGCTGTTGGCTACTGTTCTTCGTCATGCCTTCCATGTCATTTTGTATTTTTTTCTTCAGTCAGCCAATCTGCTGATTGTCAATTTGTATTTGACAGGTGTGGATGGAAATATAAAGAGAAAAAAAAATCCTTAAATAGTGTTAAATATTTATTGGAATCTACGTTTCGACCCGTACTGCGGGTCTTCTTCAGGGCTGGATAGGCGAGATACAATAGTTATTTATGCACCTAGGGACTAAAGAAGATTATTCTTCTCTAACATTATTCTCTCAGCTGTAAGTTTGTACCCCAGCGAATGCGAGGGTACAATTCGAGTTAGATCCCGAGCGAATGCGTGTCCTACCTAGCCTATCTTTGCTCAGGAGAACAAGCCGAGACAGTAAAGTATTGCTGGGAATAATGACCAATTTAGTCCCGAGGGGCATACAAGATTTTATCTCCAGCTGGGATGTAAAAAGTCAAACTATACGCCATAATATTTATATAGTATCGTACTTTTTATTATAAATCTGACTTGATATAGCTTGCAATAAATTTGAAATAACATTATTTGCTTCTTGTACAATTTGTGGTGGATCCATAACTTACACAACCTGAACATAAATGAACTTCTGTTTATCAGTTTCGGTGTTTTGAAACAAGAGCTGATTTTAATGGCCGGTGTGACAGGTGTAGCAAGCTAACTTGTTTAGTACAAAGCCAACATTATTTAGACGAATTTGGTTGTCATCTTTTTACTTTATTCCCTAGGGAATAAAGTTAACTTTTTGACTCAATTTCTAATGCACAGGGAGAAAAGATGTACTTTAGTCCTAGTTAATTGAGTAATTTCGGAACTAAACAGGATTGTTTAAAATATTATTCGATAGAAAAGTTATTGAAGGAATTCCAAATAGCGTTGAAGTGTCACTGAAATATGTTTAGGATTTATTTGGGACACAACCGTTGTCGTAGAAACAGGACAGTCTCTATCATGTACTATCAGGTACTGAGTACCCTTCAGGTGTTGTATGGTACAGGTTATGTGGATAAAAAATAAGTACAAAACTAAACTACTGATATGATATACGGCTATCTCTACTGAATCGTTATGAACATGCAATACTACAATTAAATGAATATCATGTGTAAAGGTGATGGTTAGGGGGGGGGGGGGGTGCAGTCAGAAAGAACACTGAATAAGTAATAAACTTATATTATGTGCCGACGTTACGACCTACAGTGTAGGTCATCTTCAGGGCTATGAGAAAGAAACAAACAGAACATAAATTATAAAACTGTACAGTAACAATAATATGGTGACAAGTAATGTAGAAATTTAAAATATTGGCAGATATGAAGATGGAAGATGACGAATATTAAAAAGTGACACAAGTGATAAAATTAAGATATAGATAGATTTAAAAAAAATCTTAATTTTATCACTTGTGTCACTTTTTAATATTCGTTATCTTCCATCTTCATATCTGCCACTATTTTAAATGTCTACATTACTTGTCACCATATTATTGTTACTGTACATTTTTATAATTTATGTTCTGTTTGTTTCTTTCTCATAGCCCTGAAGATGACCTACACTGTAGGTCGAAACGTCGGCACATAATTATAAGTTTATTACTTATTCAGTGTTCTTTCTGACTGCACCCTCCCCCCCCCCCCCCCAACCATCACCTTTACATTAGATCATCCAGTCAACTATTTTCATCTCATAAATGAATATCATATTTTTAAAATGAAGGATGGTCCGCCGTTGGGCTGGAGATAGTCTTTTTAAAAATAATAAAAAAAGTAATTAATTGACTGTAATTAAGTTAATTAAAATTAAATTAAGGGGGCGAAATAACGAAAAAGCCTTAGCGAACATCTTTATCGATGTTTTCGCGAATACTATCGAGACCTGCACTTCGTCGTCTCCTATCTGACAGTTCATGGAATCTGTTTTATTTTGGCCATTCTGACTTACAATAAAATATATTTTTGCCAAGGGTACAATAACATATTTCTCCTCAAAGATTTTAATAATTACATTGCTTTTATTGAAGTGAAAACTTGTTTAGATTTTTGGTAGGGTGTAAATTTGTGGGTTCACGTCAGCAACAGGCTCGAGACTGGCGTCGCCGAGCGGCCTCTGCATCAGTTAGATAATTTATTTTAATCAACTAATTTTAAGGTTAGAATTACTTTGATATGACAATTGTTATATTTAATTAAAAATTTGTTGAAGAAATTGGTCCGGGTAGAGGTCACTGAATGAATTTCTCGTGTGATTTGAGAACAACTTTATTGATAGCCAACGTTTCGACCTACATATTATATATACAGTTACATATTAACTTCCCTTACTTATATTTTCTTTTTATTCTTCATAGTTCATAGTTATAAATACCACTATTTTCAATGTTTTATTTTTGAAATTTATCAAGCTTTTATTTCTATATATGCTTATATTATTACACTTTACCTATGTAACCCCTCATGTCTGGTATCTTATCCATTTCTATTATTAATCTGTTTTTTCTAAATCCTTCATACTCAACCCCTTTTTCTATATTTTAATCTTCTCTTTTTGTATCTTTCCGTTTACCTCCTCATTTTTCTTTCCCTTTATATTATTGTTTACATTTTATCCTTTCTTGACATGTATTTTTTCTATTTTATATTCGTATTCTTGTATTATTTTATCTGTCACTATTAGGATTTCTTTTCATCATCTACAATTTTATTTTTATCTATCACTTTTTTAAGTTTATTATATTCTGTAACCAGTCTTATATTCTTTCTTATTTATCATATATATATTCACTATTTCATCATATCTAGTCACTATTTTTATTTTCACTCCTGTACCACTTTTTATATTCTTGTTACTGCTACGTTTTTATATATTTCCGTTTGTTTCTCTCTCTTAGCCCTGAAGATGGCCTACATTGTAGGCCGAAACGTCGGCACATAATAAATAAGTTATGCTTATTTTGGTGTTTTCATTGACTGCACCCCCAACTATTTCTTCCTTAAATTATCAATATTCAATATTAACTAAAAATTTTTTATAATTATTGGTCATTTTTTATGAGTTATAAATATTTTTATTTTAATATTTGTGCAATTCATACTAATAACGACTTAAAACAGAAAATATAGTTATAAATTAAGTAAATTATGGCTCCTAACCATACTAGTGGCCAAGAAAAACCCAAAAACTCTTAAGAAAAGACAAACCAAGGAGAAGTCTGCCAGTCGAGGCCACCCAATGAGAGACCATACGGTCGGAACGTAGCCAATCAGATCATTGGAGGAATCGGCTTCACCCACGGACCCTTCTTCTTCATTTGCATCACCCTTTGGTGCCTTTCAGCGTAGGGGGAGCGTCTAACCAGGATTTCCAATGTTCCCAGTTACCTGCAAGATTTCTGGCTTGGCTTATATTATTGTTTCTTTTTTTTACACAGACGGTCGACGTATTTGAGGTATGACATTCTGGGTCTGCCACGGGGTCTTCTACCATCTGGGACATAGTCCATAGACTTCAATGGATCTTTGTGACGCTCCATTCTGACGACATGTCCAAACCATTTAAGATGTCCTCAAGGACATCCTTCATCGGGGGAACCCCCATATCCTCCCTGATTCTCTCATTCAGAGAAACCTTATTTCTGCAGCAGTGACTTTTCTTGATATACTTTTCTAATTAGTGCCAATTAGTATATAATTATATTATTTATACCTTATATTTGTAATTAATGAACTTGTATGATATTATTGAAATGTATTTGTAGTTAATGAACTTCATTTTCATTTTTAGCATTATTATATTCCTCAAGGTAGTATCATTGGTCCAATCCTATATTCAGTTTATACAGCTGACATCCCAACTCATCCTAATACAATCCTTACCAGGTATGCTGATGATACATGTGTATTATCAGTCAACACCAATCCAGTTATTGCATCCCAAAGCCTCCAATCCCATATCACTGATCTTGAAGAATGGTGTCAAAACTGGAGAATAAAAATAAATTCTCAAAAATCGCATCAAATCACTTTTACCTTACGTCGTAAACCAATGACTTCCTGCCCTTCAGTATCCTTTAATAATATCCCACTGGTGCCTGTAGAACAGATCCGATACTTAGGGTTGCACCTCGACAAACGATTAACCTGGGTTCCTCATACAAGACTGAAAAGACAAGCAACCGCACGACGTTTCAGGCTATTACAACACTTACTAGACAAACGCTCTAAGCTCCCAATTAACTACAAAAGACTCATCTACATGACCATCATACGACCTATTTGGACTTACGGAGTAAAGCTTTGGGGCTCCACTAAGCCATCGAATTCCTCTCGTACCCAATCCTTACAGTCCAAAATCCTTCGTAAAATCCTCAATGCTCCTTATTTTGTTAAGAATAAACTCATCCATAACGACCTTAATATCCCATTTGTTGCTGATTTGGCCCGAACCCGCTATCAATATTTTTATAACAAACTTCATTCCCACTCAAACTCTCTAGTTTCAAACCTAGCTTCCTCTTCAATTCCCGATAATCCTCCGAGGCGACTGAAAAGAAGATGGCCACGTGACCTCCTTACTTGAACTTTGATTTGAGTACTACCAGTGGGTAGTTTCTCTACTTGCCATTATCATGTCATTATATATCACTTAGCCTATTTACTTGTTGTATTATTGTAATACAGCTGTAGATATCATTATTATCATGTTCAAGTTCAACAATATTTAGATCATTCACACTTTCAATCATTACATAAAACAATACATTTAACTATGAAATTTTTTAGGGGTAACTTCAACCAGTTATTGATTAGGATTAGGATCAGGTTGTGGGGCGATCAACGGGGGGGTTATTGTACCCTTGCTTTCGAAATGGAAGCAATACCTGTGTGGAATAACCTGTTGTCGATACTTGAAGTTATTATTTTTATCAATTTCACAAATATTAATCGACTTTTTAGTTAAATATAATTGTTATTATATCAATGTAATTCTAACCTTTAAACTAAAGTTGATTAAAAGAAATTGTTTAATTCATGTTCAGGCCGCCAGGTGTCGCCACTCTCGAGCATGTTGCTGACGCGATGCAACAAGTTTACCCCCTACCAAAAGTCGCTTAACGCGGCTAAAGAAGTTTTCACTTAAGATAATACATATTGGAAATGGAATATCAGATATGTCGTGCCTGATTTAAAATCCTTCAACTAATTCAATTGCTACAGAACACAACTAAAAAACAACAATTTTTTTGTGTAGAAAGGAGATAGTTGGGGGGTGCAGTAAAAAAAAACACTGAATAAGTAATAGACTTATAATTATGTGCCGACGTTTCGACCTACAGTGTAGGTCATCTTCAGGGCTATGAGAGAGAAACAAACAGAACAAAAAATATAAAAATGTACAGTAACAATAATATGGTGACAAGTAATGTAGAAAATTAAAATAGTGACAGATATGAAAATTAAAGATAATGAATATTAAAAAAACGACAGAATATAATAAAATTAAGATATAGACAGATTTAATAAAATTAAAGATAATGAAAAGAAATTAAAATAGTGACAGATATAATAAAATTAAGATAAAGACCGATTTAATAAAATTAAGGATAATGAAAAGAAATTAAAATAGTGACAGATATAATAAAATTAAGATAAAGACAGATTTAATAAAATTAAAGAAAATGAACAGAAATTAAAATAGTGACAGACATAATAAAATTGAGATAAAGACAGATTTAATAAAATTAAAGAAAATGAACAGAAATTAAAATAGTGACAGACATAATAATTAAAGGTAACGAATATAAAAAAAATACAGAAAATAAATGTACAGAAAGGATAGAAAAGTAAAAATAATATAAAGGGAAATGGATACAAAATGGGAATATTAACATATAAAAAAAGGTTGGAACATGAAGAATTAAGAAAAACTAGTAAAATAAAGATATAGAATGTATGATAACGGACTTCTAGAGGTTACATAAGTAAATGTATGAGACATAATAATATAGGAATATGTAGAAAGAAATGGAAGGTGTCTCGTAGAATGACAGTTAGAAATATAAAAAAAATGAAAAGTATGGAACTGTATGTACAATAGTATTCCTATTGTACAGTAACAATAGTGTACAATAACTGTTTTTTAATTTTTAGGTATATCAATGTAGTTTTGAAGGACGATATGCGTTCCATATAATCGTTGAGATGATTTATTTCACTGTATGCATGCTTGTATAAATTTAACGCATTTGAAGGGCCTTTTTTTTTTAATATTAAAAGCAAACATATCTTATCATTAAATTGATTCGGTCATTTAGGTTGAAGTGTTTGCTTCTTTTTATGTATTTATTTTTCTATCTTAAAAATACAATCTTTTAATTAAAACTGATGAATCGGCTTCTTCTTCTTCTTTTTCTAGACAGAAGAAAACTATTATTGATGTTATCATTTGAGAAGAGCTTACGGTACGCACATGAAGCTGTATTGTGCCATTTGTCGAGAATCGGCATAAATGAGAGCTAAAATGAAATCTCGTGTATGAAATACAATGTGAAGATGATTGCGATAAATCCTATTTCGGAACATCGGAACAATACTTAAAACGTAGAGTGTAACAACACAAATATAGTTGTGATTCGATAATAAAAAACTCTAATAAACCAGATCAAACAGCTCTCTCTAGAAATTTCAGAAATACAAACCTTACCACAAAATAAAATATATGTTAAATATTTAACCTAAATTATGAATATAATTTACACACACACACGTGTATTTACATATATATGTATACATATTAAATACAGAGGTCCATCTTCATCACACGCGTCTGTTCTTATAATGTTAAACCGTTTCAAATACTGTTTTGTGTTTCCGTGTTCTGTTGAAAATTGTGCTAATTTGAACTCTCAACTGTGTAATTGTTTGTTGTTTTCGAGTGTTATGCGAGGAATTTATCTATGAACTCCTTGTAGTGTTATATTTATACTAGCCTTTGCCCGCGGCTTCGCTCGCATAGAATTTGGACTACCGCATAAAGTTTCTAGACAGTGCTTTTTAACAATAATTTAAAATAATAAATAATTTAATTATTTAATCTTTTTCACTATAGGTTACTCATACAAAATTTCAGATGTCTAACTTCAAAACTGACGGATTCCATACAACCTTTGAACCCTTATTATAATAAGGGTGGAATTATCCAAACTTCTTTCTTAATTCATACAAAGGACCTATCTGCAAATTTCAAGATGCTAAATTCCTGATTTGCCTTTAATTATGAACTATAACGGATTCTCCACGGAACCTCTAAAACTGTCGGGGTGGGGTGGGGCACTGGCCCCCGTGCGCCCCCCTAAATCCGCGCTTGCTATAGCCCATGTGTTCTTCTGATGTATAACCTATATTAGTTTAAAGTTTCATCCAAATCCGTTTAGTTTTTGCGTGAAAGAGAGACAAACATACAAACTTTCACATTTATAATATTAGTAAGATTTAATGTTATATTTAATTGTTTTTTTTAATCAGCTGTTTCTTAAGGTCACATATTGGGAACTTACTGTAAGTCTAGTGGTCTAGTGGTTAGCGTAACAAACTACTAAACCCAAGATCGCGGGTTCGTAGCCCGGCAGGTGGCCATAGGATTTTTTTAAGGGAGTAAAAAATCCTTAGTTACGCCGTCCTTCGGGAGGGACGTTAAACGGGGGTCCCGAGCCTGTACGTCAGGTACTCGTTAAAAATCCCTATCTTAATTAAACCTGGATAGGCAAAATTTAGAGCTTCCACTGTAGCATCGTCCGATTAGCCATAGCAGCATAAAGTGACCTTAAATGAACAAACAAACAAGCTTACTGTAAGAGGGCAAGCAACTCGCTGTTGGCTGCCTCTTTGGCTAAATGGTCTGCTCTTTCGTTGCCCTCATCCCATGCATTTGCTTTAACCCATTCTAACATATAAATATATATATATATATATTTATATACTGGGAGATAAATGATGGACGGAAAGAAGGTGATATAGAAGCCAGCGCTAATGGAGCATCTGACTGCCTAATTGAGCAATAAATCTAAAGCCTGCCACTCTCTTAGCGTCTACTGCTTCTGGTCTTATTTGTTATCTCCCTGTCTACTTCTTACCTCCTCTTCATAGTTATTATCGCCTTTGTAGCTTTTAACTTTGCATCCGTATTATATAGATTAAGCTGAGACGCTTTTCGGCAGCCATGTTGGACTTGATAATAAAAGATCTGAATAAATTAGAATTTCTTTATCGCTAATTGTAAAACAGGTTATTGACAAGTTTTCGTGACACTTCAACGCTATTTGGAATTCCTTCAATAACATTTCTATCGAATAATATTTTATAGAATCCTGTTTTTTTTTATGAAATTTTTATCACATCCGGTTCTGTTTAATTCCGAAATTAGTTTTATGAGAAAGAAAATGGTCCAGGTAGAGGCCAAGAAAATTCTCTTATTTAGGGAGAACTTTTTATTGGTAAGCCAACGTTTCGATCCAAATTGCAGGTCTTCTTCAGGGCCAAATATACAAGATACAAATACATTAAAAAAATCGTGCTTAAATTAAAGATAATTAAATTTACTACAGCTTCATTCCCTATGACTTTCATCGTAGGATCACTCCTTCGGCCGGTGTTCCTTCCGAAAGTCGGCCAAAACTTGAAATTTGGACTTTTTGGAAAAAATTACAAATTTTGAAAGGGGCGTAACTCAGAATCTATTAGACCTACATAGCTGCGGTTGTATTAAAATTGTAGCAAATTTAATCTACTTTAAAAATGGTAATCCATGTTTTTTTGAATAATGCACCCATTAGGAGATACAGGCCAAAAACTGAAATAACTCCGAAAATGTCGAGATTTTTCTTGCCACCAAAAGTTTTTTCGCTAGGAAACTTGGATTTACACAACTAAGACATGGCCTTACAGCACATCAAAATTACAGCTCTCTTCAATTTATTGCGACCTTCAAACACCTGGCCGCTGGCCTAAAAGGTAGATCTGCAACGAAGGAAAAAATGATGGATATGCTTAAATTCATTCCTCCTGTTCAACATGATTACTTTATAAACTTACTAGATTATGCCCGCGGCTTCGCTCGCGTGGACTTTGGTCTGCCACATAAAGTTTCATGAAAGATCATTATAAGTAAATAATTTAATTATTTTTTAAAATATAAGTTACTCGTACATCCGAAATTTCAGATGACTAACTTCAAAACTGACGGATTATATACAACCTTTGAACCCCTATTATATTAAAGGAGAAACCCTTGGGGTGGAATTATCCAAATTTCTTTCTTAAACTATACAAAGAACCTACCTACAAATTTCAAGATGATAAGTTCCTGATTTGCCTTTAATTATGTACTATAACGGGGGGGGACATGCCACCGTGCCCCCACATAAATCTCCCCTTGCTGCAGCCTATGATGTATAACCTATTTCACTCAATAAGTTTCATCCAAATCCGTTCAGTAGTTTTTGGGTGAATGAGTAATAAACATAAATACAAACATTCGCTTTTATAATATTTTTTTTTTTTTTTATTCAGACATTACAATCTGCCACTTGTGGGCAATGGTGCTATGAAGCTACAATCATTCCATAAAAAATCAATGATATAAACGAAATAAATGCATAAATAAATACATACAAGCGAAAAAGTATATACAAAAATAAAGTAAAAAAAAAAATATATATATATAATAAAAAAATATATAACAATAATAATAATAATAAATAAAACATAAAAGAAATATACTGTACACATTCATACTCTATTTACTATTTGCCTGGGGTCCCCGAACTGAGCTTCTTCCTCATGAATGAGGGCAAAGCAGGAGTCCGGGAGGCCTCAGCTCCCTTTCCCAGCCGCGTCACTGGCATTAAACACCAATGGAAGCTGGTTAAGGGCGCTTCACACACACACACAGGTCGTGAGTGGAGAATCTGGCCAGTGCCAGTACTCCAAATAGCATTATTATAACAAGTCTCGGGGCCATTGCCGGTTTAGGCGGCGGGGTGGATTGTATGGATGTGTGGAACTGGATAATGACTGAGCCAGGGGGTTGGGATGACAGGCAAGGTTTTGGTGAAAGTTTTTATAATATTCGTAGGATATCAAAACAATAGTTTCACTCATGTTCTTTCTGTTATTTCAACCACTATAATCATGTGATGTGCCTTTAATTATGTACTATAATGGATTCTCCACAGTACCTAAAAAACTGTTGGGGGGCACGTGCCCACGTGCGCCCCCCCTAAATCGGTGATTGCTATAGCCTATGTGTTATTCTGATGTATAGCCTATATTACTGTAAAGTTTCATCCAAATCCGTTCAGTAGTTTTTGCCCGAAAGAGAGACAAATATACAAACTTTCGCATTTATAATATTAGTAGGATTAATAAATCGAAATGACGAGTCCTTACATACAGCTGATGAAGAAGCCATCATTTATACTTCTGGCAAAGTAATCACAAAAAATAATATAATATAAAAAAACTGTTAATATTGAATGATAACAGTTGACCTTGTATGTATATATATATATATATATATATATATATATATATATATATATATATATATATATATATATATAAGTGAAGGAAATTGGTCCGGCGGAAAATTGGTCAATAATTTCTCAATTTCTCTCTAATTTTGAGAAAACTGTTAATATTAATTTTTATGGAAAATTTGTTATAAAAATACCTTGTAATTAATTTTGTCTGTGATAACAATTTAAAAACTTAATTTAAATATATTACTTTTTCTTTTATTTTATTGTTAGATGTTATAATTTATTTAATATTTTTAAATATTTTATTTGAAAAGAAAAGATATGACCAGGACTCGAACTCGGGTCTCCCAAGTATCCGTCGTGGTGCTTAGCCACCTCAGCCATCCTGGTTCGCTTCTGGGTCAGTCATATCCCTTCTTTTCACTGATCCTATATCTCCGTGTTCTCGCAATTTGCGATGTATACACGGGGAGAATGTTAATTGAACATTACTTTTATTTTTGGATCTTGTTGGCTTGCATCATTATACATTATTATAATTTATTTATTTTATTTTATTATAGACGCTATAATTTTTTTAATATTTTATTTGGAAAGAAAATATGTGACTTTTCACTTGCCAAATCGATTAACTCACATATAAATTGTTACATTTCTGACGCTTTTTGGCTAATCTTTCTTATTATTTGTACATACTTTTAGATGAAAGCTATATCTTTATTTATGGATTCTACAATATTTATATGAATTTATTTTATAAAGGGAATTTTTAAAAACAATGCACGCTATTTTCTCACATTTCTCCACTTTTGTTGTATCAATTTGTGCATTGAATGGGTCATTTATTAATCAACTACTTGAAGATGTTTATAATTATTGTTGAGTGTCTAAGTCACGAAAACAATAATTGTTGTCAATCAATTATTGATTTTGAAATTTATAAAAAAAAAAAAAAAAATTGGAAATACAGTTATTCTAAAGTTTTGAGTTTTCATTTCTGTCGGCATTCCTCATTACTGCCGATTTAATTATTTTTTTTTAACAAAATAATTTTGGGAATTCTGAATTAGAAAGGCCTTGCTACTTGGCGGAAAGGCTGGCCTCAGACCAACGCGATTTTTTTCTGCCTAAATTAACCAAGAGAATCGTGCTATTAGTTGGCAACACACCTGCTCAGGTGAACTCTCCTATTCTCGGCCTGCGTTGATGCATTAGCACGATTTGTCACAACATAATGCTAATTGAGCCATTGCCATTGTGATTGGTCGAGTGCTATTTACCAGGATGGGCGTGTTTGGCAAATTTATTTATTCTATCTATACAAATTCCAAAACAATGTCCTCCGCCGCGACTGTCTGTCTGTTCGCGGTAAAGTAATTAGCCACTGCACGTGTTTTCAGCAATAGATAGAGTGATCCACGAGATAGGTTATGATATATAATTTGTCAAGGTTTTGTGTAAATTGGTTGGAATATAACGATAATTGTTGGAAGTGTAGGAAAAAGTATAACCTCCAGAGAGGTTTCATTGAAGACGCTGCCTAATCCTTTTGAGATATAACTAAACAATTCATGGCGGTATATTCCTCTTTTATAGATCAACAAAAAAGTCAGAGAGGTACTTTTCCAATCTAACGACGACCTACCCCAGCACGCTCCTCTGGCACTTACCTCAACTATTTGCAGCCTGTCAGGTTATGATGCCTGAAATATATTTGAAATAGTAAACAGACAAAATCGTTTCTCTTTAAAAGAAATATAGCTAAAAATAAAAGAAATCCAAAAAAAAAAATCATATTTTAGCTGTATATCATATTTTCTCTTTAAATTTAAAATATATAAACTACTCAATAAATAAGAAGATAAAAAATAACATTTATTATAAACAAAATTCATTAAAAATAACAATATCACATCAAAACGGTGTCGTATGTACAGAACAATCAAAACAATTAACCAAAAAACATCACATTGTAGTTAAATATAATTATTTAGGTTTAAAATTTAAATTAAAAAATAAAGAATAAAATAAAAAATAAAGAATAAAATCTAATAAAACATTTATTGAAGCTTCATATTGTGTCCCTTTCTACATGACATGTTCCGGTCCTGTAGAAATACATAGCTGACTTTTCATCAATCACCTCGCGAAAAATCTTCATCAAATTCCAACTCATATTGTATAATTAACATGAAAACAAATTAACGTCCACTAGACACAAACAATAACAAAGGACTAAGGAAGGTTTCGCTAACAGTAGGAGGTAGTTAACGAAAGTGCCACTTGGGGCGCTGGGGTAGGTCGTCGTTAGATTGGAAAAGTACCGTCAGAGATAGCATAATATCTATCGGTACTAGTATGTTTAAGGGCCTGCTGACATCAGCGCGCTCAGGTGTCACTTACCTCAACTATTTGGACCTTGTCAGGTTATGCATGAATTTTAAATAGGCATTGTCTTTCATTATGGTACAAAAGATTTATAGGAAATGAAATAAATGAGAAACATGTAGACAAAATTAAACTAGAAATAATAAAACATGTATTACAACCAATATTCATTAAATAACAATTTGTTACTAAAATATGATAATTTTTAAAATTTTTAAATGTTTTTATTTTATAGAGAAAAGATTTGCCTACATATAACAAATAACAATTTGTTACTAAAATATGATAATTTTTTAAATTTTTAAATGTTTTTATTTTAAAGAGAAAAGATTTCCCCGGCAAATCTTTTCTCTTTAAAATAAAAACATTTAAAAATTTAAAAAATTATCTTTTATGGAAGTCAGTTCCTCCGACCAGCAATATATAAAATGGACAATAGTCTCCAAAAGTAATCAACTATTCCTCAACTACGTATTTACTCAAATACCCAGGGTCTTGTTGCATCCTTTTTTCTGGCATCTCCATCTAATTTTATTCCTCACTTGCAGTTTCATATCATGTCCACTTACACAACGCATTTTCTGGGGAATGACATTCCACTCTAAAGAAACCTAACAGCTGATTTTTCATCGTTCACCGTGCGAAAAATATTCTTCAAATTCCAAGTCATATTCGAAGAAAATAATCAAAAACACATTCACGTTCAACTTGACATAAACAATAACAAAACAATAGAAAGGCTACTATAATAGTAGGAGATGGTTAAAAAAAGTGACACTTGAGCGCGCTGATGTCAGCAGGCCCTTAAACATACTAGTACCTATCTATCTTTTAAGGAAAGCTTACTATACCTGTTTTATCTTCTAAATAATTGATAACGTACAATGCAATATTTGTAAAGCTATTTAGACGAGTACAGTATTAATCCTTATCAACTTAAATACTTTAGTAACCATAAGCATTTCTTGCGCATTATTAGAATATTTTATATTGGTCTTGGTGGTGGAGTGCTGTCTCTTGTTTGGAGCCTGTTTGGGCTGTTGATCGTTGGGATGTATTGCACCTTTTTCTTCGAGATGCGATTCACATAACTCCCTTTTTGATTTTGTGTCTTGATAATGTCTGAATAGGCGAAACGTCGACTGGTAAGTGGGTGTATTTTTGAAACATAAGGCTTTGCATTGTGGTTTTTCTCAATTGCATTATAAGAATATTTTATACCGTATAATTAAATGAGTATCTAAGGAGTTACCACAAAATATTAACGCGCATGAAAATAAATTTGTATATAAAGAAATATTCTATTTTGTTTTTTGTTTATAATATTTATAAAATAAAATACATTAGAGAGACAAAACATGTTAGCATAATGTGCCTTACTGTCCGTGCAATTGTCGGAATGGGTCGCTAGTTATCTTATAAATTGAATATATATATATATATATATATATATATATATATATATATATATATATATATATATATATATATAAAATCGGAATATATCGTTAAACAAGTCCCGCCTTAGCTCAACCATTGTATCAAATTTTTAAATTTCGCAAAAACCTCTGGAATTCTGTAAAACGATTGTTTACATTATTTCATCGCCAATCTTAGAGAGGGAGATTACAGATAAAACAAAAATTAATCAATTGTACTCAATGAAGGGTCTTGGGTTTAGTACATGGTAGAGAGTAGTACAAATAGGCGGGTTGAGCCGGAGCCGTGACCTTGAGGTCATTGTCTGCTGTAGCAGGGTCGTGGTCGTGACCTTGAGATGACCTTGAGGGTGGGAGGGGTGTAAGGCAGGGCGAGGGGGTGTTGACCTTGAGGTAGGTCCAGGTGTGCAAATTAAGATTTGGCAACGTCGCAGATGAGATGTGGCAACAGCGCAGTAGAAACTAGGTCATGGTTTGTTCTGAATGGATGTTGATCATTTTATGAATGGAATAGTTGAATGGGCGTGTGACGTCATCTTATGAATGGATGAATTGAATGGGAGCGTGACGTAATTTGTCTTTATGAATGAGTTATGAATGGGATGCTTTTGAGATTATGACTGAGACGGAAGTTGCTTTTATGAATGGGATTAGACTTGCTTTTGAGATAGGCTATTGGATGACGTTTCATTGATTTAGATTATTTAGCTTTTTATGAGCTTGGATGACGTATGTGTTCCTCCTGAACTTTAGTAATATATAGGAAATTTTTTTGAAGGAGCTGGAAAAGGATATGTGAAAGAAAAAAAAATACAGTTGTACAAAACATTTATTTTATACATCATATTCTTAAACATATTTTTTGTTACTTTTCTTGTACTCTAATTTTCTCATTTAAGTAAACAATAATAATACTACAAGTAGACATTCTTGAAATAAATCTAGTACTCTAATTACAGGTCTTTACTAACTAAATATAAATTTAAGTAAACAATAATAATACTAGTATACAATCATTAATTGGTTCTTATACATTTACAATGTTAGATTCGTTGTTTCATTGAGGCTATAGTGGCCATAAGGGAGAGTGGTTTCATCGTGTAATGTATATCTTTTATTATCAAATGAGCATAATGACTTTTTATTTATCAGTGTGGTTTGAACGTTATGCTTTTTAGATTGAATTGTATAAAATGAAGAATATAGACTTTTGCTGTCTTTAAATGTGTTTAGGTAATCGCTAAAAGTAAAATCGTTAACTGCCGATTTTTTTATTCCCTTTGACTTTTTAACCGTTATATCATTCTTTGTTATGTACGAATACATTTTGGGCCTCAATCCGACAAACTCTACTATAGGATCTCCAAAAGTTTCATCTTTCAACAAACCTACGACTTTTTTATTTTTTTCAGAATAACAGAAATGAGAAGTGGGAAAATTGCTTGTATCAAAATATTTATTTAACTCTCCAGAAATATCGGAATAAATATCTTCAGTCCTAATATTGTATAAAAATGAATCGGTGTCGGTATAACATAAAGTAACATTTTCTACACCATATTTTTTCAAAAACACATTGTAGTGGTAATGATACATCAAAACTTTGCTCAAGTCCAACACTGCAAATCCCACGTACAAGGGTTTATCAAAAATAATGCTTTCTTTTTCCAGCTGAACCGCTGTAACATTATCTGCAAATATAATCCTGCCTTTAAAATTTGGTTTATTGACTTGACGAAATAATGATTTTTCATTTGTTACTATTTTTAAATCGATTCTGTTGCGCACGTTTTCCATAAATTTGCCGAAGCAGCTGTTATTCATCAATTTGTAAAAATCTGACTCGAATGTATTTTTTGCTGATGCTCTCATCATTGAATTAATTTCTATGTATGGAGCCAACCATTTTTTTTTGTTGTTTTAAATTCACATAATGTACTATGTAACGTGTTTTGGGCATCAAAGTCGTCAATAGTTTAACTGTTTTAGTATTAGGTGGATTATTTTTTTCGGGTAAAAAAGGTAATTGAGAAAGATTATCATGAATTTCTTTGGGGTATTCAACATCAACGTCTAGCACATAACCGGTTTCTGATTCATTTTCAACATCTAATACATTTAATTTTTCATCAACCCACTCAAAATCTGTATACGGCAAGGGAAGGTTCATGGCATAACCGTAAAGATTGTTGACATCTACGTAAAGTAAATAATTACTGGGTTTAGTCGAGTCATATTCATTTAGATATTTATTGTTAGCTTTCGCATACCGAGAAACAACTTGGCAAATGCCTCCCCTTATTCCCTTTTCAAAAAACTGAACCATATCAATATCTTTTATTACATCTAATTTTATTTTCGTGTATTTCAACATTGCATTCCAAGATAACTGTGGCAAAGTAAAAAACCATGCAGGATCTAGTCGATAAATTTGTTGACAGAGAAGTCGAAAGGCTTCAAAAACTTCGCACAACAAAATTACATCTGTTTGTATATACAATTCCGCATAATCTTTTAGTGTTTGGATGTTGAAGACTTTCCAGACACTTTTCGCGTGCTCATAGTCCACGTCGCTAATTGATGTTTTTGTTAAATCATTAAAAAATGAATTTTTGGAAGGTAGTCGAGTTTCGTTTAGACGATCAAAAGAATTAAAATAATTGTACGGAAATATGCCTTTCCTTGTCAATAATTTAATTTTGTTTTCATCATTAATAATATTTGCCATATGTGGAAATATATCAGTAATTGATTTAGATTTATTTTGCAAATTGTTCACTAATGTTTCCAAACTTGATGATAGAAATTTAAACGAGTCAACAAATCGTATTTTTGTACTACATCCTTTAAATTTTATGCTGAAACTTATATATTTTTCAGAATTACTAGGAATTACGCTGATATTTTCACAACGGCCCAAGAAAGGGATTATAAAATGAGAATCGTAACCCTGTAAGTTGTGCATAAAAACAGGTATAAAATCGGGCTTTTTTGCTCTTAAATTACAAGCATTATGTGCTGGTCCAACAAATTTTCCTGATAAGTGACAGTGATGTCGTACTCGATCGTGTTCGTCTAAAGGGTATTGACATAAGATGCAATCTTTAGCAGAATAAAATATTTTACTTTCCCCTTTGCTCATTTCTTCCATTCGCATAGTATTACCGTATATTTTATCCGCTTCAACAACTATAGATTCGAGTTTTTCTAAAAACGCTAGCATACAGTTTTCTCCCGTATAAACAAACGGTTTACATTCAAACATTTTTGACTTGACCAGAAGTGAAACTGAAAAAGCACGATGCTCATGAACAGCTTTGTTCCAAGATGTTGACGGATTAGGAATAGGCCCCGAAATTGGTATCAAAAGAGATTCAATATCTGCATAAACTACGATTGGAATGGATTGTGTATATTCCACATGTTTAAATTCAATTTTTTCTTCTTTCGGAAAGTCAGATCGAATTGGTTTGTGATCACGGCAAAATAATTCGTGTTCGTCTTTTCGCTCATCGCCTTTTTTTCCCATACTTGTTTACGTACGTCCTTGGAAATACGGTCAGACATCTACGACAGATTGAATAAGCGCGTTTTGACAAAGATATTTGAGAACTTACTAATCGTGAAAGATTTGTGATCAAACAGTAGTGAAAATTTTCTCCATTTTGTAAATACAACAGATCAAACGTTTTATCATAATTATCCTTTTTACTGATTCTAATTGGATAAACATTATTTTTATCATCTAAGCCATAAACATTAATAGACAGGTTATTTAAATTTTCGAATCGATTGATATCGCTAATTGGAGTCGGGAACGATATAGAATCAAAAGAATATGGAGTATGAATATTTTTGTACGCGTTAAAGTCATTTGATCTAATATTATCACTAAGTAAAGCTAAACGAAAGCAATCGTTAGTATTATTTTTTACATTTATAACACAACGTTTGTCTCGTATTTTTTTAGGTAATTCAATATATTGAGACCCTCCGAAAGGCTTAAATTTAGTTAAATGTAGGCAGATATAGTTTGCAGAGGTATACATCCAACCGGAACCTTTTTTTTCAAACTCATCCTGTTCCTCTAAAATTTTATCAAAAATTGTTTCAATGTAATTTTCGAGGTTTATAGAAACATCTATCGTACTAACTTTCGATTTAAAATTAAAATCTGTTCTTTCACTAATAGTATTTTCGTTTTTCTTAATATATGTACATTCTAACATTATGTTTAATTTTAGATTTTTCCATTCATCTACATAACTATTTAGTAACTTTACTAAAACCTCTTTTTTCTTATTAAAAAATTCTGAAGCTAATAATTTTTTATTATCGTTAGGAATGTAAACATCTTCAACCGCATTTCCTAAGGAAGCTTTAATAATCCCATTTTCTTGAGCTACCGTATTCCCTCGCATCTGTCTACTAAAAACGCTATATTTTCTTTTTTTCATTGGTATCTCCATTGTGTTCACGTCGGGTGTATTATTACTACTAACCCCAAATTGACAAGTTAATTTATGCCGTTCAAAGTTAAACTTTTTGCTAAATTCTTTCCTACAGCCTCGACAATAGTAAAACAACGATTGACATCTATGTCGCCAGTTTGTAAGCAATAATCCACAATGAGCACATAAATAATTATTTCCGTTACTTTTATTATTCATTTTTAATCTAAAAACATACTTGGTCAAACAAATACTAAAATATATATACACTACCCCCTAAAAGTAATATTAAAAAAACAAAAACAATTGTAGCCTAACCTGATTCAACCTTTTTTTTTTTTTTGTTTACATAAACTTTATGTCATAAGCATTTTTCTTCTTTCCCATATATTGAATTTTTAGCTGTCCTAAAACAGAAAATAATCACTTGGCTAAGTAAAAAAAAAAAAAATATATAACTTTTTTTCTTTATATGTTTAAAATGTAAGAATGTACCTTCATAGTTGAATATTTCTTCTTCTGTAAATGCGTAGACATATCTTTTAGGTAGAAAGATTCTTATTTTTTCTTTTTCTCCTTCATCTAATAATATTGCTTCAATTGATGGGCCATACTCCGTCTCCTTCTTCGAAAGTTGTAGAATTTGATACGTCCGTCCTATAATTAATTCTCCAATATTTTTATATGCGGGTTTAATTTCATTTAATTTTTTCAGGAGTGACATCTAAAAAAAAAAAAAAATTAAAATCATATACTTAGTTAGTAAACAGATATTCGAGTAAAATTAAAAAAAAAAAAAAACTTACTTTACTGCAGTTGTAATGAAAACTGAAGACGTTGAGACTATGAACTTATACTAGCATAGTGGCTGACTGATCAGGAGATAGAAAAGGCGAGGGCTTATAAGTACGCTAAGGTGCTGCGTCAGATGCTGATCAGGTCAGTCGGTATTTGGGCCCGCTTTCAGTAGAGTTATTCCAGACATGTCGTCAGCAGTTCTTGATTTACAGGCTTATCGTTTGGAAACGAACAAGCTGATAGTGAAAGAACTGTCAGTAGTTAGCTTAAATTACGAGCACTCTAGTCATTGGATTTTTAAACCGCCTCAAGGAGCCGAAAATGCTGATCGGCTAAAGACAAATCTCTGGGTAAAAAAACATCTTCATGGTCTGGAATGGGACTATGGTGATGTAAATTATGAATCTTTGAAAAATGTTTTACTATCCGTTGCAGAAAACTATGACGTATTATGGGGAAAAGGAATAGAAAAGTGTAAGTTTATAGAAGACCTTATTGATAAACCTGTTTATGATTTGCACGACTTTGGATGCCCCAATCTGAAACAGTTGGAATATGATAAGATAGCATGTCATTATCATTTAGACACTTCATTCGTTTGCTCTTTAAATCAAGCTCATCGTCTGGCTGCATGGGTAAATAAAAATAGCGAGGCTGTAGATTTCACTAAAAGAGACGTTCGTAAACGAACGTATAGAGACAATTCTTCTTCTCCTCATCATATGCTGTCATTTGCTGGATTTATACGTGGAGTCAAAAATAGTGTTAAATGTGTATACTGTGGACTGTTGTATGACACCGATTCGTTAATAAACCCTCTCAATTACCATAGGGCGTGTAGCCCGCATTGTTTATGGTTTGAGGAGGAGTCTTTTTAATTAAAATATGTTAAATATTGTATTTACTAAATCAGTATTTCATTTAGATTTATTTTGTAATATGTTTTTCTTATAATTGCTACATATTGATGTAGATGATTTTTAATTAAATTTTTCATTCATAAAGAAAAATAAATGTTTTCAGTTAATTTGTTTTTTTCTTATTCCTCTTTTTTTTCAAGGACAAATAAAATACGTCGCACTTACTTAAATTAATAAATAGGTTAGAAAATTAGACCAGTGAACAGATTATTAGATTTTTATTTTTTCAAGAAAAGTAACAATAATTAACAAAAAATTTTAATGACATATGATATATGTATAAAAATAAATGTCTAGTGCAAGAGCATATGTTTTTTTTTTTTTCTTCTTCTTCAACATTATACGATATCCTTTTTATTAACCCAGCTGCGTTCATTAACACCGAACCACTTGACATATAATTGATTGCCTTTCCTTTTTAAAACCTTTTCTACCAGGTATATATTTGGATATTTAGCCTGTTGTAGCTCTTCTTCATAAAATGCACCACTGATCGGTTGCCCTTTTAGATCTTCTAGCAAATATGTGTACGGATATGTCTCCTGAATCTTGACTACCTTAAAAATTTCACTTGACCAATTAGGCTTATAGCCTTTTGAAAAACTTGTTTTTTGTTTAGATATTCTTACAAAATCGTCTTCTATAAATTTCTGCTTTCGTACTTTCGATTTAGTCACTGTAGAATACACATTTTTTAGCAAGTATCTCTCCATCTTTTTATGCCGAGCATCGATTGGTTTCATACCTATAGTCCTATGAAATGATGAATTATACTCTTGTAGAATTTGGGGTAATATATCTAAAAATTTATAATTTCCTCGCAGGCTGAATGCTCTCCAAATTTTTTCTTTTAATGTTCTATTGAACCTCTCTACAATGGAAGCTTTTATATTAGAAAAAGTTGAATAATGATTAACATTGTATTGTTTCATTAGAGAATTAAACTTTGAATTGTAAAATTCTTTTCCTTGATCACTTTGAATATGTTTTGGAGTTGATTTACTCGATAAAAACACACTCTCCATTGCTTTGCTCACGTTGTCCGCTGTTTTCTGTTTTAATGGCACAGCCCAAGCAAATTTCGAAAAGCAGTCTATGACCGTTAACAAATATTTATTTCCTTTATTTTCTCCAGAATAAGGTATCATTTCCACAAGGTCTATTTGCCATAAATCGTTAATTCCTTTCAAAACAGTTTTCCGACGTGGATATTTTCTTCGAGCTGGTTTGTGCAATTCATTTACGACAGCACTTTTCAACAACGATGCATTCATCTTTTAAGATAACCGAGCGTTATTAGCATCACCGAGATACACACACACACACAGTGAAAAGATATTCACTTAATATAATATATTTATTTCTCGTAGCTCTTCAATTATCGATCCTATTTCGTTTTCATGTCCTTCGTGACCTGCATTCGCCGAAGATATTAGCAACCTCAGCCGATCAACTAGCTCATTAGGATCATCCCAATACTCATAAATGGGTTTATCGGCTCTCATGAGACCAGTGCCTTTGTGCGAACGAAGTGTGGCTATTTTACTAGGAGGGGGTGTGGTATGACGAGGTGTGAAAAGCATCGCTATTACTTTTCTATATTTTTCTGATCTGATTCCTTGTCTCCCTCGTTCTTCACTATAGCCTTTTTTGTGAGCATTGGTCGAGATTAAAATGTTTTTATACATTTCCAAGTCTTTTTTTTCATACTTTTCGGGATTTTTCAAGTAAAGTAACTGCAACAATCCCTCTGTGCCTTCATAAGTTACCCCGTTAATTGTTATGTCATCGCTGTTTGTATGTAGTTGAATATCAGTAGAGTCACCTATTGCGAATCCTCCATCGGGCATGACTCTAATGCCATAACGTGAATCGAAGGTTTTATTATCGCCTCTCAACAATTTCTCCAAATATTTTCTTTGTTGGTTTCCAAACTGTTTAATTGTTTCTACTAGTGAATCTTCAGTTTCATGATGTTCATTTTCTACTTTAATTTCAGGAAACGCCAATCTAGATGATGAAATTATTGGAGTTGTCGGATGAGTCGAATGAGCTAACTCTGGTGTCAATGTTGCTCTTTTGTAAATATCTTTTGTAAACTCAATCTCATCATTTTTGTTTCTAATCTTTTTACTTGACGGCTCCGATTTGGTTTCTTTTTGCAACTTTAACGACTCTTTAATATCTTCTAAAGGTTGTGATACAGGTGTAAAGAATGCTTGACGAACCTCATCTACATCCTGAAGACCGCGTTTCAATGTCCGAAATTTATTTTTTTAAATTTCGCTAGTTTTTATAATCTCACGGGTGACTTTAGGGTCCATGACTGAGCTCCGTCAACGACTGGAAACCCTTTATATATCTACAATAAATGTATCGATTCCTTTTCTAAAACGACCATTGTTTAAATCCCTACTTTTGTCAATAACCAGATAACCGAAAGGCTCTTTCCAACATAATGAACACATGTCTTTAAAAAGTTGGAAACCGATAGCAGGAGTGCTCACATGTTCATCGTAAATATGTTTTAAACTCAATTCGTCCTGAGGAAATATTATTAAAAAGTTAAAATTACACCTGATCAGATGTCTAGGAATGCAAACATAACTTTGTGTTAAGTAAAAACAATCTAGATTCATATGTCTTCCATAACTGAAATATCGTTTAATTATATCTTGATCCTCCATCGTAACATCATCGAATATACAGACTGAATTAGATTCAACTTGGTGAGGCATATCTTTTGCATCTTCAAAATCGTAAAATCCTATTTCAGGAACCATATTTAAAACATTTTTTAAATACTGGTATTTGAGCTGGTGTAAAGTTTTTCCGAATAGATATACATTTTTAAATTTTAAACCATTTGGATTTAATAAAAGTCCAATCATAATATTCGTCTTTCCACATCCGCTTGATCCGCATATCGACGCTCGTATGGTGTTTGGTAATAATGTGCTATGTTTCACCTCAGTAGATTCGTCAGGCAAACACTTCAAAGTAGAAAAACGTTGTTCTTGTTGGACTAATTTCATTTTGAATGCAGACAAAATCATTCATTTCCTGTATATATATATATATCGCCGATTGTCATTTTTCACTACAGTATGATTCGTAAGACTCGCAAAGGAAGAGGCTTGATAAACAGTCTCATAAATAAGTTACCGTTTGAATTACACCTGCCAGGATACCAGTATTGTGGCCCCGGTACAAACCTTGAAAAACGACTAAATAGAGGAGATAGTGGAATAAACCAGCTTGATAAAGCTTGTAAAGAACACGATATTGCTTATAGCAAAGATAAGGATATGCAAAGTCGTAGAAAAGCGGACAAGATTTTGGTTGAAAACGCTTGGAAACGAGTTAAAGCTTCGGATTCATCATTGGGAGAAAAAGCTGCGGCTTGGTTAGTTACAAATACTATGAAAGCGAAAGGTAAAATTGGTGCCGGTATTAAGAAGAAGAAGAAAAATAAAAAGATTAGTTTCAAAAAATTAGTTAAATCGCTAAAGGTTGCTAACGTATCATCGATCCTCGAAGCGTCAAAAATGGCATACAAAAAGGCTAAAATGCATTTACGTGGTAAGACAAAACCTTTGCCTCCCAGAGTTCTTCCTTTGCCAAAAGAGGGAGGATTTCTTCCATTTCTTGTGCCGTTAATGGCGGGGCTTTCTGCAGTGGGATCTTTAGCGGGAGGAGCGTCGAGTGTGGCTAAAGCTATCTACGAGGCGAAAGAAGCTAAACATAAATTAGATGAGCAAAAGAGGCATAATTTAGCGATGGAAAGTCAGAAAATCGGAAATGGACTTTATTTGAAACCATATCGGAAAGGCTACGGCCTGTTTATAACTCGACAAAAAAACAAATCTGGAAAGATCTGACTACCGAATAAGCCATTGACGGATTTAGAATTAAATTATTTGGCCAAAGTTTTAAATATCCAACATTTTCGAGGTGTGTTTATGATTGATAAACTTCCTAGATATCCAAACAAACACGAGTCTGCTATTGTAAATTTAGAGCCGAGCTCAGAACTTGGTTCACATTGGGTCTGTTATGTAAAACAAAATAATTTTGTGAAATACTTTGATTCCTTTGGAAACTTAAAACCACCACCACAGTTGCTCGAATACTTTAAGGGGCTAAAAATAACTTATAATAGAGAGCGTTATCAGGAGTGGAATACGTCGGTTTGTGGACATCTCTGCTTACAGTATTTAGTCGATGCTTCTCAAAGCGTTTGATCATTGTTAATCATGAGCTATACAGTAACGCTTACGGGCAACTCTAGCGTACTTTCCGCAAACTTTTTACCACCGTTAGAATTGGGGTCAATATATACTGTTGGGTTGTTATCATTTGAGACATATAATACTATTCCGAATATAAAAAAGGGCGCTAATGATATGTTTTATTTTGGTGATTTTTCGATCCAAATACCTGAAGGATCGTACGATATCGATGCTATAGCCTCCTTTTTACGTGAAAAAATTTCTCATCTTGACCCTACCGCTGTAGTGATAATAAGAGGAAATTCCAACACGCTAAAAACGGAAATTAAAACAACTCATGCAGTATACTTTAACTATTCCGAGAAGCCTCACTCTATTGGTCCTCTTTTGGGTTTTACACGATCCGATCATGTCATTCCTCCGAATCGCTCCTATACTGAATCAAATGACATTGTTAAAATTCTCAGCGTAAACATTATTTCAATTCAATGTAACATCGCATCGGGGTCTTATGTGAACGGAGAACCGGATCATAATATTCATCAATTCTTTCCGCGTGTAGACCCAGGATATAAAATAATAGAAATCACGAATCCGGTCATTTACTTTCCAACCAACGTGAGGACTGTAGACAATATCATCGTTCGATTAGTAGATCAGAACGGAGAGCTTATCGACTTTAGAGGAGAAACGGTTACATTGAGATTACATTTAAAAAAGAATGGGGATTGATTTTTCTTCTAGAGATAGTTGTTGCATCGATTATTATAAAAGGAGATGTCAAACAACGGTTAAAACCAGTAAACCTAAATCAACAAGAGCGCTAACAACTGCGAACGCTATATTTTTAAAACAGTGTGGTTTTCGGTTAAACAAACATTATGAATGACATACTAGACGTTACGACGGATATAAAATTCGTCGATTCTCTTACACAATTTGAATATCACTCGCACCAGCCTTATACGGGAAATACCTTTAACAAATCCGACGAGATTAGAATTCCTATTCATCAACAAGATATTTATACCTTTCCTTCTCAAAGTTTTATTTATCTCGAAGGGAGGATCTTAAAAAGTGATGGCACTATCGGTGCCACTCCAAAGTTGACTAATAACGCATTCGCGTTTTTGTTTGACGAAATTAGATATGAACTAAACGGTATAGAAGTCGATCGAGTACGAAATCCGGGGATAACTACTACTCTTAAAGGGCATGCATCATTTTCGCCTAATCGAGTAATGGGATTAGAAAATGCGGGGTGGACAATGCCCGGTAAAACTCTTTCTTTGGATAAAAACGGCGTTTTTAGCGTATGCCTACCACTTGATATTCTTTTTGGGATTTGCGAGGACTATCGTAAAATTTTAATCAATCTGAAGCAAGAGCTCGTTTTGATCAGATCAAGTACTGACCTAAACTGCGTGCTAGGTGACGATGATGTACAAATAAAACTTGACAAATTGGTGTGGAGAATGCCTCATGTTCGTGTTTCAGATTATGAACGTCTGAGGTTATTAAAACTAGTAGACAAGAACAAGGTCGTTTCTATTCCATTCAGATCATGGGATCTTTACGAATATCCCAATGTACCTGCGACGCAGCAGGAAAATTGGTCGGTCAAAACTTCAACAAATTTAGAAAAACCGCGCTATCTCATTTTTGCATTTCAAAGTGATCGAAATAGAACCTCTAACAAAGATAGCAGTCTGTTCGATAGTTGCAAATTAAAAAATTTGAAACTTTATTTGAATAGTGAACAATATCCGTACGATGACTTAAATTTAGATTTTGAGCAAGGAAAAGTAGCATTGTTGTATGAAATGTATAACGAATTTCAAACGAGTTATTATGGCGTTAGACATTCTCAGCCCCTGCTTTCAAGATCCGATTTCGAGAAACTAGCGCCTCTAGTGATTATAGATTGTTCTAAGCAATCTGAAGCAATCAAAAGTGCGACTATCGATATCAGAGTACTATTAGAGGCGAAAGAAAACTTTCCAGCCAATACTAAAGCTTACTGTCTCATTTTACATGATAAAATAATAGAATATGAAATGGGAACGGGTTTGGTCCGTAAATTGTACTGACTCTCTGTTTGTTTTTTTTGTGGTTGTTAGAAGAGGAGTATACTAATTTCTTTTTATTTTAAAAGTAGATGTAAAATGAACGTACAACCAAAAAAAAAAAATATAAACGAATTAGAACTCGATTCGGAAAATACAAAATATCGAGTAATAATATCTTTTATTTAGGTATCTTTCAAGCCTGATGAGGACCTTGTTGAAACTCGTACTCTTGTAACATGGAATTATGCTCATCGTGCAGCACGTATCAGTCCATGGGAAACATATGCGAGGGACAGAGTAAGATTCGAAAACAGGATTCAACATATTTCCAAGATACTGAGTCCTATCCTGGAATCAACCCACAGATCAGCTGTTTATCAGAAACATTACAAGATTGTTAATTGTTAAAAATTTTATATTTACCTTATCAGTATTTGATTCAGATTTATTAATTTTTTTTTTTAATTAAATTTTATATTTACATAAAATAAAAATATTTGATTTCAGTAAATTTGTATTTGTTTTTTTTTTTTTTTTCCTTCTTCCTATTTTATTTTTCAAGGGACAAATAAAAAATACAACATATTAAAGGAAACTTATTTTATTGATTATCATCACAATTCAATTCATTTAAGTTGTAAAACAGTGTATTTGTATTTATGCTAAAATCAATTGGTTCGCTAACTACACTTGCTTCATTCTTATTATAAAGTTCAACCATCTTTGTTATCAATGCTAGTGAATCGTTGATTTTTTCTATATTTGCGCAAAGTTTGACCGTCTCGTTCCTGTTGAAACATGCAGATGCAGACGATGGTGGAAGGGTCTCATGATTAAACATTGCAAACCATTGCGTTACCTGCTCTATCCGCATCACCCTAGTGCGTCCTCTTGTAGTAAGTTCACAAATCACGTTTTGACATCTTGATCGGTCTTTTTCATAGGATTTTTTTCGTTTCTGCAGCAATAACAAAATTTTCGGAGCTCGGGTGGTAATATATGTCCATTCCTCAACATTCATGTAAACGACAGTTTTCTTCTTTTCGCTAATGGCGATAGTCGGCACAAAGTTACACAAACCGATTCGAAAACATTTACTGTTGGTGAGTGGGTACTCGGTCACAAGGTCCATTCGACGATCCATCTCGCGTATCATCAACGACAAGACTGTGTGGTATAACGGAGTGGAGGGGAGAAAGCTGCAGCTGTTCTAGTTTTTTTATCACATCATTTATTTCCCTTCTTTTTAGTTCATACAAGGAAATGCATAATTGCAAATCTTTGAGTCGATGTAGAAAATTGTGAAGCCTTTTAACAACATACCGTCTCTTCGCTATCATTCTCGTCAGACACTATGATTTGCAGCTCATTCAATTGTTCACAATACTCTATAAACGAACAGTTTTTAGACCATTTTTTGTGGTCGGCAAAAGGGTCGTCATACTCCTTCCATTCATGCAAGACTACTCCGCAAAATGGACATCTTGTCCTATCAGACACTTTCAAGTAATACAACCCAGCAGCCGCTAGTTTCAATGGACTCACCGGTGACGACCAGCCGACGAATGTCGACAACCTTCCTTCTTCGTACCTCAGGTTCTTGCTCCTTAGCCGACCCATACTAAACTAACTGATTGAGGAAACAACAACGTGCTTCATTCATAAGACATAATGATGACACTCTCCCATTCGGAAAACAATATACTCTCTTTCATTATGCTGTGACCTAGTTTCGGTGTTGCCACATCTCATCTGCGACGTTGCCAAATCTTAATTTGCACACCTGGACCTACCTCAAGGTCAACACCCCCTCGCCCTGCCTTACACCCCTCCCACCCTCAAGGTCATCTCAAGGTCACGACCACGACCCTGCTACAGCAGACAATGACCTCAAGGTCACGGCTCCGGCTCAACCCGCCTATTTGTACTACTGTGGTTCATTCATAACTCTTATCCCATTCACAAAGACAAATTACATCACGCTCTCATTCATAAGATGACGTCACACGCCCATTCAACTATTCCATTCATAAAATGACGTCACATGACCAACATCCATTCAGAACAAACCGTGACCTAGTTTCTCTTCCATTCATAAGATGACGTCACACTTCCATTCATAAAAAATGACGTCACATGCGTCATCCATTCAGAACAAACCGTGACCTAGTTTCTACTGCGCTGTTGCCACATCTCATCTGCGACGTTGCCAAATCTTAATTTGCACACCTGGACCTACCTCAAGGTCAACACCCCCTCGCCCTGCCTTACACCCCTCCCACCCTCAAGGTCATCTCAAGGTCACGACCACGACCCTGCTACAGCAGACAATGACCTCAAGGTCACGGCTCCGGCTCAACCCGCCTATTTGTACTACTGTAGAGACTCTACTGTTTCTTAGACAATAGATGTGCAAGGAGGTGGTTTCTCCCCCAACATTTTTCCTCTCATTTTGGGCAATCACTGTATATAGGCTGGGTGAGCCCCAGGAAGGTCTTTGATCGCATAGGATCCATCCCCGACCGCTAATAAATGACTCGTGTAGTTGACTGTGGCAACTGGACGCGTCACCTCAGAGCATCCACTTCCGGTTGCCCTGAAGGTGGAATACTTATTAGGCCGAAACGGCATAATACAATAAGTTCTGTTTATTTTGTGTTATCATTGTATGCACCCACTGACTAATTCGATGCTTCACTAGAAGTATCCAGTCAACTATTTTCTACTCATATATATATATATATATATATATATATATATATATATATATATATATATAAATATTACTGCATGCATAACAGTATCAACCAGGAAAGCAATACCTTTAGCCTACAAAAATAATTGGAGATCGAAGATAGTTGGGGGTGCAGTGCAAAAAAAACACCAAATAAGTATGTACTAGACTTATATTTAGTAAGTGCCGACGTTTCGACCTACAGTGTAGGCCATCTTCAGGGCTATGACAAAGAAACAAACAGAACAAAAAATATATAAAAACGTTACATGTTAAAGAAGAATTGGTTGACTGTAACTTCTAATATAAGGAAGAAATACATTACTTGTCACCATATTCTTGTTACTGCAACGTTTTTTATATGTTTTTCTGTGTGTTTCTCTCTCTCTTAGCCCTGAAGATGGCCTATATTGTCGGCCGAAACGTCGGCACACAATACATAAGTTACACTTATTAAGGTGTTTTTATTAACTGCACCCCCAACTATTTCTTCCTTATACATAAAAACGTTACTGTAACAAGAATATAGTGACATGTACTGTAGATAATTAAAATAGTGACAGATATGAAAATTAAAGATAGCGAATATTAAAATAGTGACAGAATATAATAAAATTAAAATATTGACAGATTTAATAAAATTAAAGATAATGAACAGAAATTAAAATAGTGACTCTAATTCTAAATTCTAAGTCCTTCATGTTCCAGCTTTTTTTATATGTTAATCTTCTCATTTTGTATCTTTGGTTTACCCCCTCATTTTTATTTCACTTTATATTATGTTTACTTTTCTATCCTTTCTGTACATTTATTTTCTGTATTTTATTTTATATTCGTTATTTTTAATTATTATATCTGTCACTATTTTAATTTTTGTTCATTATCTTTAATTTTATTAAATCTATCGATATTTTTATTTTATTATATTCTGTCACGATTTTAATATTCGTTATCTTTAATTTTTATATCTGTCACTATTTTAATTTTCTACATTACATGTCACTATATTCTTGTTACTGTAACGTTTTTATATATTTTTTGTTCTGTTTGTTTCTCTCTCATAGCCCTGAAGATGGCCTACACTGTAGGTCGAAACGTCGGCACTTACTAAATATAAGTCTAGTACTTATTTGGTGTTTTTTTTACTACACCCCCCAACTATCTCCGTTCTCCTTTTTATCATCCAGTCAACTATTTTCCTCTCATACAACAATAATTATCTGAAGATAGATGAAATGTTCTCAGTATGAGTAAAGCGGTCCACCAATTCCAAGGCTGTGCCTTTAGGTCAAACCTAATAGCCGAACAGACCAGCCTGTTTGGCCGGGCGTTTGGGTAAAAAAGTCGGATTCCTTACATTATCGAGGATTTTTTTGTCAGGTACTCAAGGTACGACAAAAGGCTGTGTTTAATTAATAGGTATGGCAAAAAAATTAATAGGCTTCTTTGGGAGTCTTGATTTTCATTCTTCCCATCTCAACTAATGAACTTTATTACATATATAGAAATTATAAAAATAAAAACAAAACCAAATATTTCTTTATGTACGAATTTATTGTCTTAAACGTTAGATAATGGCACGGGATTAGGCAAGCAGCGTTTTAGCTGAAATCTATTTACACAAAACCTCGACAAATTATGTACCTAAACCTTCCTGTTGAATCAGTCTATCTATTGGTGAAAGTCACATGAAAATCCGTGGAGTAGTTATTGAGTTTACCGCGAACAAACGCGGCCGAGGACTTTGTTTTATAATAGGTATAGATGGGTTAATAATTCATAACAATGAAAATCTTCAGGTGTGAATAACTCCTAAACCTAAACGATGAGGGCGGAGGGAGGAATTTTTTTTCTCGTTTTGAGGTCCTTAGATCAGTTTGGCTTCTTAACCTTTAAACACCCTATATAATACATATGTACTTACATATATATATATATAGACCTCATAGATATTAATGATATATTTGCGACGGGAAACCTAGGTTGGAAGGTAAGATGCCGCGGATTCCAGAGGGGAGGCATCGATCACGACTTACAAGAGGATTGGAGGATCGGAATGGCGGGGCAGCTAATTCTGTGTAGTCGAGATTAGACACTCTTCCTGTCCCTCTCAGGATTAATTTAGTCTTGGAATTGTTTTACGGTCCATTTGTAGTAAATGGTCTACATTTCAGATTGTACCTGATGGTTCTGTAATGTGCCTTTTAAATCTTCGTCGCGAATTCTCTCCATCCTCTACCATGGTAACCGTTGTTTTCTCTGGGTTTAAAATATTGATTTGGAAACCGCGTTCGGTAGAGAGTTCGCATCAGCAACATGCTCGAGACAGGTACCTAGCTGCCAATCCATATCAGTTATACAATTTCTTCTAATCAACTTCAGTTTAAAATTTATAATTCCAATGATATAAGAATAATTTTGGTACTAGTATGTTTAAGGGTCTGTTGTCATCAGCGCGCTCAGGTGTCACTTTTCTTAACCATCTCCTACTGTTATTGTGACCTTCCTTAGTCCTTTGTTATTGTTTGTGTCAAGTGAACGTGGATGTGTTTTCATATTATTTTGACAATATGAGTTGAAATTTAATGAAGATTTTTCGAACGGTGACTGATGAAAAGTCAGCTCTCCTATTTCTTCAGGAGGAACTGTGACGAACAGCTCAACATGTCTCATTCAACAGTGATTGATTATTCCAATTATATGAGAGAAGTGTGTGCTTTTAAATTTGAGAGAATTTCAACAACTATTGGAGGTCCAGGGATGTATGTAGAAATTGACGAAAGCCTAAATAGTAGAAGAAAAAACAACACAGGACGGATTTTGCCTCAGCAGTCGATATTTGGAGGAATATGTAGAGAAACAAAAGAGTGTTTCATAGTTAAAGGTTCTGAAGATGTTGTTTTTAATGAAAATTGCTTCTAATAAATGTTTCATTGTTTCTTCACATGTTTCTCATATTATCATATTTTAAAGAGAAATGATGATATCTAACTAAAATATTATATTTTTTTGTTAATTGTTTTAATTTTTATCTATTTGCCCGGGCAAATCTTTTCTCTTTAAAAGAAAAATAGATAAAAATTAAAACAATTAACAAAAAAAAATATATAAAAAAAAAAAATAATAAAAAAATAAATATATATAATATTTTAGTTAGATATTCTTCTTTTTAATGAACATTGCTTCTAATAAATGTTTCATTTTTTCTAGTTTTATTTTGTCTTCACATGTTTCTCATTTATGAAAGGCATGTTCTATGATAATGAAAGGCAATGCCTATTTAAAATTCATGCATAACCTGACAAGGTCCAAATAGTTGAGATAAGTGACACCTGAGCGCGCTGATGTCAACAGGCCCTTAAACATACTAGTACCATAATTTTTAATAATTTTCTTTACTAAAAAACCGTTTAATACTTGTGCAATCGATACTAATAATAACTTGATACATCGATAACCAGTTGAACTTTTTGTTTCCTCTAAAATATTTTATTTGTCATAGTTAAATGTCTTGTCTTATAAAATGATTGAAAGTGCAAATGATATATGTATTGTTGAACTTAACGATGATAATAATGCTAAAAATGAAAGTAATGTTCGCTAACATCTATGTAAATACAAATACAAGATATATATAATACTACTGTATACTATTTAAAGAGGAAGAAAATTGTCCGGGTAGAGGCCACGAAAATTCTCTTATATAGGCAGAACTTTTATTGATAAGCCAACATTTCGACCCACATTGCAGCCCTTCTTCCGAAGATTGACGTCCTATAACGTACGTCCTACAACGTAATAACAACTAATGTTATTCAACATGTATACACTGATTATTATTTCAACAAAATTATTGATAGAACTAGCTTTTGCCGACGGCTTAGCTCGCGTGGAATTTGGTCTGCCAAATAAAGATTCGTGACAGATCATTTTAAATAAATAATTTAATTTTTTTAACTATAAGTTACTCGTACATCCGAAATTTCAGATGTCTAACTTCAAAACTTACGGATTCCATACAATCTTTGAACCCCTATTGTATGAAAGGGGAAACCCTTGGGGATGGAATTGTCCAAATTTCTTTCTTATTGCTCATTTAAGCTATACAAAATGAGCTGGGTCTGTTAGTCAATCAGGCTACAGTTTTATATAAACTTCTTCTGCGTGGTGTGTTGATAAAAAGTAGCCTATGTCCTTCCCCAGGCTTGAGATTATCCACATCAAATTTCATGACAGACGGATCAGCACAGCCATGAAACATACTTTGACACTGATTAACAAACGGGACGGACAGAAGTTTACTGATGTTCGTGTCAATAAAGGATTATTATGAATTTATTGAAAAGGATTACTTAGTATAACGGTTTCACTTGTACGGCAGCAGCAGGAGTGCTGTACTTATTGCAGATGAATCAAGATTTGCTCTTCGATGTCCAGAAGGGCGTGAAAAGTTGTGGAGAAGTAGAAGTGAGAAATATGAAGCCTGTAATTTTACCCAGAGCCAACTTTTCAACGTGCAAAAGCCAGCTGTGTAATCTTTGTAAGTTCTGGTCAAAAAACCACTAATCCATGCTCATTTAATCTTCTTCGAGCAGTAAGTTCAGAAATTTGCAGACCTCGAACTTTTTCGAGCTGATGAATCGCTTGAACAAAGGAAATGTGCCGGTTTCTTAAAATTCTTAAAGTCGAAAAACGGTCATCCTGTGGTTCTGGTATCCTAGGCCGTCCAGAACCGGGCTTTCTATGGTGTCTCATAAAGTTTCATAGGAAACTCCGATGGCATTAGCTGCTTATCTAATGGAACTTCCATAAGTACCAAACCACGCGCGACATCCTCAGCACGAAGAGGCATTTTTTAACCTAAAATTGAAAAAATGAAAAGCCGGAAGCTAAGAAATTGGTTGCGAGAAACGGCACTGAACAAAGGACACTAAATAAATATTTTATATTGAATGATAATTGTTGACCTTGATAATATATGTGGAAGAAAGTGGTCCGGGTAGAGGTCACAATGAGTTTCTCGTAGAATTTGAGAAAAACTTTATTGATTAGCCAATGTTTCGACCTACTTTGTAGGTCTTCTTCAGGGATATATGCAAAATACAGACAATATTAGAAAATTGTACAAATATATTAAATATAAATAAACAAAAGTAAGGTGAATACAGGCAATAAAATGATAAAGATGTACAGTAAGGTAAATATGAAGGTTAAAATGTATGAGTGTATACTATAAACTACTAAGTGCCAAAAAGGTAGTAACCCACATCATGAAGAAAATAATAATAAAACAGAAAGTGTTGAAAAGTAAAAAATAAGGTAATACAGATAAAAAATAAAAACTGAATATAAAATAGGAATGTGAAATGATAAAAATGATATGGGTAAATGTGGAAAATGTTAAGAATTACGAACTAAAAATTGTAGGTAATAAAAAAATAAGAAATAATACTGTATTTTCTAAAAATTATTCTTTTCATTTTTATTTTATTTTATATAAATTGGTTTCTAGATTTTTATAATTTTACAATTTTCAGTTTTTATTTTTTATCTGTATTACCTTATTTTTTTTAATTTTCAACACTTTCTGTTTTATTATTATTTTCTTCATGATGTGGGTTACTACCTTTTTGGCACTTGGTTGTTTATAGTATACACGCATACATTTTAACATTCATAATTACCTTACTGTACATCTTTATCATTTTTATTGCCTGTATTCACCTTACTTTTGTTTATTTATATTTAATATATTCGCACAATTTTCTTGTATTGTCTGTATTTTGCATATAGCCCTGAAGAAGACCTACAAAGTAGGTCAAAACGTTGGCTAATCTATACAGTTTTTCTCAAATTCTACGAGAAATTCATTGTGACCTCTGCCCGGACCACTTTCTCCCACAGATAAATATTTTAATTCCATAGAAAGTGAACATTGGAATCTGCAGTCCTTTCATTGAATTAAGGATTATTATCCTCTATATTGACATTTCCTATTGAAAACAAATAAAGAAAATAAATATTTATTTATTTAAAAAAAATATACAAGTCCAAAGCAGAAAAGAGAGCTGCGAGAAAATAGAGGGAATAGCGTGGACCGAGGAAAGAAGGAAGGAACAATCGGAAAGAATGAGAAAAAGGCGAGAAGAAAGAAGAATGGAGAGAAAGGATATGAAAATAATGATTATAGGAAAAAATAATAGAAACTATCTAAAAACAACTAATTAAAAGAATTTACGAAAATAAATATAAAAAATCTAGATTATAGATTAGACGATAAGGCAAATAGACACAATTTTACCATTTGAAGTACTTTTAATTGGCTATATATCGTTCTTATTAGTTCTATGTAACCAACCGTTTGTGTGTTCGGTTACACAAGTGTTCCTTAGGAAAACAGAACAATTGTTCGCTAGCAATAATACGCATTGTTAAATATTGCCACATTAATATCGATTTCTTTCGAGAAAAAAAAGTTTCTGCATAATATAAACAAGAAATATTTATTATAGCAATTTTAAACAAAATTTTGGTGTACTTTATCACAATCAACATCTTTACATCAAGCGCGTGAATCGAACCCAAACGCTCATGTGCCCTGAATGTCCTAGATATAATATTTTTTTCTTCTTAATTTTGTTTCAAACATCAAACAATAGATTAGACATTTTTTTATTTTTTAAAGAGAAAAGATAGGCCCTCATGTCACGGTTAGACAAAGGTTCCGGGTTCAAATCCCGGTCGAGGGCCTATCTTTTCTCTTTAAAAAATAAAAATATTTATAACTCATAAAAAATGACCAATAATTATAAAAAATTATAAATAGATTAGGCACTTGGATTGATATAAATGTGTTATAAGTAATATATATATATATATATATATATATATATATATATATATATATATATATATATATTTTATTTATATTTAAAAAAAAACAACCTTTATTTACAGTTTTACATATACAAGCAGCAATAAGTGTAAATACATGTTCCGGACTTCCTTTACATGTTTAAACAACAGTGATTTAATTAATTAAAGTTGTATTTTATAAGTAAATTTTACAATAGCAGGAAAAATGTAGAAAAAACCCGCTTAAAAAAAAAAAAAAAGAAAAGAAAAATTAACCGTAATTGTAATTTAAAATACATAAAAATAATACTAAACAAAGTAAGTAAATATAATAATAATAATCATTAAATAGAAAATAAATACACAATTAAAAATAACTATAAAATAAATACAGATAACTAGATTATGTTACCTACGAATAGTGATTTGTTAAGTGAGAAATATATGTTGTGTTCTTTTGTGCGTGTACCGTCGTAGTGAATGTTTATCATAGTTACCGATTTCTCGGATTAATGGGTTTTCGGAAGCTGGAGTTTTTTCGAAGTATGCTTTTGTTTGGGCTGAAACATATTGTTTTACTGTGGGAAGTTCAAGATCTCTGAGCATAGTCGATATTTTCGTATAGCGGGGATAATTATTAATAATTCTCATGCATAGGTTTTGTACCCTTTCAAACTTTTTTTTATATCTATATATATATTTTTTTACGTGGGCAAGTGGAAATCTTCAAAAGACGCGGATAGGCCCATACCTATCCATGCGTGGGATTTTTACCCTCTAAAACAACCTCTTTTTTTCACCTGTTTTCCACACTCTACGGGACCGCCGTTAGGCATTACTTCGTGGAGGGGAATGTCTGAGTGCCGCCTCATTGATTTCAGCTACCTCCTAGTTCGCCTTTCTTTCTCTTCCTTTCTTCGCTTTTGTAGCACCTGCGCTGCTAACCTATGACCTGCCATCCAGTAGTCCTGATTGATCAGGATAAGGTTAACAACATTATCTGCAATGGGATCTGAGCCGCAGACGCGTCAGAACTCCATCCTCTCTTCTTGAAAGCGGGGACAGCGGGGACTCTCCCCCGCTCCTGGGCAGGATGTACATTCACCTGTATCATCTAGCTTAAACCTATGCTGGTAGGCTCGAAAGCAACCATGTCCTTTGAGGAACTTAGTGATGTAATAGTCGACCTCTCCGTGGTTCCTATTCACCCAAGCCTCAATGTGGGGCACCAACCTGTGCGTCCACCTTCCACTGAATGCCATATCCCAACGACGTTGCCACTCCTTAAGGCAATATATATGTATATGTGTTTGTGTAAAAGTAAAAAAGAATAAATTATAAAGCAAATAGGAAGTTATTGTAATTTATTAATAATATTAGGAAGCGGATTGGCTGAGTGGTAGAGTACAGAGTTGCCATGCAGCAAATCTTGGTTCAAATCCCGCTACAAGCAAGAATTTTATTTAGTATGTTTGCAGCCGAAGATGGATCATATAGGATATAGTACCCTCCAGGGGCTCCACCCAGCTTCTAAAAATGGGTACCCAAAATAAGAAGGGAAATCTGGCGGTTGAGCGTGATCTAGGACCAATCACCCCCCTGCACAACCGTTGTCCATGAAACAGTACAGTCTCCACCATGTACTGAACCCCAGGTCCTTCACGGGTTGTAGTGGTACAGGATTTTATTAATAATATTAATAAGCTATGTTATAGTATTACATATAATAGTAGTAATAGATGAACGAAGGACTCAGTGGTAGAGCACGAAGTTGCCATGCCGTAAAATCTGGTTCAATCGCCGCTGCCGACAAGATTTTTATTTAGTCCGTTAGCGGCCGGAGGTTGATCATATAGGATCTAGGACCCTCCTGGGGCTCACCCAGCCTCCAAAAATGGGTACCCAAAATAAGAGAGGAAATCTGGCGGTTGAGCATGATCTAGGACCAATCACCTCCCTGCACAACCGTTGTCCATGAAACAGTACAGTCTCCACCATGTACTGAACCCCAGGTCCTTCACGGGTTGTAATGATACAGGTTTTTATTAATAACCTAGTCTCTCTTTCACGCAAAAACTACTGAACGGATTTGGATTAAACATTACAGTAATATAGGTTATACATCAGAATAACACATAGGCTATAGCAAGCGCTGATTTAGGGGGAGTGCACGGAGGCACGTGCCCTCCCCCCCCGACAGTATTTTAGGTATTGTGGAGAATCCATAATAGGACATAATTAAGGGCAGATCACATGATCATATTTGTGAAAATAACAGAAAGAACATGAATGAAACTATTTGTTTTGATATCCTACTAATCTTACTAATATTATAAATGTGAAAGTTTGTATGTTTGTCTCTCTTTAACGCAAAAACTAATGGACGGATATGGATGAAAATTATTGAGTAAAATAGGTTATACATCATAGGCTACAGCAAGGGCAGATTTATGTGGGAGCACGGGGGCATGTACCCCCCTCTTATAGTATCTTATAGGCAAATCAGGAACTTAGCATCTTGAAATTTGCAGATAGGTTCTTTGTATAGTTTAAGAAAGAAATTTGGATAATTCCACCCCAAGGGTCTCCCCTTTAATATAATAGGGGTTCAAAGGTTGTATAGAATCCATCAGTTTTGAAGTTAAGCATCTGAAATTTTGGATGTACGAGTAACTTATATTTAAAAAAAATAATTAAATTATTTATTTCAAATGATCTTTCACGAAACTTTATGTGGCAGACTATATATACATATATATATAGGCTTCTACTTATCTTGATTGTTATAGGTTTTGGTTCGTGAGTTTCAGTCCTCCCTTAAACATCTTTTGGCGACGTTTCGAGACTAGTTTAGCCCCTAGTCCATGCCCTAACTAATGTTTTTACTAAAAGCTCATTTTTTTCACTGTCAGGGCATGAGTATGAGACCAACCTAGTCTCGAAACGTCGCCTAAAGAATCGAACCCACACCATAGCTGGTTCCTCCTTGCTCCTCCATATCAACGGAACCCATCCGGTTATATTCGTTCTAGTTTATTTTCTATCGTTTGTTTTATTAACATTCGGCAGTAAAAGAGGCAGAGCCGAGTGGTTAAGCATTACTATTTCAGTCCATTCACTCTTTCACACCAATTCTAAAATTAGGACCACTCGGGAACCGAATTTATGAGACAGGTTAGGTCTTATAATAACATACTTCCACTTAGATAACATATTGTGTCTTCTCATGATAGAATAAAGAAGAATAAGAACAGGAAAAAAAAAAAGTTAAAACATTTATGACTAAATATTTTTCTTAAACAAATTCAAATCTATAAATAGTTGATATATTAAACTGTTTTACACCACATCGAGGGATACTCTATTGTCCTACAGTTTGGAAAACGACCTTTTGACAAATTGTAGGAGCTGGGAAGGTTGGGAAGTTGCCATTGGTTACCGACGCTATAATGCATTATTGATTATTCCAACCATTAAACTAAAGTTTATTAAAATAAGTTGTATAACTCATGCATAGTCCGCTAGGTGTCGCCAGGCTCAAGCATGTTGCGGACGCAACAAGTTTATCCCCTACCAAAATATACTAAACGTTGCTAAAGAAGTATTCACTTAAAAAAAGAAAAGGGAGTCGAAAGAGGTTGAAATTTCTTGTCAATTATTCTTCCATGTCTTTATTCCAGTGTATTATATTAGCCTTCTTTTTTTATTTTATTGCAGAAGAGGAGTGCGACGCCGAAGAAAGGAGGAAGGGTGGTAAGCCGCGAAGAGTGAGAACGACGTTCAGTTGCAGCCAGCTGGAAGCTCTGGAGAAGGTCTTCGAGCGGACACACTACCCGGATGCCTTCGTGAGGGAGGAGCTAGCCAGGAGGGTCGGCCTTTCGGAAGCCAGGGTACAGGTTAGTAATGATACCAGCTTAGTAGTAATACTAGGTTAGTAATACCCTGCTAGCGTCTCCCGTCGCCAACCTAACGAAATACAAAATGGACTACAATCAAACACTTTTTTCGAATTTTTTCATTTATTGATTTGAATGTTCAAAGCATTCCTTCCACACCTTCCAACGCTAATATTCTGTTCTGCGTTCTGTACCACTACATCCCATGAAGGATCTTGAGTTCAGTAAATGGTAGAGACTGCACTGTTTCTTAGACAACGGTTGTGCAGGGAGGTGATTTGTCCTAGATCAGGCTCAACCGCCAGATTTTCCCCCTAATTTGGTTGCCCGCTTTACAGTGGCTGGGTGAGCCCAAGGAGGCTGGATCGCACAGGATCCAACTCCGGCTGCTAACAGATTAAATAAAAGTCTGCATGGCAGCGCTGTTTGGACACAGGACCTTCAGCGTGGCAGCTCCCGATCACTGTGTCACTCCGCATCCGCTTCGCTTCTCGGTCAGTCATATCACTTCCCTCCACTGATCCTATATCTCTGTGTTCTCGCAATTTGCGATGTATACATGGCACCACCACGGAGAGGTGGGAGACCCGGGTTCGAGTCCCGGTCCTGGTCATATCTTTTCTTTTCAAATAAAATATTTAAAAAATTATATCATATAACAATAAAATAATTTATAAAAACAATTTTTATCTTCACTTTCTATACATTTCTTCTATATTTATACATTAACATCATATTTTGTATTAATATAAAATATATATATATCCATATGTATATATATATATAAATATATATTTTTTTTTTTTCCCCTTCACGCAGTACCCCTACGCGAAGGACGTTTATTGTTCTGCATGTTCCATACATTTATAGTACATTACATACAATTGTACTTTCATGTTGGTTTTTTTTTTTCTATTGTTTACATTTTTTTTGTATTATTTATATATAAAATTAAACGCTAAATTGAAAATACATCATTAAAAAAACAAAACTTAAACATAAAAATATTGATCATAGTAAATATTAAGGCAGTTGAACAAAAAAAAGAAATAGGAAAAAACAAAATTACAACAAAGTAATTGAAAACTACTTTACTACTTGAGTGAAAAATATATATATATATACATTAATATAACTTCCCACTTGTAAATTACCAAACATTTTAAATCAGTTAATCATCTAAATGTAATTTATCGAGTCACCAAAATAGAGCCAAAAACTCAAAAAGAAACACTATTATTTATTATAATGCAATTGGGAAAAACCACAATGCAAAGCCTTATGTTTCAAAAATACACCCACTTACCAGTCGACGTTTCGCCTATTCAGGCATTATCAAGACACAAAAACAAAAAAGGGTTATGTGAATCACATCTCGAGGAAAAAGGTGCAATGCATCCCAATGACCAACAGCCCAAACAGGCTCCAAACATGATACAGCACCCCACCACCAAGACGTTCAATATACAAGTTGTTGGGATGTATTGCACCTTTTTCTTCCAGATGTGATTCACATAACCCTTTTTTGTTTTTGTGTCTTGATAATGCCTGAATCGGCGAAACGTCGACTGGTAAGTGGGTGTATTTTTGAAACATAAGGCTTTGCATTGTGATTTTTCCCAATTGCATTATAATAAGTAATTTATCGAGATTTTCCATACATTACTTTCTACTATTTTGTCTGTATTCATACATTAACATCATATTTTGTATTAATTTTTACACACATACATATATATATATATATATATATATATATATATATATATATATATAACATTCTAATAGTAAATTATCATATATATTTTATATCATTACCTGCAATTTAACTAGGCTTTCCATATTTTAAGGCTCACCAGCTTTATATTTGTACCTTTTTCTGTATTCTTCATATTGTATCTGACTTTTTACCTTCTCATTTTTCTTACTCTTTGATTTCCTTACATTATCACCTTTTTGTACACACATTGTGTCATTTTTTCATATATATATATATATCCTTAATTATATATCTGACGCTATATTTATTTACTTTTCTATAAACTCTATAAGTTATCATATTCTTTTTTTGGTAATCCAATGTTTTTTTAGTCATTTTCTTTTTTTCTTTCTTAGCCCCGAAGATGGCCTACACCGTAGGCACAATTAAAAAGTAATTTTTTCTTATTTTTGTGTTGTTATTGACTGCACCCTCTGACCGATTCTATCCTTCATTAGAACTTCCAGTCAACTATTTTGCTCTCTAACTATACTAATATTAATTGAAATAAAGAAGGTAACGATTCATTATTCTCTGATCTAGATTATTACCATTTTAACTTTAGTTTTTGAAACTATTTTAGTTTATGGATTTAATAAATTTTAAATGTATTTAATTAATTAAGTTTCTTTGCTAATAACTGTTTTTTCCCCTCCGCTTTCATTAACAGATGAGAGATATGTGAGTAAATTATTTTACTTATTATTATTCCTTTAGCCCCCCCGACTCTATTCAATGAAAAATCATAAAATGATATAATTTCTTTTCAAATTCCAAATATATATATATATGTGTGTGTGTGTGTGTGTGTGTGTGTGTGTGTGTGTGTGTGTGTGTATACAGGGTGTCCCATTTGAAGTGGATCAAACATTATTAACTTTTAAACGAAACAATATTCAGATAAACGATTCAGATAAAAGTTTTAGTTATTCTGGCTTAGTTTGAAGAAGTAAAAAAACATTTTTTGGTTTTTCACTTTAAGTGGTCAATATCGATCTTAATAATTTACCAAAGATTTCATTATCAGCCTCTTTCTTTATTCATTTCAAAAAAACGTCTCCAACTTCTCAATACAATTCAATGCATCAATCAACAATTTGCTAAATGGTTACACTTTAGGTTACACCAATCAAAGCAAAACAGACCCCTCTATCCCTTCAAATTTTCTTAGTATGTAGTAATGTAAATTCCACTTATAGAGATAATTTCCACAAAAATTTATTCCACTTATATAAGTAAAAAAATTCCAGTTAAAGAGTGAAGTTTATATTCCAGTTAAAGAGTTTATTAAAGGGAAAATGATGGGACAACAAGTTTTGTACCACTTATTTGCTATTTAATACGAGATAATAGAAATGTTTCAGCTAGTTTAATGAATGATAGATACAATATTTTTTTGCTTTGTTTTCTCCCTCAATTACCTTATTCGTAGTAATCTTGTGATAATTTGTTAATTTTAGTTTTCTTATTTGTTCTTTTAATCTATGATAATATTTTTATTTCAACCGGTTTAATGTTTATTCTGTTCAATATTTTGTAGTTTAAGTTTTATTTATAAGTAAAATGAAAAATGTAAAGCATTAGGAAAAAAACATGAAATTACAATTGTATGTAATGTACTATAAATGAACGGAACATGCAAAGCAATATATATATACAAACATACAGGGTGTCCCATTTAAAGTGGATCAAACAATTTTAACTTCTAAACGAAACATAATTCAGAAAAACGATTCAGGTAAAAGTTGTAGTTATCCAGACCTAGTTTGAAAAAATAAAAAAAACATTTTTTGGTTTTTCACTTTAAATGGTTAATATCGACCTTCAAAAAATGTACTTTCCTCTTGACCTCCATTTATTTTTATTTTTCTGAAATGTACAATACAAAACATGGAAAAAATGTAGGTAACATTTTCTTCTATCTTTCATAGGTCAAGTAGAAAAAGCATTCAAAGTTGACTACTTTAGTGAGCTTCAGATACTTCTTCTACTTGACCTATTTTTTTTACTTATATAAGTGGAATAAATTTTTGTGGAAATTATCTCTATAAGTGGAATTTATATTACTACATACTAAGAAAATGTGAAGGGATGAAGGGGTCTATTTTGCTTTGATTGGTGTAACCATATAGCATATTGTTGATTGATGCACTGAATTGTATTGAAAAGTTGGAAATGTTTTTTGAAATGAGTAAAGAAAGAGGCTGCTAATGAAATCTTTGGTAAATTATTTGACATAGAAAAAAAATAAAAAAAAAATTGAAGGGCCAAAGTAAAGTGAAGAAAAAAATAAGTGATCACTTTCATTAATACAATTGTGTATATATATACTCATATTATAAAATTGTGTAATCATTATAATGAATGTTTCAATATTTTATGTAAGTATGTTTTTTTAAATATGTACGGTATACACGGGAATTAAATTTTTATATTATAAAATTATATTTTATAAATATAAAATGAAAAAATAAAGCTTATTATTATTATAAAATTAGAAGTTGTTTGAGAGCCTCTTTTAGTGGTACAGGCAACCTTAATGACCTGGATAATTGAAACCTTGTTTAAGTGGAGTACCTGTGTAAGTGGAATCGGGACTTTGTCACCAAAAGATTCTGGTTATCCACGTTCGACTCTAATTACTATTTTATTATTTAATTATTAATATATTATATAGTAATATAAGATAATAAAATATTATTATAAAATAGTAAAATATATAAGGCTATTTTTCTATCATCATGTTTTTTCTTTTTTATGACTTATATCTAATAATTTAAATAATATATTGAAGAAATTGGTCCGGGTAGAGGTCACTGAATGAATCCTGAAATTACACGAGAAATTCATTCAGTGACCTCTACCCGGACCAATTTCTTCAACATACAATATCAAGGTCAACAATTATCGTTCAATATAAATTTAAATAATAGTGTTATTCTATTCTTAGAATGCTCATATTTTCAATTGCTTGTTCCAGGTTTGGTTTCAAAACAGAAGAGCCAAGTTCCGTCGAAACGAGCGTAGTATGAGAGCTACGGATTGCACCCCTGCAGAGCAGCCTCTAGCACCTAGGCCTAGTGAGTCTGCTTTAGTTTGTTTTCATAAATTAATCGATATTATTATATCATATCATAAATATTAGGTCCACTTAACTGCGAAAACTACAGAGGGTTTTCCCTCCAATACCTTCTTCTTACAAGGTATTTTCCAATATCCTGTTCCACAGACTCATTCCTTTTTTTGAAAGCAAGCTTTATGAAAGGCAAGAGAACAACAGATCTTAGTTAGGATGATAATGGAGAGAGGGACAGAACACAATATCCGAGCCCACCATCTCTTTGTGGATTTCCAAGGTAACCTATAACTACAACAGTGCGGTCTACTCTATGAGTGAATGATCCTTCTCGATGTTAGAGAAGAGTTGGTCGACTGTATCTTCTAATTCAAGGAAGAAATAGTTGGGGGTGCAGTCAATGAAAACATCAAAATAAGGATAACTTATTTATTATGTGCCGACGTTTCGGCCTACAATGTAGGCCATCTTCAGGGCGAATAAAACAACTTGCAGGTTAGGCCGCTCAGAGAGTCTCTGAGCTGCCTAACCTGCAAGTTGTTTTATTCGCCCTGAAGATGGCCTACATTGTAGGCCGAAACGTCGGCACATAATAAATAAGTTATCCTTATTTTGATGTTTTCATTGACTGCACCCCCAACTATTTCTTCCTTGAATCCTTCTCGATGTCGCTCCAAAGCTAGTACGCCTTGTTAGGAAAGCAATGAAGCCTACTTAGAGGCTACTTACAGCTTAGTGAGAGTATTCAAAACTACATCCGAGTATTTCATGGCCACAATAAGATCAGATAATGTGATTGTTTAACATAAATGCTGTTCAACATTGTATTGGAATGCGCTATCAAGAAGTCGGGAATCCAGGTAGGAAGGATGATCAAAAAATCAAGCCAAATCCTACCCTAAGCCGATGTTCTGCATATTATTAAATGCCTTTATAAATCTTCATAAAGCAATTGCTTAAGTTGGAATACAAGTAATTAATGTCTGTAATAAAATCAGTGTGCTCAAAAATTTTTATCACCAATAGTCCCAACCGAAAGTGTGTATGTGTGTGTGTGTGTGTGTATTATATTATTCTAGTAGATAAGGAGTAATCACAGTTTAAACATACCAATTTCTGAAAATTTATTAAACAAACCAAAAAGTCAGTAACAAATAACAAAAATTAATGCAAAAATACAATTAGAAAAAATAATAATACCTGAATAAATTTAATTGATGATGTTTCATTAGAATATCATAATGAGATGAAGTGACTATTGAAAAACATAAAATAAAAGACTAAATATAAATAAAACATATGGTACTAACAAACTTATAGGTATTACTTGATATGTTTTATGGATCAGCTGATTCTATAACCTTCCCAGCTGGTTGCGTATTACCTTCTTTTCAGTTGTATGTTGAACGTCTTGGTGGTGGGGTGCTGTCTCATGTTTGGAGCCTGTTTGGGCTGATGATCGTTGGGATGTATTGCACCTTTTTCTTCCAGATGTGATTCACATAACCCTTTTTTGTTTTTGTGTCTTGATAATGCCTGAATAGGCGAAACGTCGACTGGTATGTGGGTGTATTTTTGAAACATAAGGCTTTGCATTGTGGTTTTTCCCAATTGCATTATAACAAACTTATACTTAACTATTAAGTGCAGGTTACACAAAAGCTTACATTATTACTCATATTCCCATAAATTACTTTCCACACATATAAGTATATAATTTAAATAAGTACCAATAAAGTAAAGAAAAAAAATCGTCCTTGTCATGAAAAATACATAAAGTAACTAATGATAAAACAGAACAAAAAAGCATAACAGCTAATAAAAATTATTTAAAAAAAATTATGAGACATGAGATTAAACAATAAAAGCCATTATTATTATTAATTATTCCGATCAATGTAAACCAATAATTATACCTTTCTAGAGAGTATCTGTTTGGGAATTTAGGAAATGTACAGATTTGAATGAGGTTAGGGAAGAAGCAAGGCTGATTAAGCTCCTCAAGATGATGAACCAGGTAAGAAAGGAACGCTCGAATATTTTGTTTTTATATGAACAAGTGGCAAAGTTGGAAGGGCCAGACTTTTTTTCCTGATATAGGGCTGAGGATTGGAATTGTAGGATGAATGAATAAATATCAACCTGCCTATGAACTTTAACTAATCTCTTCCTTCTAATGACTGATTTCTCTCGTGTTGACCTACTAGTACTATAATGTATTATTTTTTCAGGTGTGGCCAATTGGCAGAACTGCCAGCAGTACCCAATCGTGCACCAGCATCCAAACCCACCACCACCATGTGCATTTATACCAACAGGTATTATTTTTAAAACTACTTATTTCATATTATTATATTATATTAGAAATAAATTATATTACATCTTAGATACTCTATTAAGCCCAATCTAGAAATATTTTTCTAGCCTAAAATTAAATTAAACCTTGAAATGTTTAAAATAACGGTTTTATAGCAGATGCATCATTATAGAATACAAAGTTGGAGAAACGTGCATATTTCAATGAAGAGTTAAAATACTAGAACCCTGGAAGGAACTTAATAATAGAATTGTTGAATAGTGTTTTTATAAAGAATTTATTGGAATCTAAGATACTTGAAAGTTGAATAATGAAATGGGTAGAGAGGTTACTAAACAAACAGCAGTCTGGTTTCCGGAAAAAAGAAGCACATATAAATCAAATATATTTAATTACTAGGCAAGTCTTTGATAAAAGACATAGAGAAAAAGCAGTAATTGTCAATAAGTTTTAATGGAGTCGACGACAAATCTCTTGAAAATAGGAAAGTTTCAAATACCTGACACCGCCAGAGCGGTAGTGGTGATGATAATAGTAGGGAGTAGTGGTGGTAAAATGATGACGGTAGTAGAGAGTTATTGAAGTGATGATTGTAATATTAGAGGTGGTGTTATGGTGGTTGTGGTGATGATGGTAGTAAGGAGTAATGGTGGTATTGATGATGATAGTAGAGAGTTATGGTGGTGGTGATGGTAGTAGGGAGAGTAACTATGGTAATAATGATGGTAGTAGAGAGTTATTGAAGTGATGATGAAGGTAGTAGGGTGTTGTGATGATTGTAATATTAGGGGTGGTGTTATGGTGATGATGGTAGTAGGGAGTAATGGTGGTAATGATGACGGTAGTAGGGAGTTATTGAAGTGATGATGAGGGTAGTATAGTGTTGTGATAATTGTAATCTTAGGGGTGGTGTTATGGTGATGATGGTAGTAGGGAGTAATGGTGGTAATGATGACGGTAGTAGGGAGTTATAGTGTTGGTGGTGGTAGTAGGGAGTTATTGAAGTGATGATGAAGGTAGTAGAGTGTTGTGGTAATGATTGTGATATCAGGGGTGGTTATGGTGATGATGGTAGTAGGGAGTAATGGTGGTAATGATGACGGTAGTAGGGAGTTATGGTGTTGGTGGTGGTAGTAGGGAGTTATTGAAGTGATGATGAAGGTTGTAGAGTGTTGTGATGATTGTAATATTAGGGGTGGTGTTATGGTGAAGATGGTAGTAGGGAGTAATGGTGGTAATGATGACGGTAGTAGGGAGTTATTGAAGTAATGATGAAGGTAGTAGAGTGTTATGATGATTGTAATATCAGGGGTGGTGTTATGGTGATGGTGTTAAGATAGAGTTACAGTGGTAATGATGATGAAGTAATTAATCACTCAAAAAGGATAATTCACAGAAACCCTTATTACTGATTAACCGTATAAACTTGTAAATTTAGAAAAGTGTCAATTTTCCTAATTATTTAAGCAGAATCAAAAGAGACAAACCTAACATTACACAGCAATTGGCCATTCCTTACATGATCATTTAATTTTTGTTCTTGCTTTACTAAGTTGCTGTTTATTGTTCTAACTTGTCATTCCTAACCCGTTCAATAACTAAATATGTACTAATAAATTCTTAATATTATGATTATTTTTATTCCTAAGCAATGATGAATGAGATAGGCGGTTGACGAGTATGGATTGTGCTACTAAATAAAAAGCAGTTAGTTAGCAAGGTAACCTACAAAAGTGCACAACTAAATAGAAAGCATAGGTAGCGCAATTCTATTCTGGTATTGTACCAAACATTTGAATGTAATAGATTAAGTATTGAAATTAATGAAAATTATTTTGCTTTAACAGGTCTGCCAACATACACCACATCGAGACTAGCACCCCCACCGCCACCTTGCAGCTTGCCCTCCAGTGTCGCCAACTTCCGTTTCAGGCCGCATGAATACTACCCGCCCCATATATAACTTTTATTTTATTGGCAATAATGTAAATAGTTATCATCAACTTGTAACCTTTAGGAGTAAGTTTGATGTAATGTAAAAATAAATAGTTTTGTTCGAATTCTAGTCTAGAGAGAAATCTGTCTTCTAGAATGTATATTACTAGTTATGTCTAATATATACTACGTGTATGGGTCAAGTTTGTGAGTTCATTTTAGTATTACATACATAACATAGTTATACCATTTATATTCATAAATGAACTTTTACTGCTAGGCGTAATTGTATTTTACCATCGGATCCTATATTATGAAGGTAATCTATATTTAAATACACAATTTATGAATTATTTAAATATAAATAAAAAATTATAATGTATGTATATATTTATTTTAATAAAAAATATAAATTCAAGCAATCAATTTTTATATTGTATATTGTAGGTTTTCTGTTGTAGTCAATTCTCTATTAGTCTGCTTAATATCCATAGAGTCCATGTTGCACGAAGGTATCTAGCTTGCCAGTACATAGTTGCTATGGATTCAACTACCATGGAAACTCTTAATAGAGTTACCAGGCGGCTATGACATTATCATTAGACTACTTTACTATCAAATTGGATCTGATAATTTGGCAGTAAAGGAAGTAACTGTGAGCTACAATAGCACTTACTACAACTAGACAATTCTGCTTATTGAAATAATCTTGTCCCTTATCAGCCCGGCATTGATTTTATGCTAATTTTTGTGATTACTTAATTCTTGGAGGAATACAGTCAAGCAATTATTATTTTTTAGCCTATATTTAATCAAATAATTAAATTTTAAAGTTTCTAGATTTATTATTTTAATTCACAAATGTGTCCAAATTTGTGACTTGACATGTACTTACAGAATTCTAATAAAACGTTTTTGAGTGAAAATGTAATACCACACAGCCTGTTTAGTAATTGTAATAGAAATTACACTTTAATAAAAAATATTTTACATAAATAATATACTTGATTATTCTGCTACTGAAGTACCTTGAACACATAATGCTCTTGAAAATAAACTATACATTAATCCCTGAGTGATTCGAAGAGAAAACTTCGTGGTTTGCCAACACAACATATAATTGAATATTTGAGAGGAAAATAGTTGACTGGATAATTCAAATGATGGATTGAATTGGTCGAGGGGTGCAGTCAATGATAACACAAAAATCAGCAAAACTTATTTTTTTAATCGTGCCAACAGAGTAGGCCATCTTCAGGGCAAATAGTGGATCTAGTGACTTGTAACAACACTGAACACTTTGATAGTTCAGTTGACAGTAATAGTAATAAATTCGATGAAATAGAGAAGTAACTATAAAAAAAAAAATGTTATCCGACCTTCAATCACTTTTCTTTTCGAAGATGATGACTAGTTAAAGGATAATTTTTCAAAGGAGACAATCCCTCTTCTCTAGTCGATTAAAAATATTTTTTATTTATTTATTTTAACATTTTGAATATATTTGATACTGTATTCAATTTGCTGTTATCAGTTATGTAATCCCGAAGCAATTTTCTGATAGATCTCTCGAGAGCTTTTCCAATACTTTCGATATTGGGACCCATTTTTATGGTTGTTAATTTCGAAAACACAATCGAAATTTATATTCAATTTTCATTTGTATTCGATATTGTTCTATTTAGATTCCGAATCTAAAATTGAATGTTTATCATAAACTATGCCTCCATTAAAAGAACTCTATATCGATTACCTCAGAAAAATAAAATATGAATCGTTATGATAAACTACATCATCTACATCCTAATAATGGACCTAGATATTGAATAAAAGGGATTTGTTAAAAAAAATCGATTCTAGAACTATCGATGATAATATCTTCTGTTTACTATAAAGCTCAGTTCTAGCCTAAACATTAGTAAGATCATTTTAGGAAATCAATTCATCCGATTAATCGATATGAGAGGGAAAGTAAATTTGAAATGTTTTATTTTAGACAACGATTACACATTAGGAAAATCGTTCTGATCATCAAAATCCATCCACACGTTCACGATTTTAGGAGCAAAAGAGAATGAAAAAATCAGAAAACATTATCTTTTTATTATAATATTGCTTTAATAAATAGTAAATGATTTGAACTACTAAAATACATCGCTTTATGTTCCCCAAAGAACGTAATTAATTTTAAAAAATAGGAAAACAAATTCCCTGTAAGTTATCAACAGATAAGCCCAAGTGGACATTGCATTGTGATCTCATCAATTGATTGTTATTATTTTATTTTATGTAATAAGACTCAGTAATAACTTGCAAACTATTGATTGTGTCCTCATAAGTCAGTCTCCTTCACAACTACAAATAGATAAGAAATAATAACTCCTCTGATTTATCTTGTGAGTATCAATTTTAAGTGACTCAAGAAAAAGGATTGTATTTGAACAGTAAGATGGATTTTTCATTAGAAAATTCAATTGTGTCCATGAAATTCAAGAAATAAAATTAATAATTTTATTAAGCATACTTCAAGGTCATAAACCAATTAAAATCAAAGGCTATATTAATGAAAGTACACTACATACTTTCAAACAGGATGAAAAATTAAAAAAAAAGGAGGTATAATAACAAATAACAATATTTCATAAAATTATTCATTTATTATCAATCATAAAAAGTATATTTCTCAAAAATAACATCACAAATTAAACATTTAACAAAGCTGTTTTATCAAAAGAAGAAGATATAAAGTGGCCAAGATGGAGCAGAGAGGCCAACCAGGCTGTCCAGATCACTCTACACCGCCCCTGGACCTCAGGTAGTCTGCTACAGCTCTCTGGTTGCTGTGGTTAGCATAGCTTAAGGCAGTCCATTGACCATTATCCCTTGCATTGATGTTGACACTGCGGCCAACGAGCAGCTCCACCACTGCCAAGTGGCCATTAAAAGATGCGGCTATTAGCGGTGTCCAGCCTATGGCTCCTGTCCGAACTCCTGGGTCTGCCCCGGCATCGAGCAGCACCGTCTCCACGGCAGGGTGCCCCTTCCATGCTGCCATGTATAAGGCGGACTGCTCCAACTGGTCCTTCATATCCACCGCCGCCCCTCCCTCCAGCAAAGCCGTTACCACGGCTGTGTGGCCGTTCTCTGCTGCCAGGTGTAAGGCAGTCTTCTGGCCCTTATCCTTCATATCCACCGCCGCCTCAACCTCGAGCAACGCCGTTACCACGGCTGTGTGGCCGTTCTCTGCTGCCAGGTGTAGAGCGGTCTTTTGGTTAATATCCTTCATATCCAACTCTGCCCCTTCCTCAAGCAACGCCATTACCACGGCTGTGTGGCCGTTCTCTGCTGCCAGGTGTAAGGCGGTCTTCTGGTTATTATCCGTCAAATCGACCACCGCCTCGGCCTTGAGCAACATCGTTACCACAGCAGTGTGCCCATTCTATGCTGCCAGGTGTAAGGCGGTCTTTTGGTTAATATCCTTCATATCAACTGCCACCCAGCCCCGGAGTAACATCGTTAACACGGCTGTGTGGCCATTCTCTGCTGCCAGGTGTAAGGCAGTCTTTTGGTCAATATCCTTCATATCCACCGCCACCCCGGCCTCGAGCAGCATCATCACCACGGCAGGATGCCCCTTCCATGCTGCCTTGGATAAGGCGGACTGCTCCAACTTGTCCCTCATATTAAACGCCGCCCCTTCCTCGAGCAACGCCGTTACCACGGCTGTGTGGCCGTTCTCTGCTGCCAGGTGTAAGGCGGTCTTCTGGTCAATATCCTTCATATCCAATTCCGCCCAGGCCTCGAGCAATACCGTTACCACGGCTATATGCCCGTTCTCTGCTGCCAGGTGTAAGGCGGTCTTCTGGTTATTATCATTCATATCCACTGGCCCCCCGAACTCAAGCAACGCCCTTACCACGGCTGTGTGCAACGCCCTTACCGCCGCACATGCCCAGACCAATGCCATTGACACGGCTGTGTGCCCATTTTCTGCTGCCAGGTGTAAGGCGGTCTTTAGGTCAATATCCTTCATATCCAACGCCGCCCGTTCCTTGAGCAACGCCATTACCACGGCTGTGTGGCCGTTCTCTGCTGCCTGGTGTAAGGCGGTCTTTTGATCAATATCCTTCATATCCAATGTTACCCCTTCCTCGAGCAACGCCATTACCACGGCTGTGTGGCCGTTCTCGGCTGCCAGGTGTAAGGAGGTCTTCAGGCCCTTATTCTTCATATCCACCACCGCCTCAGCCGCGAGTAACGCCGTTACCACGGCTGTGTGGCCATTCTCTGCTGCCAGGTGTAAGGCGGTCTTTTGGTCAATATCCTTCATATCCAACGCCGCCCCTTCCTCGAGCAACGCCGTTACCACAGCTGTGTGGCCGTTCTCTGCTGCCAGGTGTAAGGCGGTCTTCTGGTCCTTATTCTTCATATCAACCACCGCCTCGGCCTCGAGTAACGCCGTTACCACGGCTGTGTGTCCGTTCTCTGCCGCCAGGTGTAAACCTGTCTTCTGGTCCATATCCTTCATATCCACCGCCGCTCCGGACTCGAGCAGCGCCGTCACCATGGCAGTGTGCCCGTTCCGTGCTGCCAGGTGTAAGGTAGTCTTCTGGTTCTGGCCCTTCATATCCACTGTCACCCCGGCATCGAGCAGCACCCGCACGACCTCGACGTGTCCACAACGGGCCTCCTGATGTAATATCCCATCACCATTGGTATCCCTAACAGCCAAATCAGCTGCTCTCTCTATAAGCAGCCTCAGGACATCTGGGCTATTATTCACAGCTGCAACGAAAATTGCAGTATAGCCTTTGTTATCTCGCTCAAATATACTGGCTCCAGCATCCAACAAAGAGGTCACCGACCCAACACAGCCTCCTTCAGCGGCATAGTGAAGGGCGGTCCGACCTTCTTTGTTCTTTATCTTGGGATCAGCCCGCTTTAGTAATAACAAATTTACAATGTCTACTTTGCTATTTCTCGAAGCCAACATCAACGGAGTACTCCCGTCTTTATCCTGGCTGTCCACAGGCACACCCATCCTGAATAGCATTCTGATAATGGAAGGATTACAAGCGACATGCAATGGCGTGAAGCCACTGTGATTCTTTATGTTTGCTGGCACATTCATATCTGCCAATATTTTTAGGATTTCAACATTTCCTGAGCGAGCTATATAATGGACTATACTGTCACCATCTTTCAACTTGACACCGGACAGAACATTGAAATCCGCTCCTTTCTTCAGTAACAACTTAATACCCTGGATGTTACCTGCTCTAACAGCTTGAAATAATGGAGTTTCCCCGAGTTTGTTTTTTTCATCCAAGTCGGTTGCTCGTTCTAGCAAGGCTTCCATGGCTTCATTGAATCCCCCAGCAGCAGCAATGTGGAGATAGGTGTCTCCTCCAGATAAACGCTGCTCATATTTAGCACCGGCGATCAACAGAGCCCTCACAGAAGATGCGTTGTTATGTCTGACTGCTACCTCTAGTAGAGTGGCATTACTAGAGTTCACAGCTCCCAGGTCCGTGCTCGGGAAAACAAGAGCTTTGATGGTGGCACTGTTGCCGGCTCTTACGGGCACATGCAGAAAGCTGTCCCCAGAATGAGTCGACCCACAAACATCAGCTCCTTCACTCGCTAGTTGGAAAAAATCCTTGGAACAGTTGTTAGTCACAGCGTTTTCCAGTTGAGTAGACAAGTCAGAATGGCCAACCTGAAACTAATTATCCAAATGTTAGTATTTAGATTTTGTGTTCAAATAATAAATAAAAAAATGAAATTGAGAAAGTTAAAATATCTGATTGCTGATTTTTAAGGGATATATACACATCATTGAATATCTTCATGGGGTTTTGATAAAGCTATTATCATTTTAACATGAAACACATCTCTATACAGTGATATACTAATACTGAAACTATTTCATTTTTTTAATTTCCTCAGATATTCACTGTGTTACGGTCCATTCTAGATTTTGAGGATCGTAAAGCAAGTAAAAGATATGTTAATAGTCCTTTAGGAAATTGATGATTGCAATATAATCAATTAATAGTGAATAGATTTGTTTTTTACATCTTACAACTCAATTGTTATCTTAGTTATTTGAAAGTTGTTGAGGGACCTAAATATGAAACTAGTAACATATAAATGAACGATTTATACAGAATCAATTGTTGTTATCTTCTATATTGGAGTGCTTTACTACTTTTTTGAGACATATATACGAAAACGATGGAAATATAAAAATCCATAATACAGAATCAATTTATCGACTAATTAAAATAAAATCGATAAAGGAAACCATCATTTAGTTATTGATGGGACCGATTATGAAACAGATATGAATTTAATAATAGAATAATCACAAATCTAGTGATTCTTAACTGATCGAAATAAAATCGATTTCAGAGTTCATTATTTGGATACGGATGAGACTATTTGCAAAACTGATATCGATAATGTAATCAATAAATAATGAATCGATTTATTTTAAAATATTTCAACTTATTCGATGTGAGGTTGTTGGGCGATCTAACTAAGAAAGTGCATCGTTGAAATGATCGATTAATACAGAATCGATTTTATTAACAAATTTTGAATGCATTGTTAGGTTATTTAGGGAAATTATATGAATTAATGATAGAACAATTTTTAGCTTAACACAAACCTTCATCGTAAAACAATCGTTTTGTATGAAATCGATAATACATTGGAAAATTAAATCTTCATAATGGTAATATAATTTATATATATAAAAGAGAGTGGCGTTAGTTACTGACCTAATAACTCAAGAACACCTGGACCGATTTGGATGATTCAAACCATTTAGAACTGGACTACGGCCAAAAAAGAAGAATACCCAAGAAAAATCGAAATCGGTCCAGGCGTTCTTGAGTTGTACTCGTATTTTTTGAGTTTACTTTAACGTGGGAAGGCTTAGTTACTAGGTAAGGATGAGTCATCCATATGCCCACCGTATTCACTTCGTTACCCTCTACTCCCTGACCTTTCATCTTCCCTAATAAGGTGAAAAAGGTGACAAACATTTGTGACAACAAAAAACGTCATTTTTAGTGAGAGCACCATGAAATTTTAGATTTAGCTTCTACATTAAAAATAAAGAAATATGTGTTTTTTATTTTTGAAAAATCAACTCCTAAATATTATAGTTTTGTATGTTATATCCAAACGGTGGATTTCAATACAAAACTTATCGATAGTTCTGTAATTATGCCATTTAATATTTAATAGGAAAGTTTATTAAAATCTATCAACAAAGAAATAAGCATTGGTAGGCTGGCTGAATTCACAAATGCTATAAGTCATTGTTTAGAATATGGAGTTCATTTATGGAATTCAAAATTCACTCTCCGTTTAAACTCAACATAAATTTCTATTTAAAATATATCCGGACGAAGTAGCGGGCAAAAGCTATAACAGTCCATTAATATCTATTTAACAATTTTATTATTCTAATATTTCACTTATTATTAACAATTAAACCGTTTTTGAGATGTCCTTAGAATTACCTATGTATGTTATATTTCAGACGTTAGAGTACTGGAATAATTAATTAAACAAGAGAGATGTAAAGAAAATTCAATTCATTGTGTAAAAGTAATAATAAAAACTTCTGTCGACTTTTTCTTATTTATTAATAAATTATTTTTAAAAAGTCTTCATTTTTATTATTTCTTTTAATAGTCTTTTCGAACTTTTATTTCTACAACGTAATTTAGCCATAAATGCAACTTCTGGTCATGAAAGATATAAATTATTAAAAACTACCGTTAATCAAAACTATTCCTACTATTACAAAAAAATGAAACAAAAAAAAAGGCATCGCTAAATGAAAATTATTAAAATTATATCGAAAATGGAACAGCCAATTGAATAATAAAACTTTAAAATTTGTTGAAGGAATAAATAATTTAAAATTGTACCAGAATAACAAACCTATCAGTTAGTCTTGGGAAGATATATTGGGGTCTGAAAGCTTTGAACCAATGTTTCGAGCCTTTGGAACAGTGAACATCAGATTTAAACCTTAAACTTGTTTCGAAGCATAAATTTTTGTGTTTAATTTATAATTATGCATTTTAATTCTTATAGAGAGAAAAACACAGTAAAGAGAAGTTGTTTGCGGATGATCTAGCCATCATATGCCGGTCTGACAACATCACCTCTATTCAAAACAAACTTCAGAATGCCATAAATAGAATCAATAACTGGTCCATTTCCACCGGTCTCCAATTTTCTCCTGAAAAAACCAAATGTCTCCATTTCAGTCGAAAAAGAAACACACCTCTCTCTCCCGAACTATTTCTAGGAAATTCTTCAATCCCATACAGTAATAGTCACAGATTCCTTGGCATGACATTTGATCGAAGGTTGACTTGGGAACTGCACATAAACAAATTAAAATCAGACACCACAAAAAGAATTAACATCTTAAGATGCCTGAGTGGTACCTCCTGGGGTTCTGACGGATACACACTGCTTAAACTCTATCGGGCATTAATATGCTCTAAACTAGACTACGGTTGCTTCATATATGGCTCTGCCCGTTTTCGGATCCTTAACAAACTAGATGTTGTACATCATACGGGGATTAGGATCGCGACTGGTGCATTTAGAACAAGCCCTATCCTGAGTTTGTGTTCGGAAGCAGGAATAACCCCTCTCTTATTCCGAAGAAAAAAATTGGCAATAAATTATATATCAAAACTACGTTTTCAGACTGGACATCCCTCCTACAAATACATTTTCAACCCAAGATTTTCCAACGCCTTTAGAAACAAACCAAATTCAACCATCCCATTGACAGAAAGAATTTATTCAGCCACAGAATTCCTTAAAAATATTTCAATAAACAAAACAGAACTTCCAAGTCCTCTTTGGACCCACAAGGCACCAAAAACAATACTCTCTCTCTCTCGACTAAACAAAAGCCATACCTCACCTTCCGAATACCAAATCAAATTCTCGAACCTCATCCAGAGTATGCCTAATTCTTTCCAAATCTATACAGATGGGTCGAAATCCGATATATCTACAGCTTCATCTTTCGTTACCCCCAACTCTACCCATAAAATGAAACTTTATAATTTATGCAGCACCTACACAGCGGAGCTTGATGCAATAGCCTCGGCCCTCTACCACGCTATGCCCATTGCTACTAACACAATAACCGTAAAAACTGATTCGTTGACTTCATTAAAAGGAATAAAAAACATGTACTCGAATCATCCCATAGTCCTAAAAATTCTCCAATACCTCTCTATGTTGGAAGATTTAGGAAAGTCGGTCAGCTTTATATGGATTCCAAGCCATGTGGGGATCGATGGGAATGAGCTCGCGGACCGGGCCGCCAAGCAAGCACTCACCCTCCCAGGCCGAGGGGCTGCTATTTTAATGCCCCGGGAAATAGCTCTTCCTCTGAAAAGAGAAATAACGGATGCCTGGCAGTCCATGTGGGACGAAGGTCCACCATGCAAGTTGAAAAATGTTAAAAAAACAGTTAAGCCATGGACCACACCAAATCGCAGAGAAGAAGTCGCAATAGCCAGGTCAGAATTGGACATACAAACCTAACTCATTCACACCTGATAAGCAAGGAACCACCACCAAGATGCCAACACTGTGACAACACTCTTACAGTCAGCCACATCTTACAAGACTGTTCATTTAAATAGATTAGGACTCCAACCAGAAATTTCAGTTTTATTAAACAACGACGAATCCAATATCCAATCCGTACTTAATTTTCTTAAAACCCACAAACTGTTAAATAAAATATAGAGATGAATAATTTCTATATAGAATATGTATATTTATATGTTTATGTATGTGTTTTTATGTATTTATGTGTGTGAATATATTGATGTATACATGTGTATATTGTATGTATGTCATTTATAAGCTCAATATTTTTTTTTATTATTTTTTTTTTTTTTTAATATCTATATATTTTAACTAGTTTCTCAAATCTTGATAAAAACAAACGAATTTCAGGCGTTGATGACCCTGGGGTTTTACGCCTTAAAGCCCAAATAAACAAACAAACAGTAAAGAGAAGATATTTAGAGGCACTTTACATAAATGACAACATAAATAACATAGTAAATGACAGAAAAGAGGCTGGAGAAATAAGCAAACTGTATTCATCCGTCGTTTTCAAATTAAAAAAGCAATAATATATAATAGGATTGTTAACTTCAAAGCAAGGCAAGTAATGAATACTTATAACCTCTACCAATATATTTCATATATCTTTTGACTGTTTCCATATAATATTTGTAAATTTCATATTGTGATTAACCCTATAGCGACCGAATACAGCCGGGTCAGAGCGGGCTGGCTGGACCGAGTGGTAGAAAAGTCAACCATGCCCGCTGAACCGATTACTTTTTGACTCTGAAAGCATGTTTTTTTATTTAATTCCTTATAGTTTCCCATCATCCTTTTTGATCCGGGCTTGGAATGGTGAATGGACTGGCACTGGTAAATTTAAAAACATATTTTTTTTAATTACTGTAAATTAATTTTAATTATTAAAAAAATTATACAATTATATACTTTATTTTTTTTTAAATGTCTATATACAAATTTATACAATTAAAAATTCTTTTGAGTGTGATAAATGCCGAAACACGACAGACACACTTTACGAAAAATAATATAGCCAAAAGTGAATTCGTACGACATCTCATATGGCTCTAGGAACTGAACTACTATTGTAGCTCACGGAGCCCACCTGACACAGGACTATTATAATAGTCCACGGTCCCCACGGCACGACGTGCTCGGACTATTATAGTAGTTCACGGTCGCTAAAGGGTTAAACTATTTGAATCTAAAATAAATTAATTTAATAATTATGTATTTTAAATTTTGTTGTTTTAAAATAATTAAAAAAAAAAAAATATGAACTTTTAAAAATAATTTAATACATAAAGATTTTTAAATAGCAATAAGGTACAAATAATATAATCATAATAACTCACATTACCTTACAGATCAAAGTTTAAGCCATTAGTGGACAATTGACCACGGGAGGATAGTGAATCCCCAGGAAAATGAGAAATATAATTTTTAAACATTACTATGTATTCTTTATTGAGGTATCTATGCTTGGTTTTGCTAACTGTTTTTGGGACAAGTTTTTTTGTTTTTGGATTGTATAACATATTTATGATTGCTGTTTTTTTTTTTTACAGAATTTTGACTTGTAACATTTTTTAAAGTTATGTTTAGGAAGTTGATGTATTTTAATATTGAAAATGGCATTTAAGTGCCGAAACGTCTTTTTTATGAAAGAATAAAATAAATTGACTGGAAGCTGGTTTTTTCGAAGATAAAATTTATAATTATGTTTATCGTTAAATTATTAGTTGTGAATTGTTTTAATTGAGTAAGAGAGAAAAAAACCCATAGAATATCGACGAAGTTGGTGACGATTGACCATAGGACAGATAACTATGGATTATTAGGTTATTTTCTACATTTTATTTTCACTAAATTCCTTTTTAATACTAATTCATTAGTTAAATCTTATTGTATAGTAATTGTTTGTTTTAAATTTAGTCATTTAATATAATTTAGTATTATACAGACAATTCACAATGTCGAGGACTAGTAATGGCCGAGAGGTTATTCCTCCTGACAAACGCCAAAATAATAACGATAATTCAAAAAATGAAGTGGCACAAAATTTATTTACAGAAGTAGAAATGAAATCAGTCGGGAATGTAAGTAATATAGTAGATAAAAACGCGATAAAAAATAAAACAACTGTTGAAAATATTGGCCAAAACACCTTACCTCGTTTATATGAGGAGAGGGACACGGGCCCTTATTTTGTCTTTGTCGAAAGTAAATCGCAGGAAGGGACAGGAATAAGTAGGCTACATCCTATGACTATATGATGCCGCAACATTTTGAAGTTTGTCCTTGCGCTTTGTCTCTTGTAAAACTATAGGCTATTTTGATTGAAAATTGCAGTCTTTTAATTTTAGGCTCATAACAATCAAGTATTTAATAAAATAAACCCGTCAGTTAAAAGCAAAATTAGTGTAAACAAAAGAATTCGGGTCTCAAGTCCCGATAAACAATCGAGCGTCGAATCAACAGAACGGATTAGGAGAGAAATAAATAATAGTTACACAGCACCATTATATCCATCGGTTCCGTAACCTTCAAATACTAACATTCCAAAACATAAACCTATTGGAACAAATTTCTCAAAATCGAGTGAAACTAATCAAATTTCTGAAGCTATATATTCAATAATTAATTTAGATGATCTAAATTATTGTTTTAATTAAGCATTCTTACTCTAATATGCAAATTGAAATTAAATTTCATAATTGAATATTTTGTCTACTATTGATTTCCCCTTTTCAATAATTAAGTTAAGATTAAAAACACAATTTTAATACCCTATATCGAACAATTTTCCAACATTTTTTAGTTAAATGCCTACTAACCGAAAAAAATGTTTCACTTGCATCGTGGCTTCATAAAACCACATAACTTTTTTAAGTATAAAATAAGTACTAGACTTATATTTAGCAAGTGCCAACGTTTCGTCCTACAGTGTTGGCCATATTTTATATTTTTTATTAGCTATTGCAGATCGTGCATTAATTTTTATGATTTAGGTATGTATTTTTAATTAATAAATTTATTTGTGATTTTATATGAAAGTGATTAAAATAGTTTAGTTAAAGGTTATTTTCTAATTGCATTAATGATTGATTAATAAGTTTTCTTCTCTTTCTTTAATCATGTTTCTAATTTCTACTTCAGATATTGTTAAATTTTTAGTAGAAGTTTGCCTTAAAACGGCTCAACTGTATGATTTGCCTTCTATAAAATTTTTTGCTTACATATAAGTGAAATTGTGGGTTGACATTAACTCTTTTATCATTTTTTGATTATTATATTCTGGGCATAAGTCTTTTGCTAGTGAGGAGTGATTTTGTTTGCAATGTATACATTTTAATAACGTACCGGGAGAACACTCTTCTTTTACATGTTTTTCTCCACAAACCGAACATCTGGGAGTAGTACTTTTACATTGTGTAGTCACATGGCCATATCTAAAACATTTTCTTTTATTTATTTCTCTCCTAATCCGTTCTGTTAATTCGAAGTTCGATTGTTTATCGGGACTTGAGACCCGAATTCTTTTGTTTACACTATTTTTGCTTTTAACTGACGGGTTTATTTTATTAAATACTTGATTGTTATGAGCCTAAAATTAAAAGACTGCAATTTTCAATCAAAATAGCCTATAGTTTTACAAGAGACAAAGCGCAAGGACAAACTTCAAAATGTTGCGGCATCAACCACAAAGACTCCTGCTTTTCTCACGGTCAACAATATGTAGTTGAACTCTCGAGCAGGAAATTCTAAAAATTTATACATATATTCTCGGAATAATAAAATGACAAATGATGTTTATATAAAAGTATTATAAATAAAAGTATTTTAGTTAGAATATATTTTCAATAAAGATTTGTAACTCATATATTTTAAAGTTTATTATTTTATTCCAACAACCACACAATCTCATATCAACTCCCTGAGCGAAGCCGGGTACCACAGCTAGTAAAATAAAAACTTAATTTTCTTCATAAACAATACTAATAATTTAAACTTAAGGAAAATGTAGTTAGAAATAATCCTAAGATATAACTTTTTTGAAGCAAGTAATAAATTCTTGAAAGATTCTTTAACCCTGGTAAAGTTCTCAGCTGAAGAACATGGTCTGAAATTAGGTTATATTGCTCTTTGAACAAATGAAATAATAAATTGTCTGGTTAGAAGGAGATATTCATAAGAAATAAATGTTTCAAAATCAAATAATTGAAAGAGATACCTCCGACAATGACTTCAACTCGACACCAGGGATCCTATACTGCTTGGCCAGAGCAGACATTATTGCCAGCACATGAGCAGGCAACTTCAGCGTACCGTCCGCTACTAGCTGCAGGAGGAGAGCCATAGCGTCCTCTATGTAAGTCCTAGGGAAGGAGAAGTCCTCTAAGAGCCACACCCTAAGGTAACTAGAGCGCAGGCGGTCGACCTGCTGACATATGTCGGCCAATATTATACATGACATTACGTCCCCTGTCGCTAGCGAGTGGAGCAGTGCTAGCAGTAAGCACTGTGGCGTGCTTAGTTCCATGTCAGTGATTGACGAGGGACTGTAGATGTTAGCTTGGAGACCATAGGCAGCTCTGGACAGCATCTTGTGGTAGCACTGATTGGCAACCTTCTTCATTGTTGGGCTAGGCATAATTCCTTCAACCTGAAACATGAAATTAAGTATATCATTCATCTAACAATAATCAATAATAAGTTAAGTAATCATTATTATAATTATTCAATAATAGTAACTAATTATAGTAGTGATTATTAACAATAATAATAAATAAACGTAGTTTCCACTCAAGCACGTATTAATTATAACATGCTAAAAATAAGCATTATATATTATATAATATGATATATTATATTATATTGTATAATATATATATATATATATATATATATATATATATATATATATATATATATATATATATATATATATATATATATATATATTATATTGTATACAAATTTTACAGTTTGTTTGTTTATTTGTCACTTTAAGCTGCTACGCTGTTAATCGGATGATGCTACAGTAGGAGCTCTAAATTTTGCCTATCCAGGTTTAAGGTTTACTAAGGATAGAGACTTTTAATGAGTACCCGATATTGTACAGGCTCAGGGCCCCCTGTTTAAAATCTCTTCCAAGGAAGGCATAACCAAAGATTATTTATTCCCCGTGAAAAAACCTGGGGCCACCTACAAGGCTACAGACCCGCAATCTTTGGCTGTTTTTATGCAAACCACAGGTCGCCCGCAATTTAATAGTTAAACAAATCATTTAACATTTAGAAGTTATTTTGAAGGTAAGAGAATTGGAAGGTTGTTATAAATGCTTTATATAAATTACCTTTATTTATGTAACAGTTTTTAAGTTGTAGGTCATGGTTGAGATCATATTTGGTTGGCAATAGAAATTTTAACATGGATAGGTTTTAAAGCTACTCAAAATATTATTATAAATATGAAACAAACACAGTTTCATTTGAATGTTTTTACAAAATACTATAATATTAAAAATCGAGTATAATGAAACAGCTTGCACCTATCCTAAAATATGAGAGGTACATCATGTTTAAAATAATGCTCTCGATATACAATAACTAAGAAGCAAGTCTACAAAAAAGTAGAACATCACACTTTTACAATTACAAAAATAACGCTCTTTTACTGTTGTTACTTGTTGATTTATTATTACAGAACTGTAGAGGAATTAAGGACCTATATTGTTATCCAAATTTAAAATGCAGTAAGATAAATCTTCCCACTGTCTTGTGTGAAATGTAAACAAAGTAATATATTTCTAAACTAGATGCCCTGTTTTATAAAAACAAATATGGGGATATTGACATGATATTGAAAACAAAAGAAGTTTAATTATTCAGCAGGTTGTCACTTCCAATTGAGTTACAAAATGTTTTAACTGTTTATTCGTTTCATTTTTAGTATTTTCCAAAAAATACAAGTTAACGTGAGCTTTTGAATTGAAAAGAGAATGTAATTATCTGTAATGAGCAGATTTCAGTAATCAAGAAATAAAAGTTTCAACTGGCATTTCTGATTCATTCAAAGATGATATATGTTTGTTCAAATGTTCATTTCTAGATGCAATTATTACAAAGTATGCCATACTCATAACTTAATATTACATTATCTAGAAGATAACTTGTATTTGTTGAAAGTATTGCAAGGGAAACAAATTTAAAGTTAAAACTTGGTGGAACTCAACTCAAACCAACAACCTGCAGAATAATGATTTGTAACAATCATAAAACACATGGCATAAATCATTGTCACCACAAAGGCAAAACACACAAAATTATACTTGCAACATTCCATTCAACCCCTACAAACATTCACTGCAAAGCTTTACATGCACCCAGCCATACTCTGCATGTTCCTAGCTACTGCTAATTTAACTAACTTCAACTGCAATGTGGCCGATCCGAATAACAATTGAACTTACTACAATTCTGCATTAGAATAAAAAACGAATTTCGAAGTTGGAATGAGGAGATGATAATAATCACTGTAAAATCAAATTAATCACAACTAATGCCTTACCTCAGTCAGTTAATATCTTTTCCAAATTGGCCTCGCACAGACTTCCACGTGGGAACACCTTCAGATCTAAACTAGCGTCTAGGGACTCCCTCGTGGTGACTAGACTCGAGTCTCGTGGTGGAGTAGTAGTGGTGGTGGTGGTAGTAGTGGTGGGGTCGAAATAACGTAACAGTCTAAAATAACGTGTTATTGGAAAATAACGGTTTCTGTGATAACGTGTTACCAGAACGAGCCCGTTATTGGAATAACTCCTTCATCGTTTCACTCGCCAATAACCAAATAGCACTTCGACATGATTTCAATAAGAGCTGAAGGCCGAGGCGTTTTCATTCACAATTAATGATTGAAAAATTAAACTTTGCTAATTCGAAAAAAAAATGGAAAAAATATCAGGTAAATATGTTTTAAAATCATAAACCTGCCTTAGACATTATTCAAGGGGCTCTATATATATTATCAGAACGTTATGAAACTAATATACTAATAAAAAATATAAAATATATATGGAACTATTCCATGGAGTTATGGATAATCATTGACAATGCTAATAGGCACCATAGATTTGTTTAAGATGGTGACTAGTTATTATAGTATGAACACAAAGTTGCAAAATACTGTAAAAGAGATTAGTGTACAACAATCAATTATAAAAGGTAAGTGATGATGTGAGGATATAATGAAATTAAAATACTAATATAATGATAAGCTTTTATTAGATAATTAAATACAAAAAAGGATGAACAATTACTACGAATTATTAAATAATAATATTGCATAAATAATTTTACTATAAAAAAAATTAAATAGTTTCTCCAAATTAAAAAAAAATAAATATGTGTATTATAAAATTCATCATGAACATCCAAAAATTTAATAAATTAAATAAAAAACAGAAACACAAAATATAAAATCTTTAATATTAATCAATAATGCATAAATTTATTTGATGTTAACAGGAATATATATTGATTTAATGTAGCACATTGTCGGAACTATTAAAGAGTTATTGGCTTCGTTGCCTCTTTTTTTTGCGAATATAGAAGGATTTCATACACAATTACTGATTGAAAAATTAAGAAAAAAATCAAACATGCTAATTCGCACAAAAAAATGGAAAAAATGTCAAGTAAATATTTTTTAAAACCATAAAACTGCCTTAGACGTTATTCAGAAGCGCTATCTACGTTATCGAAGAGGTTATCGGAACTATTAAAGAGTTATTGGCTTCGTTGCCTCTTTTTTTTTGCGAATATAGAAGGATTTCATTCACAATTACTGATTGAAAAATTAACGAAAAAATCAAACTTGCTAATTCGCACAAAAAAATGGAAAAAATGTCAAGTAAATATGTTTTAAAACCATAAAACTGCCTTAGACGTTATTCATGAAGCGCTATCTACGTTATCCAAGAGGTTATCGGAACTATTAAAGAGTTATTGGCATCGTTGCCTCTTTTTTTTGCGAGTATAGAAGGATATCATTCACAATTACTGATTGAAAAATTAACAAAAAAATCAAACTTGCTAATTCGCACAAAAAAATGGAAAAAATGTCATGTAAATATGTTTTAAAACCATAAAACTGCCTTAGACGTTATTCATGAAGCGCTATCTACGTTATCGAAGAGGTTATCGGAACTATTATGCCAATATGAAATATAAAATATTTATATGGAACTATTCCTGTATTTCCTATATATGGAAAAGCATTGACAATGCTAATAGGCACCATAGATTTGTTTAAGAGGGTGACTAGGTATTATACTATGAACACAAAGTTGCAAAATACTGTAAAAGAGATTACTGTACAACAATAAATTATAAAATGTAATTGATAATGAATTTAAAATACTAATATAATGATAAGCTTTTATTAGATAATGAAGTACAAAAAGGATGAACTACAGATAATTAATTAATACCATAGTCTAAATAATTTTACTATAAAAAAAATAAATAGTTTCTCCTAATCAAAAACAATAAATCTGTGTATTATGTAGTTTGTTATGAACATCCAAAAATTTAATAAACTTAATAAAAACCAGAAACATAAAATATAAAATCGTCAATATTAATCAATAATGCATAAATTTATTTGAAGTTAACAGGAATATATATTGATTTAATGTAGCACATTTATATATATACGAATATACCAGTACATTAAAGAAGGTAAAACCGGTATTTGATACTATAAAAGATCAAACAGAAAAATCTGCCAACTGTAAAGAGAACTATATTCACTCCTTCAAAAGAACTACAACATAACTCGAAATTTGGCATTTTTTAGTTAAGCCTTCAGAAGCAATTGCATTGATTGATTCAGAATTTTTTGAATTTTCTTTTTGATTTTCTGCAGACAGAGTTTTTATACTGTTGATCATGAAACCTATATATTGAAAATGACCATTGAGGTCGAAACGTTTATAGAAAATAGATGTAGCAAATGAATTTGGACTAAAGGTTTTTCGTATTATTATTAACCATAAGAAAAAAATATAATCTGTAAAGTCCAGTACCCTAGAAGATTAATATTGAGAAAACTACAGGTGAAACCCTAAGCACCTAATAAAAATGACACAGAATAGCGTTGAAGATCACATCAGGCACTTCAGGAAAGAATTAATCTGCAACAGGGACCATTTGAATATAAGTCCTTACAGTAGTAATATAGATAGTGATACTTGAAAATATATTTTTAATTTGCAATTAAAATTAATTAATGCAGGATGTAAATTGACTTACCTGAGACTATGTCTGGATAAACGGATTATACCTAACCACTTACTTACACATATAATAGATCTAGAAAATTGCTTTAACAAACAATACTTAAACAACACCAAACAAAATAATTTTTTCAACACAATAGCACAAAAAATACTAAATTTAGATAAATGACAAGCTTACTCATTAATAAAAACAAAAAACAAATACAAACCACTTTAGATCATATTGATAAAACTGATCAAGAGACATATTCATTTATCGCTGAAACATGCAATAAATGGACAAATAAAATAAAAGATATAAAGTTAACAAATACATATAAGAAAGTCAATAAATCCATTATAAAAATCCCATATAATACAAAAAATATTCCAGTTAAATACAAATTCACTATCTACTCTAATAACGCCAATAAAATAGATAACTCTACATATGAACCCTTCAATATATTCAATTACTATGATAACTTATATAAAGAAAATAGAGTCATTAGTCTAACTACTAAAGCAATACCTCATAATACTATAAATTTTGTAAGTTTAGAAAACAATTTTAATTACAATCCAGAATATGAAAAACCCAATATTTTCCAATTAATAGCAGACATAGAATCAATAATCATTTTTTTGGACACCCCAGATACACACAAAAACGGTTTAAGAAACAAAATCAGTAAAAACATACTAAACTTTCTAAACAAAGAAAAAAATAAACCAACCTCCATAATAAACCAATTTTCTAAATTAATAAATAAAGATTTGAGGATTACAAAAACATTTTTCAACAATAATCCAGGCCTATGCATAATCAAAATCGATAAAACTAAACCATTTGCAATAATAACAAAAACAGAATACAAACAAAAAAATGGTCAATAATAAAAATATTTACAAAAGCATTAGAAATGACCCCATCATTGACCTAAACCAAAAAGTTAATAAATACCTAGACAAACTAATGAAACATAAATTTATAGATAAACTGCTTTAAACTAAATTAACTAACAACTACTATAACACACCCAGAATACATGGCCACCTTAAATTACATAAAAAAGACCACCCACTCAGACCTATAGTAGATGGCACCAATAATCCAATAGATAAATTAGCACCTCACCTCAATAAGTCATTAAACCATTTTAATAATAGCAATGATTATGACATAAAAAACAAGATAGAACTAAAAAACATAAATCTAAAACCAGACCATATAATTTGCAGCCTTGACGTCATATCAATGTTTCCTATTGTACCACTAAAAACAGCATACAAGATCATAAACGAAAACTGGGATAAAATAGAACCACACACCAAAATCAAAAGTAAAACAATATTCATAGAAGGTATAAAACTATGCAGTGAAAACGGATTTTTTTCCTTCCAAAACCAAATGTATAAACAAACTACGGGCTTACCGATGGGAGGTAGACTATCAGTTAATCTATCAGTCATTGTACTAAATTTTATATTGAGAGAGAGCCTACAAAAAATAAATAACCCACTGGTATTTACAGCAAATTACATAGACGATCTGTTAATCATAACTAACAAAAATGATTTGGAACAATTCACTAAAATACTTAATGAACACAACAAAAATATTAATTTTTTTATAAATTTATAAAAAGGAAATAATCACACATTAAATTATTTAGATATTACAATCATAAGAAACCCTCAGAACAACACCCTCACCACAAAATGGTTTAAAAAAGATATTGCCTCAAAACAACTTTTAAATTTCTACTCAACCCACCCAAAGCATCAAATCTTACTAATATTATAAATGTGAAAGTTTGTATGTTTGTCTCTCTTTCACGCAAAAACTACTGAACGGATTTGGTTGAAACTTTACAGTAATATAGATTATACATCAGAATAACACATAGGCTATAGCAAGCGCGGATTTAGGGGGGGCACGTGCCTCCCCCCTCGACAGTTTTTTAGGCACTGTGGAGAACCCATTATAGTACATAATTAAAGGCAAATCACATGATCATAGTTGTTAAAATAACAGAAAGAGCATAAGTCCTACTAATCTTACTAATATTATAAATGTGAAAGTTTGTATGTTTGTCTTTCTTTCAAGCAAAAACTACTGAACGGGTTTGGATGAAACATTACAGTAATCTTACTAATATTATAAATGTGAAAGTTTGTATGTTTGTCTTTCTTTCACACAAAAACTACTGAACGGATTTGGATGAAACATTACAGTAATCTTACTAATATTATAAATGTGAAACTACTGAATGGATTTGGATGAAACATTACAGTAATTTAGATTATACATCAGAATAACACAGGCTATAGCAAGCGCGGATTTAGGAGGGGGGCGCACGGGGGCACGTGCTCCCCCCGACATGTTTTTAGGAACTGTGGAGAATCCCTTATACTACATAATTAAAGGCAAATTACATGATAATAGTTGTTAAAATAACAGAAAGAACATGAGTGAAACTATTTTTTTTATATACTATTAATCTTACTAATATTATAAATGCGGATGTTTGTATTTATGTTTGTTACTCATTCAAGCAAAAAATACTGAACGGATTTGGATGAAAATTATTGAGTAAAATAGGTTATAAATGATAGGGTACAGCGAGGACAGATTTGTGTGGGGGCACGCGGGCATGTGCCTCCCCGTTGTAGTACATAATTAAAGGCAAATCAGGAACTTAGCATCTTGAAATTTGTAGATAGGTTCTTGGTATGGTTTAAGATAGAAATTTGGATAATTCCACTTCAAGGGTATCCCCTTTAAAATAAATGCGTAAGTTCAAAGGTTGTATAGAATCCGTCAATTTTGAAGTAAAACATCTGAAATTTTGGATGTACGAGTAACTTATATTTAAATAAAATAATTAAATTATTTATTTTAAATAAACTTTATGTGGCAGACCAAATTCCACGCGAGCGAAGCCGCGGGCATAAGCTAGTTAAAAATATAGCTCAAAATTTAATAAATAAAGCACTCAAACTAACAGATACAGAATACTTAAAAGAAACAAAAACAAAAATTTTCGACATTCTTGAAAGTAATCCTTTCCCCGTAAAACTCATCAATAATCTGTTGCATAAACAAATTAAATTGATTAATAATATAAGAGAAGGGGAAAAGGAACATGTCATACTAACTCATAACAGGTCTAACACCAACCAAAAACCAATATTTAACAGTCCAAACATTGAAAACAGTAATAACAAACTATTTCCAATTAGAAAATAATTATACTCCATCAATAGACAATACTATAACACATAATTCAGACAAACCCATAATATCAGAAATAAAACCAGATATAAAAATATATAAAAGCTTGACATACATACAGGGCCTATCAGAAACAATAGCACCAACTTTTAGAAATTATGATATATCCGAAATCAAATTTGCCCAGAAAACCATAAACCCAATAAAAAACATAATCAATAGTCAAAAAGAAAAAACACCACTACTGGAAAACACAAATGTAGTTTACAGCCTAAATAGTGAAAATTGTAACAAACACAATACTGGACATACAAGTATACACCTCAAAAATAGATTCTATTATCACAAAACAACCTAAAACCTACTTCTAAAAATAACACTTCATTATCAAACCATAGCAAAAAAGAACTCCACACATTTAATTTTGACAGACCCAAAATATTACATAGGGAGAGAAATACAATAAAACGCAAATGCTTAGAGGCACTTTATATTAATGATAATATAAATAACATAGTAAACGACAAAAAGGAAGGAGATCTGCCAAAATACTACTCTTCCATTTTTTTAAATTAAAAGATCATAAAAATAAAAATTATAAAAAATAAAAATTAATTTCTACAAATTATCTAATACCTCTAATACACATTAAAATATTAATAAAGTTTAAATAAAAGTGTTTTAACCTTTTAACACACCATACACTTCTCCTTAAATCTATCAATTAAATACAGTAATTTAAACAAAAAAATTTTCGGATATATATATAAAATAGAACTAAAAGATAATCCTCAATATTTTTAATAAAAAGAATTTTCATAAAAAAATACCTCTAATGTTTAGTTTCCTTAAAGGTAAGAATTAATAAGCAATAAATATAATATAATAATCCATTATTATCACTTACTAATCCGGACTGGACAAAGTACCAGCTCCACTCATTTAGTATAGCAACTGACTATGGGATACAACACATCCAGCTAATTTTCAAATATGCAACCTATTAATCTGCAGAAAAAGGTATCTATAATGTACTATTGTAAGGACAATAACAATGTAGAAATTATAATAATTGTATATAGAATACATATTAACGATACCATGTAGAGTTATGTAACTGATTTAAAGGGTTAAGAAATTTGTTGTTTTATAAATAAAAATAAAAAAAGCACGGTCACCTGTGGTCTAGTGGTTAGCGTAACAAACTACTAAATCCAAGATCGCGGGTTCGTAGCCCAGCAGGTGGCCCTAGGATTTTTTTAAGGGAGTAAAAAATCCTTAGTTACGCCGTCCTTCGGAAGGGACATTAACGGGGGTCCCGAGCCTGTACGATGTCAGGTGCTCGTTAAAAATCCCTATCCTAATTAAACCTGGATAGGCAAAATTTAGAGCTCCCACTGTAGCATCGTCCGATTAGCCATAGCAGCATAAAGTGACGTTAAATGAACAAACCAACCAAAAATAAAAAAAAAATCTATAATGTTAAATTTTGTGATTTTTGAATTTTCTTTTTGATTTTTTTCAGACAGAGTTTTTATACTGTTGATCATGAAACCTATATATTGAAAATGACCATTTAGGTCGAAACGTTTATGGAAAATAGATGTAGCAAATGAATTTGGACTAAAGGTTTTTTTGTATTATTATACACCCTAAGAAAAAAATATAATCTGTAAGTCCAGTACCCTAGAAGATTAATATTGATTCAGAATTCTGAAACAGCATATCTGATATTCCGTTTCCAACATTTTTAATAAAGTCATATTTTGAGTTGTATTATGTTTGAACTTGATGTTTTATGGGAATGAATAATGGCATTGAAAGAAAAAGTTTCAAGTTTTAAAAAAAATTCTAATGGTTAATAAAAGAATTTTAATATCACGTTTTTTTCCAATTTTTAATATTCATACTATTAACATTTTAAAATAAATATAAAATAAATAAAAGAGAGAAAATAGATCAATATAGACTACAAATTACTAATTTATATTATTTGACCTTTCATGATACTTATATATTTTAAGGAGAAAACAAATTAAAATATTATTTAAATATAAATTATCATAACAGTCCAAAGTTCAATTCATAAATGTTAATAATGACCATGGAGTTCATTGCAAACTCCAAATATTAAAAGAAAAATTTAAATTATTTGACAATCTACTAAAAGGTATCTATACTTATTTTCAGTATTTTAGGACATGTTTTTATATAATTATGTATTTATTGGATTATTCTTTTTATTTAGGTTAATAATGTGCAAATTTATAAGTAAAAAAATATATTTAAATTAAGTAATAAATGGACTTACAAGAGATGAAAATTGAAAATGACTGAAGAAGTTAAACATATTTTTAAATAAAGAAAAATGTTTGACTGGAAAAAGGTTTTTTTTACTTACTTGAATGAATGACTCAAAAATATCACGTTAGAATAGGAAGGAATGCTTTGTATCAATACCCAAATTTTTTTATTTTTTTAACTCACATGTAACTTTCAAATACCTCTATTGAAATGTTAGGTTTTTTCTGTAATGAAACCATTCTTTTGAAGGAATGATATGAGAGGAATAAATTTAAAAATGAATTCATAAAAAAAAGAAAGATGAAAAAATTGCAGGCATCTAACTTGTACATATGACTCTTCATAAAAATAGTTACTAATTATATTTTTAAATATTATAAATAATAAAACAAAGATTGTCTCTATTTAACAGAAACCTTACCTCCTCACCTTTTTTTCAAGTAAACCAACAGGAGAATTATGAACAATCAAAAAAAGGTCTTTAATGTAGTGCAAAGAACAATATGAAAAAAATTTACTAGACTAACTCTGTTGTTTTTTTTTAAGGTAATTTGTTATTAAGGTTTATGAAATTAGCAAAAAGATATAAAAGTTGTATTTTCTCCATAAAATAGATTATAATACGAGAATGGATCGAAAACTTGGACAATCAACTAAATAAAAAGAAGTTTAATTACAGGGACAAAAACATTAAATTAAACTGATAGGCAGAAAAATTGAATCACACAAATAATTTTCATTGCAGGGAGGACTTGAATCTAATAAATCTATATTGAAAACGAATACCTTGAACATCATCCTTGGTTAGGTTTCTCGTGATTAGCTTTTGGTGATAATTAAATAAGTAAATGAATTTTTTTTTTGTGGGGAAAATTTGCATTGCGACCATACTAGGTCTATTGTGCGCCCCTAAAAACAAAGCGATTACTATAATCTTAACTTGGCTAAACCCACAAATTTAAGAATACTTGCAGGGTTTAATAATTCGACCTACCTAGGGTTAGTGACTCTATCCTGACCAAAGGTTGCAAACCTTAGGTCAGCAAACCTATCACATAGGCAGATAACATGATAGGGTGTTTCGTCCTCTGAACGACAATAGGCCATAAAGGATAGCCCGGCAGTCCCAACCTGAACATATGGGCGTTGAGTCCACAATGTCCCGTATATGCCGCTATAATTGTTTTTAATGCTTCCCTGTCCAGTTCCAGAAGAGCATTACATGTCTTTTCATTGAAGATGTCAAGGAATAATTTAGAAAGCCTTAATCCTTTTAGCCCGCACCAGTATTGGTGCGATTTCCTAAGGTAGATGGCCTTTATTCTACTCTTGGCGTAACTGAGACTAATACCGCATACTGGTTCGGGAGTGCATGGAATGTTATCCGATCCCAGCCTGGCTAGCCTATGAGCTTCTTCATTGGCCGGGATGCCAGAGTGTCCAGGAACCCACTCAATGCTAACCCTGTTATTCTCTGCCAGTTTGTTGAGAACTGTATAGCTGTCCAAAACAATCCGCGAGTTAGTACTGTGCCCGCTTAGTGCACCAATGGTAGCTTGACTGTCTGTGAAGAATGTTATACTTCTCCAAGACATCCGCTCCTCCAATAGTAACCTTGCACAATAGTTTAAAGCAAGAACCTCTGATTGAAATACAGAAGTATGCCTACCTAGGGATATCCAGGTACCTGCCCTGGGTTTATCTTTCCTCCAGAACCCTGCCTCAGCACCAGTGGCTGTAAGAGAGCCATCTGTATAGCAGTTGATGCTATTGCAGGGTTTATGCTGTTTATGCCTGTTGCAGTGTCTATTTTGACATTGTATTTAGGTGACATTAAGTCACACAACTGCGAATCCGATCTCATAGCTAAAATGCGATCGGCCTCAATTTTTGTGAACAACACCCACGAGCTGGAGTAAGCCGAGACTGATGGGATTATGTTCTGTTTATGCAGCCTGTACAGGGAGACCATGGCTCGGTACTCAAGTTCTAATATTAAAGGCCTGAGACCGAGTACCATCTCCATTGTAGCAGTCGGAGTCGTCCTCATAGAACCCGCCATCAATATACAGGCCAATCTTTGCAGCTTCTCCATTTTAAGTTTGGGTCCACTTTTACCCGCGCCTCGCCACCACACCAGGGCTGCATAGGTCACAATGGGTCTAATGGCTGTTATATATAGCCAGTAGATCATTATTGGTTTCAAACCCCAAGAATTGCCCACTGCCCTTTTACAGGCCCAAAGACATCTTATGGCTTTATTAGTCGTGTTGACCACGTGTTGATTCCAGCTCAGTTTGTTGTCCAGCGTCACGCCTAGGTATTTCACTGTGTTATTCCAACATAACTGAGTTCCATTGAGCGCTGGCAATCTTATTACCACATTCCGCTTTCTCGTAAATACCAGAACGTTCATCTTGTGCGGGTTGATGCTCAAGCCATTGTCTAAGCACCAGTGCGACAATATGTTTGTTGATGTGTTGATTAAGTCAGAGATTACACAGTGATGTTTACCTCCTATAAGAATGCCTACATCATCGGCATACCCCGTGCATAGAAGCCTGCCCCGTTAATCGATGATAGAAGCGAGTCAGCCACCAGACACCAAAGCAGGGTCGATAGGACACCACCCTGTGAGCAGCCCCCATTGACCTTTATCCACAGTTTTGGATCCACCCAGTTCAGAGATTAGCATTCTGTGCTCCAGCATGGAATTAATCCATCTGCACACGACTGGCTCAACCTCCTTGTACCTTAAGGCCTTGCTTATGGTACTGTAAGGCGTTCAGTCAAAGGCTCCTTCAATATCAACGAAGATGCCTTGAATATCTTGAAAATGGCCTACAAAGTAGGTCGAAACGTCGGCTCACATAAAATATAAGTCTTGACTTATTTTGGTGTTTTCTTGACTGCACCCCCCAACTATCTCCATTCTAATATCTCCATAATAATAATAATAAATAATTTCTTTTCTTTATTGTTTTTTTTTCTATTATCATGTTTTTACTTTTTTATTACTTATATCTAATAATTTAAATAATAGTGTTATGCAATTCTTAGAATGCTCATATTTTCAATTGCTTGTTCCAGGTTTGGTTTCAAAACAGAAGAGCCAATTTCCGTCGAAACGAGCGTAGTATGAGAGCTACGGATTGCACCCCTGCAGAGCAGCCTCTAGCACCTAGGCCTAGTGAGTCTGCTTTAGTTTGTTTTCATAAATTAATCGATATTATTATATAATATCATAAATATTAGGTCCACTTAACTGCGAAAACTACAGAGGGTTTTCCTTCCAATACCTTCTTCTTACAAGGTATTTTCCAATATCCTATTCCACAGACTCATTCCTTTTTTTGAAAGCAAGCTTTATGAAAGGCAAGAGTACAACAGATCTTAGTTAGGATGATAATGGAGAGAGGGACTGAAAACAATATCCCAGCCCACCATCTCTTTGTGGATTTCCAAGGTAACCTATAACTATAACAGTGTGGTCTACTCTATGAGTGAATGATCCTTCTCGATGTCGCTCCAAAGCTAGTACGCCTTGTTAGGAAAGCAGTGAAGCCTACTTAGAGGCTACTTACAGCTCAGTGAGAGTATTCAAAACTACATCCGAGTTTTTCATGGCCACAATGGGCTCAGATAATGTGATTGTTTAACATAAATGCTGTTCAACATTGTATTGGAATGCGCTATCAAGAAGTTGGGAATCCAGGTAGAAAGGATGATCAAAAAATCAAGCCTAAGCCGATGATCTGGATATTATTAAATGCCTTTATAAATCTTCATAAAGCAACTGCTTAAGTTGGAAAACAAGTAATTAATGTCTGTAATGAAATCAGTGTGCTCAAAAATTTTTATCACCAATAGTCCCAGCCGAAAGTGTGTGTCTAATAAATAAGGAGTAATCACAGTTTAAACATACCAATTTCTGAAAATTTATTAAACAAACCAAAAAGTCAGTAACAAATAACAAAAATTAATGCAAAGGTACAATTAGAAAAAATAATAATACCTGAATAAATTTAATTGATGATGTTTCATTAGAATATCATAATGAGATGAAGTGACAATTGAAAAACATAAAATAAAAGACTAAATATAAATAAAACATATGTTACTAACAAACTTATACTTAACTATTAAGTGCAGGTTACACAAAAGCTTACATTATTACTCATATGCCCATAAAATACTTTCCACACATAAGTATATAATTTAAATAAATACCAATAAAGTAAAGAAAAAAAATTGTCCTTGTCATGATAAATACATAAAGTAACTAATGATAAAACAGAACAAAAAAGCTTAAAAGCTAATAAAAATTATTAAGAAAAAGTTATGAGACAGAGATTAAACAATAAAAGCCATTATTATTATTAATTATTCCGATCAAAGTAAACCAATAATTATACCTTTCTAGAGAGTATCTGTTTGGGAATTTAGGAAATGTACAGATTTGAATGAGGTTAGGGAAGAAGCAAGGCTGATTAAGCTCCTCAAGATGATGAACCAGGTAAGAAAGGAACGCTCGAATATTTTGTTTTTATATGAACAAGTGGCAAAGTTGGAAGGGCCAGACTTTTTTTCCTGATATAGGGCTGAGGATTGGAATTGTAGGATGAATGAATAAATATCAACCTGCCTATGAACTTTAACTAATCTCTTCCTTCTAATGACTGATTTCTCTCGTGTTGACCTACTAGTACTATAATGTATTATTTTTTCAGGTGTGGCCAATTGGCAGAACTGCCAGGAGTACCCAATCGTGCACCAGCATCCAAACCCACCACCACCATGTGCATTTATACCAACAGATATTATTTTTAAAACTACTTTTTTCATATTATTATATTATATTAGAAATAAATTATATTACATCTTAGATACTCTATTAAGCCCAATCTAGAAATATTTTTCTAGCCTAAAATTAAATTAAACCTTGAAATGTTTAAAATAACGGTGTTATAGCAGATGCATCATTATAGAATACAAAGTTGGAGAAACGTGCATATTTCAATGAAAAGTTAAAATACTAGAACCCTGGAAGGAACTTAATAATAGAATTGTTGAATAGTGTTTTTCTAAAGAATTTATTGGAATCTAAGATACTTGAAAGTTGAATAATGAGATGGGTAGAGAGGTTACTAAACAAACAGCAGTCTGGTTTCCGGAAAAAAGAAGCACATATAAATCAAATATATTTAATTACTAGGCAAGTCTTTGATAAAAGACATAGAGAAAAAGCAGTAATTGTCAATAAGTTTTAATGGAGTCGAAGACAAATCTCTTGAAAAATAGGAAAGTTTCAAATACCCGAGACAACCAGAGTGGTTGTGGTGATGATAATAGTAGGGAGTAGTGGTGGTAATGATGACGGTAGTAGAGAGTTATAAAGCGCCCTTAACCAGCTTCCATTGGCGTTTAATGCCAGTGACGCGGCTGGGAAAGGGGGCTGGGGCTTCCCGGACTCCTGCTTTGGCCTCATTCCTGGGGAAGAAGCTCAGTTCGGGGACTCCAGGCAAATTAATAAATAGGGTATGAATGTGTACATTTTATTTTATTTTTATTATCATTATTATTTATATTATTTTATCATTATTATTATTTATTTTATTTTATTATTATTATTTATTTTTTTTTACTTTATTTTATTATCATTTCCGCATTAATTTCTTTCTGTTACCGCATGTATATATTTATTTATTTTGTTTTGTTTATATTATTGTTTTGTTATGGAATGACTGTAAGCTACATAGCACTACTACTTATTGCCCACAAGTGGCAGATTGTAATATTTCAATAAAGTGTTAATATATAAGAGAGTTATGGTGGTAGTAGGGGGAGTAACGATGGTAATAATGATGGTAGTAGGGAGTTATTGAAGTGATGATGAAGGTAGTAGAGTGTTGTGATGATTGTAATATTAGGGGTGGTGTTATGGTGATGATGGCAGTAGGGAGTAATGGTGGTAATGATGACGGTAGTAGGGAGTTATGGTGGTGGTGGTGGTAGTAGGGGGAGTAACGATGGTAATGATGACGGTAGTAGGGAGTTATGGTGGTGGTGGTGGTAGTAGGGGGAGTAACGATGGTAATAATGACGGTAGTAGGGAGTTATTGAAGTGATGATGAAGGTAGTAGAGTGTTTTGGTGATGATTGTAATATTAGGGGTGGTGTTATGGTGATGATGGTAGAAGGGAGTTATGGTGGTGGTGATGGTAGTAGGGGTAGTAACTATGGTAATAATGATGGTAGTAGGGAGTTATTGAAGTGATGATGAAGGTAGTAGAGTGATGATGATGATTGTAATATTAGGGTTGGTGTTATGGTGATGATGGTAGTAGGGAGTAATGGTGGTAATGATGACGATAGTAGGGAATTATTAAAGTGATGATGGTAGTAGGGAGTTATTGAAGTGATGATTGTAATATCAGGGGTGGTTATGGTGATGGTGGTAATATAGTTACAGTGGTAATGATGATGAAGTAATTAATCACTCAAAAAGGATAATTCTCAGAAACCCTTATTACTGATTAACCGTATAAACTTGTAAATTTAGAAAAGTGTCAATTTTCCTAATTATTTAAGCAGAATCAAAAGAGACAAACCTAACATTACACAGCAATTGGCCATTCCTTACATGATCATTTAATTTTTGTTCTTGCTTTACTAAGTTGCCGTTTATTGTTCTAACTTGTCATTCTTAACCCGTTCAATAACTAAATATGTACTAATAAATTCTTGATATTATGATTATTTTTATTCCTAAGCAATGATGAATGAGATAGGCGGTTGCAGTCAATGAAGTTTTAATAAATAAGTAAAATTTATTTATTTATTACCTGATCAGGGCTGACGAGTATGGATTGTACTACTAAATAAAAAGCAGTTAGTTAGCAAGGTAACCTACAAAAGTGCACTAAATAGAAAGCATAGGTAGCGCAATTCTATTCTGGTATTATACCAAACATTTGAATGTAATAGATTTAGTATTGAAATTAATGAACATTATTTTGCTTTAACAGGTCTGCCAACAAACACCACATCGAGACTAGCACCCCCACCGCCACCTTGCAGCTTGCCCTCCAGTGTCGCCAACTTCCGTTTCAGGCCGCACGAATACTACCCGCCCCATATATAACTTTTATTTTGTTGGCAATAATGTAAATAGTTATCATCAACTTGTAACCTTTAGGTTAAATTATTTAAAAATAAATAGTTTTGTTCGAATTCTAGTCTATAGAGAAATCTGTCTTCTAGAATGTATATTACTAGTTATGTCTAATATATGGTACGTGTATGGGTCAAGTTTTTGAGTTCATTTTAGTATTACATACATAACATAGTTATACCATTTATATTCATAAATCAAGTTTTACTGCTAGGCATAATTGTATTTTACCATCGGATCCTATATTATGAAGGTAATCTATATTTAAATACACAATTTATGAATTATTTAAATATAAATAAAAAATTATAATGTATGTATATATTTATTTTAATAAAAAATATAAATTCAAGCAATCAATTTTTATATTGTATATTGTAGGTTTTCTGTTGTAGTCAATTCTCTATTAGTCTGCTTAATATCCATAGAGTCCATGTTGCACGAAGGTATCTAGCTTGCCAGTGCATAGTTGCTATGGATTCAACTACCATGGAAACTCTTAATAGAGTTACCAGGCGGCTATGACATTATCATTAGACTACTTTACTATCAAATTGGAAATGATAATTTGGCAGTAAAGGAAGTAACTGTGAGCTGCAATAGCACTTACTACAACTAGACAATTCTGCTTATTGAAATAATCTTGTCCCTTATCAGCTTAAACCCGGCATTGATTGTATGCTAATTTTTGTGATTACTTAATTCTTGGAGGAATACAGTCGAGCAATTATTTTTTTTAGCCTATATTTAATCAAATAATTAAATTTTAAAGTTTCTAGATTTATTATTTTAATTCACAAATGTGTCCAAATTTGTGACTTGACATGTACTTACAGAATTCTAATAAAACGTTTTTGAGTGAAAATGTAATACCAAACAGCCTGTTTAGAAATTCTAATAGAAATTACACTTTAATAACAAATATTTTACATAAATAATATACTTGATTATTCTGCTACTGAAGTACCTTGAACACATAATGCTCTTGAAAATAAACTATACATTAATCCCTGAGTGATTCGAAGAGCAATCTTTGTCGTTTGCCAGCACACCATATAATTGAATATTTGAGAGGAAAATAGTTGACTGGATAATTCAAATGATGGATTGAATTGGTCGAGGGGTGCAGTCAATGATAACACAAAAATCAGCAAAACTTATTTTTTTAATCGTGCCAACAGAGTAGGCCATCTTCAGGGCAAATAGTGGATCTAGTGACTTGTAACAACACTGAACACTTTGATAGTTCAGTTGACAGTAATAGTAATAAATTCGATGAAATAGAGAAGTAACTATAAAAAAAAATGTTATCCGACCTTCAATCACTTTTCTTTTCGAAGATGATAACTAGTTAATGGATAATTTTTCAAAGGAGACAATCCCTCTTCTCTAGTCGATTAAAAATATTTTTTATTTATTTATTTTAACATTTTGAATATATTTGATACTGTATTCAATTTGCTGTTATCAGTTATGTAATCCCGAAGCAATTTTCTGATAGATCTCTCGAGAGCTTTTCCAATACTTTCGATATTGGGACCCATTTTTATGGTTGTTAATTTCGAAAACACAATCGAAATTTATATTCAATTTTCATTTGTATTCGATATTGTTCTATTTAGATTCCGAATCTAAAATTGAATGTTTATCATAAACTATGCCTCCATTAAAAGAACTCTATATCGATTACCTCAGAAAAATAAAATATGAATCGTTATGATAAACTACATCTACATCCTAATAATGGACCTAGATATTGAATAAAAGGGATTTGTTAAAAAAAATCGATTCTAGAACTATCGATGATAATATCTTCTGTTATCTTATGTTTACTATAAAGCTCAGTTCTAGCCTAAACATTAGTAAGATCATTTTAGGAAATCAATTCATCCGATTAATCGATATGAGAGGGAAAGTAAATTTGAAATGTTTTATTTTAGACAACGATTACACATTAGGAAAATCGTTCTGATCATCAAAATCCATCCGCACGTTCACGATTTTAGGAGCAAAAGAGAATGAAAAAATCAGAAAACATTATCTTTTTATTATAATATTGCTTTAATAAATAGTAAATGATTTGAACTACTAAAATACATCGCTTTATGTTCCCCAAAGAACGTAATTAATTTTAAAAAATAGGAAAACAAATTCCCTGTAAGTTATCAACAGATAAGCCCAAGTGGACATTGCATTGTGATCTCATCAATTGATTGTTATTATTTTATTTTATGTAATAAGACTCAGTAATAACTTGCAAACTATTGATTGTGTCCTCATAAGTCAGTCTCCTTCACAACTACAAATAGATAAGAAATAATAACTCCTCTGATTTATCTTGTGAGTATCAATTTTAAGTGACTCAAGAAAAAGGATTGTATTTGAACAGTAAGATGGATTTTTCATTAGAAAATTCAATTGTGTCCATGAAATTCAAGAAATAAAATTAATAATTTTATTAAGCATACTTCAAGGTCATAAACCAATTAAAATCAAAGGCTATATTAATGAAAGTACACTACATACTTTCAAACAGGATGAAAAATTAAAAAAAAAGGAGGTATAATAACAAATAACAATATTTCATAAAATTATTCATTTATTATCAATCATAAAAAGTATATTTCTCAAAAATAACATCACAAATTAAACATTTAACAAAGCTGTTTTATCAAAAGAAGAAGATATAAAGTGGCCAAGATGGAGCAGAGAGGCCAACCAGGCTGTCCAGATCACTCTACACCGCCCCTGGACCTCAGGTAGTCTGCTACAGCTCTCTGGTTGCTGTGGTTAGCATAGCTTAAGGCAGTCCATTGACCATTATCCCTTGCATTGATGTTGACACTGCGGCCAACGAGCAGCTCCACCACTGCCAAGTGGCCATTAAAAGATGCGGCTATTAGCGGTGTCCAGCCTATGGCTCCTGTCCGAACTCCTGGGTCTGCCCCGGCATCGAGCAGCACCGTCTCCACGGCAGGGTGCCCCTTCCATGCTGCCATGTATAAGGCGGACTGCTCCAACTGGTCCTTCATATCCACCGCCGCCCCTTCCTCCAGCAAAGCCGTTACCACGGCTGTGTGGCCGTTCTCTGCTGCCAGGTGTAAGGCAGTCTTCTGGCCCTTATCCTTCATATCCACCGCCGCCTCAACCTCGAGCAACGCCGTTACCACGGCTGTGTGGCCGTTCTCTGCTGCCAGGTGTAGAGCGGTCTTTTGGTTAATATCCTTCATATCCAACTCTGCCCCTTCCTCAAGCAACGCCATTACCACGGCTGTGTGGCCGTTCTCTGCTGCCAGGTGTAAGGCGGTCTTCTGGTTATTATCCGTCAAATCGACCACCGCCTCGGCCTTGAGCAACATCGTTACCACAGCAGTGTGCCCATTCTCTGCTGCCAGGTGTAAGGCGGTCTTTTGGTTAATATCCTTCATATCAACTGCCACCCAGCCCCGGAGTAACATCGTTAACACGGCTGTGTGGCCATTCTCTGCTGCCAGGTGTAAGGCAGTCTTTTGGTCAATATCCTTCATATCCACCGCCACCCCGGCCTCGAGCAGCATCATCACCACGGCAGGGTGCCCCTTCCATGCTGCCTTGGATAAGGCGGACTGCTCCAACTTGTCCCTCATATTAAACGCCGCCCCTTCCTCGAGCAACGCCGTTACCACGGCTGTGTGGCCGTTCTCTGCTGCCAGGTGTAAGGCGGTCTTCTGGTCAATATCCTTCATATCCAATTCCGCCCAGGCCTCGAGCAATACCGTTACCACGGCTATATGCCCGTTCTCTGCTGCCAGGTGTAAGGCGGTCTTCTGGTTATTATCATTCATATCCACTGGCCCCCCGAACTCAAGCAACGCCCTTACCACGGCTGTGTGGCCGTTCTCTGCTGCCAGGTGTACGGCGGTCTTCTGATTATTATCCTTCATATCTACCGCCGCACATGCCCAGACCAATGCCATTGACACGGCTGTGTGCCCATTTTCTGCTGCCAGGTGTAAGGCGGTCTTTAGGTCAATATCCTTCATATCCAACGCCGCCCGTTCCTTGAGCAACGCCATTACCACGGCTGTGTGGCCGTTCTCTGCTGCCTGGTGTAAGGCGGTCTTTTGATCAATATCCTTCATATCCAATGCCGGCCCTACCTCGAGCAACGCCATTACCACGGCTGTGTGGCCGTTCTCTGCTGCCAGGTGTAAGGCGGTCTTCAGGCCCTTATTCTTCATATCCACTACCGCCTCAGCCTCGAGTAACGCCGTTACCACGGCTATGTGGCCGTTCTCTGCTGCCAGGTGTAAGGCGGTCTTTTGATCAATATCCTTCATATCCAATGTTGCCCCTTCCTCGAGCAACGCCATTACCACGGCTGTGTGGCCGTTCTCGGCTGCCAGGTGTAAGGAGGTCTTCAGGCCCTTATTCTTCATATCCACCACCGCCTCAGCCGCGAGTAACGCCGTTACCACGGCTGTGTGGCCATTCTCTGCTGCCAGGTGTAAGGCGGTCTTTTGGTCAATATCCTTCATATCCAACGCCGCCCCTTCCTCGAGCAACGCCGTTACCACAGCTGTGTGGCCGTTCTCTGCTGCCAGGTGTAAGGCGGTCTTCTGGTCCTTATTCTTCATATCAACCACCGCCTCGGCCTCGAGTAACGCCGTTACCACGGCTGTGTGTCCGTTCTCTGCCGCCAGGTGTAAACCTGTCTTCTGGTCCATATCCTTCATATCCACCGCCGCTCCGGCCTCGAGCAGCGCCGTCACCATGGCAGTGTGCCCGTTCCGTGCTGCCAGGTGTAAGGTGGTCTTCTGGTTCTGGCCCTTCATATCCACTGTCACCCCGGCATCGAGCAGCACCCGCACGACCTCGACGTGTCCACAACGGGCCTCCTGATGTAATATCCCGTCACCATTGGTATCCCTAACAGCCAAATCAGCTGCTCTCTCTATAAGCAGCCTCAGGACATCTGGGCTATTATTCACAGCTGCAACGAAAATTGCAGTATAGCCTTTGTTATCTCGCTCAAATATACTGGCTCCAGCATCCAACAAAGAGGTCACCGACCCAACACAGCCTCCTTCAGCGGCATAGTGAAGGGCGGTCCGACCTTCTTTGTTCTTTATCTTGGGATCAGCCCGCTTTAGTAATAACAAATTTACAATGTCTACTTTGCTATTTCTCGAAGCCAACATCAACGGGGTACTCCCGTCTTTATCCTGGCTGTCCACAGGCACACCCATCCTGAATAGCATTCTGATAATGGAAGGATTACAAGCGACATGCAATGGCGTGAAGCCACTGTGATTCTTTATGTTTGCTGGCACATTCATATCTGCCAATATTTTTAGGATTTCAACATTTCCTGAGCGAGCTATATAATGGACTATACTGTCACCATCTTTCAACTTGACACCGGACAGAACATTGAAATCCGCTCCTTTCTTCAGTAACAACTTAATACCCTGGATGTTACCTGCTCTAACAGCTTGAAATAATGGAGTTTCCCCGAGTTTGTTTTTTTCATCCAAGTCGGTTGCTCGTTCTAGCAAGGCTTCCATGGCTTCATTGAATCCCCCAGCAGCAGCAATGTGGAGATAGGTGTCTCCTCCAGATAAACGCTGCTCATATTTAGCACCGGCGATCAACAGAGCCCTCACAGAAGATGCGTTGTTATGTCTGACTGCTACCTCTAGTAGAGTGGCATTACTAGAGTTCACAGCTCCCAGGTCCGTGCTCGGGAAAACAAGAGCTTTGATGGTGGCACTGTTGCCGGCTCTTACGGGCACATGCAGAAAGCTGTCCCCAGAATGAGTCGACCCACAAACATCAGCTCCTTCACTCGCTAGTTGGAAAAAATCCTTGGAACAGTTGTTAGTCACAGCGTTTTCCAGTTGAGTAGACAAGTCAGAATGGCCAACCTGAAACTAATTATCCAAATGTTAGTATTTAGATTTTGTGTTCAAATAATAAATAAAAAAATGAAATTGAGAAAGTTAAAATATCTGATTGCTGATTTTTAAGGGATATATACACATCATTGAATATCTTCATGGGGTTTTGATAAAGCTATTATCATTTTAACATGAAACACATCTCTATACAGTGATATACTAATACTGAAACTATTTCATTTTTTTTAATTTCCTCAGATATTCACTGTGTTACGGTCCATTCTAGGTTTTGAGGATCGTAAAGCAAGTAAAAGATATGTTAATAGTCCTTTAGGAAATTGATGATTGCAATATAATCAATTAATAGTGAATAGATTTGTTTTTTACATCTTACAACTCAATTGTTATCTTAGTTATTTGAAAGTTGTTGAGGGACCTAAATATGAAACTAGTAACATATAAATGAACGATTTATACAGAATCAATTGTTGTTATCTTCTATATTGGAGTGCTTTACTACTTTTTTGAGACATATATACGAAAACGATGGAAATATAAAAATCCATAATACAGAATCAATTTATCGACTAATTAAAATAAAATCGATAAAGGAAACCATCATTTAGTTATTGATGGGACCGATTATGAAACAGATATGAATTTAATAATAGAATAATCACAAATCTAGTGATTCTTAACTGATCGAAATAAAATCGATTTCGGAGTTCATTATTTGGATACGGATGAGACTATTTGCAAAACTGATATCGATAATGTAATCAATAAATAATGAATCGATTTATTTTAAAATATTTCAACTTATTCGATGTGAGGTTGTTGGGCGATCTACTAAGAAAGTGCATCGTTGAAATGATCGATTAATACAGAATCGATTTTATTAACAAATTTTGAATGCATTGTTAGGTTATTTAGGGAAATTATATGAATTAATGATAGAACAATTTTTAGCTTAACACAAACCTTCATCGTAAAACAATCGTTTTGTATGAAATCGATAATACATTGGAAAATTAAATCTTCATAATGGTAATATAATTTATATATATAAAAGAGAGTGGCGTTAGTTACTGACCTAATAACTCAAGAACACCTGGACCGATTTGGATGATTCAAACCATTTAGAACTGGACTACGGCCAAAAAAGAAGAATACCCAAGAAAAATCGAAATCGGTCCAGGCGTTCTTGAGTTGTACTCGTATTTTTTGAGTTTACTTTAACGTGGGAAGGCTTAGTTACTAGGTAAGGATGAGTCATCCATTTGCCCACCGTATTCACTTCGTTGCCCTCTACTCCCTGACCTTTCATCTTCCCTAATAAGGTGAAAAAGGTGACAAACATTTGTGACAACAAAAAACGTCATTTTTAGTGAGAGCACCATGAAATTTTAGATTTAGCTTCTACATTAAAAATAAAGAAATATGTGTTTTTTATTTTTGAAAAATCAACTCCTAAATATTATAGTTTTGTATGTTATATCCAAACGGTGGATTTCAATACAAAACTTATCGATAGTTCTGTAATTATGCCATTTAATATTTAATAGGAAAGTTTATTAAAATCTATCAACAAAGAAATAAGCATTGGTAGGCTGGCTGAATTCACAAATGCTATAAGTCATTGTTTAGAATATGGAGTTCATTTATGGAATTCTAAATTCACTCTCCGTTTAAACTCAACATAAATTTCTATTTAAAATATATCCGGACGAAGTAGCGGGCAAAAGCTATAACAGTCCATTAATATCTATTTAACAATTTTATTATTCTAATATTTCACTTATTATTAACAATTAAACCGTTTTTGAGATGTCCTTAGAATTACCTATGTATGTTATATTTCAGACGTTAGAGTACTGGAATAATTAATTAAACAAGAGAGATGTAAAGAAAATTCAATTCATTGTGTAAAAGTAATAATAAAAACTTCTGTCGACTTTTTCTTATTTATTAATAAATTATTTTTAAAAAGTCTTCATTTTTATTATTTCTTTTAATAGTCTTTTCGAACTTTTATTCTACAACGTAATTTAGCCATAAATGCAACTTCTGGTCATGAAAGATATAAATTATTAAAAACTACCGTTATTCAAAACTATTCCTACTATTACAAAAAAATGAAACAAAAAAAAGGCATCGCTAAATGAAAATTATTAAAATTATATCGAAAATGGAACAGCCAATTGAATAATAAAAATTTTAAAATTTGTTGAAGGAATAAATAATTTAAAATTGTACCAGAATAACAAACCTATCAGTTAGTCTTGGGAAGATATATTGGGGTCTGAAAGCTTTGAACCAATGTTTCGAGCCTTTGGAACAGTGAACATCAGATTTAAACCTTAAACTTGTTTCGAAGCATAAATTTTTGTGTTTAATTTATAATTATGCATTTTAATTCTTATAGAGAGAAAAACACAGTAAAGAGAAGTTGTTTGCGGATGATCTAGCCATCATATGCCGGTCTGACAACATCACCTCTATTCAAAACAAACTTCAGAATGCCATAAATAGAATCAATAACTGGTCCATTTCCACCGGTCTCCAATTTTCTCCTGAAAAAACCAAATGTCTCCATTTCAGTCGAAAAAGAAACACACCTCTCTCTCCCGAACTATTTCTAGGAAATTCTTCAATCCCATACAGTAATAGTCACAGATTCCTTGGCATGACATTTGATCGAAGGTTGACTTGGGAACTGCACATAAACAAATTAAAATCAGACACCACAAAAAGAATTAACATCTTAAGATGCCTGAGTGGTACCTCCTGGGGTTCTGACCGATACACACTGCTTAAACTCTATCGGGCATTAATATGCTCTAAACTAGACTACGGTTGCTTCATATATGGCTCTGCCCGTTTTCGGATCCTTAACAAACTAGATGTTGTACATCATACGGGGATTAGGATCGCGACTGGTGCATTTAGAACAAGCCCTATCCTGAGTTTGTGTTCGGAAGCAGGAATAACCCCTCTCTTATTCCGAAGAAAAAAATTGGCAATAAATTATATATCAAAACTACGTTTTCAGACTGGACATCCCTCCTACAAATACATTTTCAACCCAAGATTTTCCAACGCCTTTAGAAACAAACCAAATTCAACCATCCCATTGACAGAATTTATTCAGCCACGGAATTCCTTAAAAATATTTCAATAAACAAAACAGAACTTCCAAGTCCTCTTTGGACCCACAAGGCACCAAAAACAATACTCTCTCTCTCTCGACTAAACAAAAGCCATACCCCACCTTCCGAATACCAAATCAAATTCTCGAACCTCATCCAGAGTATGCCTAATTCTTTCCAAATCTATACAGATGGGTCGAAATCCGATATATCTACAGCTTCATCTTTCGTTACCCCCAACTCAACCCATAAAATGAAACTTTATAATTTATGCAGCACCTACACAGCGGAGCTTGATGCAATAGCCTCGGCCCTCTACCACGCTATGTCCATTGCTACTAACACAATAACCGTAATAACTGATTCGTTGACTTCATTAAAAGGAATAAAACACATGTACTCGAATCATCCCATATTCCTAAAAATTCACCGATACCTCTCTATGTTGGAAGATTTAGGAAAGTCGGTCAGCTTTATATGGATTCCAAGCCATGTGGGGATCGATGGGAATGAGCTCGCGGACCGGGCCGCCAAGCAAGCACTCACCCTCCCAGGCCGAGGGGCTGCTATTTTAACGCCCCGGGAAATAGCTCTTCCTCTGAAAAGAGAAATAACGGATGCCTGGCAGTCCATGTGGGACGAAGGTCCACCATGCAAGTTGAAAAATGTTAAAAAAACAGTTAAGCCATGGACCACACCAAATCGCAGAGAAGAAGTCGCAATAGCCAGGTCAGAATTGGACATACAAACCTAACTCATTCACACCTGATAAGCAAGGAACCACCACCAAGATGCCAACACTGTGACAACACTCTTACAGTCAGCCACATCTTACAAGACTGTTCATTTAAATAGATTAGGACTCCAACCAGAAATTTCAGTTTTATTAAACAACGACGAATCCAATATCCAATCCGTACTTAATTTTCTTAAAACCCACAAACTGTTAAATAAAATATAGAGATGAATAATTTCTATATAGAATATGTATATTTATATGTTTATGTATGTGTTTTTATGTATTTATGTGTGTGAATATATTTTTTTAAATGTCTATATACAAATTTATACAATTAAAAATTCTTTTGAGTGTGATAAATGCCGAAACACAACAGACACACTTTACGAAAAATAATATAGCCAAAAGTGAATTCGAACGACATCTGTTGTCAAGAAAAAGTATTTCAGCTATATATTTATATAGATGGCTCTAGGAACTGAACTACTATTGTAGCTCACGGTCTAGAAACGCTGGAGAAGCAAAACTATTATAATAGTCCATGTTCCGTGGAGCCCACCTGACACGGGACTATTATAATAGTCAACAGTCCCCACGGCACGGCGTGCTCGGACTATTATAGTAGTTCACGGTCGCTAAAGGGTTAAACTATTTGAATCTAAAATAAATTAATTTAATAATTATGTATTTTAAATTTTGTTGTTTTAAAATAATTAAAAAAAAAAAAGATGAACTTTTAAAAATAATTTAATACATAAAGATTTTTAAATAGCAATAAGGTACAAATAATATAATCATAATAACTCACATTACCTTACAGATCAAAGTTTAAGCCATTAGTGGACAATTGACCACGGGAGGATAGTGAATCCCCAGGAAAATGAGAAATATAATTTTTAAACATTACTATGTATTCTTTATTGAGGTATCTATGCTTGGTTTTGCTAACTGTTTTTGGGACAAGTTTTTTTGTTTTTGGATTGTATAACATATTTATAATTGCTGTTTTTTTTTTTTTTTACAGAATTTTGACTTATAACTTTTTTTAAAGTTATGTTTAGGAAGTTGTATTTTAATATTGAAAATGGCATTTAAGTGCCGAAACGTCTTTTTTATGAAAGAATAAAATAAATTGACTGGAAGCTGGTTTTTTCGAAGATAAAATTTATAATTATGTTTATCGTTAAATTATTAGTTGTGAATTGTTTTAATTGAGTAAGAGAGAAAAAAACCCATAGAATATCGACGAAGTTGGTGACGATTGACCATAGGACAGATAACTATGGATTATTAGGTTATTTTCTACATTTTATTTTCACTAAATTCCTTTTTAATACTAATTCATTAGTTAAATCTTATTGTATAGTAAATGTTTGTTTAAAAGTTGGTCATTTAATAGAATTTAGTATTATACAGACAATTTACAATGTCGGGGACTAGTAATGGCCGAGAGGTTATTCCTCCTGACAAACGCCAAAATAATAACGATAATTCAAAAAATGAAGTGGCACAAAATTTATTTACAGAAGTAGAAATGAAATCAGTCGGGAATGTAAGTAATATAGTAGATAAAAACGCGATAAAAAATAAAACAACTGTTGAAAATATTGGCCAAAACACCTTACCTCGTTTATATGAGGAGAGGGACACGGGCCCTTATTTTGTCTTTGTCGAAAGTAAATCGCAGGAAGGGACAGGAATAAGTAGGCTACATCCTATGACTATAGGCAAATTATTGAATGAGGCTTGTCCTACAATATATAATAATATCCAATCCATAACCAGATCAGGTCGAAACAGGATAAAAATTGAAACCCGATTAGGTCTGCAAGGGATTGCATTAGTCAATTCAGAAATTTTTCAGTTAAAATACCTCATTTTATGTTAGAACGAGTAACAAGGGGAGTAATAAGGGGCATAGATATTTACTTATCAGAAGAGGATATATTCCATCACACCAAAACTTTGTACGCTGAATCACTAAAAGTTATTGGGGTCAGAAGGTTCAAAAAAAAATTCTAAACCGTGATACAAAGGAGTACGAGCTTAAACCTACAGGCACAGTTTTAATAACATTATAGGCCAGATCCTCCCTAATTATATTAGTATCCATCACATTAGGTGCGAGGTACATAAATACATACAATCAATTGTGCAATGTCGAAAATGTTTTAGATATGGCCATGTGACTACGCAATGTAAAAGTACAACTCCCAGATGTTCGGTTTGTGGAGAAAAACATGTAAAAGAAGAGTGTTCTCCCGGTACGTTATTAAAATGTATACATTGCAAACAAAACCACTCCTCACTAGCAAAAGACTTATGCCCAGAATATAATAATCAAAAAATGATAAAAGAGTTAATGTCAACCCAAAATTTCACTTATATGGAAGCAAAAAATTTTATAGAAGGCAAATCATACAGTTGGGCCATTTTAAGGCAAACACCAGGAGTCTTCCCAACTTTAGAACAGGCTCATAACAATCAAGTATTTAATAAAATAAACCCGTCAGTTAAAAGCAAAATTAGTGTAAACAAAAGAATTCGGGTCTCAAGTCCCGATAAACAATCGAGCGTCGAATCAACAGAATGGATTAGGAGAGAAATAAATAATAGTTACACAGCACCATTATATCCATCGGTTCCGTAACCTTCAAATACTAACATTCCAAAACATAAACCTATTGGAACAAATTTCTCAAAATCGAGTGAAACTAATCAAATTTCTGAAGCTATATATTCAATAATTAATTTAGATGATCTAAATTATTGTTTTAATTAAGCATTCTGTACTCTAATATGCAAATTGAAATTAAATTTCATAATTGAATATTTTGTCTACTATTGATTTCCCCTTTTCAATAATTAAGAAGTTAAGATTAAAAACACAATTTTAATACCCTATATCGAACAATTTTCCAACATTTTTTAGTTAAATGCCTACTAACCGAAAAAAATGTTTCACTTGCATCGTGGCTTCATAAAACCACATAGCTTTTTTAAGTATAAAATAAGTACTAGACTTATATTTAGCAAGTGCCAATGTTTCGTCCTACAGTGTTGGCCATATTTTATTTTTTTTTATAAGCTATTGCAGATCGTGCATTAATTTGTATGATTTGGGTATGTATTTTTAATTAATAAATTTAATTGTGATTTTATATGAAAGTGATTAAAATAGTTTAGTTAAAGGTTATTTTCTAATTGCATTAATGATTGATTAATAAGTTTTCTTCTCTTTCTTTAATCATGTTTCTAATTTCTACTTCAGATATTGTTAAATTTTTAGTAGAAAAAATTGAATTAATTATTGAATATATAGCTTCAGAAATTTGATTAGTTTCACTCGATTTTGAGAAATTTGTTCCAATAGGTTTATGTTTTGGAATGTTAGTATTTGAAGGTTACGGAACCGATGGATATAATGGTGCTGTGTAACTATTATTTATTTCTCTCCTAATCCGTTCTGTTGATTCGACGCTCGATTGTTTATCGGGACTTGAGACCCGAATTCTTTTGTTTACACTAATTTTGCTTTTAACTGACGGGTTTATTTTATTAAATACTTGATTGTTATGAGCCTAAAATTAAAAGACTGCAATTTCCAATCAAAATAGCCTATAGTTTTACAAGAAACAAAGCGCAAGGACAAACTTCAAAATGTTGCGGCATCAACCACAAAGACTCCTGCTTTTCTCACGGTCAACAATATGTAGTTGAACTCTCGAGCAGGAAATTCTAAAAATTTATACATACATTCTCGGAATAACAAAATGACAAATGATGTTTATATAAAAGTATTATAAATAAAAGTATTTTAGTTAGAATATATTTTCAATAAAGATTTGTAACTCATATATTTTAAAGTTTATTATTTTATTCCAACAACCACACAATCTCATATCAACTCCCTGAGCGAAGCCGGGTACCACAGCTAGTAAAATAAAAACTTAATTTTCTTCATAAACAATACTAATAATTTAAACTTAAGGAAAATGTAGTTAGAAATAATCCTAAGATATAACTTTTTTGAAGCAAGTAATAAATTCTTGGAAGATTCTTTAACACTGGTAAAGTTCTCAGCTGAAGAACATGGTCTGAAATTAGGTTATATTGCTCTTTGAACAAATGAAATAATAAATTGTCTGGTTAGTAGGAGATATTCATAAGAAATAAATGTTTCAAAATCAAATAATTGAAAGAGATACCTCCGACAATGCCTTCAACTCGACACCAGGGATCCTATACTGCTTGGCCAGAGCAGACATTATTGCCAGCACATGAGCAGGCAACTTCAGCGTACCGTCCGCTACTAGCTGCAGGAGGAGAGCCATAGCGTCCTCTATGTAAGTCCTAGGGAAGGAGAAGTCCTCTAAGAGCCACACCCTAAGGTAACTAGAGCGCAGGCGGTCGACCTGCTGACATATGTCGGCCAATATTATACATGACATTACGTCCCCTGTCGCTAGCGAGTGGAGCAGTGCTAGCAGTAAGCACTGTGGCGTGCTTAGTTCCATGTCAGTGATTGACGAGGGACTGTAGATGTTAGCTTGGAGACCATAGGCAGCTCCGGACAGCATCTTGTGGTAGCACTGATTGGCAACCTTCTTCATTGTTGGGCTAGGCATAATTCCTTCAACCTGAAACATGAAATTAGGTATATCATTCATCTAACAATAATCAATAATAAGTTAAGTAATCGTTATTATAATTATTCAATAATAGTAACTAATTATAGTAGTGATTATTAACAATAATAATAAATAAACGTAGTTTCCACTCAAGCACGTATTAATTATAACATGCTAAAAATAAGCATTATATATTATATAATATGATATATTATATTATATTGTATAATATATATATACATATATATATATATACATATATATATATATATATATATATATATATATATATATATATATATATATATATTATATTGTATACAAATTTTATAGTTTGTTTGTTTATTTGTCACTTTACGCTGCTATGGTTAATCGGATGATGCTACAGTAGGAGCTCTAAATTTTGCCTATCCAGGTTTAAGGTTTAATAAGGATAGGGACTTTTAATGAGTACCCGATATTGTACAGGCTCAGGGGCCCCTGTTTAACATCTCTTCTAAGGAAGGCATAACCAAAGATTATTTATTCCCCGTGAAAAAACCTGGGGCCACCTACAAGGCTACAGACCCGCAATCTTTGGCTGTTTTTATGCAAACCACAGGTCGCCCGCAATTTAATAGTTAAACAAATCATTTAACATTTAGAAGTTATTTTGAAGGTAAGAGAATTGGATACATATAAAACTGAATCAGGAATCAATTCATTTAACTATTAGTAAAGATATACCAAGGAATTTTGTAACAGGACTTGGTACCAAAAGTGAAGTGGTGTGAGCAGACAAGCCAGAAGTAGCATATTATAGTAAATCTCATCTGGTTTAGGAGAGTCATTCCATATCAAATCTAATGAAATAGAAATAATTTAAAACATAATAATCTCAGATTTTATTGAAAATTAGGTCAAAGAAACTCTTGAAAGTCCTCTATTCAGGATTTTTTTATTTATCCTCAAAGCATTTTTAACTATTATAACTGTTTTGTTTTTTATTAATATTCCTTCAACATTATAAGTTCGTTTCAAAGACAATCGGTTTTAATGTAATGATAAATTTGAACATGAGAGCACAACTGAGAAAAATGAGTACCACTATAAATATGGAGCACAGCTGACATTCTGTTTCAAACCACTGGAAAATAAACTTTATAATCTCACTCCATTGCAATACCGTTTTAACCAATATAGTAAAGAAAAGTAAAACCTTTTTAAAGTGTTATATCTTTGCTAATTTTTGTAGGTTGTTATAAATGCTTTATATAAATTACCTTTATTTCTGAAACAGTTTTTAAGTTATAGGTCATGGTTGAGATCATATTTGGTTGGCAATAGAAATTTTAATATGGATAGGTTTTAAAGCTACTCAAAATATTATTATAAATATGAAACAAACACAGTTTCATTTGAATGTTTTTACAAAATACTATAATATTAAAAATCGAGTATAATGAAACAGCTTGCACCTATCCTAAAATATGAGAGGTACATCATGTTTAAAATAATGCTCTCGATATACAATAACTAAGAAGCAAGTGTACAGAAAAGTAGAACATCATAATTTTACAATTACAAAAATAACGCTCTTTTACCGTTGTTACTTGTTGATTTATTATTACAGAACTGTAGAGGAATTAAGGATCTATATATGTTATCCAAATTTAAAATGCAGTAAGATAAATCTTCCCACTGTCCTGTGTGAAATGTAAACAAAGTAATATATTTCTAAACTAAATGCCCTGTTTTATAAGAACAAATATGGGGATATTGACATGATATTGAAAACAAAAGAAGTTTAATTATTCAGCAGGTTGTCACTTCCAATTGAGTTACAAAATGTTTTAACTGTTCATTCGTTTCATTTTTAATATTTTAAAAAAAATACAAGTTAACGTGAGCTTTTGAATTGAAAAGAGATCTGTAATGAGCAGATTTCAGTAATCAAGAAATAAAAGTTTCAACTGACATTCTGATTCATTCAAAGATGATATATGTTTGTTCAAATGTTCATTTCTAGATGCAATTATTACAAAGTATGCAATACTCATAACTTAATATTACATTATCTAGAAGATAACTTGTATTTGTTGAAAGTATTGCAAGGGAAACAAATTTAAAGTTAAAACTTGGTGGAACTCAACTCAAACCAACAACCTGCAGAATAATGATTTGTAACAATCATAAAACACATGGCATAAATCATTGTCACCACAAAGGCAAAACACACAAAATTATACTTGCAACATTTCATTCAACCCCTACCAGCATTCACTGCAAAGCTTTACATGCACCCAGCCATACTCTGCATGTTCCTAGCTACTGCTAATTTAACTAACTTCAACTGCAATGTGGCCGATCCGAATAACAATTGAACTTACTACAATTCTGCATTAGAATAAAAAACGAATTTCGAAGTTAGAATGAGGAGATGATAATAATCACTGTAAAAGCAAATTAATCACAACTAATGCCTTACCTCAGTCAGTTAATATCTTTTCCAAATTGGCCTCGCACAGACTTCCACGTGGGAACACCTTCAGATCTAAACTAGCGTCTAGGGACTCCCTCGTGGTGACTAGACTCGAGTCTCGTGGTGGAGTAGTAGTGGTGGTGGTGGTAGTAGTGGTGGGGTCGAAATAACGTAACAGTCTAAAATAACGTGTTATTGGAAAATAACGGTTTCTGTGATAACGTGTTACCAGAACGAGCCCGTTATTGGAATAACTCCTTCATCGTTTCACTCGCCAATAACCAAATAGCACTTCGACATGATTTCAATAAGAGCTGAAGGCCGAGGCGTTTTCATTCACAATTACTGATTGAAAAATTAAACTTTGCTAATTCGCAAAAAAAAATGGAAAAAATATCAAGTAAATATGTTTTAAAATCATAAAACTGCCTTAGACATTATTCAAGGGGCTCTATCTATATTATCAGAACGTTATGAAACTAATATACTAATAAAAAATATAAAATATATATATAACTATTCCATGGAGTTATGGATAATCATTGACAATGCTAATAGGCACCATAGATTTGTTTAAGATGGTGACTAGTTATTATAGTATGAACACAAACTTGCAAAATACTGTAAAAGAGATTACTGTACAACAATAAATTATAAAATGTAATTGATGATGAAAGGATATAATGATTTAAAATACTAATATAATGATAAGCTTTTATTAGATAATGAAGTACAAAAAGGAAGAACTACAGATAATTAATTAATACCATAGCCTAAATAATTTTACTATAAAAAAAAATAAATAGTTTCTCCAAATCAAAAACAATAAATATGTGTATTATGAAGTTTGTTATGAACACCCAAAAATTTAATAAACTTAATAAAAAACAGAAACACAAAATATAAAATCGTCAATATTAATCAATAATGGATAAATTTGATTTATGTTAACTTGATTTAATGTAGAACATTTATATATACGACTATACCAGTACATTACAGAAGGTAAAACAGGTATTTGATCCTATTAAAGATCAAACAGAAAAATCTGCCAACAGTATAGAACTATATTCGCTCCTTCAAAAGAACTACATATAACATAAACTCGAAATTTGGCATTTTTTAGTTAAGCTTTCAGAAGGAATTGTATTGATTGATTCAGAATTCAGAAAGAGCATATCTGATATTCCGTTTCCAACATTTTTAATAAAGTCATATTTTGAGTTGTATTATGTTTGAACTTGAAGTTTTATGGGAATAATGGCATTGAAAGAAAAAGTTTCAAGCTTTTAAAAATTTTCTAGTCGTTAGTAAAAGAATTTTGTATCAATAACCAAATTTTTTATTTTTTTAACTCACATGTAACTTTCAAATATCTCCATTGCAATATTAGGTTTTTTGAGTAATAACACCCTTCTTTTGAAGGAATGATATGTGAGGAATAAATTTAAAAATGTATTAAAAAAAAAAAAAGGTGAAAAAATTACAGACATCTAACTTGTACATACGACTCTTCGTAAAAATAATCACCCATTATAATTTGAAATATTCTAAATAATAAAACAACGATTGTCTTGATTTAACAGAAACCTTTTTTCTGTTTCACAAGGTTTCTCATTATTAGCTCTTGGTTATAATGAAATAAGCAAATGAATTAAAATAAACAATAATTTAACACCTATAGCTTTAATTGGTTACTCTTAAATAGTCATAAATAGTAGAAGATAGCATAAGAGGCACTGTAATCTAAATATAATCACTTCGAAAGAACCGACCTCAAAAGTATGGTCGAAACCATTACTCGGAACTCTAAACTCAGGAAGAATCTTCAGGGTTTGGTACTAGGCTAGGACCTTTACAGTTTCTAAAACAAGCAAAGAAGTTTTATTCGACCAATAGACTATTAGTTAACAAATAGATTAAAATAATAATAAATTAAGCTTATTCATTTAACAATATTACCATTTTAGCCACTCTACTCTCAAAAACCTAACTTATTTTTAAGGAAGAAATAGTTGGGGGTGCAGTCAATCAAAACACCAAAATAAGCATAACTTATTTATTATGTGCCGATGTTTCGGCCTACAATGTAGGTCATCTTCAGGGCTAAGAGAGAGAGAAACAAACAGAAAAATATAAAAACGTAGCAGTAACAAGAATATATAAAGTGGTACAGGAGTGGAAATTAAAATAGTGACTAGATATGATGAAATAGTGAATAGATATATAATAAATAAGAAAGAATATAAGACTGGTTACAGAATATAATAAACTTAAAATAGTGATAGATAAAAATAAAATTGTAGATGATGAACAGAAATTCTAATAGTGACAGATATAATAATACAAGAATACGAATATAAAATAGAAAAAATACGAAAAATGAGGAGGTAAACGGAAAGATACAAAAAGAGAAGATTAAAATATAGAAAAAGGGGGGTTAGTATGAAGGATTTAGAAAAAACTAGTTTAATTATAGATATGGATAAGATACGATATGATAAGATAAGATTTTTAAGTACTTACAAAGTTTATCTTCAAGTGCTTTTCACTTTCTCTTCACCAGATTATTATAAATATATAAAGCTAAAATAAATAAATACTTAAATAACTATCCAGTAGACAGAATAAAAAGGAAGCATAAGCTCATCTTCATGATTCATGTAATACATGACTGTTGCTGCAGACATTACTTGCGATTACATCGTGTAAACTGTAGTAGGAGCATTTGAAGAGTTACGGCATAAGTTCAGTGTGCTCTGATCTAATTTTAAGAATATCACAGAATAAATTAAAACCTTATTAATACTTTTTATTTTAACTACATTTTTATATACAGAATAAACTATCTTTAAAAATCTGTTTAATAGTATTAGTTGATTTTGTTTATGTATTAAGGATATGGTCTGGGTGGAAGTCAGAAAATATTCTTTTTAACTTCAAAGACTTGTTTTTAAATTTCAGAAAAATAGTTTATAGCTATAAATATAATTAATATTTAATTTTTACTAAAATAAACATAACAAAATTAATAATTAAGTTTTAAAAGAAAAACAATTGTATACCTTACTATCCGTAAACATCCAATTTTAGGAATCAAAACTTCTCTGTAGACTGCCTAAAAATTTCTTGATTATAATTCCATTTATTAAGAAATTAAAATGAGATCAATCTAAAGCATTTATATAATGTATTGATTGCACCCCCCTCACCAATTCAATACATCATTTGAATTATCCAGTTTATTATATATAGGTATTACATAATTATAAATGTTATACTTACTTTTTTTTATTGAAAATAATATTTGTTGCACAACTGTCTCTCTTCATTTAAATTATTCTTATGTCAAGTTCTTCTCTGGATTGTTTAAGGAAAGAAAGAAAAAAGGAAAAGGTGGGAGAAAAAAGACTTTAAAAGTATTATAATTTTAGAATGGAAAAACTTGGCTTTCATTTTTTTTTCATTCGCAGTAATACAAGTGTTGTTCAAGCATTACAATCTCGATTTAAAATTGAAAGTGAATATAAATATATCACATAATATTATATATTAAAATTGTTTCATAAATTTTTGTAAGTAGGTGTACCTTATTTTAAGGAAAAAAATATTTTTGGTACAACTGTCTCTCTTCATTTTAATATTACTTCAATCTGTCTTTGAATCCTGAATTCCAATCTTTCTTGAATCCTTTCTTTGTATTAATTCTGGTTTTACTTGAGTCTTTGTATTTATTATTTTAAATCTCCAAATGTGTTAATTATGTAAAGACCATAATATAGTACTGCTTGATATCTTTTTAGATTTTCTTCATGATGCAACTCATGAACACAGTTGAAAATAAAAAATAAACTTAGAGAAACTAATTTTTCATTCTCACCCCATATTCTTCCCTCCTCTATTCAAGATCAATTTTCTGAAAGAGGTTAAATTCATGTTCCATTCTAGCAATCATACAGTCGACTGTTTCATCATTAAAATTAACAAACTAAAACAACGTATGTTTAAAATAGTAATAAAATTACATTTTTGTTAAATTTATTGATGGCTTATTTGTATTCCTCTTATTAAATTTGATTATATAAATTGTTAATTCTCCTGTAGCTCAGTTGCAGTTTTTTTTATAGGAATATTTTAATTTATACTGAAAATTGGACAGTGGGTATTTATTTAATTATTCATTGCATCCATTGCCTTTTTTAGTAGTGTAATAATGACTTATCTATTAGCTTATTAACTGTAATGTAAGAAGGAAAATGAGGGGAAAAAAAAGTAATTTTTTGCTCATTTGTTTTCTTTAGTGTAATTTTGAGCTAATAGAAGGGCTTGTAATTCGTTTCTCTAATTTTTTTTATTTTTTTTTCAATTTCAACTGCTGCGAGTTGCATCATGAAGAAAGTCTAAAAAGATATCAAGCAGTACTATATTATGGTCTTCACATGATTAACACATTTGGAGATTTAAAATAATAAATAAAATGACTCAAGCAAAACCAGAATTAACACAAAGAAAGGATTCAAGAAAGATTTGAATTCAGGATTCAAAGACAGATTGAAGAAATATTAAAATGAAGAGAGACAGTTGTACCAAAAATTTTAAATCGAGATTGTAATGCTTGAACAACACTTGTATTACTGCGAATGAAAAAAAAATGAAAGCCAAGTTTTTCCATTCTAAAATTATAATACTTTTAAAGTCTTTTTTCCCCCACCTTTTCCTTTTTTCTTTCTTTCCTTAAACAATCCAGAGAAGAACTTGACATAAGAATAATTTAAATGAAGAGAGACAGTTGTGCAACAAATATTATTTTCAATAAAAAAAAGTAAGTATAACATTTACAATTATGCAATACCTATATATAATAAACTGGATAATTCAAATGATGTATTGAATTGGTGAGGGGGTGCAATCAATGAATAACACAACAAATAAGTTTTGCTTATTTTTTGTGTTATTCATTGACTGCACCCCGTGTCCCATTCAATACATTATATAAATGTAAAGGAGATAGTTGGGGGGTGCAGTCAACGTAAATGCTATATAAATGCTTTAGATTGATCTCATTTTAATTTCTTAATAAATGGAATTATAATGAAGAAATATTTAGGCAGTCTACAGAGAAGTTTTGATTCCTAAAATTGGATGTTTACGGAAAGTAAGGTATACAATTGTTTTTCTGTTAAAACTTAATTATTAAATTTGTTATTTTTATTTTAGTAAAAATTAAATATTAATTATATTTATAGCTATAAACTATTTTTCTGAAATTTAAAAACAAGTCTTTGAAGTTAAAAAGAATATTTTCTGACTTCCACCCAGATTATATCCTTAATACATAAACAAAATCAACTAATACTATTAAACAGATTTTTAAAGATAGTTTATTCTGTATATAAAAATGTAGTTAAAATAAAAAGTACTATTAAGGTTTTAATTTATTCTGTAATATTCTTAAATTTAGATCAGAGTGCACTGAACTTCTGCCGTAACTCTTCAAGTGCTCCTACTACAGTTTAAACGATGTAATCACAAGTAATGTCTGCAGCAACAGTCATGTATTAAATGAATCATGAAGATGAGCTTATGTCTCCTTTTTATTCTGTCTACTGGATAGTTATTTAAGTATTTATTTATTTTAGCTTTATATAGTTATAATAATCTGGTAAAGAGATAGTGAGAAGCACTTAAAGATAAACTTTGTATGTACTTAAAAATAAGTTAGGTTTTTGAGAGTAGAGTGGCTAAAATGGTAATATCGTTAAATGAATAAGCTTAATTTATTATTTTTTTAATCTATTTGTTAACTAATAGTCTATTGGTCGAATAAAACTTCTTTGCTTGTTTAAGAAACTGTAAAGGTCCTAGCCTAGTACCAAACCCTGAAGATTCTTCCTGAGTTTAGAGTTCTGAGTAATGGCTTCGACCATACTTTTGAGGTTGGTTCTTTCGAAGTGATTATATTTAGATTACAGTGCCTCTTATGCTATCTTCTACTATTTATGACTATTTAATTGTAACTAATTAAAGCTATTTTTAATCTACAATTATTTTTAACAAGGTGTTAAATTATTGCTTATTTTAATTCATTTGCTTATTTCATTATAACCAAGAGCTAATAATGATAAACCTTGTGAAACAGAAAAAAGGTTTCTGTTAAATCGAGACAATTGTTGTTTTATTATTTAGAATATTTCAAAATATAATGAGTAATTATTTTTACGAAGAGTCGTATGTACAAGTTAGATGCCTGTAATTTTTTCACCTTTATTTTATTTTTTTTTTATGAATACATTTTTAAATTTATTCCTCACATATCATTCCTTCAAAATAACGGTGTTATTACTCAAAAAACCTAATATTGCAATGGAGATATTTGAAAGTTACATGTGAGTTAAAAAAATAAAAAATTTGGTTATTGATACAAAATTCTTTTACTAACGACTAGAAAATTTTTAAAAGCTTGAAACTTTTTCTTTCAATGCCATTATTCCCATAAAACTTCAAGTTCAAACATAATACAACTCAAAATATGACTTTATTAAAAATGTTGGAAACGGAATATCAGATATGCTCTTTCTGAATTCTGAATCAATCAATACAATTCCTTCTGAAAGCTTAACTAAAAAATGCCAAATTTCGAGTTTATGTTATATGTAGTTCTTTTGAAGGAGCGAATATAGTTCTATACTGCTGGCAGATTTTTCTGTTTGATCTTTAATAGGATCAAATACCTGTTTTACCTTCTGTAATGTACTGGTATATTCGTATATATAAATGTTCTACATTAAATCAGTATATATCCCTGTTAACATAAAACAAATTTATGCATTATTGATTAATATTAACGATTTTATATTTTGTGTTTCTGTTTTTTATTAAATTTTTGGATGTTCATAACGAACTTCATAATGCACATATTTATTGTTTTTTATTTGGAGAAACTATTTATTTTTTTTATAGTAAAATTATTTAGGCTATGGTATTAATTAATTATCTGTAGTTCTTCCTTTTTGTACTTCATTATCTAATAAAACTTTATCATTATATTAGTATTTTAAATTCATTATATCCTTTCATTATCAATTAAATTTTATAATTTATTGTTGTACAGTAATCTCTATTACAGTATTTTGCAACTTTGTGTTCATACTATAATAACTAGTCACCCTCTTAAACAAATCTATGGTGCCTATTAGCATTGTCAATGCTTTTCCATATATAGGAAATGCAGGAATAGTTCCATATATATTTTATATTTCATATTGGCATAATAATTCCGATAACCTCATGAATAACCTCTAAGGCAGTTTTATGGTTTTAAAACATATTTACTTGGCATTTTTTCCATTTTTTTGTGCGAATTAGCAAGTTTGATTTTTTTGTTAATTTTTCAATGAGTAATTGGGAATGAAATACTTCTATATTCGCAAAAAATAGGCAACGAAGCCAATAACTCTTTAATAGTTCCGACTTGTGAGCCTGGCCAGGTATTTTAACAAGAACACTTCTCAAATAGTTTTATTTCTTGTTGAGGAAATAGTTGACTGGTTACAATATGAGTGGTGTAGAAAATTATGGGGGGAGGAGGGAATAAATGAACTGAGAATCTACAGAGATAATAAAACATAATAATATTGCATGAGAAATAATTTTAAAATCTATAGCGTGTGATATGTGACTGGTAAAATTTGAAATAAGGGATGACAGCATATGTAGTGGTGAGGGATGATAGTATATGTAGTGGTGAGGGATGATAGTATATGAAGTGGTGAGGGATGGCAGCTAATGTAATGGTGAGGGATGACAGCTAATGTAATGGTGAGGGAGGAGAGCAGATGTAGTGGTGAGAGATAGTATCACATATAGTGGTGATGTATGATGGCAGATTTAGTGGTGAGGGATAATAGCACATGTAGTGGTAAGTTATGATAATATATGTTGTGGTGACGTATGACAGCCTAAGCAGTGGTGTGCTGTCATCCCTGACCACTACGTCCTCATCTCCTTTGATCTAGAACGTTTATTCATAGACATCCAAATAAAACAGGCGTTTCTGTTATACCTCTGCCTCTACCAACGTTCCTGATGCCTCCAATCCTTGAAACTGTGTTGTAAATCTGGATGTCTCACCTTCCTTCAACTGCTACCATCTCCTGTTCCACTTGTAACTGTGACTCTTCCTACTTTAGCAAGATCAGAGATCTCATCGCCTAGTATAAACATTTTATTCCTTTCAGTAACAGCAGCGCTTCCTATCTTTCTGAACCCTTGAACCTCACATATGACTTTGACTCTCCAATCCTCTGCAATTACAGTCAATTAAACAAACAAAACCTAAACTAATCCAAAATAATCAGTTTATTAAAACAATCATATTACATTATCAATATGTAACAGGCATGCATTGGCAATATCAAGGAATAAAACAAAAACACAAAATTAAATTTAATGAACAATATAATAACGCACACATAAACAGAACTATAATTATACAAGAAACAGAACAGTATCTAACACGTACTTAACCCTAGACCCTTCGTTGATTGTACTGGTCTAACTTTTCGAATTTGAAAATTATTACATTTTTAGAATGCATTTAGTTGGACTGAACTACGGAATCCATCACGCAAACGTTTTCTATCAATTATATGTGTAAGAGTAATTATGTATCTTAATTATAAACTTAAAACTGTTTTAATTAATAGTTCCAAAAAAAAAAACTCAACTATTTTTATGACAGGTATATTTCTTTACTGTATAGAAAGTAAATCATTAGATACATATTTCATCGTAATATTAACACGAATGTAATCTGATTTCTTTTTATATCGGAATACAATGCGATGTATTATATTTTTAGTTAATCTCTGATTGATTCGAAGAGCGAACTTGGTGGTTTGCCAACGCAGCATATAATTGAATAGTGCGGGTTTTCTAAATCCAAGCCACAAATTGACATCGTTCAGCTTTATGACTAATTTAAAGTCATTGCAAACATTGAAATGTGACGGGCGAGTCTAAAGGGATCATTGGAATCCAAGGTAGAAGAACTATTTCATCTTAAAACTTGCGATTCACGAAAGCAGCTTCAAGAATATTGGCCATGATTCTTTTCATGACTGATCGTGTGACATTGCATCGCTTTGGCGCATTCGAATTTCCAGGTAAAATGATTAGTGGACCGATTTTCAGTACCAAATCGTGTGGTGGCATTCCAGATAAACCAATGAAATCGGGAATTACACGAGATAGTTGGCTACTTGGTCAGTATCGTCAGCAGTAATCTATCTTGTATTATATTATCTATTGAATGAAATTTCAATGCCTCTTGCATTCTAAAATTAATTGCTTCAACATCTACATTTTTTCGGTCAAAATAGCTCACTCACGTAGCCATGCATAATTGGTATAAATAGCTTGTGAATCACCTGTACTATTCAAATTAACACTCGAGTACGTCATTAAAAAAGTGATACACAACGAAACAGGTTTGAATCTGAATATGAATAGCAAAATATCCGTGCTTGGGTTTTCGGACGATTTGGTGCTGTTGGGCGAAGACGCGAAAATTATAAATCTGAATACAGTGATGTCGATAAATGATATAAAGAAATAAATTCGGATAAGACTAAGTTATGGTTAGTAGCGGAAGGAGGGGAGACTTCGGGGACATTGTTTTAGGAGGGAATAAGTCTGAACATGTCGAGAAGTTTAAGTACTTAAGGTTTACGGTAACTAGAAAAAACGAAATGCAAGAGGAAATAAAGGCACGATTGAAAGCAGGAAACGCTCGCTATTATTCGGTACCAACATTACTAAGCTCGCGTCTTTTGTCCCGAAATACAAAAATCAGAATTTATAAAACTATCATCCTTCCAACACTTTACGGATGTGAAACGGGGCCACTAACCCTGAAGGATGAACATCAGCTTCAGGTATTCGAAAATAAGGTGTTACATAGAATATTCTGTCCTGAAATTGATGAGACCACTAGGGAATATAGGAGGTTGCATAACGCGGAATTGTGTCGCGAAGATTAAGAAGAAATTGCTGGGCTTAGTAACGAACGAATTCCTAAGATGTTGTTAAGCGCAGTGCCGAATGGTAAACTTCTATGAGGTAGACCGAGTCGGGTTCGCTAAGCTTTTTATTATCATCAAACAATCAGATTCCGGCGTTCGGGGAAGGTTGTTGTAACGAACAGACCATTCGTCGTCGGTTTGAAAAATGTTCACACCACATAAAAAATATTGGTTTCTCTGTGTTGGTCAATGGCAGGAATAATACATTACTCTTTTCTACCCAGAGGTGAAACCATCACATCCTCATTTTACTGCAGGGATATTGACGTAATGCAAAAAAATGTTTTAAGAAACAACCTGCATTGGTTAATCGGAAGGGACCTACACTCTTACACGACAACGCCCGACCTCAGGTTTCACGACAGACAGTGAAGAAACTGAACAAGCTAGGGTACAAAGTCCTCCCACACTCACCTTATTCCTCAGACTAATCTGAAACAGATTCCTTATTCAGAAGTTTGGACTACTTCCTTAAGTGTAAAATTTTCAAAACGATTCTCACATCAAAAACGCATTTTTAGGCTATATTTAATCAAAAAATCCTGAATTTTTCAGTTCTATGATTGACAAATTTTTAACAAGATGTGAAATTGTACAGAAAACTACTGTAGGCCCCCCCTATTAAAAATTTACATTGGAAAGGCTTTATAGGAATCGTAAATAGAAAACGTGAGCAGGAATAGGTAACAGTCATCTCCATAATCTACTGTAGAGGTTATCGTCAATCAGAACCATGAGGATGCTACAAACACATTCTAAGAAAACTGCGAGTGACGTATTCCAGCTGGGATCTTAGAATAAACTTCAGCAAAACTCAATATATGATCATTTACGTTCAGGAGGACCTCCTTATTAAAGAGGATGCATTAAAAAGGTTGGAGAGTTTTCATTTTTTGGGCTCTTTAAGGGAAAGAAACGAAATTTCCTTAAAAGATATTAAAAAAAAAAGAAGCATAATTACGAAGCACAAAGTCATTGGTTTGTTGAGCTCGGTCCTTTGGAGCAGTGATGTGACGAAAGGTACCAAGAAGTTCATTTAGAGCATATTGAAGAACAGATGCGTGGATGAGAAGTGTAAGGTCTGCTTAATGTAAGGTCAACGAAATGTCCTAAAAATATTGAGAACAAGAGATTGGACTGGTATGACCGTCTTAGATGAATGGAGGAGGAAATACTGATCAATTTAACTTTCACTTTGGATGCTGGAGGGAGAAAACGGCGAGGAAAACAACAGAAAAGGTGGGAAGTGGAGAAAAAGAAACTAGGCTGTCATTGTACGAGAATTACAAGACAAGAGGAAACGGAAAAAGGAACAAAAGGAAATTGTTGGTTGGCGAAGGAAATCTCAATGCCAGGAAATTATTTAAACAAAGTACTTTGTTCTTCTTTACAAGTTCCGCCATCTTTTTGTTCGTTATTAGTTCATTTTAACTATCGAATAGATGGAGCGGTAACTATAAAACAATAAAAATGTTATAATTTTCCGACCGTCAATCGCTTTTCCTCTCGAAGTTGAAAACTCGTGAATGAGTGAACGGATAATTTTTCACTCTTCCCTAGTCAATTAAATATTTTTTTATCTTTCTATTTTAACATTTTGAATATATTCGATACTGGATTCCTTTTGCTGTTATCAGCGATGTAATTCCCGAAAGAACAATCGATTTTCTGATAGATCTCTCGAGCATCGATTTAATTCAACTTTTCCAATACATTCGATATTGCGATCCATTTTGATGGTTGTTAAGGTTTCGAAAACACAATCGATCACTCAAAAATTTATATTCAATTTTCATTTTTATTCGATATTGTTCTATTTAGAATCCGAATCTAAAATCGAATGATTATCGTAAACTACGCCTCCATTAAAAGAACTCAATATCGATTTGGTTAGAAAAATCAAAAATGGATCGTATTATGATAAACTGTATCATCATCGTTCTGATCATCAAAGCCTCATCGCACGTTCACGATTTTAGGAGCAAAAGAGAACGAAAAATCAGAAAACATTCACTTTTTATTATAATACTGCTTTAATAAATAGTAAATGATTTGAACAACTAAAATACATCGCTTTATGTTCCCCAAAGAACGTAATTGATTTTAAAAATTACAAAAACAAATTCCCTGTAAGTTATCAACAGATAAGCCCAAGTGGACATTGCATTGTGATCTCATCAATTGATTGTTATTATTTTATTTTATGTAATAAGACTCAGTAATAACTTCCAAACTATTGATTGTGTCCTCATAAGTCAGTCTCCTTCACAACTACAAATAAATAAAAAATAATAACTCCTCTGATTTATCTAGTGTGAATAAATTTTAAGCAACTCAAGAAAAAGGATTGTATTTGAACAGTAAGATGAATATTATAATAGAAAACTCAATTGTGTCCATGAAATTCAAAAAATAAAATTAATTATTTTATTAAGCATACAACAAGGTAATAAACCAATTAAAACCAAAGGCTATATTAATGAAAGTACAATAAATGCTTTCAAACAGGACGAAAATTTTAAAAAAAGAAGGAGGTACAATAACAAATAACAATATTTCATAAAATTATTCGTTTATTATCAATCATAAAAAGTATATTTCACAAAAATAACATCACAAATTAAACATTTAAAAAAGTTGTTTAATCAGAAGAAGAAGATATAAAGTGGCCAAGATGGAGCAGAGAGGCCAACCAGGCTGTCCAGATCACTCAGAATCAGACCACTCTTCACTGTCCCTGGACCTCAGGTAGTCTGCTACAGCTCTCTGCTTGTTTTGATTAGCATAGTCTAAGGGAATACATCCAAACTTATCCCTAGCATTGATATCGACACCGCGGCCAACGAGCAGCTCCACCACTGCCAAGTGGCCATTATAAGATGCGAGTATTAGCGGTGTCCAGCCACTACTGGACCTAGCTGCTGGGTCTGCCCCGGCCTCGAGCAGCGCCGTCACCACGGCTGAGTGCCCTTTCTCTGCTGCCAGGTGTAAGGCGGTCTGCTGGTACTTATCCTTCATATCCACCGCCGCCCCGGCCTCGAGCAGCGCCGTCACCACGGCTGAGTGCCCTTTCTCTGCTGCCAGGTGTAAGGCGGTCTGCTGGTACTTATCCTTCATATCCACCGCCGCCCCGGCCTCGAGCAGCGCTGTCACCACGGCTGAGTGCCCTTTCTCTGCTGCCAGGTGTAAGGCGGTCTGCTGGTCATTATCCTTCATATCCACCGCCGCCCCGGCCTCGAGCAGCGCCGTCACCACGGCTGGGTGTCCGTTCTGTGCAGCCAGGTGTAAGGCGGTCTCCTGGTCATTATCCTTCATATCCACCGCCGCCCCGGCCTCGAGAAGCGCCGACACCACGGCTGTGTACCCGTTCATTGCTGCCAGGTGTAAGGCGGTCTCCTGGTCCTTATCCTTCATATCCACCGCCGCTCCGGCCTCGAACAGCGCTCTCACCACGGCTGTGTGCCCGTTCTCTGCTGCCAGGTGTAAGGCGGTCTCCTGGTCATTATCCTTCATATCCACCGCCGCCCCGGCCTCGAGCAGCGCCGTCACCACCTCAGGGTGCCCGTTCTCTGCTGCCAGGTGTAAGGCGGTCTTCTGGTCCTTATCCTTCATATCCACCGCCGCCCCGGCCTCGAGCAGCGCCGTCACCACGGCTGGGTGTCCGTTCTGTGCAGCCAGGTGTAAGGCGGTCTCCTGGTCATTATCCTTCATATCCACCGCCGCCCCGGCCTCGAGAAGCGCCGACACCACGGCTGTGTACCCGTTCATTGCTGCCAGGTGTAAGGCGGTCTTCTGGTCCTTATCCTTCATATCAACCGCCGCCCCGGCCTCGAGCAGCGCCGTCACCACCTCAGGGTGCCCGTTCTCTGCTGCCAGGTGTAAGGCGGTCTTCTGGTCCTTATCCTTCATATCCACCGCCGCCCCGGCCTCGAGCAGCGCCGTCACCACGGCTGGGTGTCCGTTCTGTGCAGCCAGGTGTAAGGCGGTCTCCTGGTCATTATCCTTCATATCCACCGCCGCCCCGGCCTCGAGAAGCGCCGACACCACGGCTGTGTACCCGTTCATTGCTGCCAGGTGTAAGGCGGTCTCCTGGTCCTTATCCTTCATATCCACCGCCGCTCCGGCCTCGAACAGCGCTCTCACCACGGCTGTGTGCCCGTTCTCTGCTGCCAGGTGTAAGGCGGTCTTCTGGTCCTTATCCTTCATATCAACCGCCGCCCCGGCCTCGAGCAGCGCCGTCACCACCTCAGGGTGCCCGTTCTCTGCTGCCAGGTGTAAGGCGGTCTTCTGGTCCTTATCCTTCATATCCACCGCCGCCCCGGCCTCGAGCAGCGCCGTCACCACGGCAGTCTGACCGTTCTCTGCTACCAGGTGTAAGGCGGTCTTCTGGTCCTTATCCTTCATATCCACCGCCGCCCCGGCCTCGAGCAGTGCCATCACCACGGCAGTCTGACCGTTCTCTGCTGCCAGGTGTAAGGCGGCCTTCTGGTCCTTACCCTTCATATCCACCACCACTCCGGCATCGAGCAGCGCCCTCACTATCTCGACATGTCCACTACAGGCCTCCTGATGTAACATTCCATCACTATTGGTGTCCTTCACAGCCAAATCAGCTGCTCTCTCTATAAGCAACTTAAGGACTTCTGGGTTATTATTCATAGCGGCAAGGAAGACTGGAGTATCGCCTTTGTTATCTTGCTCACACAACCTGGCACCAGCGATCACCAGAGAGTTCACGGACCGAACACAGCCACCTTCAGCAGCGTAGTAAAGCGCGGTACGACCTTCTTTGTTCTTTACATTGGGATCAGCCTGATTTAATAATAACAAATTTACAATGTCTGCTTTGCTATTTCTCGAAGCTATCATCAACGGAGTGTTTTCGGCGTTATCCTGGCTGTCCACAGGCACACCCATCGAGAGGAGCTTTCTGACCACTGAAGGGTTACTAGCGACATGCAATGGCGTGAGGCCGCTGTGATTCTTTATGTTTGCTGGTACCTTCTTCTCGGCTAATATTTTGAGGATTTCGACATTTCCTGAGCGAGCTACAGAATGGACTATTATTATTATTATTTAAGTATGACCCTTATTACTATGCACTTCGGCCTAAAGAGGCCCATTGTGCTTGAGTCCTAAAAAATCCCTAACATAGGTCTAGACTTCTGAGAAATTTTAAATAGTCTTTAAACCTCAGTTCTTGAAGTTCCTTGTATCCACCGGGGCCAAGGTCAAATGTCCTCTTTCGACTTAGTGCTATACATTCAAAGAGGATGTGCCAAGGGGTTTCGTCCTCCTCTTTGCACCATCTGCACCTAGGTTCTTGTTCAATGCCTAGGAGATGCATGTGTTTCCTGAGTTTACAGTGCCCAGTGATGGTTTCAACCATACTTTTGAGGTCGGTTCTCGACGAGTGAGCAGCTTCTTTCTTGATTTTATCAGAAAGATTATCGTTGGGATCCTTTATGAAAAGTTTTGTATGCCTTATCTTGGCTCTATCCCAACGTGTTTTTATCTTCCTCTTGGCTAGTTTATTAATTGTATCCTTAGCCAGGGGAAGGGGGACCCCGCACCATGGTTCTGGTCCAATAGGAGCAGTAACTGCTCCTTTCTTCGCCAATTTGTCGGCCCTTTCATTTCCTGGAATATTACTGTGCCCAGGGATCCAAAATATGTTAACTCTGTTATGTACAGCTAGTTCATCTAGTCTTAGACAGCATTCCTCCACTAGTCTGGAGTTTGTTACTGCATTTTGTAATGCATTGCATGCTGCCTGACTGTCAGTGAGAAAGTTAATTACCTTATTCTTGTGGTCCTTCATAGCGAAGGCACCTGCAAGTATTGCCCATATTTCCGCTTGGAATACAGTGGGTGTCGTGCCCAGAGCTAAGTAATGACCCATGCCCTGACAACCCCTAAACCAGAATCCCGAGCCGGCACCAAACTCCCCTTTGGATCCATCCGTATACACATTTAGACCATTGGGTGGATTAAAGCAATCATTCTTGCTTTTGCAAATCGCCTGTATATTGACGTGAAATCTTTTTTCAAAGTTATACTTATTCAGCATTGAATCAGAATGCTTTTTTAGATCTGCATTTTGCTCGATTATATCAAAGACACTTCTGTGTCCAAAATCGTTGGTGGGTTTTTTGACCCCTCCTATTTTTACTAGCCTGTAGGCTGTCTTCAATGCCTCTGATTCAATTAGAATGTCAAGAGGAGTTAAATCAAGTATAGTTTCCAGTGAAGCGGTAGGGGTGGTTCTCATGGCCGCAGTGATCATGATGCACCCAAGCCGCTGCACCTTCTCCAACCTTGATCTATTTTGTTGGATACCAGCTTTGTGCCACCAGGCTATTGAGCCATAGGTTAGCACAGGTCTAACTATTGCTGTGTACATCCAACGGGCCATCTTGGGGCTAATTCCCCACTTGTTGCCACATAGGCTCTTACAAGTCCACAGAATTCTTGTGGCTTTCTTGGTAACATAGTCGATATGTTCATTCCAGTTTAATTTACTGTCCATAATAACACCGAGGTATTTAACCTTCTTGCTGAATGGAATACTCATCCCTTTCATCCTAGGGGGGTTGAGTTCCCTCAATATCCTTTTGTTTGTAAAAGGTACAATTACCGTTTTATTAGGATTGATGTTCAATCCTACTCTCGTGCACCATCTCACCACCATTCTTAGTGCCATTGTCATCAACTCTGAAATAGTTTGTTGGTCAAAGCCCTTGATTATAATTGCTATGTCATCTGCATAGCCTATCGCTTGGAAACCCGCCTCATTTAGGAGGTGTAGTAGTTCGTCCACTACCAGGTTCCATAGGAGTGGGGAAAGGACACCTCCTTGGGGGCAGCCTGCGGCTGCTTTAACCTTTAGGTGATAATTGCCCATATTGGCTTGAATGACCCTATTCTTTAGCATGGCAATGACCCAATTAGCAATGTTTGGTCTAGTGCCGTGCCTTAGTAGGGCATTAGTTAATATATGAGTAGGGGTATTGTCAAATGCTCCCTCTATATCTAGAAATGCTCCGAGCGCGATTTGTTTCCACTGCAGAGCATCTTCTATCTGGTCCACCACTGCATGCAGCGCAGTGTCGCAAGATTTTCCCTCTCTGTATGCATGTTGATGCAACATTACTAATCCATCACTGAGATGTTTGTCCCTGATATATCTATCAAGAATTTTCTCCATTGTCTTCAGCAAGAATGAGGAAAGACAAATGGGGCGATATGATTTGGGTTCATCATATGTTTCTTTCCCTGGTTTGGGAATAAATGTGACCCTAACTTCTCTCCAAGCTGTTGGGATATAATTATAGGCCAAACAGCCCTGGAATAGAGTGGAGAGCCTGCCTAAGATGATTTCAAGACCCTCTTTTAGCATGGCAGGATAAATTCCGTCAAAGCCTGGTGTTTTGTACGGCTTGAGGTTTTTAACTGCCCATTTTATGGCGCTGGTATTGAAGATTTCACGGACTGATGTCCAGTCCGGTTTGCACCTATCCTCAGGGAGGTAAACCTTCGTATCCGAGGTTGTGAGCTTGCTCCCCGGGAAGTGCGATTCCAGCATAGCAGTTATAGATTCTGTAATGTTCATGGGATCTCCATTTGGTTTCTTTAAGGAGCCCACTGTATTACAGTAGTTGCTCTTAGAAAGTATTTTATTCATGCGAGCGCATGTATTCGTATTATTAATTTCTTCACAGAACTGTCTCCATGAGTTCCGTTTGGCTTTCCTAATGAGGTTATGATATTCAGTTAGAGCGTGTCTGTATTCGATCCATTCACCAGTCCTTTTTGCTTTATTGAAAAGTATTCTGGTTCTAGATCTTGACTTCTCTAACTGCATATTCCACCAGGGTACATTGCAGTTTGACCCTTTAGTGGTTGTTCTACAGTTATCCTTGAATGCAGTGATAAGTGCCTTAGTCAGTAGTCCATTTAAGAACTCCAGCTGGTAGGTATTAGAAGCCAAACGGGGACATTCTTTAATTAAGTCTTTAAGATTTGTCCTAAAGCCTTCCCAATTTGTATTTCTGGGATTTCTATAGGTTTCAGGCTTTGAGATTGTAGCCTCAAGCTCCCACCTAATATATTTATGATCAGAACTGGAAAAGTCTTTAGAGACATGCCAGTTTGTAATATTTATCATTCTAGTTGATTTAAAGCTCAGAGTGAGGTCTATGACCTCCTGTCTGTTAGAAATTTCAAAAGTTGGTGTGTTACCTTTGTTAACTATATCTAGATTATTAACTAGCAAATATTCCAAAAGGGACTCACCTCTACGGTTAGTGTTACTGCTGCCCCAGATGTTATGATGGGCATTGGCAGAGCCCTCACAGAAGATGCGCTGTTATGTCTGACTGCCACTTCTAATGGAGTGGCATTTCTAGAGTTCACAGCTTCCAGGTCCGCATTCAGGAAAACAAGAGCTTTGATGGTGGCACTGTTGCCGGCTCTTACGGCCACATGGAGAAAGCTGTCCCCAGACTGAGTCGACCCACACACATCAGCTCCTTCACTCGCTAGTTGAAAAATATCTTTGGGACAGTTGTTAGCCACAGCATTTTCCAGTTGAGTAGACAAATCAGGATGGCCAACCTGAAACATAATTATCCAAATGTTAGTATTTAGATTTTGTGTTCAAACAATAAATAAATAAAAGAAAAGAAGATTGAGAAGGTTAAAATGGAATATCTGATTGCTGATTTTTATATTATATTCTTCATGCGGTTTTGATAAAGCTATTATCATTTTAACATGAAACACATCCCCCTTATAGTGATATACTAATACTAAAACTATTTCATTTTTTTTTAATTTCTTCAGATATACGCTGTGTTATGGTCCATTCTAGGTTTTGATGATCGTAAAGCACATAAAAGATATCGATAAAATAATCGATTTTAATCATATTTGATGTTAGAGTCAATTATCACGTCATTGAAGGCGCTAAATACGAAACTGGTTTAAACTGAATCGGTTTTATTTATTCTTCTGATATACCAAATGTTAGAGTCCTTTACCAAATTAAATTCGTAATTAATTAAATTAAATTGATTGAACTTAATTGCTATCTTAGTTATTTAAAAAGTTGTTGAGGGAGTTAAATACGAAACTAGTAACATATAAATGATCGATTCATACACAATTAATTGTTGATGCCTTGTATGTTGGAGTACATCACTACTTTTTTGAAAGCATATATACGAAAACGAAAGAAATATAGAATCAATTTATCGACTAATAAAATAAAATCAATAATGGAATCCACATTTAGTTATCGATTGTGAAACGATATGATCATGGATGTTATAATACATTTGTAGGTTTTCGAATTGTATTGAGGAAAATTACATCATTTTAATAATAGAATAATCACAAATCTTGTATTTCTTAACTTATCTAAATAAAATCGATTTTGGAGGCTATTATTTAGATACGGATGAGACTATTTGCAAAACAGTTATCTATAACGTAATCAATAAATAGTGAATCAATTTACTTTAACATATTTCAACTTATTCGATGTGAGGTTACTGGGCGATCTAAGAAAGTGTATCGTTGAAATGATCGATTAATACAGAATCGATTATATTAACAATTTTTGACTGCATTGTTAGGTTATTTAGAGAAATTATATGAATTTAATGATAGAACAATTTTTAGCTTAACACAAACCTTAATCGTAAAAACAATCGATTTATACGAAATCGATAATACATTGGAAAATTAAATCTTTATAATGGTAATATAATACTTAGGAAATTGTTTCTTGACTGTGTGATGATTAATAATGAATCAATTTTAAATTTTTGGTCAACATTTCAAATGTTTAAATCCAAAATCAGCTTATAGCCACTTAACACTTATGTACAATATTGTGAATGTTGTAATAATGATGAGGGTACAGAGTGCGCAGCTAAGAACTAATAGTGTATTTGTAAATTAATAAAACTTTGACGGTTCTTTATGATAAAATAAATATTTATATAAATAATAAAATATTTGATGTCTGAGTGAATGGTGGGTGCTACAAAAGATATCTATTTAGTTAAAACATTAAATTGATTTATTTGCACTTTTCCCATTACATTCAATTTTGGACGCTATTAATCAGCTCTAGAAGGTACAATTCTACTAATCTGATATCAATCTAATGATCAATAGCAGATTTCTTTTTATTCTTGTTTAAATTATGGCATTTATTTTTGTTATAGAACGCCAATCATTAGTAATGTTTAAAATTAGATTTTATAAAACACAAGTAGGTCCACCAGTCAACCAGTCGAGTAGAATATGAGAGGAATGTTTACAATTCTGAATAAATAAATGGCCTGAACTGTATAAATGATATTGTTTATAATATTATACAGTGGCTCCCAGTCAAAATGATACACCAGGATATTTATATATGTCTTTGAATAAATAAATAGTTCAAATTATATTACATTAAATACAATAATTTATTGTAATAACTAAACATCCTAGTATGTACTTTGTATATAAACATTTAAAAATAAACAAGTTAGAGAAGAATTGGTCGACTGTATCTTCTAATTTAAGGAAGAAATAGTTGGGGATGCAGTCAAAGAAAACACCAAAATAAGTTATGCTTATTTTGGTGTTTTCTTTGACTGCACCCCCAACTATTTCTTCCTTAAAAATAAACAAGGATTTAATTATAAAAATAAAAAACATTTGTTTAGGATTACTTATCTCACAATGAAAATGATACACCTTAGTTTTTACCAATATTTCTTTACCTTGGTGTTTGGCTCTTTTCAGAGTGAGTTGAAGAAAAACTAACTTTTTTTTTTAATTTTTTTTTACAAAAATGGAGGCACACACAACGTTAAAAGAACGTGAGTTGGTTATTCAACATATTAATGACCGGAAATCTTTACATGAAATCGCCAAATTTATTGAAAAAAGCTGTTCAATTGTCCAGCATATAGTGGAGAGATTCAAGAAGGAAAGTACATTGCCAGAATATAAGTTACAAGCACTAGACAAATTTTAACTGATAGGGATGAGACTTGGATGGTCAGGGAAATTAAAAGAAATCCACATTTGAGTGCACCCAACAAAGCACAACCTACAAATAATTGTTTACTAAATACAAAGTTTATATATTATTAGTACCCAAAAGGTAATTAGAAGTGATGTGACATATTGTGTATGAGATGAAATAATTTACAGTGGCTCACAGTGAAATTGATACACCCTGTAGAAAAAATAAGAAAAAAAGAAAAATTTATATTGTTACAGGGATTAAAACCAGAAAACTCAATAAACAATATTTAAATATATACAAACAGATGAGATTGAAAATATTCAATTTTGATTATTTAAAAAAATTAATAGATAAAAAGGAAATAAATTATTTCACCTCATACTCAAAAAATGACACATCACTTCTAATTAGCTTTTGAGTACTAATCATTTTTAAAGCTTTTCAGTTGTATGTTGAACGTCTTGGTGGTAGGGTGCTGTCTCATGTTTGGAGCCTGTTTGGGTTGTTGATCGTTGGGATGTATTGCACCTTTTTCTTCGAGATGTGATTCACATAAACCCCTTTTTTGTTTTTGGTGTCTTGATAATGCCTGAATAGGCGAAACGTCGACTGGTAAGTGGGTGTATTTTTGAAACATAAGGCTTTGCATTGTGGTTTTTTCCAATTGCATTATAATAATTTGTTTAGGATTACTTATCTCACAATGAAAATGATACACCTTAGTTTTTACCAATATTTCTTTACCTTAAACTGATTTACTTTAGTTAAACTCTTGCGTCAATTTTAGTTTTATTATTAAATCATTGTTTATTTTTAAATGTTTATATACAAAGTACATACTTCTAGGCTGCTTAGTGATTACAATAAATTATTGTTATTAATGTAATATAACTTGAAATATTTATTTATGCAAAGACATCTATAAATATCCTGGTGTATCATTTTGACTGGTAGCCACTGTAGATGGCTTTAAGAATTAAATAATGAATTATTTAGTACTGATATTATTAATACTAACTTTAATAATGTACGTTTGAGTGGAAAATAGTCGACTGGATAATTCTAATGATAGATTGAATTGGTCAGGGGGTGCTGTCAATGATAACACAAAATAAGTGAAACTTATTTTTTAATTGTGCCAATGTTTCGGCCTCCAATGTAGGCCATCTTCAGGGCCAAGAAAGAAACAGAAAATGACTATATAAATCATTGCAGTACCAAGGGGAATTACAGAATCTATAGTAATGTGAAGAGATATAGGGAATAAGATAAATTATGAAATAACTAGTGAGAAAGAGCAAAAAGTAAGTTACATTATGTAAAACAGGCGAGGCGTAATAAGAATGGAAAGCATAGTTCAATTACAGCTAATGATATATATTATTTTTTTTTACTTATTTCGTATTCAAAAGATATATTATTATGAATTTATAGTAATACAAATCGTGATTTTTATTTATACAAGAAATTTTCTAGATTTTATGATAAAAAATTATGAAAAGTAATAATGTGACAAATGATAATATGTGAAGAATAGTATAAACAGTTGAGATGAGAAGGAATTTAATGATCCTATTACAAATAATAGAATAAAACAATAATTGGTTGGGGAAAAAGAAATCTATTATTCTTGCGTGAAATTCAAAACTTTGTTAAAGATGTTTCGGATTGTCCGTTTTGGGTCAAATATGCACCATTTTGTTGTATAATTTGTAGCAATTTTAAAAGTAGCTTCATAATGCCTCTCCCATAGAAGTATTGGTCCTTATTGGCAAAAAACTCTGGTAATCGATTTTCACAATCTTCTCTTGATCCCAATTTCTCATCACTCAGGAAGTTTTGCAATGCGAGAAAAAGGTAGTAATCACTTGGTGCCAGGTCCGGACTATATGGTGGATTCATTAAAACTTCCCAACCAAGCTCCCGGAGTTTATGGCGAGTCACTACAGACGTGTGTGGCCTTGCGTTGTCCTGATGGAACACAACACCTCTTCTGTTGGCCAATTCTGGTCAATCGCTAAATTCAAACGGTCCAGTTGTTGACAGTAGAGATCTGAATTTAGTGTTTGGTCATAAGGAAGCAACTCATAATAAATGATTCCTTTCAAGTCCCACCAAATACACAGTAGAACCTTCCTGGCCGTTAGCCATGATTTGGCCACCATTTGAGGTGCTTCACCACACTTTGACCAGGATCGTTTTCGCACAATATTGTCGCATGTGACCCATTTCTCATCCCCATTCACCATCCGTTTAAGAAATGAGTCGATATCATTCCGTTTGGCTAAGGCTTCGCAGATGGAAATTTGAACCATGAATCATGTATTTTGGCGGTAATTGGTGTGGCACCCAAACATCGAGCTTCTTTTTGAATCCAGCTTTGCGTAAATGGTTTAAACTGTTTTAGCTCATGGCCAATGTTACAACTACTAACATGCCGGTCAACTTCGATTATTTCCGTGATTTTATCAACATTTTTGACGACAGGCCTGCCAATACGAGGTGCATCTTTAACATCAAAAATGCCTGAACGGAATCGATGAAACCAAAATTGCACATAATTATTGGCATTATAAACACCATTCACAATTTCAGCGGCCTGGCTTGCATTTTCGCCTTTATCAGAGAAAAACTGTAAAATGTACCGAATTTCCTCTTTGTTGACTTCCATTGGTAACTTACAACTGAATGGAACAAATAAAAAACAGGCAAAAAACTTTTTTTAGTATGAAATGTCACCTTGACAAGCATAAACTTGGAATTGTTTGATCGATACTTTACGAGATATAAATCACTACAGCCATCTACCGAGAAAATAATGGATTTCTATTTTCCCAACCTATTATAATGAATGTCATTAAATGTAAGGGGGGAAAGAGAATTATTCCACCTAAACATCGCTCAAACATTGTACACCGTATCCCCTGTTCTACTCCGAATCGCAACTCGCCCAACAAACATAAAGAGATACACACCTTTACATTATTATAAATTCTGAACACTATTTCTGTTATCAATACATAGTCCTATTACAAATTTATCTTACTCTCTGTATCTCTTCACATTACTATAAATTCTGTAATTCTCCCTTGTGACTGCAATGATTTATATAACAATTTTCTGTTCCTATCTTAGCCCTGAAGATAGCCTACATCGTAGGCCGAAACGTTGACACAATTAAAAAATAAGTTTAACTTATTTCGCATTATCTTTGACAGTTATCCTGACCAATTCAATCCATCATTTTATAATCAACATTTAAAGCAAGACTTTAGCATAGAGAAATCGTTGAAACACAAAAGAGATAAATACTAATGTAATGATAAAAAACTACATATTTTCTTATCCTTCAATCCTTTCTCACAAATAGACCTTTCCAAGTAAACCATAATAATGTCTATTCATCCCTCTTTTTCCAATTTGCTGGTGTTCAAGGATATTTCAAGGTAGTATCCTTGGCCCAATCCTTTATACAGTTGACATCCCAACTCATCTTAATACTATCCTTACCACGTATGCTGATCATATATGTGTATTATCAGTCAACAACAATCCAGTTATTGCATCCCTAAGCCTCCAATCCCATATCACTGAGCTTGAAGAATAGTGTCAAAACTGGAGAATTAAAATAAATTCTCAAAAATCGCATCAAATCACTTTTACCTTACGTCGTAAACCAATGACTTCCTGCCCTTCAGTATCCTTTAATAATATCCCACTGGTGCCTGTAGAACAGATCCGATACTTAGGGTTGCACCTTGACAAACGATTAACCTGGAATCCTCATACAAGACTGAAAAGACAAGAAACCGGTCGACATTTCAGGCTATTTCGACACTTACTAGACAAACATTCTAAGCTTCCAATTAACTAGAAAAGACTCGTCTACATGACCATCATACGACCTATTTGGAATTACGGAGTAGACCTTTGGGGCTCCACTAAGCCATCGAATTCCTCTTGTATCCAATCCTTACAATCCAAAATCCTTTGTAAAATACTCAATGCTCCTTATTTTGTTAAGAATAAAGACATCCATAACGACCTTAATGCCCTTCTGTTGCTGATTTCGCCCGAACCCGGTATCTATCCTTTCATAACAAACTTCATTACCACTCAAACCCTCAAACCTAGCTTCCTCTTCAATTCCCGATAATCCTCAGAGGCGTCTGAAAAGAAGATGGGTACATGACCTCCTTAGTTCCTTTTTCTTTTTTTTTTCCTTAGAACTTTTATTTGAGTACTACCAGTGGGTAGTTTCTCTATTTGTCATTCTCATGTCATTATGTATCACTTATCCTATTTACTTGTTGTATTATTGTAATACAGTTGTAACTATCAATTAACACGTTCCCTGCCGCGTGGGGCGTATGCGCCCCACGCTGAACTCTCCGTTCAAGCCATTTGGTATTATCATTGTAAAATGAAGAATTTTTTAAAAATTCAATATGCAGTCGATCACGGGAATCTTAGTACTACTGCTGTTGCCTTCATTTAATCGTGGGGCGTATACGCCCCATGCGGCGAGGTGGGCAATTTTGTTTCGCCGTCACTTGTTTTCTGCATTCTTCGCACTGCGATCAGTCATTTATTCGCGTGTCGTTGATACAATACGTACTGCTTTACTAAAATTGGGATTGATTTATAGTTCAGTGTGTTAAACGAAGGAAATACGGTACGTACATATTATTTAAGTGTTATAAGTTCGGATATTTTACATTAACAAAAGGTTGCAATTTTCCCGCCTTTTCTTCTTCAGACCTTTTCCAAATTTTACAATAATTACTCCTTATAAGCAGATATGGCCTCACACAGCAACAGTGTTTCTAGTGATGATTCTGACGTGCCACTCGCAGAAATTTTAACAAAACGCCCTAGGATTGCACGAGGAAACCTTTCTGAATATTCTTCAGACAGTTCAGATGAAATCATACCTTTTCATTGCCTTTCCACACGCAGCACTCGCATTTTATCCAGTAGTGAAGACGAAGATATTGAACCTTCTATAAACAGTATGACTACTTCGCATATAGATTGGGCTGATCCCACCGGAAACCAACCGCGCCTTACGCCTTTCGTTGGTACACCTGGTTTCAAAACATGCAATCAAACTTACGAAAAACCGGAAGATATTTATTTTTTGTTTATGAGTGATGAATTCTTCGATCTTGTCGTTTCAGAAACGAATCGGTATGCGCAACAATGTCTATCTAAACAAACATCGTATCGATTAGATGAATGGATAGCAACTGACAAAAACGAGATAAAACGGTTTTTTGGACTTATTATGTGGATGGGAATTGTAAAGCTTCCAGAAATAAGTTTGTATTGGTCTAAAGATCCAGCATATTCGCAGACTCTTCCACCTTCAATAATATCAAGAAATCGGTTTGAACTTTTGCTACGAATGTTGCATTTTAACAACAATGACAAGGAAAATGTAAATGACCGCTTGTATAAAATTAAACCAGTCATTGATATGTTGAATGAAAACTTAGAAAAGTATTTTGAACCAGGCGAAATTGTTTGCGTAGACGAATCTCTGATTCCTTTTCGAGGTCGCATTGTCTTCAAACAATATATAAAACAAAAAAGACATAAATATGGTATCAAATTATTTAAATTATGTTCAGGACCGGGATACACGCTCACCTTCAAAATTTATTGTGGGGAAAAAAATGGATAGTGAGAAAACAACGCCTACCAATGTTGTTCTATCATTGTGCAAAAGTATATTTGGTAAAGGCCATACAATATGTACTGATAATTGGTACACAAGTCTCGAATTAGCCAAAAAACTAGTTGCTCAAAACACTCATCTGGTTGGAACAATACGATCAAATCGCCGTGGAATTCCAAAAGACCTACTTTTAAAAAAATTAATGCGATATGAATATATCGCTAAGGAAAGCAATGATGGTTTGACAATACTAAAATGGAAGGACAAGCGTGATGTTCTTCTATTATCAACGAAACACTCTAATGAAACTGTGACTATGCAGAAAAGGGAGAATATTGTTACAAAACCGAAGGTTATTGTGGATTATAATGAAGGGAAGTCTTCTGTAGATATCTCCGATCAAATGGCTTCATATTGCAGTCCTCTACGAAAATCCGTAAAGTGGTATAAAAAAATTGTATTTGAACTTTGCCTGAACACAGCTGTCGTGAATTCATGGGTTATATATAACAGTCTTACAAACCGAAAAATAACAAGCATCGAATTCCGAAAAACATTAGCAATGAATCTGATGTCGTGTAATAATAATAATAATAATTCTCCACGAATTGAACAAAGAAGAAAACGACACGAAATTAAAAAAAAGGAAGGCCACTTTAATTCGATAAGAAGGCGGTGTAAAATTTGTTACGAAAGAAATGTTAAAAAATTTGGTTCCAAATCGGCAAGGAACTGTACTGTAAAAGTTATAACATTCTGCGATAGTTGTGTGGATAAACCACACTTATGTATGCCATGCTTTAACAAAGTTCATCGTAACATCCCTTTGTAATTGCATACAAACTTGAATTTAATTAAAATATTGTATTTTGAACTGATGTAGGCATGATAAAAAACTTATATGTGAGGATGCAACTTGCTTAGTAATGTTCAGCCAGGTATTTGTTAAACTAATTCCTAGAAAAATAAATTTATTCGTTTATTGTGTTATGCATGTTAAACTATACAACCTTTCCTTGATAATTATGATTTTTGCGGCATTTTATTTATTGTAAGGCATTCGCCAGAAACAAAATAATACAGGTGTAAAGCGTGGGCGCATACACCCCACGCGGCCTGAACGGAAAGTCTTCAAAAAACGGTCCGGCAGGGAACGTGTTAATAAATTTAATAAAAAACTAAAAAAAAAAAACAATATGTAAGGTAAAGGAATTAGAAATACCAAAAATTATTAGTTAAAATAAAAGAATGAACAAGAAGAACGGCAAAACGTTATAACCTAGCTCCAAATGCCCAACAGTTTGGGTTGTTTTAGAAAAATAGTTTGTTTTGTTTTTAAGAAAAAAACCAATTGTGCGTTTTCCTCCCAACCACTAAAAAGAATACAAAAAGTCTTGAAGCGTTCTGATAGTTTAGAACAGATGGTTTGCAAGAAGAAATTGATAATTTATGTTGGGAAATACATATGTTGATGTGGTTTAAATTTCCACCAATATAGGAGGAGTTACATTTAGAAGAAGAGCAAGAACCCGGTATAGAAGTTTGTAAGAGAGATAGGATATTTTAAGTTGGTGAAAAGGTAAGAAAGGTTATTATGAGGTCTCAAGCCAAGACGTAACTTAGTGATTGCAGATCTTTATTAATACTGTTAGAAAGGAAGGGAACTGTAGAGGAAAGGGTCAGAAGTTGGTAACAAAGAATTGGAAGGATGAGGAGCTAAGGTAATAGGTTTTATAAGAGGGTCCACAAGTTCCTTGTTGAAATGATGGTGGGAAGTTGGATTGGGGATCAGATAAGGAAAGGTATCGATGGATTAGGTTGCCCAGTGATTTTTGTTATGTTCTTCTGTATTTGTCTTATTAAAATACCTATATTATTGGCCGAAATGCACTCCAAATTATATTTTACGTCCAGAAACAGGTCGTAACCCACTTATCGTAACAATCCTAAAGAAAATTGTTAACTTCTGCCTAAAAATACTGTCTATCCCTGATTATAGATTACCCCGTAAATGTTTCGATAGACTTGTGGAGCTAGATAAGAAAAAACAGGACTTGACTTTTAACTGGATCTCACAACTTAAAATGGTAGCTACAACCCATCATATTGAAGAATATTTTGCAGATTTTCATAACCCCAATGTTTTATTTGCTAATAAACATGCTATTCCTGAAAAAGTAACAAATCATTTACTGTCGAAGGATATTGATAGAGCTCTTAACTCAAATTACAATCCAATATACAGAACTATTTGCACCTATACCAACCCTGAACCTGAAAGCTATTTAAAATTCAAGATAAACATAGAAAAATTAAGAACCGTGAGTCAAATAAGAATTTCAAACCCTGAATGCCTGAAAATATTTTATAGGAACATCACCTGTGTTCTCAGAACTGATGAAAAATGTCAGTGGTGCCATGGGACCATATTCAATAGTTTGAAGCATATAATATTGCATTGTAAATTTTTTGTTAACACACGGAAACAATTTCTGCAAAAATATATTGTCCAGCATGAGGATGAATTATCACTTCAAAATGTACTCACTATGGACAGCATGGAAAAATTAAACAACATTTTTTTCTATCTTCAGTTTATATGTAAAAATTCGGAATCCGGGCTTTAATTGTGGTTTATGGTTTCGGGTACTTCTACGATACCTTGATTGTAACGTATAGAAAGAATAAGATAACTGTTACAATAAAGTACCAGCGGGTTAGTACCTAAATACTTTAATTCCATTGTATTGTATTTATCTATTTCCTTAGGTATATGCCTTATTTGCGTTGTTTGTTTGGAATATTGTTATTCTTTTGTTATAATTGATACTGTTCTGTTCTGACTAAAAATTTTGTTTATTTATTTATTCTTATAATTTTTTCCTTTTTTCAAAACTGGATTTATTTGAATTTCATCTTCAAGAAAAAATAAAATCGGCTTCCAGTCAAATTCTTTTATTGTTTTTTATGATAAAACGTTTCGACACTATGGTGTCATTTTCAATCATTTATTCCTATGCATTCCTCAACTTTAAATAAAATAACAATAATTACAATAATATAAAATTTGTTTACATAAATGTCCAAAAGATAATATACTATGAGTATAAATACCTGGAAAGTCAATCTTTTTTAAAAATCATTTTTAAGGAGGTCTTTTATCCTCCATAGTCAAACTTATATTCCATTACATAAAAACCAAACCCTGATCCTTGAACCATCTAATCCTTTATTCTTATTTTTATCAGTTATTAGACTTTAGTACAATTATAACTAATTATGTTCTATAAGGTACATTAATAAAGTAAAATTAAACTTCAAAATATAAGTATTCTTATGATCTATTATTTTTTAATTTCAAAATTATGGATGAATATAATTTGCTAATTTCTCCTGCCTCTTTTCTATCGTTTACAGCATTTTCTAATTTATCATTTATAAATAAAGCCTCTAAATTTTTTCTTTTTATAGTATTATCTTCTCTATGTAGAATTTTAGGCTTATCGAAGTCAAAAGTGTGCAATTCTTTTTTACAATGTGCTGATAATGCTGTACTTGTTTTAGCTTTAGGTTTAATGTTATTTTGATGGTGATATATTCTGTTTTTTAAGTGTGTACTTGTTTGTCCAATGTATATTCCATCACAATTATTACAAGTAAGTTGGTATATTAAATTTTTGTTTTCCATAATTGGTATCTTATCCTTTTGACTTGTTATAATGTTTTTGATTGGGTTTCTTGTTTTGTGTGCTATCTTCATTTCTGGTATGTCATAAATTTTAAAAGTTGGTTCGATTTTTTCTGATAAGCCTCTGATATAGGTTATACTATTATATTTAATTTTTTTATGTTTTAATTCTATATCTTGTGCTTCTGTTACTATATTAATTTTATCATTGTCTATAAGTGGATCTATGTTATTAGTTTCTTTTACAAAAAAATTAGTTATTTTGGATTGAGAAGGTTTAATTTTTATTGCATTATTTTGGCTATGTATTTTTGAAAAGTTAGTAGATTCTTTTGCATTTAATTTATTTTTTATATTTATAGGTAAGTGATTATCTTTTATATTTAAATTGATTTGTTTATGCCATAAATCTTTTATTAGTTTGATTGGAAAACCATTGTTAAGAAGGATTTTGAATATTTTGTTTTTCGTTTCTTTTAAAAATTCTACATCTGTTAATTTTATTGATCTATTAATTAGATTTAATGCTATGTTTTTTATTTGATGTCTCGGGTGATTTGAATAATAATTAAGTAATTTACTGGAGGTGATATCTTTTTTATACCATTTTGTTTTAAGGTTATTATTTTGTTTTCTTATGATAGTAAGGTCTAAAAAATTTATTGAGTTATTATTTTCCAATTCTTGTGTAAATTTTATATTTTTATTTTGTTTATTTAGGATTTTACTAAAATTTTCTAAATTATTTTTATTTGTGATAATTAAAATGTCATCTATGTACTTTACTAATAACATAGGGGGGTTGTTTAATTTTTGTAGGCTATCTTTAATAATGTAGTTTAGTACTATACCAGATATATTTACAGATAATCTGCCTCCCATTGGTAATCCTTTTGTTTGTTTAAAAAATTGGTTTTCGAAAGTAAAAAATCCATTTTCTGTACATAGTTTAATACCTTCCAAAAAAATGGATTTACATTTTATACTAGTATATGGTTCGATGTTTTCCCAATTATCATTTATAAGTTTGTAAGCTAATTTTAATGGTATATTTGGAAACATAGATACCACATCCAAACTACTTATTATCTGTTCTTGCTCTAATTTCATATTGTTTAATTTATTTTTTAATTCAATTGCATTTTTAATGTCATATTCGTTACTGTTATTTAAATAATCTAAGGATTTATTTAAAAATTTTGAAAGGTTATCTGTTGGATTGTTTGTTCCATCTACAATAGGTCTACAAGGATAGCCTTCCTTATGTAATTTGATTAAACCGTGAATTCTAGGGTTACTGTAGTATTTATTTGATAGTTTATTTTTAAAATTTTTATCTATATATCTGTATCTAACTAACTTTTCTAAATATTTATTTATTTTAATGTTCAGTTCATTCATCGGGTTGTATCTTATACTTTATCATTAAATGTCTTTATCATTCAAAATGTCTAAAATCTTTCTCTTGTAGTCTGATTTAGTTATTATAGCTAATTTTTTAGTTTTATCACTTTTAATTATGCATAGATCTTCATTATTTTTAAAGAAGATCTTTGTAGTTAGGATATCTTTATTTATAATTTGAGTGAATCTATTTAGTGTATTTTTAGGTTTATTTTTTTCTTTATTTAAATAATTTAATATGTTTTTACTGATGGTATTCCGTAAGCCATTTTTATGGTTTTCTGGAGTGTCTATGAAAGTTATTATTGCTTCTACATCTGCTATCATTTGATATATATTTATTTTTTTATTTTTTGGTTCATAATTGAAATTATCGCCTAAACTTAATAAATTTATAATATTGATAGGTATTTCTCTAGAAGTTAGGTTGATTACTCTATTGTCTAAGTGTAAGTTATTATAATAATAAAAAATATTAAATTGTTTTTTGGTATATTAGGTGGAAACTAATAACATAGATCCACTTATAGACAATGATAAAATTAATATAGTAACAGAAGCACAAGATATAGAATTAAAACATAATAAAATTAAATATAATAGTATAACCTATATCAGAGGCTTATCAGAAAAAATCGAACCAACTTTTAAAATTTATGACATACCAGAAATGAAGATAGCACACAAAACAAGAAACCCAATCAAAAACATTATAACAAGTCAAAAGGATAAGATACCAATTATGGAAAACAAAAATTTAATATACCAACTTACTTGTAATAATTGTGATGGAATATACATTGGACAAACAAGTACACACTTAAAAAACAGAATATATCACCATCAAAATAACATTAAACCTAAAGCTAAAACAAGTACAGCATTATCAGCACATTGTAAAAAAGAATTGCACACTTTTGACTTCGATAAGCCTAAAATTCTACATAGAGAAGATAATACTATAAAAAGAAAAAATTTAGAGGCTTTATTTATAAATGATAAATTAGAAAATGCTGTAAACGATAGAAAAGAGGCAGGAGAAATTAGCAAATTATATTCATCCATAATTTTGAAATTAAAAAATAATAGATCATAAGAATACTTATATTTTGAAGTTTAATTTTACTTTATTAATGTACCTTATAGAACATAATTAGTTATAATTGTACTAAAGTCTAATAACTGATAAAAATAAGAATAAAGGATTAGATGGTTCAAGGATCAGGGTTTGGTTTTTATGTAATGGAATATAAGTTTAACTATGGAGGATAAAAGACCTCCTTAAAAATGATTTTTAAAAAAGATTGACTTTCCAGGTATTTATACTCATAGTATATTATCTTTTGGACATTTATGTAAACAAATTTTATATTATTGTAATTATTGTTATTTTATTTAAAGTTGAGGAATGCATAGGAATAAATGATTGAAAATGACACCATAGTGTCGAAACGTTTTATCATAAAAAACAATAAAAGAAATTGACTGGAAGCCGATTTTATTTTTTCTTGAAGATTTATTTATTTATTAAACGAGTGTTGATTATTTAATTATTGTAAAATATTTACATATTGTAGATATTATATAACTGTAAATAAAAATAACTGTAATTAAGTGACGATATACTAATTACTAAAAATTAACACTAAGTGGGCCAGACTCAATGGCTACAATGTTATACATTAAAGCCAATAAAGAATTTATTATTATTATTATTCCATTTTGACTGTTAATATCTTCTCCCAACTAACGCTCATCGTTGCCCCCATCCATATATAAAATAGAATAGAAAAGTAACTTTATTCTGGGACTAAGTCCCTTCAGAATAACTAACATGATCAGAAAAAGAAATATAATATATATATATATTTCAGGCCAGAAGGCTACCTAATACAAATTATTAAGAGTTTATGAAGTGATAAAAAAGTAAACAAACAAAAAAATAATAAAAAGTACGAACCATGACAAGATATTAAGCATAATAAATTATTAAATACATTTCATTTTAAGCAAATGACTCACCTGCTTAGAGAGCATCTGTTTGGGAAGCCAGGAGATGTAGGAAAAGCAATGATTTAAATGAGGACAGTGAAAGAGCATGATGGATGATAGGAGGGACTGAGTTCCACACTGTGGTGGAGCGGGCAAGAAAGGAACGCTCGAATGTTTTGGTGCTGTGGGAATGAATATAGAGATAGGAAAGGCGAGATCTTGTTTTATGGTGTTGAACTGAGGATTTGAATTGGAGGAGATTGTAGAAATATGAAGGGTGTAGAGAGTTAATAGAATGGTATAAGAATGAACGCACTGTTTTGCTCAAAAGCATCCTCAAACAAAAACTTTAGATTGTTAATATCTGCACACAGTGTACATTGCCTGAAATAACATTTTTCTGTAGGATTTTCACAAACAATACCATTAGTTAAGTCTTAATAAGTTTTAATTGGCGTTTCTTGATTTACTAATCCTGGAAGTTTACAATGCGCCATCATCAACTTTGCATTTTGATGCACAGTACATACACATACTGAATGTGTACCTGCAGACCCTGGAAGAAAACAGTGCTTTGGTCGAAGTTTTCAGAATTTAGAAAACCCAATTTTCTGTTCAGGATAGCGTTCTTTGAAAAGTGCAAAACATTCGCATAATGTATTCAAAATTAAAACTGTTTGTACATGAATTCGTTTGCCATCCACTTTAACAGAAACAAACAGTATTGAACATGTAACATAAGAAGTGGGTACAGGTGGACAATAAGTGTGTTCTTGAAACTATAACCAAATCCACAGGAGGTTTTCTAGACTATTTGTTTGATAGTCTGCCTAAACTTCTTAAACATTCTTTTATTACAAATAAACAGTCAGCTTATCTGAGACACTTAAAAAATATTCAATCAAATGAATGCATTGTTGTATGTGACTTCGCTGAGAATTATTCATTTGTGCTCCAACATGCTGCTCAAGGCTTTCATTGAAACAATGCACAACCAGCAATACATCCTTTTGTCATTTATTTCAAGGAAGAAGAAACTTTGCAACACCTAAGTTTACTAATCATATCTGACTGTAAGGCTCATGACACAGTTGCTGTGCATTTGTTCCAGCTACTTTTGATAAATTACCTAAAGGAAAAACTACCTTATGAAATTGAGGAGATACACTATTTTTCCGATATGGCTGCATCTTAACTTTCTTAACCTCTGTCGCCACACAACAGATTTTTCTATTAAAGCAGAATGGAACTTTTTTGCATCGTCACATGGAAAGAACGCTTGTGATGGAGTAGGAGGTGCTGTTAAACATCTAGCAGCACAAGCAGGCCTCCGAATGGTGTATAATGAACAAATTATGACTCCTCGCCAACTCTATGACTGGGCTAAAGAAAATATAACTAATGTTAGTTTTGTTTATTCAACTAAAGAAGATTATGAACATGAGAAAAAACTTATGAAAACAAGATTGGAAGAAGCCAAAACAGTGGAAGAACACAACAGTGTCACTACTACAAACCAAAAAATGCAACCAGAGTTTTAGTAAAAACTTATTCCTTTCAAATTACACCAAAGAAGAAGTGGTTTCAGAAAATGATGTTGACAGTGAATTAGAGTAGGATGAAATTGTTGGTTTTGTCACATGTTTGTACGACAAGGAATGGTGGTTAGGGTGCGTCGTCGATACAGAAAACGAAGACATTAAAATAAGTTTTCTGGAACCCCATGGTCCATCGCCTTCATTTAAATATCCTATGGTGCCAGACATTTTATTACTAAATAAGACAGATGTCTTAACCAAAGTAGATCCCACAACCCAAGCTTGAAGAGTGTACCATCTTACAAAGTTGGAAAGCACTCAGGCAACGAAGAAACTCCAATCGAAAATGTAAAGAATAAAGTAACGATGTAAAAAATAAAGAAAAATCTTTGTATTTCATTTCCACAGTTATGTTTCATATAGCCTATGTATCAGAACCAGGCTATTAGCAGTGAAAATTTTGTGATACTTCAGTGATGTATTTTTAATATATCTCCTGATCCCATCATGGTCCCACTCAGTGTTCAAGTTGGGTATCAGATTAAAGCCCATTAAACTCTCTTTAAAATGAGCTATCTCTCAGCTCTCTAGCACTAATAGAACCAGTTATTGCAGATTTTAGCACACGTTAAAAAAACCGGATTTTGTGATTTTTAAAAATTTATAACTAAAAAACTATCAGGGATACAATTTTTTGCAAATTATATTTGAGTTCAGGATGTCAGAGAGTAAAAATAAACCGAGTTTCAGCCAAATCTGAAATGGTCAAGTTGAAAACTTTTTTTTATTGGTTGATTTGACATGGAATGACCCTATAAGGTAAACTTTTTTGTCTCATCTCTTTGATTGAAGTTATTTTATAATTTAAGTAACGAGTTTGTTGATTAAGGTAAACTGTTATTTTGATTACCACCCTTATGATTTATTTAATATTAAGTTAAACTTGATCTTGATTAGTTTATCTTGAAACAAGGTGATAGTATTAATTTTCTGTGATTAAATTTCTTAATTAATAGATAGTCGCTAGAATATAGTAATGTTCGATCAGTATAAGTAGGTATTTAATTTTCTGTTAAGCGATTATTTAATGATAATACTCGTTTATTATTTTAAAATTATTTAATTCTGTCTCTCAGTGCACACTACTGACCGCGAACGAACTACAAAATTGATGACTGGATAGTTAATCTCATTTCACATAGATAGCACTAGTGTCATTCATTAGCTCGTATGATATTTTGTTTTTACTTTCGATTTTCAATAAATATAGTTTATAAATATTTAAAAATATCGAATAAATATGAAATAAATTTTAAAATTATGAAATAAACATTTTCTATAAATATAATATTTTTTAAGAATCATAAATTCTATAGATTCAATTTTCTGAAAAAAATATAAATTTAAATTTTGATTTTTTACATAAATATTTGTTAAGTGTCGTCACCATGCCCCCCCCGAATTACAAATTAAGAGCATCCGCGCAACTCTTAACCTTTTGCATAAGGATACAGCACAGATTTATAATGTAGATACAGCAAACATGGGTTCTGCATTCAAGGCCATGTGTTCAACTGCGGATACATTTAAGGATAGTTACATGAGTAAGTTTGAGGAGGGTCAGGTACTAGCAATCACCATCGAAAAGGACACATTGTTTTCTACTGATGAGGACATCAAGGAGAGAGGTGAGATAAACGCTCTGTATTATAAAATTGTTGAGATGCAAAAGGAGAAACAAGCTCAACAGAATTATCTCAGGCTTATCTAATAAGAGAATCTCTAAGGCTCTATTGAACAGGTTAGAACCACAAATTGACGACAAAATAGGAGAATACCAGGGAGGATTCAGGAAAGAAAGATCCTGCCAAGAACAGAAACTTAACCAAAAACTTTTGATAAAACATTATCTAACTAGGCCACAGAAAAACCTTTATATCTCGTTTGTCGATTTTGAAAAAGCATAAGACTCCTTAGACAGAGAAACCGTACTAAAAACCCTGAGGGAGTACGGAGTCGATCAAAAGACCATAAACCTAAAAAAAGAAACCTTAACAGAGACCAAATCAAAAATAAAATTAAGAGGGAATATCAGCGAACGGTTTCAGATAAAAACGGGTGTGAGACAAGGGGACGGACTTCCACCTGTTCTCGACAAAGTTATGAAGACATTATGGGAAGAAGAAACATCAGGAGCTAAAGTAGGAAATCAGAAGAGTAATATCCTTGTAAGATGTCTGGCTTTTGCGGATGACTTAGCCCTACTGGCAGAGTCAGAAGAAGACGCAATTAGGCAAATTAATTCATTGAAGAAAGTAGCTGAAAAAACTGGACTAAAAATCTCCGTTCAAAAGACCAAATTTATGACTCCAGACCCTCACTTTAGTAAGAAAGAAGTGAAAACAGATTTCGGTAAAATTCAGGTGGTTAAAAGTTTTAAATATCTGGGCGAGATAATAAGCAGAAACTTGTCTGAGAAGGAAAGTATGCAGTACAGAATTAAAAATTTGGAGAATTTATGCAACTTAACGAGTAGTATATATAATAAAAAATGTCTCTCCAAAAAGGCCAAAATCAGGCACTACAATACAGTGGTAAAACCAGTGATATTGTACGGGACAGAGACTATGTGCTTTCCCAGTTTAGACAAACTTCGTAAAATAGAGAGAAGGATTCTTTGGAGAATCCACGGGCCAAAAGTAACACCAGAAGGATACCGGCTGAAATCTAACAAAGAAATTTACTTTGAAATGAGTGACTTGGAAACAGAAATGAGGGTTAGAAGACTAAGATTTTATGGTCACCTGATGAGGATGAACGAGGAGAGACTAAACAAAAAAATGTTCACCAAAATTATGGGCTACAAATTCAGACAAGGATACACAGAACAAATAAAACAAGAAACACGGCATTACACCAGACTTTTTGGAAAACAGAACTGAATACCAAAAATTCCTCAAAAATGCGGTTCTAGTGGCAGAAAGAAAAAAATTTCCATCTAAGACCTGGACAGAAGAAAGAAATAAGACCTTTAGTGAAACCATGAGGAAAAGATGGGCCGAGAAAAGACTGAAAAACAATAAGAAAAAAACCCTCCATCATAGTCGCGTAGTCTTTCATGGCAGTTTCGCGTCAAATAAATAAAAAAATAAATTTAGCATAAAATTTTTTATTCCATTTTGTATAAATTTTTCAGTTTTTTAAATATATTTTACTTAGAACGATATCTACTAATAGACATAATACCTATTGCCCTAAAAGGTAGCAGTTTATATAATTTCTTTAAAGTTTAAAAAAAAAAAAGGTCTGTTTTTGATAAAGCTAATAGGGTGTATAAAAAAAAAGAAAAATGGCCGTTATTACTTTACCTAGCATATATATTATTACGGAAATTTTTATATTTTACAATATTTAATGTAGTATAATTTCTAATAAATATTAATGCTTTTTATAATAAAAATAATATGAAAATTGAAAGAACTGATAAAAATTGATAAAACGGCCATTTTTTTTTATACACTCGATTATTAAACAACTCAAAATATTCAATTAATTATAAAAACACCTAGTTCGGTAAAGTTATTAGCTCCTGTTTCATCAAATGCCATAGGATACACCACCAAAGATGATCTATAAGGTTTAAAAATAACTATAACATAATAAGAATAATGCTTTCTGGTTCATAATATTATATCAATACTTTTAAAGGGAGCAGAGTGGCTTAGTGGTAGAGCACTGAGTTGCCATGCCGAGAATCCTGTTTCAAATCCAGCTGCTAGCAAGACTTTTAATTAGGCTGTTGTTATTTATCTGTAGGAACTTCCCGGGGCTCACCCAGCCTCTATAAAGTAAGTACCCAAAATAAGGGGGGGGGGATTCTGGCGGTTGAGCATGATCATTGTGGAATATTCAAAGTCTTTTTTGTATGGGTAGGAATGCCCGTTGGTAGGGATATATAAAGCATGATGCGTCGTGGGTTTGAACGTCACTTTCTCGCCAGTGAAGCGCAGCGAATGAAATGAAATAAAAACAAACAGTGAAATGTGAGTAATCAAAGTGATACAGTGCCTAATATAAATCGAAAATAAATTGTGAAAAGTGTACTTAGTGTATTTCTTAATAAAAAGCTTTGCTTTAAATTTTAGAATTGAAAAATCAAGAATTGTGACACATTTTTATGATAAAAGACTGCAAACGCAAGCCACCCCTGAATATATCACTCTACGAGAAGCGAGGACGAGTAAACAGTACAACCTAACAAATGAAGTATTCCACTACTACCCGACAAAAGAATATAAACAAACAGCTATCGAATAACATCATCAAAGCCGAATTTATGACTGGGAGGGACAAAGGATAAACAGTATTTATCCCCAGTATATATACTGAATTTCCATTCCATTATAAAGACTGCAATTTCCAATCAAATTAGCCTATAGTTTTACAATTAACAAAGCACAAATATTGCAGCATCAACCACAAAGACTCCTGCTTTTCTCACAGTCAACTATACGTAGCTTGCTATCGAGAAGGAAATTTGAAAAATTTATAAATATATCCTCCGATAACAAAATGGAAAATGTTGTTTATTATAAAAGTATTGTAAATGGAATTATTGTAGTTATAATATATTTTCAATAAAAAAATTTGTATCTCATATAATTTAAAGTTTATTCTTTTATACCAACTACCACACAATCTCATATCAACTCCCTCAGCGAAGCCGGGTACCCCAGCTAGTTAAACAAAAAATTAATTTTTTTCATAAACAATACTAATAATTTAAACCAAACTTAAGGAAAATGTAGTTGGAAATAATAAGAAGATATAACTTTTAAAGCAAATAATAAATTCTTGAAAGATTCTTTAACTCTGGTAAAGTTCTGAGCTGAAGAACATGGTCTGAAATTAAGTCATATTGCTCTTTGAACAAATAAAATAATAAGTTGTCTGCTTAGTAGGAGATAGTCATAAGAAATAAATGTTTTAGAAATTAAATAATTGAAAGAGATACCTCCGAAAATGTCCTGAACTGGACGTCAGGGATCCTATACTGCTTGGCCAGAGCAGACATTATTGCCAGCACATGATCAGGCAACTTCAGCGTACCGTCCGCTACTAGCTGCAGGAGGAGAGCCATAGCGTCCTCTATGTCAGTCCTAGGGAAGGAGAAGTCCTCTAAGAGCCACACCCTAAGGTACCTAGAGCGCAGGCGGTCGACCTGCTGACATATGTCGGCCAGTAGTATACATGACATTACGTCCCCTGTCGCTAGCGAGTGGAGCAGCGCTAGGAGTAGGCACTGCGGTGTGTTCAGTTCCATGTCAGCGATTGATGAGGGACTGTAGATATTAGCTTGGAGACCATAGGCAGCACCGGACAGCATCTTGTGGTAGCACTGATTGGCAACCTTCTTCATTGTTGGGCTAGGCATAACTCCTTCAACCTGAAACATGAAATAAGGGATATCATTCATGTAACAATAATCAATAATAAGTTTAGTAATTATTATTATAATTATTAAGTAATAGTAAGTGATTATGAATATCAATAAGCGTAGTTTGCACTCAAACATGTAATAATAATAATATGCTAAAAATAAGCATTATTATGTATAATATAAGATGATATATTACATTGTAATGGAGTATATGACCTGTGCAGGGTTAAAGGAAAGAAAAAAAATCTGTAATTTCTAATTTTTTTAGACAATATTAAATGAAAGGTAGTAAAAAAAGAACATAAAGTAAAAATGACCATGTATATTGAAAATATAAGAAGAGTTGACAAGAAAACTAAATTTTGATTACAAATCTCAAGAAGTAAAAAATTTATAGTTTGTCTGTTAATTTGTCACTTTATGCTGCTATTGTTAATCAGGCGATGCTACAGTAGGAGCTCTAAATTTTGCCTATCCAGGTTTAAGGTTTAATTAGGATAGGGATTTTTGATGAGTACCTGATATCGTACTGGCTTGGAGCTCCCTGTTTAGCTTCACTTCCAAGGACGGCATAACCAAGGTATTCCCTTCAAAAAAACCTGGAGCCGTCACTACCTGGCTACGGACCCGCAATCTTTTGCTTTGTAGGCTTTTACACAAACCACAGGTTGCCCACAATTTAATATTTAAACAAAACATTTAACATTTAGAAGGCAATCGAATTGGATACATACATCACTAAATTAAGAATAAATTCGGTTTATTATTAGTAAAGATATACCAAGGAATTTTGTAACAGAACTTGGTACCAAAAGTGAAGTGGTGTGAGCAGACAAGCCAGAAGTAGCATATTATAATAATTCTCATCTGGTTTAGGACCAGGAGGGTCATTCTATATCAAATATAATGAAATAGAAATAATTTAAAACAACAATCTCAGATTTTATTGAAAATTAGGTAAAAGAAACTATATTCAGGTTTTTTTTTCCTTCCTCAAAGCATTTTTAACTATTAGAACTGTTTTGTTTTTTTATTAATACTCCCTCAGCACTATAAAATGGTGAATTTTCAGTTCTTCAAGTCTTAGAGAGCACTGTAATCGCTTATTTCAAAGACAATCGGTTTTAGTGTAATGATAAATTTGAACATGAGAACACAACCGAGAAAAATAAGAACCACTATAAATACACTGTTGACATTCTGTTTCAAACCGCTGGAAAATGAACATCATAATCTTACACCATTGCAATACCGTTCTAACCAATATAGTAAAGGAAAGTAAAAACCATTTTAATGTGTTGTATCTCTGCTAATTTTTGTAGGTTGTTATAAATGCTTTATATAAATTACCTTTATTTATATAACAGTTTTTAAGTTATAGGTCATGGTTGAGATCATATTTGGGTTAGCAATAGAAATTTTAACATGGAAAGGTTTTAATGCTACTCAAAATATTATTCTAAATATGAAACAAACACAGTTTCAATTGTATCGTTTTACAACAAGCTATAATATTAAAAATTAAGTATAATATAACAGTTTGCACCTATCCTAAAATATGAAAGGTACATACATGTTTAAAAAATAAAAATAAAAAATGCTCTCGATATACAATAACTAAGAAGCAAGTGGAGAAAAAGTAGAACATCACACTTTTACAATTACAAAAACAACCCTCTTTTACTGTTGTCACATGTTGAGTCATTATTCTAGAGCTGTTGAGCAACTAAGGACCTATATTGTTATCCAAATTTAAAATGCAGTAAGATAAATCTGCCCCACTCTATATGAATTGTAAGCAAAGTAATATATTTCTAAACTAAATGCCCTGTTTTATAAGAACAAATATGGGGATATTGATATGATATTGGAAACAAAAGAAGATAATTATTCAGCAGGTTATGCTTCCAATTGAGTTACAAGTTTTAACTGTTTATTCATTTCATTTTTAATATTTTCCAAAAATACAAGTCATCTTGGGCTTTAGAATTGAAAAGAGAATGTAATGAGTAGATTTCGGTAATCATTTCATCAAGAAATAAAAGTTTCAACTGGCATTGATGATATATGTTTGTTCAAATGTTCATTTCTAGATGCAATTATTACAAAGTATGCAATACTCATAACTTAATATTACATTAGCTAGAAGATAACTTGCATTTTTGGAAAATATTGTAAGGGAAACAAAGTTAAAGTTAAATCATGTTGGAACTCAACTCAAATCAACAACCTGTAGAATAATGATTTGCAACAAATATTAGAATAAGGAGATGATAATAATCACTGTAAAAGCAAATTAATCACAACTAATGCCTTACCTCAGTCAGTTAATATCTTTTCCAAATTGGACTAACACGTGTGAACACCTTCAGATCTAATCTTTCAGTGAAGGAGCTAGTGGTGGGGAGGGAGGGTTGTTTTGATATTACCGATATTGGTATGGTATCGATATTTTTTCTTTCGATACCAATATTTTTACTCATTATTTTGTTTCGATATATTATTCATTCAAGGACTTGTGAATATCGAATCAGTCGAATAGTGAAAGATAGACTGAAAATGGAAGAGAGGGAATATATATCATTTCATTACATGCCTAAATATTTTTTTGTTCAAATCGATTTCAAAGTTTTATGTAAAATAATGTAATTGGCTAAATTTCTTGGAAAATTTATTTGTTGAATAATAGTCAAACGGTTTGAGTACAGATAGGGTTCTTCCGATTCCCAAGAATATAGATATCCCTTTGCGATATATCGGAATCAAGTATCGATATTTCGATAATATCGCAAGATTGTGCTACCATATCTGAGATTTTTTTACAATATTTATTATTTAATTAAAAAATGTTCAAACTTAAACAATAGAGAAAATTTTAAATTTGCCTTATGTGGGACGCTTTCCCGAAATTAGAAAGTTCGTAGCTATTCTTCCAACGTTGCTTGTAAACAACTATAAAATTTTCCAATAACACGTGATATTGATACTTTCTTTCGGTATTACTTATATATATATATATATATATATATATATATATATATATATATATATATATATATATATATATATATATATATATATATAAGTTATCAGTGTATAGACTCCCAATGTTTAAATTATATAACCTCCATTACTTTGTAAATTAAAAGATCATATGTTTTTTTCCCATCTGTTAAGTAAGTGGTAATTCTAAATAAAAATTGTGTGTGTTGTTGTAATAATTATTTAAAGATAGTTCTGACTCAAAAGTACCTGAAATAAGAGATAATTCAGTCTAATTATAACTGGTGCCGAAACCAAACAATTGTTTTGCAGTTACGTAAGTAATTCATAAATTAATTACTATTATTTTTTTTTGAAAAGTGTTGGCAAGTTTCTACTCGTAAAAATGACTGATTCAGATGAACTCGCCCAACTTTAACATCAGTTGACTCAAGCGGGGATAGAAATGGCAAAACTTGAGTCTCAGTTGAAAAAGGCGACTGAAACGACACAGATGGAGCTCTTGAAGGTTAGAACTCAAAACTCTGCCTTCATTCATGAAGTTATCGGCCAACTCGAGCCCTTCACTGGTGTTGTTGGAGACTTAGACCACTTTTTGAAAGGAGGAGATCAGATAGTGGGGCTCATACAATCCCGGCAAGAGAATGGGACACTGTTAGAGTCAGACGTAGTGCTATTGGAAGCATCTTTGGTGGGTCGCATCTCACGGAGGGTCCTGAATGCGATACAAGGAGACACTTCGCTTGCCTGGGAGACGCTGAAGGCAAGGTTGAAGAAGTTTTACGGCGGAGGTCGATGGACTCCTGAAGAGGACACCTTCTATTTATTCAAAGAACGCAGAAAACCAGGCCAGTCCGAAGGCGAATTCGCTGAAAAATTATTAGTATTACACAATAAACTCGTCGAAAAGTCAGTGGAGACATATGGCCAGGCTGGAGGAGCCCAACGTATGGAATTCATAAGGGGGATTCTAAAGGTTCAATTGAACCACTACCTCGACAGTCCTGGTTCACTTTCGCGGGATAAGGATTTCCTTAACTGTGCACATGAACTAATCGATGCACGCGAACGAAAGCAATCCCGTTTCGAGAACTCTGAGGAACAGTGGATAGAGGTCAAGAACCCGAGGAAGAACTACCGAAGCCCGCCCAGGCGTAGTGGTGGAGAAAGATTTTTCGAGAAACGATCAAGTAGGGAACCCGACTACCGGCGAAAGAAACAGGAAAGAAGATGCTATGAGTGCAACCAACCTGGCCACCTGGCAGCGCAGTGTAACCTCACCAGGTGCTATGAGTGCGGTAGGCAGGGACACATGGCAAGAGATTGTCCGAGGCGCATTTCTCGTTCAAAAAGAAGAGGCCAGCCACCAGAACGAATGGAAGTAAATAACCAAAAATGGAACAGGAAGCGGACTCTCGGGAGCAGCAGAGGATAACCTTCTAGCGGAGAATCTTCGGGAGAGGAGAGTATACCATCTGAGCACAGCAATCGGTCTCCGAGAGGATATGAGGTAAGGAGTGGGAATACCTGTAGGGGGGGTCCTTCCGGATCCGAGGAAGTGGTGCGGCAACCGAGGTCAGATTGAGGGTGCGGTAATAGGAGGGGCAACTTTTCACTCGAATTACTGATAAATAGTAACCGAGAGAAGAGAGGAGAGAAGAGGTTGCCCGTGGCGAAGTTGAGGGGGGCGGGTGTGAAATTTTTGATTGACACAGGGAGCACAAACTCCCTAATAAGCAAGAAGGGGGCAGAAAGGTTAGGAATGTGGGGGGCGCATAAACAATGCGATTGTGAAATATCCACAGTTAGTGGGCGATGCAAGACGTTAGGCGAGATTTATTTTAATTTTAAGAGGTTGGTTGGGAGGGATGTGCGTATTATGCTGCATATTACAGAAAATTTAATGCCGGGGTATGACCTGATAGTTGGGTGTGACCTTTTGCAACAAGCAGGGTTAAGAATGTGGTTTGAGCGAGGATACTGTAAATTTTGGCTAGGGGAACGGGAATACGAAGCCACTATTTCGGGAACGGGTCGCGTTGTAGAGATCGGAGCTGTAGAGTGCATTAGGGAGGCCATTGAAGGTGTTATAAGCCAGCACACGGATTTATTTTATCGAGAGGAAGAAATATTGCCGACCACGGGAAAAACGGTGCACCGGATCACGCTCAAGTCGGATATGCCCGTGTACGTCAAAGACCGGAGGTACCCCCAAGCGATGAGGGATATTATTACAAAACAATTAAGAGAACTTTTAAAACAAGGAATTATACGCCATAGTAATTCGCCTTTTAACAGCCCCCTATGGGTTGTAGAGAAAAGACAGGATTTGCCTGGGGCGGGGAAACAATATCGTGTCGTAGTAGACTATAGGAAGCTAAACGAGGCAACACAAGACGAGCGGTACCCATTGCCTCGCGTTGAAGACATTCTCGATCGGTTAGCTGGGGCCAGCATTTTTAGCACGCTAGACCTCAAGAGCGGGTACCACCAGGTCCAAATGGCCGAGGAGGATATAGGGAAAACCGCTTTTTCCTGGGACCGAGCGCATTACGAGTTTGTGAGGATGCCGTTTGGGCTGAAGGGGGCCCCGTTGACTTTTCAGCGCCTTATGGATGAATTCCAGAGAGGGTTGGGGGAAGATTTCGCTAAGGCTATATGGATGACCTGATAGTATTTAGCCGATCCGAACTCGAGCATGTGAAACATTTAAAAACAGTGTTCAATAGAGTCAGAGAGTTCGGTCTGAAGCTTTCGCGCGAAAAATCCAAGTTCGGTCTAAAAGAGATTAAATTCCTTGGGCATGTGGTCTCACGAATGGGAGTGCGACCTGATCAGGAACGCGTAAGAGCGATTCAGGAGGCCCCATTGCCAAGTAATGTTCGTGGAGTTCGGCGATTTTTAGGAATGGTCAATTATTACCGCAGGTTCATTCCGGGTGTTGCAGAATTGACGCAGCCACTGACCGAAGTACTGAAGAAGGGGAAGCGGTTCGCTCTAGGCCCAGCTCAGCTGGAAAGTATTAAGAAATGTCGAGAGGCCCTAACCTCACAGCCTATATTAGCCTTTCCCGATTTTCGTTTAACATTCCGAGTTACCACAGATGCGAGTGAGTTCGCGATCGGGGCTGTACTCTCTCAAAATTTTTCGGAAGGGGAAAAACCTATTGCGTACGCCAGCCGGAAATTAAATGCCGCAGAAAGTCGATACAGCGCTATAGAACGTGAGCTCCTGGCGGTAGTATGGGCAGTTGAATACTTTCGACCCTACGTTTATGGGAGGTCATTCGAGCTATTCACGGACCACAAGCCGTTAGTTTATTTAAACACACTTAAGGAGTCATCGGCACGCGTATCGCGGTGGAAGGAGCGCCTAGCGGTCTACACATTTCAGGTCGTCCACAAGAAGGGAGCGGATAATGTGGTGGCTGACTGGCTCTCACGTGACCTCGTGATAAACGCGATTGATGAGGAAAACTCTCCCGCCGAATTATCGTTGGTTCGCCAGTTTTCTGAGGACAGTTCAGATGTTTCGGATCGACCTCGTGACTTACCTGAGGTTGACGAAATTATTAACGATAAACGTATACAGATCATTATCCGGTCGAAGCAAGGATCGGGAGTCGAGACTAAGGCATATACTTCAGAAGGGTTGTCAGTGGTGGTCGTGCGCACTCCGGCTACGGTGGATGATGATGCCATGGAACGTGTGTTTTCAAGATTCGCCTGTCCTGGCCGTAGATGCCACATTTTTGTCGGGAATAAGCTCCTCATCGACAAATTACGGAGATTATGGCGACAAGAGCGGATAGGAATGGGATACCCGATAATTAGGTGCTTACGGGAGGTTGAAACGGTATCTGATCAGTCGAGACAACGCCAAATCGTTTTAGACCACCACGAAGGAAAGTCAAATCATCGCGGGGTCGAGGAAACATTACGGGCTCTAAAACGGTTGTATTTCTGGAAGTCCATGGGGAGTACGGTACGGGAGTGTATTGAACGATGCGCGGTGTGTCAACGGGCCAAGTATGATAGACAACCCCCAATGGCAGAACAGATAGTCTCTCCCACGGCATCGGAACCCCTGCGATTAATTCAGATAGATATTTACTCCAACGAGGGCCAATCCTGGCTCACTGCCATCGATTCTTTTAGTAAACTCGCAATGGCGTACCCCATCGAGGAGAAGACTCCTGTGGCAGTGTGGGAGGGCGTTCTCAATTGGTGCGCAACTTACGGCGTGCCAGAGGAAGTTGTTTCGGATTGTGGCCGTGAATTTGATAATGCATTGATTAGAGAAGAAAGTAGGATTTTGGGGATCGCCTGGCGATTAAATACTCCTCATCATTTAACAGGCAGGGGCGCGATTGAACGCCTCCATAACACACAGAATCGCCGAGATCGCGGGGATCTTATAACGGTCAATAATGATATATTGCGGCAACATCTTTTGCAGGCACGCGCGGCCCATAGAGCTTCGTGGCATACTGTACGGGAGAAGTTAATTCGTGAGAAATCGGTTAGAGTGGCCAAAGCCAACGAGAGATTGGGAGTTTCTACGAGAGGACCGCTTCCGTTGGGAACGATCGTATACCGACGATTAAGAACTGCGCGTAATAAAACAGCCGCACGGTACGAAGGTCCCTATAAAATCATCACCATACGGGAGCACAATCTCTATACCATCCGTGACGTAAATCATCCCTCACGAGTACGGACAGTTCATCTCGAAGAGCTCCGAGTTCCTCGTAAAGTGTCCCAGCTCGGACCGGAGGCTGTGCTTCAGAAATGAGGACAATATTTTGTGTTTTAATTTTTATATTTTGTGTTTTGTCGTTCAGTTTATTATTATAGTTCTTTATTTTAGGGTAACATTAGTCATTGTATTTTTTTTAATTTAACTATTAGGTTGTAATTTATTTTTTGTTTCGATTTACTTTTTATTTTTTAAGAGTTCCTCCAAGTGAAGGAACTGGAGGGGGGGAGTTATCAGTGTATAGACTTCCAATGTTTAAATTATATAACCTCCATTACTTTGTAAATTAAAAGATCATATGTTTTTTTCCCATCTGTTAAGTAAGTGGTAATTCTAAATAAAAAGTGTGTGTGTTGTTGTAATAATTATTTAAAGATAGTTCTGACTCAAAAGTACCTGAAATAAGAGATAATTCAGTCTAATTATAACTTATATATATATATATATATATATATATATATATATATATATATATATATATATATATATATATATATATATATATATATATACTTGATTCTTATATCACAAAGGGTTGATATCGATATTATTGGGTATCAGAAGAACTCTAGTGGTGGGGTTGAAATAACGAAGTAGTCTAAAATAATATGTCATTGAAAAATAACGTGTTTTTGGAAATAACCTATTGTTGGAAAATGACACTCACCGTTGTTATAGTACTAGAACGAGCCCGGTGATTGGAATAACTCCTTTAAGGATGTTTAAAATCACCAGGGACGCCAGTGAGGTGTCAATATCGGGCCGGTTCAATCCCAGTAAAATCCATAGCACACGCAGGAAGAAAGTTAAGCGCAGAAAAGAATTCAGCAGAACGTGAACTATTAGCGGCAGTGTGGACTGTAGAACATTTTCGTCCCTGCATATAAGGAGGAAGATTTGAGCTGGCAACCGATCACATACCCCTTACATACATAGACACTCTTAAAGAATCATATATGCGGGTATCGCGATCGAAAGAACTTCCATATAGTGCAGAAATGAGGATTGAGAACGCGGTCACCGATTGGCTATCACAAGATCTTGTAGTAAACGCCATTGAAGAAGAAGGTATAGAATAGAAAAATAACTTTATACTAGGACTAAGTCCCTTTAGAATAAAAAATAAGAACAGAAAAAGAAACATAGTACATACATCTGGCCAGAAGGCTACTTAATACAATTTATATTAAAAAAAAATCAAATCATAAATTGTTTGAAAAGTACCAAAAAAAAGAAAGAATTAAAAGTGCAAATCATTACAAGATATTAGCCAATTTAAGAGAATAAATAAATTAATAACAAAAGTTAAATGCATGATCTAGGATGCAATATTTTTTTACATAATATATATCTTCTTTGCAAAGAAACAATAACGATTAAACAGCAAATGATTAGCCTGCTTAGAGAGCATCTTTTTGGGAAGTCGGGAGATGTTGGAAAAAAGAAGGATTGAAACTAGTGAAGAACCCTGCCGGATTATAGGAGGAATTGAGTTCCACACTGCGGTGGAGCGGGCGGGGAAGGACCGCTCGAATGCTTTGGTTCTGTGGGAAGGAGTATAGAGATCGGAAAGGCGAGATCTTGTTTCATGGTGCTGGGCTGAGGATTTGAATTGGAGGAGATTGTGGGATATATGAAGGGTGTTGAAGGTTAATGGAAGCCATTTTAACTCATCGTAGAGGAGGGACACGCGGGACCGCCTTGGTGTACCAAGGACAAATCTTAGAGAGCAGTTCATATATACTATAGGTATACTAGGTAGGTCAATTAGAAGACTTCCTGTTGAGTCCTGAAGGAGAAGGTAACACCTCTTATGTATTTACAAGACATCACATTAAAAGGAAAAAATGATTGGTTGATTATTTATCCATTGGTATAATTTTATAAAATTCAATTTTTTAATGGATATGAATTACCATGGATATGAATACAGAGAATGAAGAAAGACCCATACTGATTAATCACAGTATTTCCGGCAGTTGCACTTGCTGTCTATGTTAGTATTAAGCTCTTTTCTTATACATCCTTTTGCATATACAATTATCAATCTACAAACCATCTTATAAACACTGCATGGCTAATAATTCTGCCCAATTGATTATTTCTTTCATCTTATCAGATAAAAGTCTTATTTAATATATCAACCAAAACATTTATCTATGCTAGGCTATAAATGTATCGAGGCACCGTGAACATTTAGTCTCATTCGAATTCTGAAATAAAAAAATTGGTTATGGTTTTCTTCTTGAAATTCTTAATTACATTTTTGAATTATAAATTTCTTTTAGTACTGAGGAAGTTGTGGCTCTTATATGTTCTCTAATGCCGTCAGAGTTCCTTATGAAACATTACGATGCACCGTCAGAGGATTTCGTGGAACTAGATTCAACTATAGAAACCACAATCCTTAAAGCCTGCAGAATCACTCAAAGCTGACCTCACTTGCCGCGTGAAGCGGGGTGTACTTAGCTTAATTCAATCTAACAAGGAAGCCCTTTGGACTCCGGAAGATTGTTTTTAATTTCCGAGAGGTGAAACAAAGCATGCAGAGTAATGGACAATAAGCAGGTGAACTATTAATTTTCAACAAAATTATTTACAAAATGTGGGAGGCTATGATTGTGGCGGAAATAGAAGCCAAAATGGCCTTCATATCATTTGGAGATCCAGCTCAGGATACACGGAGGCTAAAGGACGAGACGAGGAAGCGAAGACTGAAGGAGAGGACCAGATATAGAGCCGGCTCTCTTATAGAAAACCTAGGCGCGCGTCAGCCACTAAGAGGAAGGACGAGACAGAGGTGAACGGAAGAGATAGGGTGGGAAACGATTGATCCTGATCAAGTTTCAGAAGACGAGGAGAGGCGAGTATGAGAGAGGAACGGAGATGCCACGGGAAACGGAAATCAGGATACCTCTCACCGAGCTCTCTCACTGCGCTATGATGTAATGGCGGTCCAGGAACCGACCTGCCGTGGGAACAAGGTAACGGGGTTTGGCCTCACATCGAGAGTAATAGCTCTGGACAGTGGAGAGAGGAGGCCCAGGGCAGCCATAGTGGTTAATAACCCGAACCTCGATGTGATGGATCTGAGACAGTATTCCACGGCGGATTGCGTCATATGCTATATCAGGTGGGATAATGTTGCCTTCACGCTGGTCTCATCATACCTACCTGATGGAAACGACATTGAAGATGATATATCCGCCTTGGAAATGATCACGGCTAGCACAAGGAACGTGATCATATGCTCAGATACCAACTCCTGGAACACGGTCTGGGGATCTAATCGAACGAATAGAAGAGGCGCTAAGCTCGGCGAGTTCGTTGCTAGAAACCAGCTTGTGGTTCTGAACGAACCCTCTGCTACCCCTACATTTTCCAGTGCAAGGGGTCAGAGCTGGATCGATGTAACGCTGGCGTCGCCGATGCTTGCGAACCGTATCGTCGATTGTACCCTCCGATCTGAGACGAGTTCCGACCACCAAACAATAACCTTTAGGTTGGTGGAAAATTCAGAATATTCCCACGGCATTTCGAAGGGTTATTTAACCCGTAGAGGCGATTGGAATGCCTTCCGGTCTGCATTGGTGGATGGATTAGTAAATGATGAATGGGATGCAGCGGAGATAGATCAAATGGATGACCTGGATTATAGGGTATCCAGGATCACTGATATAATCCGCGACGCTGCCGAAGAATCCCTCCACCACCGGAAGGTGAGAGCTCGACCTGTCCCATGGTGGACGCCGGCCTTAACGACATTGAAGAGAGACCTCTACAAAGCCCGGCGGTTGTACCAGAGGTGTAGTTGCGAAGAGAGGTGCGCTACACTTCGTGATGCGTACACGTCTAAGGCCAGAGTATATCGAAACGCGGTGCGCTCACAGAAGCGGAAGTCCTGGGATGATTTTATAGTCGGGGAGTCCGCGAGGAACCCCTGGGGTGTATGCTATAATGTAGCTATGAACAAGTTTAGCAACCATTTGCTGCTCTCAAAAATTTAGATGTCCACGCGGCTAACTTTGAGGAAGCAGTAGGTATCTACGTTCAGGCGACGTACCCCAGAGATGATCCATCCCAGGACAGTGAAGAGGATAGCTTTGTGAGACGAACCACGATATACCCGCCTGGTACGGACTTGTGCCCACCATGGGACATATATGATCTCCGTATTGCCGTGGGCAAGCAGAAAACTGGTCGCGCTCCAGGACTCGATGCTATTGACGCGGCGATTCTAAGCAATAGTATTCCCTATGTAGAAGAAAATTTTTGACAATATATAATGATTGTCTGGATAGGGGATACTTCCCTAAGTTTTGGAAGATCGCCGACCTGAGACTCCTCTACAAGGGAGGGGGCAGGGATAAGCAGCTCCCGAAATCGTACAGACCCATTTGCCTCCTCCCTCTGATGAGCAAGGTCCTGGAGAAACTCATTATGACCAGTTTGGCACCAGTTTTCACGAGAGCAAGTCACCCACGGCAATACGGCTCGACGAAGGGCAAGGGAACTGCTGATGCCCTGCTGAGAGTGCGAGCGGACGTCGAACAGAAGGTAGAACGGTATGTCATGCTACTACTTTTTGACATATCTTCTGCCTTCGACAGCGTCTGGTGGCCTCTCGTGCTCCAGCAGCTGCAGAAATATGAGCCCCCCAGCAATTTATACTCATTGGTAAGGAGCTACCTACAGGATAGGATTGTTAAAGTCAGTGGTAGTTCCTATGAGGTAGAAGCTTCCATAGAGCGAGGATGTCCCCAAGGTTCAGTACTTGGTCCAGCTCTATGGAGGCTAGTATTTGATGAGTTGTTGGGGGTACTTGAGGAAGAGCGGTTCCCTGCCACTGGCTATGTAGATGATTTGGCAGTAGTGGTGTCCTCTAACAGCAGAGCCGGCTTAAAGTTAGAAGGGGAAAGATGCGCCAACATAGTGAAGATATGGTGCGGGAGGAAGAAGTTGATGATGGCCGCTTCAAAGACCCAAGCCGTTCTATTAAAGGGAAGAACGGATGGGGCCCACCCAATAAACCTGGTAATAGAAGGAGCAAGAATTCGTCCAAGTGAGGTGGTCACCTACCTCGGAGTGAGGTTCGAGAGAGGATTCAATGTTACCCCTCACTTGGACTACTTGAGAAACAGGGTGGCCCAGTCTTTGAACGGCCTGAGTCGTATTGGGGGCGCTTTCTGGGGCCTCAGGTACCCAGCTAATATGACTATATATAAAGGAGTGATCGTAGGTATCCTGAGGTATGCGTCCCCTGCCTGGAGCAAGAATCTCTCGCACCGACAAAAGAGGAAGTTGGCGACGATCCAGCGAACGGCTCTGCTGCGGGTCACCAGGGCCTATCGAAGTACTTCCCATGAGGCGGTGCAAGTCTTAGGGGGAGGGGCACCTCTCGACCTCCTCCTAAGAGAAGACAAGTTGAGAGATTTGTTCAAAACAGAAGGCTCAGCAGGTTTACCGGAAAATTTGAGAGCGAGGATTGCTGAGAACCCCAACAAGTGGAAAAACATCATCCGGGAGGATACAATAGAAGAGTGGAACCGGCGGTGGTTGAACACCCCAAAGGGATCGACCTTGAGGAAGTACTTTCCCACCGTCCGGTCGCGCTTAGCGGCAAAGTGGGTCATCCCGGACTATTGGCTATCGCAATTCTTCACTGGGCATGGGGGGTTCCGGGCTAAGCTCCACAGCCATGGAATGGACATTCCCAGGAGCCCTAGCTGTAATGTTCCGGAAACTGCTGAGCACATCATCGTCGACTGCACCGCCTATGAAGGATTGAGGGCTACACTGCTGATGAAAACCGGCCTCTTTGTCCTTACGGAATCCGATTTCCCCCAGCTGGTCACAGCAGAAAATTATCCTTATTATAAGAATTTTGTATATGGGCGGAAAACGGCAGTGGGCCTGACCTATTTCAATATGCTCAGAAGACCGGCAGCCAATGGGAGAATTATTGAATGAAGAGGATGAGTACTAGATGAAGATCATTGAAGATCAAGCCTAACATGCAGTTATGAGGCTGACCCAACACCTCGCTGCTAACACCCGTATTGCCTGGAACAGGCACGGCAGGGTTTAAATAAATAAATCAGGATACCTGGTAGCACAACGTTTCCGCACGAAATGCTTAGAGGGTTGAGTAAAAGTCCATATAGCGAGGCCACTGCACTCAGTGGCATCACATGGCAAGTATAAAGAAGGACTTATACTCAGGGAGAACCCATGGAATTGAATGTCCAGAGAGTGTGGAGAAGACACAGAACAACGCCAATGTGAACAGAGAATGAAGAAGAAGAACCAGCGAACAGCAGTCGAGGGCGAGCGACAACGGCGAGAGTCAGCTTAAGGCTTAGGAGAGGCGACCGAACAATAGTGAACTGCGGTGTGAGAGGAGAGGTCTGCCTGTTATTGGTTGACTGTTATGGAAATATATATATATATATATATATATATATATATATATATATATATATATATATATATATATTAGTAGGAAAGTTTATTTTTACAAGACTAAAAAGCAGATACTAATCAGTGAGAAAAACAAAATTTAAGTCTTGTTTAATTTGAAGGAGAAAAATATTGATTTACAACTAAACAAAAATAAATTTTAAAAGTAATTGCACCACTTTTTGATAATGTATCATAACCATGTTATTTGATAGAATATAAATCAGGTAACATTCTCTCCAATACAATATAAAATAACATATAACATCGTACGGAGTTGAAAATAAATTTATTTCCTGTAAGTATGGAATACATATATAATAATTTAAGAATTATCCAAAAAAATTCATAATTTATGAAAATAGATAACACAACAAAGTTCATTTTGTATTTATTTATATTAAAAAATACAAAAAAAAACAAACAAAAAAAACGAGCACTTAAAATTATTCGATAATTTTTTTTTAAGTTTTCTAAAAACTGTTTTGATATACAATCTATTCTTTATACAAAAATATACTTATTAATATTATCTTCTTTTGTTTCAATTGATAAATTATATATAATTTAGCAATAAACAAATTAGAATTTTTAAGTTTTGACGTAGCCTAAGATGGTGTGTACATTGATGATAAATGAGAGGAGAATTACTGCTGCACGGCGGCATTGGCGGCGATGCTGGGATTGTTGATGACTTCTCCAAGAGATTCGAGGAGTTCCTTTCTGTAGTCATCAAAGTCACCATCTACTTCGTTTATCGTTTGGTCTTCTATCACCCAAAGGTTACATTCCGTATCTCTTATGAGGCGCTCGTCGTGAGAGACAATAATCACGCCTGAAACATTCCATAATGAAATGATTAATGATTTTTTCTGTCGGGTTTGAGACAATAATAAGTCATTTTTCAACACAATAAAAATTAACAACAGAAGAGCACAGACTTTCTATGATGTTCTTAATGGAAACTGAAATATTTAAGAAAACAAAATGGCCAATAAAGTTTATTAAAATGGAAAACATTATAATAATAATGCAGAAGAGTGTAAAATGGTCAGGAGGTGCAGTCGATAAATAACACAAAATACGTTAGGCTTATTTTATTTTTGCCTACGTTTTGGCCCAAGTTTTAGGCCATCATCAGGGATCAGAAAAATTAAACTGCGCAAAAATGAATAGGGATACCACTACCATTACGACTAATTTTGTTGTATTTACTTTGTCTAGCATTTTATTTTATATTATTCTTATTATAAAAAGCATTAGTATTTATTAGAAATGATACTAATGAGAGGATAATGTGAATCTTGGGAGTGCCTGCACTGAGAGAAACAGTGGAGAGCAGACAGTTGCGATGGTTTAGTTATTTGTGCAGAATGACAGTCCAGGAGGACCGGGACCCAAAGAAGTTTTTGAAGCCAGGCCTACCGGACGCCGTCCTCGAGGAAGACCTAGACTGCAATGGATGGACCACATCCCAAGGATTGGTGAAAGAAAGGGAAGGAATATGAAATGGCTGGCTGAAGATCGAGAGGCTTGGCTGTCCTGGATTGGGGCACCTCCACATTGAGAGCCACTAAGGAGGAAGATACAGAAGAAGAAAATATGATACTACATTTAACATTAATATTTTTATTTTAAAGAGAAAAGATATGCCCCATCTCTATAAAATAAAAATATTTAAAAAATCAAAACAATTGACCAAAAATTATAAACAAATTAATATTAATGTGGTTATTAAATATATAATAATATAAATGCTAGGTAAAGTATATACTACAAAATTAGTAATATCCCCATTCAATTATTCCCAGTACAGTCGAACCTGGATAAGTGGAATCTCTTGGTGACAGGATTTCAATTCCACTTAAACAAGGTTTCACTTATCCAGGTCATTAAGGTTGCCTGTACCACTAAAAGAAAAGAGGTTCTCAAACAACTTGTAATTTTTATAAATGTAACAAATTATTACCTGTGTATCTAGTACACACTCAAAAACCATGCATACACAAAATATTGAAACGATCATTATAATTTTGTTATATGAAAATAAAACAATGGAAGCTAAACATATATATATATATTGTTGAGGTTCAAAATATGTCAAAGTAATTATCGATATTTGGCGTATCAACGGCGGTTATTCTAAATTTTATTAAAGCTTATTTAAAACTTTAATATACTGATTGCTTATTAAACACAATTTTTATGCATATGTGTAACTGATTTTAAATCATACAAATGGCATTGCCGCACACTACGGACAATGCAAAGCTCCCGCCATCTTTCAAGCATTCTGCAGCGTGGTGTCCTGAGGATAGGATCTTCCCAGTTTTTCAGCTCTCTTCAGGAACCCCCTGAGTGAGGACTTAAGTTACATGGATTTAAGTTACATGACTTGAATATTGGATGTCCTGAAGATAGAATCTCTACAAGCTATTCTACCATTGACAGTTTGCTGTTAGGAGTTCCCAGTTTTCAAGAGAAGCATCGGTATGTGTCATTCGGTGTTGTTGTTATTTGTGAAGTAGTTTTAAGACACAATTGGATGAGATAAATGTGAGTGATTATTTTAATCAGCCTAATATAAAAATTGTGTTTAAATTTCAATTGTTACAACCAATCGCAAACTGTAATTATCATTGGCCCACGGAGATTAAAGATCTCAGTTCAATCAAATATTGTTTTGCTCTTATAATAACTAAATTTTGTAATAAAATAAACATTCTTAAAAAAAAAAAAATATATATATATATATATATACATGTACAATTGTATTAAAGCAAGTAATCACTTTTTCTTCACTTTGGCACTTAAATATGTTTCTTCAATGTTATATAATTTATCAAAGATTTCATAATCAGCTCCTTTATTGTGGAGTAACAGTGTGCTTAATGTTTACACTTTAGTACCAATCAAAACAAAACAAACCCATCCATCCCTTCATGTTTTCTTAGTAGTAATGTAAATTCCTGTAATAGAGGTAAATACATAAATTGTCCCTTTACAGAGGTAATTCCCATAAAAATTGATTCCACTTGTACGGTGAAAACATCACAGTTAAAGTATTTATTTAAAGGAAAATGATGGGACAAGTTTTGTACCACTTATATTTGTACTCCACATAGGGAGGTGTGTGTATATATAAACAAAGCAGTGCCCAAGAAGATATAACAGGGTAAATAAACAGATATGATCGGGATGACAAGAAATACAAAGGGTAAAATATAAATTATGAAATAATTTATGAGAAATGATAATATGGAAAGAAATCTAGAAGATAATAACATAATTAAACTAAAAGAGCAGTGGAGAACGGAGATAGTTGAGGGGTGCAGTCAAAAAACACCAAATAAGTACTAGACTTGTATTTAGTATGTGCCGACGTTTTTCCTCTCATAAAAGAGCAGTGATTATGTCATAAAATGAGCATGAGATAGACACTATTAAAAATATAACGAAACATGGAAAATGAAAAATAGTAAAATCACAAGAAATATGACCTTTCTTGTCATTCCTATCACTTCTATTTATATAATCTATTATATCCTCTTTGGTTACTGCATTGTTCGTATACTTGTTCTGTTCCCTTTTATTATCAGCCCTCATGACACAACATAAGCACCATTAATACCATTTTATACCACCACCCTTGACCATTTATACTCTTCTAAGATTTATTCAGACAAACCATTCCCACATCAATATAATAATAATGCAATTGGGATCATTCATTCAAGTACAATAATTTAAGTTATGCATACAATTTTATAATACTGACCATACAAAACGAGAAAATAACAAACTAAAGCAATCAACTCGTTCGTTAAGTAATCATGGAAAGAGGAGAAAACAAAGGCAGAGAGTTAACTATCATAATAGATCGATGCAGAAAAAGGTCAGGGGAGGAGGGGGGGGTTTGCAATAAAAGATTTGTATACAACAAAGACAAACTTATTTATTAGGTTTCACCGTATCGGCCACTCTTAGGCATTCATCGAGGCTGAGATAAAAAACAAAACATCAATCAATCAAGTGATTGCCTAATGTTTTAATGTCTTTATAGATTTCATTACACTCTTGTTATTTTTTCTCCCTGTTGATGTTGATGATGATGGAAAAATTGGAACAGCAAAAATATTGATTACCTATTAAATAGATTATATAAATAAATATATAACAGTAAGTAAAACCTACCTCCTTTAAATTCGACAATTGCTTCAGCCAAGGCATCGATGGATTCGATATCAAGGTTGTTAGTGGGTTCATCCTTAAAAATATTTCAAATGTACAATAAAACCATCATCGGATAATAAATCACAATATTAAAATAAAATGAACAAATATTTCTATGGTAGTAAAATGTCCCACACTCCATACTTCTAAGATAAATTAATGCAATAGGATGTATAAAAAAAAAAAAAAAAAAGAGACCGTTTTTCAACCAAATATTTGCAATATATTTCTTTGGTATAAAATATAATTCTTACTCAAACTATTGTTATCTACCCTCTCTGCTAGCCAATTGCTCGTTCCCATGCTGATACCATTCCTTGGGATGGCTCAAAAGAACTCTTAGACCGCAATCCAACTTCCCCAAAATTATCAAAATTTTTCCCTTGAAGAAAATAGGCCATGGATCAAAACAAGTAGTAATCCGATGGTGCGAGGTTTGGACTATATCAGTGGATGAGGCAGGAGTTCGAACCCATCAAGTTCTTTATCTTTAAACTTTTCTCTGGTTGGACGAAAAGTGTGAGGACGAGCATTATCTTGTTGGAGTAAAACTACTTTTCAGTTGATCAAAGCAGGTTAACGCTCTGACAACTTCGCGTACTATCTTTCCAGTTATTCACAGTGGAGTTCATAATTCATAGAGCATCCATCAGGAACAAAATCCTAAAGCAGAACCCCTTAAAAATTTCCCCTTGGAGCGACCGGAAACGCAGTTTTATCGCCATCTAGCCATTGCTCAAGGGCATTCGGATTTTGCCAGTAAACCCATTTTTCATCACTGGTGACTATCTTCCTGTAAAATCTCATATCTGAAGGGATTAATAATGAATTTTCACCCTAACCTCTCAGCTGATTGCTGAGGAGTAAGTCCGTGAGGGACCAGTCTACAGCACTTTTTCATCTTCCAGATGGAGACTAACAATAATCGACACACCACACTCCCTGGCAAGTTGGTGAATACTTGTGGATGGTAAACACCTTCCTGCAGAACCTCATCAATATCCATTAATGGTCGCCCGGAGCTATTCTTCCTTTCCAATGTCGTATCTTCACTAATATTTTTTTCAAACCAACACTGCGCAGTTCGCTGGTCAAGGACAGCTCCTTCATATTTAATAATTAGACGAGTTACTTCAGCAGCTGTGAAATTTTTTTCCAGTATTGCCTTAAATTTCGAGGAGAATTTCGTAGGACAGTAGAATGTTTCGTATTAGAAACAGATAACTAAACTGAGGCATTTTTTTTTAAGAAGTCAAATGGGATTAAAAAAGCTTAGAGAATGATCTAAAGGGATTATTAAGTAATCATGAGTATTAAAAAAGATTAAAATATTTTAAGTCCTTTGAAATCTGAGAATTTGAAAAAACTGTCTTTTTTTTTTTTATACACCTTATTATATTGAGAGATTTAACTTGGAATATTTCAAAATAACCTAACTATTATGGTAATAACTTTATTGCATTTTCGTAACTTACGAGAATAAGGACATCTGGAGCTGTTTGGCAGAGCTCCGCAAGCGCTACCCTAGCCTTCTGCCCTCCGGATAAATCTTTCATTTTTATTATGTGAGCATGACTTGAAAGTCCGAAAGTCCCTAAAACTTTCCTCGCTGTTTCGTAAGGAAGATTGAAAAGCCTCATCAAGTACTCTGCTGGGGTTTCCTCTGCAGTTAAATGCTCCCCTGAATGCTGGTCAAACCTGCCGATGTGCTAAAAGAAAAAATAAATAAAAATGTAATTGATTTAAAAAAAAAAACGCAATTGTCAATAATGCTTATTTAATTAAATTTATTAATTAATAATTTAATAGAAACATTCAATTATTCCTTGCGGATTCTTTATAATTGAAAGTATAATCATAACAAAATTGAATTGCAATAAAAGCATCCTTCTAATAAATTTAGGAAGGGTATTGAAGGAGACAATTTACCCGAAACCAACATCTCTTCTTTCTTCAGGGCGTTTACTTAGGAAAATTTTAACAAAGCTAGCAACATTATTTACTTCTACAAAAGCAAAAAAAAAATCTTTTAATTCAATTTTGGGAAATTTTCAATATTGAACCTTAGTAATCAAGAAGAAAAAGAAATGAACCCTCTCCGGTTGAAAAATTGAAGCATCACATTTCACGATACAAATAATTAGAAAAAAAAATAAACCATCTCCAGTTTTTCTTGAGCTTAATGGGCGAATTTCTTGTAAGATTTAGAAACCATAAGTCATCATATGAAAATAAGAAAATAGATGAGGCTTTAAAGGAGCTAGGTTCCAAGGAATGATACTATTTTAGTTTTACGCACTTTATTTTAGTCAGGCTACAAGTCCAGGTCAGGATCAATTTTTTAACAGCCATTAATGGAACGCAAAAACCCCCACAAAAGATCTCTACTCTACACTGTGAGCAACACAACTGAGTAAGACAGCTGGGGACAGGTTACGCATGGGTTTTCCACTGTAATATAAATAAATAAAAACTGTACAATAATGAACTAAAAAGTAAATATTACATAATGAAAGGGTAGGCAATAAATATTGAATGAAGTAAAATAAATGAAGTGGTTGAGGCAGTGGCAAATCCCTTTGGTACAAACCTCTTTGTTCCACCCAGCTGATTATAACATTCACTATCTTTCACATCTCTGTCAACACACTCCCTTTACAAGGTAAAAAAAAAAGCCTATACCACTAAAACCCGTGAACACGTCTGGGGTTCAATACACGGTAGGGACTGTACTGTTTCATGGACAACAATTCTGCAAGGAGGTGACTTGTTCTACGTCACGCTCAACCGCCAGATTTCCCCCCTTATTTTGGATACCCTATTTTTATAATATTTTATGGAAGCTGGGTGAGCCCCAGGAGACAGACTAAATAAAAGTCTTGCATGCTGCGGGATTTGAACCAGGATTTCCGGCATGGCAAGTCAGTGCTCTACCACTAAGCCACTCCGCTCCCTCCCGTTACAAGGTAAATGTGTTAATACTGAGCTGCTAACCCTAAGATCTTGGTTTTAAGACCAGTTGTGACAAAAAAATCATTTATTATGTGATCAGCCGTGTACGAGTCCTGTGAGGAGACCGTACTGGTATTCTTCTTCTTCTTCTTTTAGTGGCGCGACAGATGCTTAAAGCGATCCTTGGCCTGCTCAATCTTCAAGCTCCATCTGCTTCGGTCCTGCGCATGTATGGAACTTATTCTCAGTTTCTTAAGATCTCCCAGGACGCTTTCCTTCCACCTGCCCCTGGGTATCCCTCTACGACTCACTCCATCAGGGCAGTTCTCGAACACTCTTCTAGCAGTTCTTTCTCCTCCCATTCTCAGCAGGTGACCCAGTCACTTCATCCTCTGTAACCGGGTGAAAGAGGAGATCGTCATGTCATCATACCTTTCATATAACTCTCTGTTTTTTCTTATGTGCCATACACTGTTTTCCTGGACGGGCCCTACGATGCTTCTGAGGATACGCCTTTCGAATCTATCCACTAGATGCGCCATCCTTTTTGTTTAGGGTCCATGTCTCGCAAGCATATGTCACTATTGGCCGAATCAGCGATTTATAGAGAGTGATCTTGGTTTTGAGGTCGACATTTTTGCTTTTCAGCAAACTGGTAATAGCAAAGTAGGCCCGATTCCCAGCCAGTACTCTTCTTCTGATTTCTTCTGTTTCATCTAGTTTGTCGTTGATGACAGAGCCAAGGTACTGGAAGCTGTTCACCACCTCGAAGGTATGTGTTTCCATTACGTAGAGCTGCTGCCGGCGAATTTGCTAATTTTGCCTTCCTCTTCTCAGAACCATCAGTTTGGTTTTTTCCTCATTTATTTTTAACCCCAACTTTTCTGCTTCAGTCTCGAGCCTTTGCAGGTTGTCCTTAATACTAGGTAATGTCCTTCCAATAATTACCACGTCGTCTGCATAGGCGAGTACCTGCGTTAGTCGATTAAAAATATTCCCGCCTCCAAGTAATCCTGCTCTTTCCATAACTGCCTGCAGGGCAATGTTGAATAGTAAAGGGGCAAGAGGATCTCCTTGTCTTAGACCATTTTTTATTTCAAACTGTTCCGACAGTCCCTCCCTAATGCTTACTCGACAGTATGTGTTTTTCATCGTACATTGTACGAGTCGGATTAGTTTCCCCGGGGTTCCCATCTCCTGCATGACTCTGAACAATTCTTCCCTTATAATTGAGTCATATGCTGATTTAAAATATATGAACAGCATCCACATTGTCTGGTCGTACTCCTTCATTTTCTCGCTGCTATTCACCCAGCCTTTATAAAGTAACTTAATTGGAGAGGAAAAGTCATAGTAATGTAGTCATTGTAATGTGAAATAAATTCAACCCTAAAAATCCATCATTAAGGGCGAGTGCAGTGAACTATGGTGTAGTGGGAGAAAGGAAGTGGCTAACTAAATCGTCATGCTATAGACATCCTACTTTGTTGTTTTGACCTAGCTCCTCCGAAATCGTCTAGGGAAAAAAGTATCATTACCCTCACGTTCAAAAAAATATATTCAATCTATTCAAAACAATTAGTAAGTAATAAATAATACACAATTAGCGAATACAGCATTTAAATAAGAAACTGTGACATTGAAATGTTAAGTTCCAATAAAGACTGGGCAAAAAATAATATTTATTTTAATTACTCGTTTTGTTAAACCATTTTAGACTTATGAGAAATATTTACTCTTATTTTTAAGTTGTGGTTCATACTTACGTGATGCGTGGGTAGGAGAAGCTGAAGGGTATAAGTAATTTAAGCAATTCAATTGTAAACTTGAGTGTGGATATACCTACTACAGCCCCATGAGTAAGTTGTCAAGTCGATTTTTCTCAAAAATAAGTTTCTTGTATTTAGAGACTTGGCGTAGGGAAGTAGCGACCCCATCGCCCGGCCCTAGGGTCGCAATCAGCTACTGGTCCTCCAGGTTGGGGGTTGAGCGGAGGGGCCAGCTACCCCACCCTCAGAAAACATGTATTGCTGTGAAACATCAAGGAATGAGCCTCGGATTTGGACTGTCTTCAAGGAATCGACCCGGCGCACTCAAGGATTTTAAACTAGCCACATGGAATGTAAGATCATTATATAGACCAGGATCTTTAAAGATGCTACTGGATGAGCTGTCTAAGTATAAGATAGATATAACGGCAATCCAAGAGATGAGATGGACAGGATCAGGCATTATGGAGATGAAGCATCACACCATATACTACAGTTGTCACAAAGATCAGCACATTTTTGGAACAGGCTTTGCTGTTGGCGGTGGGATGAGACAAATGGTTATTGATTTTAAACCCATTAACCACCGCATCTGTAAGTTACGACTTAAAGGAAGATTCCGAAACTATTCTATAATTTCGTGCCACGCACCAACAGAGGTGGCGGAAGAAGAAGCAAAGGAAACTTTCTATAGCAACCTAGAAAGTGCCTTCGATGAATGTCCTCGTCACGATATAAAAATAGTTTTGGGAGACCTCAATGCACAGATCGGTAGAGATTCAGTTCTTTGGCCCCTAGCTGGAAGACATAGCCTGCACAATATGTCCAATGATAATGGAACTAAGTTGGTCAATTTTGCAGCATCACATTATATGGTTGTTGGGAGTACCATGTTTGATAGGAAAGATATCAACAAGGCAACATGGGTTTCTCCAGACAATAACTTCAGGAACCAGATTGACCATGTTCTTATCAGCAGAAGACAGCGTTCTATACTTATGGCGGTTAGAACATACAGAGGAGCAAATTTAGATAGCGATCATTACCTGGTAGTAGCACGTATCCATGCCAAAATTACATAAGACTAGAGGTACCTGCTCAAGGAGAATAAATACTCAAAAGCTGCAGGAGCCAGAGTACAAACTCCAGTTTGCCCAAAGGTTGGATGTAGCTTTGGAACGTGGGTCTGAGGAGAATAGTGTTGATAAAATATGGTGCCAGTGTAGGGATGCTATTAAACAAATTGCTGAAGAAGTACTGGCCTCAGAGGTCTACATGGTTTGATCAAGATTGTCAAGAGGCTATAGACAGGAAAAACAAGGCCTACAGGAAGATGATAAATGTGCATAGGACTCGCCAGGCTGTTTCTGATTACAGAGTGTTAAGATTGGAGGAGAAACACCTGCATAGGAGAAAAAAGAGGGAGAAAGAAGAAGAAAGAATAAGAGAGATTGAGGTCTTGAGTAGACAAGCTAATACTAGAGCTTTCTACAAGACAATCAATGCCCAGCGAAAAGGATTTAATCCAAGATCCAATACTTGTAGAGGTAAGGACGGTCAATTGATCACAGATAAAGAAGGGATCCTGGAAAGATGGTCCGACCATTTCGGTAGTCTGCTGGGGAGTGTTCGGAACCCTGCCCTAGAAGATAGTTATGGCTCTGACACTATCCAAAATTACAAAGAGTGTGAGCTTCTTGACCCACCAGATGATGAGGAAATTGAGGCTGCAATCCAGAAGCTTGGAAATAATCGAGCACCCGGATGTGATGGCATACCAGCTGAACTTCTGAAGGCTGGTTGAAATGAAATGATAAAGGTAATTCGAGATCTGCTACACAGTGTATGGATAAGCAAAACTCACCCGCATGACTGGTGCATTGGCCTTATCCTCCCTCTTCACAAGAAAGGAGACCAGATGCTTCGTGATAACTACCGTGGTATAACACTCCTGAGCTCTGCCTACAAAGTACTTTCGAATGTGGCATTCCAAAGACTACTTCCCCATGCCAGAGAGAGATTGGAATGTACCAGTGCGGATTTATTAATGGTAGATCTTGTATTGATCAAATATTCTCCCTGAGAATTCTTATGGAAAGGACTAGAGAGTACAACATAACGACCCACCACCTTTTTGTGGATTTCAGTAATGCCTATGACTGTATCATCAGGGGAAACCTGTTTCAAAGTATGGAAGAAATGAATGTTCCCAGACAATTGATAAGCCTCGTGGAATTGCTGATGAGGGAGTCGAGAAGTCAGGTCAAGATCCAGAATGACTTGTCTGAAGAATTCAAGACAACTAGGGGTCTGAGACAAGGGGATGGACTCTCGTGCCTGTTATTTAATTTTGCTCTAGAAAAGGTCATAAGAGACGCAGGGTTACAAGTCACTGGTACGATTCTGACTAAGTCCATCCAAATACTGGCCTATGCAGATGACATAGACATAATAGACATAAGGGAAGAACACCGAGAGATCTACAACAGGCTTTTCTTGCATTGGAGAATGCTGGACGGCGTATAGGTCTTCAGGTAAACCAAGTAAAGACTAAGTATATGGTGGCTAACCCGTCAAGACAATCGGATCCCACCATCACGTTTGGTCCCTACACATTTGAGGGTGTCGACAGTTTTGTCTACCTCGGTTCTTTGGTCAAAGCAGATGGCTCAACCAGCCCAGAAGTTCAAAGAAGAATATTGGCCGCTAATAGATGTTATTTTGGGATGGCGAAAATTTTACGAAGTCGTCTGATATCAAGAAGAGCCAAGGTCAGGCTGTACAAAACAATCATCAGGCCTGTTTTGACTTATGGATCGGAAACCTGGCCTCTGTCCAGGGCAGATGCCAACAGTTTGCTGCTCTTCGAAAGAAAAATATTAAGAAGAATGTTTGGAGCTGTAAGAGTTGGCGATCAATTCAGACTCAGACAAAATGCAGAGCTGTATCTTTTGTATCAGGAGCCTGACGTGGTGAAGCACATAAGAATAGCTAGATTGAGATGGGCTGGACATGTGGCCAGAATGGAGGACAACGCTATCTTAAAAAGACTTCTGTTTGGATTCGTTGATGGAAAAAGAAAACGTGGGCGTCCACGACTTAGATGGTCAGATGAAGTCGAGAGTGATGCAGGCAGCATCATTGGATCCAGAGCTTGGAAGACCTTGGCGCAGGACAGAGAAGAGTGGAGGCGACGCCTTGATGCGGCCAGGACCCGTGCTGGGTTGTAGAGTCAGTGATAATAATAATACTAATAATATTTAGAGAGACATAATAGTGTTCTTTTCATAGTGAATAATATTTAGCTGTCAGGCGTTGGCTTGAAAAAGAATTATTGCTTGCATTACAGCTCTGTTTCAACCCTAAAACTACGAAAATGACACGATTCCGCTTACCTAAATATACTTAACTCTCTCAGGACAAAATTCGACAAAATCATTAAATACTCACTTTGCTTCTCATATATGATAATGTTACGGTCGCCGACAGGAGGACGGAAGCAAGGGATTAGCGGCTTAAATCCGTCGGCGGGAGAAGTTAAAACAGGATTAGGACCTTCTCAGCATAGTAGATCTGCTTCTGCTTTGTCGGAAAGAGATTAAGAAGATTCTAGAACACGGAAGAGTGGAGATTGTTCTGGAATGTTCGGCCTTGCCTATTTAAATACCTTCCTCGCCTCGAGCGAGTCAGTCTTAGTCTGAGAGTTGACCACGCACGGTGTCAGTGTAATAAGTGAGTGTCAGTGTGATAAACTAGTCAGTGTTGAACCGGCCAGTGTAATAAGTGTGTCAGTGAACTGTGACAGTCTCGCGAGTGTAATAAACTGTGTCTGTTTGTTACTGTGTGTCAGTTTGTCATACTTGGAGAATCTTATGGTTGGTGGACTAGTGAACTGTAAGTGTTAACTATTAGTTATAAATTGTAGTGTAATTTTATAATATTCATAGAAACTATTGTAACTAGTTAAGCTATCTAGAATTAGTCTTATATTATTGTAATAATTAAATAGGAGTTAGGCCTAGATTATAATATTTAGAATATTGTTATTATAAATTTATATTAGTTTAATAATTTAATTGTTAATAGTTTAATTGTATCCTTTTTATCATTTTGTTAATAAATATTAGTATCTTTAATTAAGGAATTGTTTAAACCATTTTAATACCCAGTAGCCCGTAACAATAACAAGTGCCATCAAACGTGGCAGTTGTTGTGGTCTGCAAAAGGTGGAGTACAATGCTCACTGATCTAAGAAAATGAAAGTAAGAGATAGGTTTTCCTTTTTCTATTATGAAGCGGAATAAAAAGCATGAGATGTTAAATAAGTTTTTTTTACGGTAAAAAAGCAATGAAACTGCTATGACATATGAATTGTCTTTGGTTAAGTAGTAAGAAGTATAATCCCTGTTTCGACCATACTGCCGAGATAGATGATTAGGCCAAAATCACATTCAATATGCAGGTTTCTCCCCCCCCCCCAAATAAAGGTTACTGATTTAATAAAGGCTGAGTGAGGCCCAGGAGGATCTACAGATGATGCTGATTCAATCCAGGACTAGAATAAACAATTATCAGGCACGAGCAGGCTCACACCCAGCACACCTAGATCAATAGCTCAGGCTCAGTGTGTACGATATATCTTCCAATATTAAAAATATAATAAGAAGAAAATAATAATCTTAATTCTAATATTATATTATATTAGATACTTACAAGCCTATGATTTTTCTTAACCTCGCCTCTGAGTGGTGTGAGATCACCAGTAAGAAGTTTGAGGAAAGTAGACTTGCCTACACCATTCGGTCCAACGATGGCAACCCGAGAGCTCAAGTCTATACCAAAGTCAACTTGATGAAACAGCAGCTTCTGGTCAGGATATCCAAAATCAACATCTAAAGAAGTGAAAACATATAATAAATAATATTATAAAAAAAAAGCAAAATGTTAAAAATATAACTACATAAATATGAGAAATATTTATTTATAAATCTGTTAAATGATTTAGAAATAAATTAGCGACGCACCCCGGCTTCGCACAGGTAGTAGAGCTTATTATGACTACCTGTTTTGTCTTTTGTAGTATCGCACTAGTTTGATGCGTCGAATATGTGGATCAGATTTAAATGTACTATACATCTACCCAACATGAAGTATTCTAATATTTTTATTTTGAAGAGAAAAGATTTGTCCAGGCCGGGATTCGAACCCGGGTCCTCCGCATCTCTAGCGCGGTACTCTTCCAACTAAGCTACCTATCTACTAAGCTATCAATACACGGTTACTAAAACATTTTTTTATTATTTTATATTAGTTTTATCTACTAAGCTATCAATACACGGTTACTAAAACATTTTTTTATTATTTTATATTAGTTTTTACCCGCGGCTTTGCTCGCGTAGAATTTGGTCTGCTACATAAAGTTTCGTGACAGATCATTTTAAATAAAAATTTAATCAACAAAATAGAGCCAAAAACTCAAAAAGAAACACTATTATTTATTATAATGCAATTGGGAATAACCGCAAAGCCTTATGTTTCAAATCCAGTAATACATCCACTTACCAGTCGACGTTTCGCCTATTCAAGCATTATCAAGACACAAAAACAAAAAAGGGTTATGTGAATCACATCTCGAAGAAAAAGGTGCAATACATCCCAATGATCAACAGCCCAAACAGGCTCCAAACATGAGACAGCACCCCACCACCAAGACGTTCAACATACAACATAAAACATGAGTGAAACTATTGTTTTGATACCCTACTAATCCTTCTAATATTATAAATGTGAAAGTTAGTATGTTTGTCTCTCTTTCACGCAAAAACTACTGAACAGATTTGGATGAAAATTTACAGTAATAAAGTTTATACATCAGAATTACACATAGGCTATAGCAAGCACGGATTTATGGGGAAGGGTGCACGGGTGCACGTGCTCCCCTACAGTTTTTTAGGTACTGTGGGGAATCAATTATAATACATAATTAAAGGCAAATCACATGATAATAGTGGTTAAATAACAGAAAGAACAGGAGTGAAACTATTTGTTTTGATATCCTACGAATATTATAAATGCGAATGTTTGTTACGCATTCACGCAAAAACTACTGAACGAATTTGGATGAAACTTATTGGATAAAATAGGTTATACATCATAGGCTACATCAAGGGCAGATTTATGTGGGGGCACGGGGGCATGCCCCCCCGTTATAGTACATAATTAAAGGCAAACCAGGAACTTAGCAGCTTGAAATTTGTAGATAGGTTCTTTGTATAGTTTAAGAAAGAAATTGGGATGATTCCACCCCAAGGGTTTCCCCTTTAATATAATGGGGGTTCAAAGGTTGTATAGGATCCGTCAGTTTTGAAGTTAGACATCTGAAATTTTGGATGTTGGAGTAACTTATATTTTTAAAAAAATAATTAAATTATTTATTTAAAATGATCTTTCACAAAACTTTATGTGGCAGACCAAATTCCACGCGAGCGAAGCCGCGGGCATAAGCTAGTATATAATATAATATGTGAAAGTTTGTATGTTTGTCTCTCTTTCACTCAAAAACTACTGAACGGATTTGGATGAAAATTTACAGTAATATAGGTTATACATCAGAATAACACATAGGCTACAGCAAAGGTGTATTTAGGGAGGGCACGGGAGCACCTGCCTCCCTAAATACGCTCTCCAGACAGTTTTTTAGGTACTGTGGAGAATTCATTATAGTACGTAATTAAAGACAAATCTAATCTACTTTTCCTACTAATCTTTTATATGCGAAAGATTTAGAGGGGGCACGGGGATCCGTGCCAGATAGTTTTTTGTGTTCTGTGGAGAATCCATCATAGTACATAATTAAAGGCTAATCAGGAACTTAGCATTTTGGAATTTGCAGATGGGTTATTTGTATAATTTAAAAAGAAATTTGGATAATTCCCCCCTCGAGGGTTTCCCCTTTAATATAATAGGGGTTCAAAGATTGTAGGGAATCCGTCAGTTTTGAAGTTAGACATCTGAAATTGTGGATGTACGAGTAACTTATAGTTAAAAAAAATATTAAATTATTTATAAAATGATCTGTCATGAAACTTCATGTGGCAGTCCTTCACGTGCAGAAATTTCACGCGAGCGATGCTGCGGGCAAAAGCTAGTCTTCTATAGAATGAGATGGTACAAGAGTGCTGGGGGGGTACACCAAACAGATGAAGGAAGAAACTAAAAGATTAAAAATAACAGACCGAGACTGTTTCGATAGGGATGATTATGGGAAGAGACTCAAAGAAATTAAGGCCCTTGTGGAAAAGAGAGATGCAAGAAAAGGAATAGCGTAAACCGAGGAAAGAAGGAAAGAACAATCGGAAAGAATGAGGAAAAGGCGGGAAGAAAGAAGGAGAGAATCAAGTGAAAATTATGATATTCACTTGGCCTCTAAGACCGTTCCATGAAAAAAAATGTTTTATATTAATTGTATAACTCCCGGATAAAGGAGGAGGATTAGCGCAGAGGGCTAACTTCCCTCCCCCTATAAAAACAATAACTAGTTCAGAAACATAAACCATGCCTCGGTTTCGATTGTCTTAACGATAAATTGACCATGGCTTTTAAACACGGACTAACGATCGCTTTATGGAATGTAATGGGACTTATGCAGGCTAGAGCCAGCAAGATACTAGAGCAACAATTATCAAAGTACCGAATAGATATTGCAGCTATACAGGAGATAGAATGGAGGAAAGTTGAGATAATAGATCTGAAATAGTAATAGACACTCATCAACAGTGGGCACCAGGCTAACATTTGTAGAACAGGATTTATGATTAGGAAGACGTTAAAACACGCTGTAATGGAATTAAAGCCAGTCATTAACAGAATATGTGCAGTTAGAATGAAAGGGCGCTTCTTTAACATGACGAATACTAGTGCGCATGCGCCAACTGAAGACATAAGTGAAGAAAAGAAGGACCCTTTTTATGAACTCCCTATCAGGAACGTATGACCAGACTACATTGGAGAAGAATAGCTATGGACCGGAGTGATTGTCAGGCAGTGGTGGATGAGGCCCAGGCCCTTGTAGGACCGCAGTGTCAAGGAGTAAGTAAGTAAGTAATTAAGCTTTATGTAATAAGTAATTAAGCTTTATGTAATATTGTTGGCAATTGTTGATGGATGTTACAATCCAGTTGGACAGAATTTTAAATCTCATTTACTTTTAATCAAGAAGGGAAAAATAAATAAATGTATTTAAAATTTGTTTTAGACGAAACCGTTCAACTATCAATCAAATATTTTCCTTACAACAAATACTAGAGAAAAGATTAGAATACAACGGAGTCGTTCATCAGGTTTATATTGATTTATAAAAAAAAGCTTTTGATTCAATGGACTGCCAAATGATATATAACATATTGATTTAACAGAGTAAACCAAAGAAATTAGTAAATCTAGTAAGGATGTGTATGAGGGAAACTTTCGATAAGGTTAGAATCAGTAATAATATCTCAGAGAAGTTCGAGATTTGTTCAGGTTAAAAATAAGGCGATTCACTTTCACCTGTACTATTCAATTTAACACTTGACTACGCTATTAAAAAAGGTGATACACACCAAAAAAGATTTGAATTTGAATCTGAATAGTAAAATATCCATGCTTGAGTTTGCGGACGATTTGGTGCTGTTGGGCGAAGACTTGTAAACTATTATAACTATTGTAGCAGAAATATAGATAAATGGAGGTAAGGAAAGTGGATAGGGCTGGAAGTAAATTCAGATAGGACAAAGTATACGGTTGGTAGCAGGAGGGGAGACTTTGGGGACATTGTTTTAGGAGGGAATAAGTCTGAATATGTCGAGAAGTTTAAGTACTTAAGGTTTACGGTAACTAGAAAAAACGAAATTCAAGAGGAAATAAAGGCGCGATTGAAAGCAGGAAACGCTTGTTATTATTCAGTCTTGACATTACTAAGCTCGCGTCTCTATCTATCAAAATTTCAGAATTTATAAAACCATCATCCTTCCAACACTTCTTACGGATGTGATACTTAGTCGCTAACGCTGAAGGATGAACAACGTCTTCAGGTATTGAAAAAATAAGGTGTTGCGGAGAACATTTGGTCCAAAAAAAGGATGATATCCCTGCAGAATTTATATCACACAACACAGAATCTCAAAGCATGCAACTGGTAAAGTGGCTGGGCTTAGTGACGAATGAATCCCTAAGATGTTAATATGCGCTATACCGACTGGAGGTAGACCGAGGCGTAGGTGGAAGGATTGCATTAAGAGTAATCTGGCGGATTCGGGTTTGGATGGTGGTCTGTGGACGGAGGTTTGTAAGCAGAGATTGGTGGTATCAGCATCGAGCTTCCTGGTTCGCTGAGCCTTATTATTATTTAAAATCATATTTGTATTTCAATATTATAATAAAAAGAGGACTCACTGTGAAGCCCAAGGATGGGTGGCTGTAGCGGGGGAGGGTCTGGGAATGAAAACTTAACAATGTACTCTTTCGGTTTTTGAAGAAGTTCTATCGGCCCGTTGTCTTCTTCCCTCTTATGTAACTTGGTTTTGTTCTTTTCCTGTTTTCTCGTAAGTGCTTCCTTCTGTTTTTTTTCCTGTTAATCAGATACAAATGTTTTATAATACTTGCTATTTTTTATATAAAGCAATAATGATATACTTGGAATCAAATATCATATTTTTCTACATAAAAGTAAATATAATGTACATAAAAGTATTGGAATATTAATAGTGATATGTTCCTTAATAATTATTAGGACAGGCTGTTTTTTTTTTTTTTTTTTTTTTTTTTAGTATAATTCCGGAAATTCAATGGAAAATTTTTAATATCCAAGAAATTCAAGGCTGCTGGAGAAACAGATGTTTTCATAAAAAAGTTATAGTTTTAAATAATTCTTCTGTTGGTGTATAAGTCACTGAACTCCTAAGCAGTTGTAGTCCGTGTGCGTTGAAGTGGGTTTGAAAATGGTTTATATTTAAAATCCAATACAATTGATAATGTTTTCGAATTAATTTATTTATTTTTCTACATTAAAAAAAAGTATACATCATAAAAATAAATTGAGTTTTTTCTCTCTTGTTGTTGATTAAAACAGTTGATGGATTGATTTGGTCAGGAGGTGCTGCAGTCAAAGATAACACAAAATAAGAAGAACATATTTTTTAATTGTGCCAACGTTTCGGCCAACGATGTAGCCATCTTCAGGGAAAATACAGTCGAACCTGGATAAGTGGAATCTCTTGGTGACAGGATTTCAATTCCACTTAAACAAGGTTCCACGTATCCAGGTCTTTAAGGTTGCATATACCACTAAAAGAGGTTCTCAAACAACTTGAAATTTTAATAAATGTAAAAATTTATTACCTGTGTATGTAATCAACACTTAAAAAAACAAGCATACATAAAAAACATGGCAGGGAGGAGATTAGCAACAATAGGAAACAATAGTTTAGAGTGAACAATGTGCTTAATGTTTACATTTCAGTTACCAATAAAAACGAAACAAACTCACTTCCACTTTTAGAGGTAAATACAAAAATTGTCTCATTTACAGAGGTAATTTCCACAAAAATTAATTCCACTTATAGAGGTGAAAACATTCCAGTTAAAGAGTTTATTAAAGGGAAAATGATGGGACAAGTTTTGTACCACTTATAGAGAGAGGTATTCCACTTATGCAGGTACCACTTATCCAGGTTCGACTGTAGCAGGTCACTGGGTGTGATGACTTGTCAACCCCTTGTTTGACAAGTCACCACACCCAGGCACCCGCTATTTGCCTACATGGCTATATGAAGCTAAAAGAAGATGGACTACATCGTAGACTGAAACGTTGGCACAATTAAAAAATAAGTTCTGCTTATTTTTATGTTATTGACTGCACTCCCTGAACAATTCACTCCATCATTAGAATTATCCAGTCGACTATTTCCCACTCAAAACAGTTTTAAGTTTATATTTAACAAATAATTGATAGCTCAAGTCGTGGAAACTGTACACGTGATGGCATCGTGTATTTTAATGATTTTTTTTTTCAATGAAAACAGTCTAAATAATTATATTTTTTTCACTAAAATAGAGCCAAAAACTCAAAAGAAACACTATTATTTATTATAATGCAATTGGGAAAAACCACAATGCAAAGCCTTATGTTTCAAAAAATACACCTACTTACCAGTCGACGTTTCGCCTATTCAGGCATTATCAAGACACCAAAGATTTTGGTGATCTCTTCAAAATATTTGGTGTCTTGATAATGCCTGAATAGGCGAAACGTCGACTGGTAAGTAGGTGTATTTTTTGAAACATAAGGCTTTGCATTGTGGTTTTTCCCAATTGCATTATTATATTTTTTGTTAGTTGTTATAACAACTAAAAAATAAAATAAATAAATTATAATAATATATAATGACGTAAGTCAACAAGATCCTAATTAAAGTAATGTTCAATGAACATTCTTCCCCTTGTATACATCGCAAATTGCGAGAACACGGGGATATGGGATCAGTGAAGAGAAAGGATGTGTCTGAACGAGATGCGAACCAGGATGGCTCAGTTCATAGAGTACCATGACGGAAACATGGGAGACCCGGGTTCGAGTCCCGTTCCTGGACATATCATTTCTTTCCAAATAAAAATTTCTAAATAATTATAATTTTTTATTTTATTACAATTATTTAAACATTTTTATTTTGAAGAGAAAACATTTGTACTGGCCGGGATTCAAACCCGACTCCTCAGCATCTTTTCTCTTTAAAATAAAAATACCTAAATAATTATAATTTATTTAAATTTTTGTAACTTACTATATAATTTATAACACGATTTAATAAAATAATTAAAACATTACATTACAACTTACCGCTTGCTTTTTAGACTGCCCATGAGACTTTAATTCCTTGATTCGTTTTTCCTGTTTCTCGTACTCCTTGATCATTTCTTTCCTCTTCTGAACATACATTTTCTTGAACATTGAATAATTTCCTTTATAATAATATAATTTGAGAGTATCAAGGTGAATTATTTCATTGCAAACATTATCCAAGAAACTCTGGTCGTGAGAGACGATAAGAAGAGTCTTCTTCCACCCTTGCAAGTAGCTACAAAAATGTTTAATTTATTCTTTAACAATAAATGTATAAATAGATAAACACAAAATAGTTTTTAACTTGAATTTCTTGACTTTTTAATATTGGATCACTTCCACAATAAAATTATCGATTAATATGAGTAATACATCATTGATGGTAATAATTTACAAAATACAAAACCTAAAAAAATAAAATAAAATATGGTACTATTCTATTTACCGCCTTATAAAATAAAAATAAAAATAAAAAATAAATAAAATATGGTACTATTCTAATAAAAAATAAATATTAATAAAATTATTAATAAAATAGGGTACTATTCTATTTACCTTATTTATTATAGCGCAATGTTTCATATTAATGGTTTGATTTAAAAAAAAAATATTTATGATAAACAATTAAATAAATTTCAAAATGATAATTTGCGTAAAAAATTATTATTGAATTTTCAATTTCTGAAGTATTTATCAGCTGTTTTTATCTAACCTTATCCAGCTGGGGTCCAGTAACCTTCCTTATGATTCATTAGTTCCATTTGAGCCTTGGAGGTATTCTCTTTCTACCCTGAGGATGCCTGAACAGGCGAAATATTGGACAGATATTTTCAATTTCTGTTTCAGTTTGGAGACTAAAGGCTTTTAGTTGGAATTTTTCCACGGTCTTTACAAAAAAATTATTATTTCCATTATAACTTTTAATAATATCATCATATCTTCTTTATGTCGGAGATGTAGTTCATTTTTAACAGTTAGAGAGCAGTAAGGAGACTTTTTATTAAGGCTTTCTGAGCCATTTTAGGAATAGAATCTAACAAATTCCAACCAAAAATGATCAAGAATTGTAACTAAAGTATATATACTCAATATAAGATTTTGATATAAGATTGCCTAGTTGTTATAATGATACTGATAGGTTGTTATAATCATACTGATAGATTGTTATAATCATACTGATAGGTTGTTATAATCATACTGATAGGTTGTTATAATCATACTGATAGGTTGTTATAATCATACTGATAGGTTGTTATAATGATACTGATAGGTTGTTATAATGATACTGATAGGTTGTTATAATCATACTGATAGGTTGTTATAATCATACTGATAGGTTGTTATAATCATACTGATAGGTTGTTATAATCATACTGATAGGTTGTTATAATCATACTGATAGGTTGTTATAATCATACTGATAGGTTGTTATAATCATACTGATAGGTTGTTATAATCATACTGATAGGTTGTTATAATCATACTGATAGGTTGTTATAATCATACTGATAGGTTGTTATAATCATACTGATAGGTTGTTATAATCATACTGATAGGTTGTTATAATGATACTGATAGGTTGTTATAATGATACTGATAGGTTGTTATAATGATACTGATAGGTTGTTATAATCATACTGATAGGTTGTTATAATCATACTGATAGATTGTTATAATCATACTGATAGGTTGTTATAATCATACTGATAGGTTGTTATAATGATACTGATAGGTTGTTATAATCATACTGATAGGTTGTTATAATGATACTGATAGTTTTTATAATGAGGATTATAAAGATAATACACTTAAAATTTTACAATGATGATTCAGTACTACTTTTATGGTTTTAATTTTTTTTAAAATAATAATTATCTTTTTAATTGGATAGCAATAAATAAAATTTGCCTCACTTAAGGGAAATAAGTATTAATGATCTATGAAACACTGCCACAGGGATCTCGGAGGAGTCCAGCTCAACTCTGCACGTGTGAAGAGCAGAGCGGAACCACAGGAGATCCCAGCACTTTTTTCCCAACCGCATCACTATTCAATTCACTGGAGACTGATTACGAGCACTAGAGCCGCACTCTCTCAGGACATGAGTGGAGAAGCAGGACTGCAATGGCATATTTACAATAGATCCGCTTCAACCTCCAGAGAGGATTATAAGGATCTGTGGCGCTGGATAAGAATTGAACTAGAGGATTTGGGTAATTGGACAAGTTCATATCCAATTTGGTTAATAAAAGGTCAAGTACGAAGGGTATATGAAAGTTAGGGTTATATTTGAAACGTAGTAGGGAACTATGGTTCTTATTACTTGAGAATGAAAGGATTGGATGCACTTGATGATCGAAGGTTTTGAACCCCATAATTCAAGTCCATACGTGTGAATCAGTCTGAGGATAGTCTTGTATATTAGTAGTTTGTTTCTAATTGAGAGTTGAGAAGTCCTGCTTAGTGTTGGAATTTTTACAGTTAGTGATGACAAACGGAAAAATGGTATGTTACATTACTTCATATTATTTTTATTTATTTGTAATTGATTAAGCTTATAGTTCTCAATGCCTCATAATTTAGCATTCATATACAAAAAAGGTATATGAATATATTTATGTTAGAGAAGAGTTGGTCGACTGTATCTTCTAATTTAAGTTAGAAATAGTTGGGGGTGCAGTCAATGAAAACACCAAAATAAGCATAACTTATTTATTATGTGCCGACGTTTCGGCCTACAATGTAGGCCATCTTCAGGGCGAATAAAACACGTTACAGGTTGGGGAGCTCAGAGACAAGTCAAACTTGTCAAAGACTTGTCTCTGAGCTCCCCAACCTGTAACGTGTTTTATTCACCCTGAAGATGGCCTACATTGTAGGCCGAAACATCGGCACATAATAAATAAGTTATGCTTATTTTGTTGTTTTCATTGACTGCACCCCCAACTATTTCTTCCTTAAATATATATGAATATATATTTGTAAAATAGTTAAATATTAATTTTAAAAAAGAGAAATACAAAACTAAAAATTTAGCTTCTCTAGCGATGGATGAACATGAACTAGGCTTACTTATCGAGCCAGATGACAGCATTTAGATCCAAGTGGTTTGTAGGTTCATCAAGAAGTAGAAGCGTAGGCTCCACGAATAAAGCTCTGGCAAGAGAGACCCTCATTCTCCAACCTCCTGAGAAGTTTTTAGTAGCGCGGTCCTGCATAGACTTGGAAAATCCAAGACCGGCAAGAATCCTCCTCGCACGCGGTTCTGCTGAATCAGCGCCGATAATTTTAAGTTCTTCGTAAACCTAGAAAAAATGTTATTGACTGTTAGGTAACTTTTAAGATAATAGGAAGCAGAATAGCTTATTGTGGCGAACAGTATACAGCTACAAATCTCAACTTTTTAATATAATACAGAAATAGATTTCTACGATGCAGGGATTACTAATTATCAGTTGTATAAGAGATGTAAATTCTGAATTTAACAGATAAACTAATGTCCTTCTCCTACCTCCCTTCTCTAGTTAAAAAAAATCCACAATAATTTTTTCCTAACAACATAAATTATTATTGTGAGCCATATGTCAATAAGCAGAAGTAAATTTATAATAGGCGTGCAGTATTATAAAAATGATACTTGCAGGCACTTGTTTAAAAAGTTATCAAAACTATATTGTATCGATTGTTTATTTTATTGATTCCAAGTAGTCATTAAGATTAAACAATATTAATGCTGGGTATTCCAAAAGATGCATCTATGTTGTATTATTATACATTAAAAAATGTGTTATACTGTATATTTTACAATAATATTATATTATATTGATTTAGATCGGGAGAGAGTAGAGTAAGCGAGGGAGAGAGAGAGGGGGTATTTATTGTTGCGATTAGTGCATCTTGTAAGAATTAGCGTACTTTAGCCAGTCTTGCTGTATCCATCACTTGAAGTTGATGCCTCCACGGCCTGTGCGGAACAAGACTCTGCCAATTTATCTGCGTCGTGACGAGAATTACTTCGACTCAGAAGACGGCAGTGCCGAACTTTAACTTAGTCAGTGAAATTAAAATAGCATATCAGGTCAGACCTTTCATTTTTCTCTCTCTCTCTCCCTCGATTAGAATTAAAGAACATTTTTTTTGCATTGTCACAAGATAATTTTTTTTTACTATAATTATTTTCAAAAGAAGATTTTTTTTTTGTATTTTTACTATCAATATAGTCTAATTAATTTGTAATTTTAAATGTATTTTGTTAAGTTTATAGTGATAATGGAATTATTTCAGTTAAAATTCTTTTAAAAATAAACTATTTTCTGTTATTTGCTTATTGTATATTTTGTATGTTTTTTTTTTTTGTTTGTTGCTTTATTTTACTAATAGGAAACGGGCAATATTATTGGGCGCTCGGGGAATTCACTTTCATTTATTTTCAGTGCACCCTGGCCCCAACAATTAATTTAATAAAAATTAACGACAATCTTAGTAATCTGATTTTGGAAAAATAAATATAGATACATATTAAAAAATCAATCACTATAACTGGTGTAGTTCGACTGTAGTTCCTAGGACAACGGCTGTGCAGGGGGGGGTGATTTATCCATGCTCAACCATCAGTTTCCCCCTACAAATAATGGTACTCACTTTGTAGAGGCTGGATTGGTCCAAAGAGGATCTGTCGGATTTGAACCCCAAACCTTCTGCATAGCAACTCAGCACTACCTATCCCACTATATGTATATTTTTACATCGATGTATTATATAATTTAATATATCTGTCAACGCTCAGTAAATTAAATTTGGTACTTTTCTGTTAGCCGGCCTCAATATTTTGGGGTCATATATTCTAGATTTTATTTTAAAAAAAGAAGATAATAATTTGGGATTTACCTAGAGCTGAAAAATATGCAGTATCTTATTTTTAAGAGGGTTTATTGGCAAAGTATGCAACATGCATACTATTTCAACTATTTTTCAGGACCACCGATTTTTTTTTCTTCTTACTTTCCGCTAATACTTCTACACAAACTTCTCTCAAGTAGTTGTTCCAATCTACAACTGTATTATGATTCATATCCAGTTGTTTTTTACACGAGTTGACAGATTTCATCTCTTCATTCTAGCCGTTAAAAATCTCGAAGATGTTTGTGAGTTTCACAAAAAGACCGTTTCATTCGATGATTCTGATTGCATTTTGCATTCTTTGCTAATATACTTTTCTCTTGAAAAAAGGGATTGCATATTTTTCACTTCTAGCTAAATCCCAAATTTTCATATATATATATATATATATATATATATTTTTTTTTTACAAAAATTAAGACTGAAGAAAAAAAGGGAAACACACTTTGTTTTAAATGAATTCAGAGAATAGAACATAGAACGAACATTCTCCTTATGATTGTAAGAAATTTAGTGGAATATTTGGGGATTTTCCTTTTGCACCCGGATAACGGAAAAGTACCTTAATTTCATTACTTTTTTTTAACTACACATATATTTTTTATTATTAAATGTAAATAGAGTAGTTTCATGTTTAATTCTTATTAGTTTATAATTAGTTTCAGTTAATAACGAACAAGAGAAAGTGTTGAAATAATTGTAGAGAAAACTTTACTTTTATTATTAGAATTTAGTAGATTAAAGTTTATGAATTTATGGATAAATTCCTCCCTCATGCAGTTCGCCTTTGCACTCTGAAGAGGAACATAATTATTATAAGAAGTCGATATATCGATCAACGCGCATTAAATTAATGCATCAAGCATTTTCTTTAAAAGTTAGTTTTTGCTTTGGTCGATAGGAATTGCAAAGTGAAATATTTTTTCCAATTGGACTGGAAATTATGTTATTCTCAATTATAACGCCTTTAACTTAGAAATGGTTATTCAAAATTATCTATGAAAAAAGTCAAATAACTAAAGGAGTAAAATTATCAGTTTATAACACTCTGCTTGTTCATTTTTTTCTCTTTTATTTTGGTTGTAACGATTCAATCACTAAACAAGGTGGGGGTAGTGAATCTTATATTTTATTGTAGTTGTTATTGTTATTAGTTCCAGTATGATTATTATTAGTTGTTGGGTGTATCTTTATTATATTGTTTTTAATATAGTAGTGTTTTGTTTTTGATATGTGGATGTTTTGGGTTCGTTTCTGATTTAATGTCATTACTATGTATTCTACTCATGTCAACTGTTAATATTTATCCAAGAAATTGAATAATATATTTAGTTTTTTTGACAATAAGAATGTTTCTTTTAAAACATATTAAAATTCAATTTCTAGAGTCTACGGTCACCTGTGGTCTAGTGGTTAGCGTAACAAACTACTAAACTCAAGATCGCGGGTTCGTAGGATTTTTTTTAAGGGAGTAAAAAATCCTTAGTTATGCCGTCCTTCGGAAGGGACGTTAAACGGGGGTCCTGAGCCTGTACGATATCAGGTACTCGTTAAAAATCCCTATCCTAATTAAACCTGGATAGGCAAAATTTAGAGCTCCCACTGTAGCATCGTCCGATTAGCCATAGCAGCATAAAGTGACGTTAAATGAACAAACAAACAATCAATTTCTAGAGTAAAATTAGCAATTTCAATACCGCGTGATGATGAAACTACAATATAGCCATATTCTAGGAAATCTGCCACTATTTTTTGTTTTTCAAAAAAATTCAAAAATATCTTCCCACTCACGTGCCTTTCAATATCACTAAAGAAAAAGAGATGACTAGTGCCAGGAAAAAAAATCTATAAATTTCAAAATGCTTTTTTCATTTATTCATTTTTTTTGTAATGTAGGGAATTTTAATACTTTTCAACTTACGAGATCGAAAAAAAAAAAAAATGGTACTGTGACTAAGCCAGAAACCAGGAACTGTTTTCAGCCATTGCAATGGTTATCTACCTTTTTATTCATATTAATGGAAATTGAAATATAACAAAATGTAATAATAAAGTGCTAAATCTAGAGCCCCATAGCCACATATATCTTCTTATATAAATGTTTTCCCTACACTTTCAACAAAAAGATTTTTATTACTTTTGTCAAAATCCAATTGGTGACCTTTTTCATCATTATTTCATCTTTGAAAATATTCTAAATTTCCGATACTATTTTACAGCTTCTTCTTTTAAACAAGAAAATTCCTCAAAACTATTAATTTTAAATAAGCAATAATGAAAGGAATAAGATACAAACACTAAATTAAATTTAATTAACAATACCGAAATTTAAATTGGCAATAAATAAAATCAACAAGATAAAAACACTAAAATACAATATAATAAAGCACTCACAAATAACTCAAATGAGACGAATAATAAGAAGAGGTTACACGAGATAAGGAGGTAGGTTTCATGGTTACCGGCTAAGCAACAAGTACCAAAAATAAATGAATATATTATACATATCTTGAAAATTAAAATGTTATACTTTGAGGGAAATTTTTAAAAAATCCCTTTTTTTTTTAATGTTCGATAAAAATAAATAAATAAATAAAAATATGGCAAATGATTACCGTAGTATACACATTGATCATAATTACGAGAAGGATTGAATTGGTTAGGGGGTGCAGTCAATGTTAACACAAAAAATAAGCAAAATTTATTTATTTTTTATCGTGCCAACGTTTTGGCCTTCTTCAGGGCAAATAGTCGGTGCGGTGACTTGTTACAACACTCAAAGTGTCAACTACAAGTTGTGACGTCACTGCATATGCTATGTAGAAGGCCACACTATATGCCCTGAAGAAGGCCGAAACGTTGTCACGATTAAAAAAAAAATAAGTTTTGCTTATTTTTTGTGTTAAACCACTTATACATGGTCGGGACCGACGGCTGACCATCATGACCTCTGTCGGGTTGTTGTAAAAATAAACAGTGTAAACATCGGTTAACCAACCAATTTTTGGTCACAAGCTGTCCATGGTCAGTCCCGACCATCTGGAGCGATGTCGGCCGACCACAGTGTTTCGATTAGGATAGTAAGAACTAGCTGGACAAAATTCTAAAAAAATTTATTGTAATATTGTAAACAATTATTCAAAACCTAGAAATCTAATATTTGTTTATACCTAGCACACTTCATCTCGTCAGTAATAGAGTCCGAAGTAATGAATCCATAGAAATATAGAAGTATTCAAAGCTTCATTTCAACTGCACAAAATTATAATGTTAGTAATTTTCAATCAAATTAGTGATTAGAATCAATTGTTGAATATCGATAATATATGTACTCATAGGTGCTATTTTTTTCCAATTAAAAAAAAATTTCTGATAATTTAAGTGTATAAATTTTTTTTTTTAAATGAATGAAGGATTTTTCCTCATTTTGAAACTTTAAAGTGATGAAAATGTCTTTTACCATTTGTATCCAGGCTAATTTTTTTATATTTAATAGTGGTCGGTCCTGACTGCGTAGAACGAATACAAAATTGGTCAACCCGACCAAGGTTACAATGGTTGGCGGACGGCCCTGACCATTAAGAAGGCCTTTTAACATTGACATTGCACTCCCTGACCAATTCAATCCTTCATTTGAATTATCCAGTCAACTATTTTCCACTCAAACATGATCATAATTACATTCTATTTTCCATACTAAACCTCATAATAACTTGTATGTTGGGAAAATACTTGGAGGGAAACAAACTAAAAGTTTAAACTTGCTGTGACTCAACTCGAAGCGACAACCTGTGGAATAATTACCAAGGGTTCTATTCAGTAAAGGTCGGATAATTAAACTATTACTTTCCCAGAACATAACAAATCAACAGAAATTGTAGTTTTAATCAATACCAAAACAGGGTAGTAATGGTAGCGTAGCAACGCGAATCAATAATAATGATGTGACAAACTGTTAAATGATAACACAGCAGTACTTTGTTCACGACAACAAAACTAATACTAAAAATTTAAATGATTTTTTTTAGACTCTTTCTAGCCAATTAAAATTCTATGATTATTGCTTACCTCTTTAAGCCTTTCCTGCGATTCGATATCGACTTTGTTCTCCAACTCCTTAGCTGTCTTCATGAGTTCTGTTCGTTTTACATCTGCTTTAAGGACAGCTTCAACAGCAGGAGTGTCATCTGATACAACTTCTTGTTCACAATATAATATATCGATTCCTGGAGGGATATCAAATGCTCTACTAGCGATGTGACGCAGAAGGGTAGTTTTACCATGCCTAAAATATAGTAAAAGGGTAATTTAGCAACAATTATAGTTGGTAATAGTCCAATATAAATTATCAATAAGTGAAGATTCAAAATAATAAATAAGAAAAAAATCAATCTCAAAGTGTAATTAAAAAAAACACATTTAATAATATAAAAGCATGAGATTGTGGCTATCATTACAAAAAATACAGAATTAAATAAAGAACTAACAAGATCGGACGGACTATTTTAAGAAATTAACTTTTAACCTAACATTATTTTATTTATCAAGAGATATTTAAACAGCCCACCATGAGCACATTAATACTTTAAAATGACTAATAATTTGGAAATTTGAGATAAATTGGTATGGACAATAAACAAATAATTTCTTATTTATATTAATGTTCAAACAATACAATGAATGTGTTTAATAACTATCTTTACTCTCTATACATCCCTTCTAAAGTTATCCTTTAACACCATATTTTGTATTAATATAAATTCAATCCTACTAATATTATAAATGCGAAAGTTTGTCTATCTTTCACGCAAAAACTACTGAACGGATCTAATCTATATGAAACTTTACAGTAATATAGGTTATACATCAGAATATCACATAGGCTACAAAAAGGGCAGATTTAGGGGGGTGGGGGCACGTGCCCCCCCTCCGACAGTTTTTTAGGTACTGTGGATAATCCATTATAGTACATAATTAAAGGCAAATCACATGATAATAATTGTTAAAATAAGAGATAGAACATGAGTGGAACTATTGTTTTGATATCCTACTAATCTTACTAATATTATAAATGTGAAATTTTGTATGTTTGTCTCTCTTTCACACAAAAACTACTGAATGGATTTGTATGAAACTTTACAGGAATATAGGTTATACATCAGAATAACACAAGGGGAAATGGAATCCTACAGTTTTGAATTTAGACATCTGAAATTTTGGATGTACGAGTAACTTATATTTAAGAAAAAAAACATTAAATTGTTGATTTAAAATGATCTTTCACGAAACTTTGTGTGGCAGACCAATTTCCACGCGAGCGAAGCCCCGGGCAAAAGCTAGTATTATATATATTTAAATAACATCCCATACTTTTATTATCTTTATATATTTTACGTCATACTTTGCAATCATTTTCACACATATTTACTTATATAATTTCTATTAGTAAATTACCATTTTACATTTTTATATATCACCTGTAATTTAACTAGGTTCCATACTTTTATATCTCATAATTTTACATTTGTACCTTCTCTTTATGTTCATTTTGTATCTTACTGTTCATTTTTCTTTTTTACCATTGCTTGACATTACCACCTTTTGTACTCTTATGATGTAATCTTGTATTCATATATGCCCTTAATATTATATCCGTTGCTAATTTCATTACCTTTCAAATTCTGATTTTATTATATCCTTTCTCGGTATTGCAATATTTTTTATAGCTATTTTTGTTCTGTTTCTTCTCTCATAGCCCTGAAGATGGCCTACAACGTAGGCCGAAACGTTGGCACTTACACTAAATAAGTTTGTCTTATTTAGTGTTTTATTTGACTGCACCCGCAGACTATCTATACCCCACATTAGATCTTCCAGTCAACCATTTTCCTCTCAAAGTAAATAAAAATGATATAATATTAAAGTTCTTTTTTTTTTTAAACTCTATTCAAATATTTAAAACAGTACGTGTGACTTATCCTTCCCTAATGTTAAGATTTTAATTTGTTTAATAATTTATAACATATATTATTGTTCAAACAATACAATGAATGTGTTTAATAATTTCTCATGTATATTATAGCTCGAACAATACAATGAATGAATTTAATAATTTCCAACTTTTATTATTGTTCAAACGATACAATGAATATTTTTAATAATTTCTAACCTATATTATTGTTCAAAAAAATTCAATAATTGCGTTTAATAATTTCTCATGTATATTATTGTTCAAACAACACAATAAATGTATTAATAATTTCCAACATATATTATTGTGCAAACAGTACAATAAATGTATTTAATAATTTCCAATGTAAATTATTGTTCAAAAAATCCAATAAAAATGTTAAATTATTTCCCACACAATTATTTTATATTTAGACTATTTTTATTATCGTTATCACAAGATATTTATTATCCGCATGTATATAATTTTATTTAATTATTTTATTTTGTTTTTATTGTATGTCTGTACGGCTACTTAGTGCTATTACTTATTGCCTACAAGTGGAAGATAATATGTAAAATGTAAAAATATTTCAATAAAGTGTATAAAAAAAATATTATTAAATACATCAATTACACAAGGGAACAACATTTTTGTTGCATGAAATATTTTGACTAATATTCTACTTCCTCGAGGTGCTGATTTAAGATCTGAAGTCAGTTTGTTTGTATCAGCTTTACTTTTGGGGTTATAATTATAAACTGTTTTTTAAGATGAAAATATTTTTTATTAAGAAAACTATTAAAAAAATTACCACTACATATCAAAATATTTTCTTTTGTAAGATTTTCTGGCTTGATTCGGTTCACGGGGGCTGTTTTTAATGCTCCAACAATAGTCCGCCATCATGTGAGCATTCCAGTGACCTTGGTAACGTTCCTCCATAGTTCGAATGTCCTGATGGAACCGTTCCCCTTGTTCTTCACTCAGATCACCAAGATTTTCAGGGAAACGGTCCAAATGGCTGTGGAGGAAGTGTACTTTGATGCTCATATTACAACCAAGCTGCTGGAAGTGTAACAACATTAGTTCAATATGCTCCGCATAGCTTTCTTCCTTTTTGTTTCCCAGAAAATTTTGAGCAGTCCAAACGAATTCATTTCAGGCATTTTTTTCAATATCAGTCATGTAACTAATAAAGTTTTCATCCTTTATCAACCTTCTTATTTGGGGACCATCAAAAATTCCATTTTTAATTTTTTCTTGGCTCAAATTAAAGAACTTCTTAGAGATGTATTTATAGCAATCACCACCCTTGTTCAAAGCTTTGACAAATTGTTTCATGAGCCCTAGTTTGATATGCAAAGGTGGCAGTATTATTCGATCCGTGGGCACAAGGGGCTCATTTATTACATTCAGTTGTCCCGGAACCATAGATTGCCTGGAAGGCCAATCTTTTCTTATCCAGTGCTCAGACCTAGCTCTGCTGTCCCATAAACAAATAAAACATGGATATTTTGTATATCCACCTTGTTGTCCAAGAAGAAAATTCACCATTTTTAGATCAACACTTATCAACCACTTTTGTTCGTTGTATTTGATTCTATCCATTACAGAAGCTACAGTAGCATATTCTTCTTTGACTGTAGTTGAATGTGCAATCGGTATCGAACCCAGCTTATTGCCGTTATGCATAAGTACACATTTCAGGCTACGTTTAGAGGAGTCAATAAATAAACGCCATTCATTTGGATCATACTTCTGTACTCCCATTGCTTTCAATAAACCAGGAACATCTGAACAAAAAGCAAAGTCGTCATCTTTAGAAAAGAATGACAGCAATTCTGCCTCTCGGTTACGATAGTATGAAATTCTTGTTTCTGGGGTTAAAAGATTTCTTTGCTTTAATCGAGAAGCTAGAATCTCCGATGTCTTTTTAGAAAGACCAAGATCTCTGATTAATGCATTGAGGTCTTCCTGATTAAAGAGCTGGGGCTCAGAAGTAAAATCAGGGTAAGAATCACTTGTCCGACTTTCATCACTTGAAGAATAGTTTTGTTTTTCTATATCATGATCATTTTGTACAGATGAAGAAGCTTGGGGTACTGGTGCATCGCCAGAGAACAAGACTGGTCGAGTAACAGATAACAAGTTTGGATAAGACCATTTCGACCGGTTATTTTTATTAATTCCATTAATATCAATCACACAAAAATAACAATCATCTTGATGATTATTAGGTTCCCGCCAAATCATTGGTGTTTGATACTTAAAATGGGGTCTTTTCTTATTTGCCCATAATCTCAAAGACTCAACACATGTTTTACATACCATATGAGGGATCCAGTACATGTCACGGATGTCCAAAGCGAATCCAAAGTAATCAAAATATACCTGTGTTATGAACTCTGACACACTTACAACACTACAATTTTTGAATGTATATTCACCACAAATGTTACAGAAATAGTTTGGATCGTTTCTACAGATATTTCTTAACTTGGACATTGTTATTTAACACAAGAGCACAAACTTTTTCACTAAACAACTCAGTTGAATTGAAGTTTGAATGTGACTAGTACAAATATATGTCTATCAGCTGTTTGCCAAAAACAAAAGGTGCTGGAGAAAAACTGAGGCTAGATTTGTAATCACCAACCTCTAATTAGTAAACAACAGGCCTAAAACTCCATGCAACAAAAAATTAATAAAAATTTGTTCCCTTGTGTTATTTCCCAAGTGTATTATTACTCAAACAATACAATAATGTATCAATAATTTCCAACATATATTATTGTCCAAACAATATAATAAATGTGTTTAATAATTTCCCACCATATGTTTAAAAATAATCACCATCAAAATAACAATTAATAAAAATAAATTATAAAAAAAAATTATATCATTCCCAGAATCGCACAATCAGCTGTTATTAAAGATTTCTTTTTTTTTTTAATGCATCCAATGTCCCAGTGTTTGAATAGAATGGAGTAATTATGAAGTTATTATGGAACATAATTTGATTTATGTTATAGGAAAAAGAAATTATTAGGAAGAAAAAAAAAAATTCTAATAAAAGAAAAAAAAAACGCTTCTTATGAAACAATAACAATTAAAGATGAATTATAAAAACAAGAGTCATACAAATGGCAATAGAATTATTTGTACTAATAATTATTTAAATCTCATAAAAAAAAAACTGGCATTGGTTAACATTGTCATATGATAAGGGGAAAAAATAGGATAAAAATTTTGTTTTAGGTCCGATAAAATAAAAGTTGAAGTAATCTAGTAAGAATCAAATTGTAGTGATCTTGATAGGATCACTAATATAACAATAAAGAAGAAAGTAAATCATTTGACTATATACTAAAATGTATAAAGAGACGTTAAATAAACGATCAAACAAACTAAAAAGTAATTATGAATGAGAGGAAAATAGTTGACTGGATGATCAAATGTAGAAAGGTGGGGGGTGCAGTCAAATGTCAGTGTAGTCAATATTTTTAATTTTTCACATTTATTATTCCTATCAACTATTTTTCAAACAGTTATTGTACACAATAGTTACTGTACAGTAGTAATACTATTATTCACATTAGTTATTGTACATACAGTTCCATACTTTTCATTTTGTTTACATTTCTAACTGTCTTTCTAGGAGACACCTTCCATTTCTTTCTACATATTCCTATATTATTATGTCTCATACAATTACTTATGTAACCTCTAGAATTCCGTCATCATACATTTTATATCTTTATTTTACTAGTTTTTCTAAATTCTTCATGTTCCAACCTTTTTTTATATGTTAATATTCCCATTTTGTATCTTTTGTTTACCTCCTCTTTTTTATTTCCCTTTATATTATTTTTACTTTTCTATCCTTTCTGTACATTTATTTTCTGTATTTTATTTTCGTTATCTTTAATTATTATATCTGTCACTATTTTAATTTCTGTTCATTATCTTTAATTTTATTAAATCTGTCTTTATCTTAATTTTATTATATCTGTCACTATTTTAATTTCTTTTCATTATCCTTAATTTTATTATATCTGTCTTTATCTTAATTTTATTATATCTGTCACTATTTTAATTTCTTTTCATTATCTTTAATTTTATTAAATCTGTCTATATCTTAATTTTATTATATTCTGTCACTTTTTTAATATTCGTTATCTTTCATTTTCATATTTGTCACTATTTTAATTTTCTACATTACTTGTCACCATATTATTGTTACTGTACGTTTTTATATTTTTTGTTCTGTTTGTTTCTCTCTCATAGCCCTGAAGATGACCTACACTGTAGGTCGAAACGTCGACACATAATTATAAGTCTAGTATTTATTCAGTGTTTTTTTTACTGCACCCCCCAACTATCTCCTTTCTACATAAAAAGTAATTAATTAATACAGTAATCAAAACCTCGTTATAAACCTGATGATACCTCACAGCCTAATGTTGTGCATTAAAAATAAATGGATCAAATAAAATAAAACCTTACCCATTCGGTCCGACCAAACCGTAGCGACGCCCTTGAGCTATAAGTAAATTTGCATTTACAAATAAATCCTTTCCTTTAGCTGAAATACTGAAATTTTCTACCTAAAATAAAAAAATAAATAAATAAATAGAAATATAAAATACCCTTAAATTTATATATATATATATATATATATATATATATATATATATATATATATATATATATATATATATATATATATATATATATATATGTGTGTGTGTGTGTGTAAATTCATAATTCAGGTATTCTTGGAGTACAAACCTTGATGTCAACAGCATTTTCAAGAGCTTGAAGTTGTCCAGCCGATTTTTGGGTCTGTGAGACGGTAAAGTTCTCGCCGAGCTCGCTGTGGCCTTGTCCACCTTTTTTTGTCAATGCTTCCATCTGTTTCTGATAATCTTGCTAAAAATGAAGATTCATAATTATTAAAGTGAAAAAAGTAAACAACTATTATTATAGTTAATAGATATAATAATTTAGGGTTAATTGATACAATATAATATTTTTAATAGTTAATAAAACTTACTAGATACTATAAAAAAAAAAAAAGTAACAAAGCTTCTCTACATCGCTGATACTTGATAACTTTAAGAAGTAATTAAAATGTTTTAAAATCAAAATTCATGTTGAATAGATTGTGATAAGAGTTAGATTAAAATAGGTTTATGTTGAAATAAATTATTTGTTTCTCGATTAAAGTTAAAATAAAATAAAATGCTTTGGCATATTTGTTCACACAAAATATACAGTCGGTATGTCATTTGATTACTTTTCATTATTTTAAATTATATTACTACAAATAAAACCAAAATTTTAACCAACATTTATTATATAAATATAATTTATAAGTACAAAAATAAATTGTTTTATAAAAGAAAAAATCATAAACAAATACTTTTACAATTCAAACATACAATAACTAGGAGGGAATTCCTCATTCATGATTCAGAATTCAACAATAGACTATAATACAGAGAAAATGTTTATAACCAAATCAGTCTTATTATGCCAGGATATCACAATAAAGGGTTAACTATAACTTATAAACAAAATATTAATTGACATATTTCAATTAAAATAATTAATGTATCATTTCAGTCTTCTTTTTGATGAAGTAATCTTTATAAACTTTTTTTTTTTTTTTTCCGACAAGGTTTCAAACAATAATTAAACTTAAGATGGTGATACCTCTTTCTTTAGTTTCTTCTTTTCTTTGTGTGTAAGCTTTTTGGCTGGTTCTGCAAATATGAAAAAAAAAATTGCATATTATTGATATAGAGAATGATGTATATAGAAAAATAATAGTTAAATTGAACCAACCTGCAGTTACAACTGGCTTATCAGTTACTCCTAGATCATCTTCACCTTCACCTTCTGGTTCATTCTCTTCTGGAATATCCATTTCAACAGGACTCGGAGCTTTAGCAGCTTTTACTTTTCTAGAGTTGGTAGCAGTCTTTTTGGTTTTTTTCTCTTTTTCAGGCGCTTTGTTGTCTAATTTCAATTCACTCACTTTTTCTGTGACAGACTTTACGTTTGGATCTTCCTTCTTACCTTGACTCCTTGTCATCCTGGGATTCGGGACAACATAAGTCACATTCAGATCTGGTGCCTTGGATTCAGTTTCCTCAATTACAGGAGGATCATCAGAACATTCGATCTTGGCATCAGACCTATCTTTCTCTACCAGCTCCTCTTTATTTCCTTCAATTAAATCTATAGGTGGTTCTGGTGGCAAATCCTCATCAAGATCCATCTGTTCGTTTTCGTCTTCAGACAAATCGATTTTATTTTTACCTTTCTGTTTCTTTTTTATCTTCTTATCAGTTACTATAGGTTCGTTATCGCTATCTTCGACTACCCTTGGAGTTTCAATTTCATTCATCATTTCTTCATCACTCGCATCATGACCTTTAGCCTTGCCTTTTTTCGGTTTCTTTGTTTGCTTCTTAATGACCTTTGTTTCTGGTTCAAGATCCTTGTCACTGTCTTCAACAGCCTTAGGGATAACAATACCATTAATAGCTTCATCATCACTCCAATCCTGCCCCTTGACTTTTGCTTTTTTTTGTTTCTTTGCCTGTTTTTTCGGTTGTTTATTTTCAGGCTCGATTTCTTCTTTATCACTTTCTTCGGGCTTGGGAATATCTAAATCATTAACACCTTCATCATCGCTCCAGTCTTGACCTTTACCTTTTACTTTCTTCTGTTTCTTCGTTTGTTTTTTAGCAGGCTTAGATTCTTGTTCTTCATCTTTAGGTAAGATATTAGCAACATCTGTTGGTTCATCATCATCACTGAAGTCATCATTCTTGTTCTTACCTTTCAGTTTCTTTTTAGAAACGGTTTTAGCTTTAACTTGGGATTTTTGTGTATCCTCTTCAACTTCTTCTTCACTGGCATCACCTTTTTTCCCTTTCTTCTTTTTGGCTGCTGCCTTTTTAGACTTGAGATTGTTCATTTCATCATCTGACTCAATATCTTCTACCACCTTAGCTTTCGTTTTTTTTTTACTGGCTTTATTGGTCTCGTCAGTATCTACATCTTCTTTAACAGCTTTGCCCTTCCTCGGTGGCATCGTTTGTAATATATTATAACGTTCAACTAACAAACAATGAAATTAACAGCAGTTACCTTTTTGACCAAGTTCAAATCACGTGTATTAATCCATAAGGTACCAGTAACGACTTGTTAAGTTCTAACGTTGATAACATGATTGGAATATGTTTAAAATATTTTCAAATAACTGAAAATACGACACTTTTATCACAAAAAAATTGAAGAGCAATAGGTACTTAACATATGTTGCCTAAAGAGCTGCTTCCAGACTAGAACAATATCGAGACGATTTCAAGAGAACGAAGAGGGAGACCAGATTGGGGAGGTAGTACACTGGCAGGTTAGCCTTCTATAGAATAACCATTACCTATCTAGTATCAACCAAATACATATTTAGTTAATGATTTTTTTCTTATCAACATTTAATTGTTATTTATAGCGAGTAAAGTTCGCATAAATGTCGTTTTTGTCTATTTTAAAGGGATTCAAACCCTGTTATTTTGCTCAAGCTGGATTGAAGTCTTGGACTGGAGGTGTTAAATATGAAACATGCACTTATTATCCAAGGTAAGGTAAAAAAAATTAATTCTCATAGTTATGGAAAGTGGATAATTAAGAGGGTGCAAAAATAATGGGCGATTGAAAGAAGTTCAGATTTTGTTAATAGATGCTTTCAAACCAGGTTACCAAAAATGATAAGGATTTTTGAAGAAAGAAGATAAATGTATGAGAGAGTGGGCTGATATTTCATGTGTAAAGATTAGGCTGAGTAATATTATTATGGTTCTGAAAGACTTAAAAAAATATACACCCAAGAGATATTAATATTGAAAAGACAGGTTTAGTAACGCGTAATATAATTCGTTATAGTTATTTATTCTGCTGTTTGTCGTTTCGAGTTGAGATACAACAAATTTTAACTTTTCAGTTGTTTCCATTTTAATATTTTCCAAAAATACAAGTTATCATAAGCTTTAGTATGGAAAATAGAATGTAATGATGGGAAATGTGTATACTTGGTAATCATTTCATCTATAAATAAACACTTCAACACTGCCCTGCTTAGGAAGAAAGCCTTAACTCCAATTCACTAGAAATTGAGATATTCAATAAAACGTAATATATACTTTTTCACACCCTTTTTTCTGTAAAATGTACATTTAAAGGATCAAATAATTAAAGGGTCTAGTTATCTCCAAACCGGAGTGCAAACCGTAACATAATTCCCATGTTGGCTCATAATATATTTTTGTTGATAGGCTAATTAATGAACTTAAAAGACTGACAAATAATTACTTATTAAATATAGAAAACCACCTACAAAACCCTAATTTGACCTTAACTCAATTTTCTTTTTTTTTTGGACTTAAGGCCTTTTTTCTTAGTAGGGCAGAACAAACATATATCATTTATTTTTATTTAAAGAGAAAAGATATGCCCCCGGCCAGGATTTGAACCCGGGTCCCCTGTCTCTCCGTGGCAATACTCTACCGTAGTCGTTTACCAGCCGGGGACAAATCTGTTCTCTTATCTGATCTTATGTCCCCATTGAAAATCTAGGAAGGCTTCATTTGTGGTTCTGAAAGACTTAAAAAAGTATAAACCCGTGGGGGACATGGAATCAGATAAGAGAACAGAATTGTCCCCGGCTTATAAGCGATTCCGGTAGGTCCATTGGTAGAATACTGTCACGGAGAGACAGAGGACCTGGGTTCGAATCCCGGCCGGGGGGCATGTCTTTTCACTTTAAATAAAAATAATTAAAAATTAAAACCATTAACAAAAAATATTTCATTTATATTTGAGTGGAAAATAGTTGACTGGATGATTCTCATAATGGATTGATCACCCTGACCAATTCAATCCATCTTATATCATTTATACTTCGAAAGTTAGTTGAAACTTTTATTTCTTTATGAAGTGAATACCGAAATCTACTCATTACCCATAGTTACATTCTCTTATTAAATAATTACCATCATTTTTCTCTTAAATAGGGAGAACTGCTTAATGGAAAGCCAACTTTTCGACCCACGTTGCAGGACTTCTTCAGGGCTTGTAATGAGGTCAACTGTTAAGTTAGAATTAGCATTTCACTATTTGTTTTGTATTTTCAATTTCCATTAATATAAATAAGAAGGTAGGTGTTATCAGTATCTGAATTATCAATGTTCAGGTTATAAACAATGGTGGATAACAGTCCTTAATACTGGCTATATCACAATTACCCATTTATCTTACTTCTTACTAATATTATAAATGTGAATGTTTGTCTCTCTTTCACGCAAAAACTACTGGACGGATTTGGATGAAACTTTACAGTAATATAGGTTATACATCAGAATAACACATAGGCTATAGCAAGCGCGTATTTATGGGAGAGTGCTAGGGGGCACGTGCCCCCCCCCCCTCCGACAGTATTTTAGGTACTGTGGAGAATCCATTATTGTACATGAATAAAGGCAAATCACATGATAATAGTTGTAAAAATAACAGAAAGATCTTGAGTGAAACTATTTGTTTTGATATTCTACTAATCTTACTAATATTATAAATGTGAATATTTGTCTCTCTTTCACGCAAAAACTACTGGACGGATTTGGATGAAACTTTACAGTAATATAGGTTATACAGCAGAATAACACATAGGCTATAGCAAGTGTGGATTTATGGGAGGATGCAAGGGGGCACGTGCCCCTCCCCACCCCCGACAGTTTTAGAGGTACTGTGAAGAATCCATTATAGTACATAATTAAAGGCAAATCAGGAATTTAGCATCTTGAAATTTGCAGATAGGTCCTTTGTATGATTTAAGAAAGATGTTTGGATAATTCCACCCTTATTATAATAAGGGTTCAAAGGTTGTATGGAATCCGTCAGTTTTGAAGTTAGACATCTGAAATTTTGTACGAGTAACCTATAGTGAAAAAAATTAAATTATTTATTATTTTAAATTATTGTTAAAAAGCACTGTCAAGAAACTTTATGCGGTAGTCCAAATTCTATGCGAGCAAAAGCTAGTTATTTCATAAAAAATTAATTATAATATTTTCTATATCTAATCATACAATTTGAAACACAATTTATTTGCAGGTCTGGGGAAGAAAAGGATCCTCCATTCGAGCCCACTAAACTTCTAATGGTTCAGCGGATAAAACCTTTCAAAGGTAATCACAGAAAGCTGAAGGAGATATTGATCAATTTTGGATTAAACGGAAAAGTATTACTCTCTCTCTCTCTCATTCTCTCACAGACTATATTGGCTCATCACACATGAAATACCCTTTTTAAGAAACAGAAAGTAAATAAGATATATACAGAAAGATCAAATATAACTTTTTCAAAATATTTACCATATTTCTCAACACATTTTTTTCTATGAGTAATCATGTTTTTTTTAAGCCCATAATTAAAAAAAGTTTGTGTCATGGTTACATAAAAAGTCAGAAAAAGCACTTTTGATGTCTGATTCATTCATAAATAATTTTCCATGCATAAATATACTCCTGTAATATATATCCTGCTCCGAAGAAAGTACTAGCCTATAGGGTATATCTTGTAGGAAACTATCGGGAACATCTTCACCGCCCAGCATCTTTAGTATAAATCCACATGGTTAACAAGCTTGTTATCCTTTCTGGTCAATTTTAAATGTCTGGAAAAAGTAATTGTACCTGTGTTGAGATTTGGTGGATTATCTGAATGTTTTACAGGAGTCTTCTTTTGCAGCTATCTTATAACTTTTTTCGGTAGTTATGTCTTAACGCAGCCACCGTTATTTTTGCTTACTTGTTCGCATGCACGAGCAGTTATATTTCTAATAGATGATTATATTATACATTATATTTCTAACACAAACCATCCCTAACCCCAATAAATAGATTTAAAAACGTTATGCAAGATAGCTGTTACAAAATATAACTACTCGCGCATGCAAACAAGTAGGCAAAAATAACGGTGGCTGCGTTAACACACAAGTACCCTTTTTTCCTTTATCAATGCTTATTTCATTAGAACTCCCGGGCACAAAAGCTTGCAATGTTCTTTGCTCCTTGGGAAGAGGAATGCCCAAGTTTGAAATAATAGAAAAGTATTGTCTCAAAAATCTTAAGTTTCCATTGTCACATTCTAAATGAAACGAAAAACTGCTCCTATTTTTAAAAAAACTTAACGCTATTAGTAAATAGAGAATTAGCTGTAGTGTTTATTACAGGTGGTAAATAGTTTGTTGGGTATAGACAGATAGCGCTTTAATTCTCCCTCATTCAGAAATTCAGAAAACATTCAGAAAAATTAAAAAAAGGAAAAGATATTTCATGTGTGACAGCTTTATGTATTATAATTTATAATTATATAATATAATCCATGTGTATATTTATTATATTTTGTAATAATAATAATTTTATATATATATATATATATATATATATATATATATATATATATATATATATATATATATATACATAAAAGGCTGGAAGGGCTTACCCCGTTGATGGTTTTATAAAATAAAAAACTTAAATTTTATTATTATCACAGGAAACTGATAACAGCGAACAGTGACTATAAAAAAAACAACCTTACCACTATAACCCGTGGACGGGTCTGGGGTGCAGTACATGGTAGAGACTGTACAGTTTCATGGACAACAGTTCGGCAAGGAGGTGACTTGTCCTAGATCATGCTTAACCGCCAGATTTTTCTCCCTTATTTTGGCTACCCTATTTTTATAGAAGCTGGGTGAGCCCCAAGAGGGTCATATGGTCCTATATGATTCATCTCCGGCTGCAAACAGACTAAATAAAAGTCTTTTTACCAGGATTTCCGGCATGGCAATTCAGTGCTCTACCACTGAGCCACGCCACTCCCTATCAGTTACAAACATCTGCTGTTAATTGATTAGCAGTATAGTTATCTTTTTTTAAAAAACAAATAAGTTGTTTTTTTAATTTTAAAGGACCAAGGGTAACTATCATCATATTTAAACAAATAATCATTATTAATTAATAATTAAGAGTAGTAAAAATATACAATAAATTTATTATTTATTAGTTGACTGGATAATTCTAATGATGGATTGAATTGGTCAAAGATAACTTGAATTGTGCCAATGTTTCAGCCTACAATGTCGGCCATCTTCATGGCGAATGTGAGTGCCTATTCTTTGGTGACTCGTCAAACTCACTTCAGTTGACAGTTGTGTGTTTGATGAGTCACCGCTCACAATCGCCCTGAAGATGGTCTACATCAAAATACTATATTTATATATATTATAGTATGTTATCTTTGGACATTTATGTTAAATTATGTATAGTAATGTAATTATTGTTAATTTATTTATTAAAGTTAAAAGATGCAGGAGAAGAAAAGATTGAGAATGACACCATAGTATCGAAACGTCTCTAATGGATTGAAAATTAAGAATAAACAATAACTGGAAAATGGTTTTATTTCTCTTACACTAAATAATAAAACAGTTATCTAATTGGTTCTCATGTAATTTTAATTTTCATGATTTATTATCTTGATAGATTTCATATTATCGTATTCACTCTGGTTATTTTTTTTATATTTTCATTTTTCCCTTTATATATTTAAATTACATCATCATTCCAATTAATTAATTATTTTATGATTGCCTTTGGCGAAATATCGGCAGACGAGTAATAATAAGTGTAAATACTTGTAGTAAGTTTAATTTTATTGACTACCACCCCCCCCCCAAAAAACTATTTTTTCAAGTTTGTATAACTCAACTGTATACCCCTCTAATATTGATTTTTAAAGCATTTTTTAAGTATGTATTAACTATCCATAACCACGTTTAATTCCATCTTAAATTTTTAAAAAATCAGTAAATCTCCTAGTTTAAATGGAAAATAGTTGACTGGATAATTCTTAATTATAATTATTGTGCCTACATTTCAGCCTAAAATTTAGACCATCTTCTCCTCACTGCCCTGAAGATGGCCTAAATCTTAGGAACTCTTAAACTCCTAGGCTTTTCATCCTTTAATGTGTTTTTTTAATCTCTTTTATACTTTTATTTTCAGTGCGGAGAAATTGCTATTTTAAAAAATATTCCTGAAATTTGTGGCATGCTTTACAAAGTTAAACATCTTATTAAAATAACACCAATAAGGACACCCAATGGCCTTCCTGGGCCCGACGATGTAGGCGCAGGATACCTGAAACCTAATGGAGAGTTCATTGTTTCTAAAAGACTCTATCCCGATACGGAAAGATTGAGGCTAACCGAAGAATTTCAAACTCATCCGGCAAGGCTCGACGCTGATACATTAATTAAAGATACCAGAATGAAATGGAATAATCCATGGGATTAGTAATTAGTTCTTATTTGTAAATAAATGTTGTTTATGTAAATATATATTTTTTATTTATGAGTTCGGCCAGTTATGGACTCACGCATCCTAATGTGTTTAATTTTTCTTCTTTCATCACACTACTTCATTTTTTTTTCCAACCGTTTGTCATTTTGGTTTATCTTCTTCATAGGTTATGTTCTCTCTCAGTTGCTTGAAGTAATTCCTGTAAAATATTATTTCTTCTGAGGAAGAAATTAGTCTGGGTGGAGGTCAAGAAAATTCTTTGATATAAGGAGAACTGCTTATTGGTAAGCTATTGTTACGACCCACATTGCATGTCTTCTTCATGGCTAGTAGTTTGACCCTGCAATTTGGGTCGTAACAATAGCTTACCTATAAGCAGTTCTCCTTATATCAAAGAATTTTCTTCCTCATATAAACCAGGTCAACTAATATTATTTCTTATGTAACCCCTATTTTCTCAACATCTTCATTCACTGCTTATAACCGTCCTGTAGCCTTCCTAAGTCATCTCTTCCTCATTCTATCTGTAATTGTTTAAATAAATATTCATTTAACCTTTTAATCCATTTATTTTTCTCAACACCTAGAATATATAGTATTCTCTTTATTCAAGTTCTCTTAGTTGGCCTTTTCTATTCAATGTTAGGCATTCTGATCCATAGGTTGCTTTCATCCTATTAACTGGATAATAATGTCTAATTTCACCTTGGATGTATGTTCATTTCTTATTGTAACAGTTCTGTGTTAAGTTGCACAAAACTGTTACTCTTTACTCTTTCTTTCTTCATTTAATTAACCAGTCCATCGGATTGGATCCTTTTCCCAATGCATTTAATTGTATATTTATATTAATTAATAGCTGACCCATCATATTTTGTCTTTTTCAAACGTTTTAAATCCGAAGATTGTAACATTTTTTAAATATATTATGATTTCTTGGACCATTTTGATGATAATGTATGTATAAAAAAAATCATTGAAATATCTTAATGTGATGCCATCATTTATCATAACTTGACCTGTTAATTGCTATGTTTAAAGTATAAACTTCAAACTGTTTTAATTAATAGCAAATAGGAATTAACTATTAAGTTGTGGCATTTTTCTATAATAAATACAAAACAAATAAATTTGGGTAACTTTTTCAAACTAAACTTAACAGAAATGTGGATGAATTTTCACCAATATAACTATAAGTATAGTTCATTACTATGTGGTAGGCTAATTAAAAAATGTCGATACCGCTATAACTGCGCTGCGAACCGGATACAATGTAAATCAAATATATTGAGGTTATTAACAACAAATAATTTAAACCATCCTCGATGGGGCTCCACTAAGCCATCGAATTCCTCTCGTATTCAATCCTTACAATCAAAATCCTCAATGCTCCTTACTTTGTTATGAACAAAATAATCCATAATGACCTTAATGTGCCGTTTGTTGGTGATTTGGCCCAAATCCGATATCAATCTTTTCATGACAAACTTCATTTCCACTCAGACCCACTAGTTTCAAACCTCCCAACCTCTTCAATTCCTGACAATCCTCAAATAAGCTGTACATTATAAACAATATTTTCTGGTTGAGGAGGAAGAGAATCTAAATGATGTGTTAATTTAGAAAAGATACGACTATTTTCAATATTTGCAAGAAAAATTAAAGTTCAACTCCATAATACTGTTGCATTATCTGTTCACTGCAGCACTACTGGAATTTGTGAGTAACTAAGTCCTGAATCAAAGCAGTTATGATTAAAATTACAGTAAAGTCCTGTGGCATAATGCACATATACAAATTATAAAAATGTTCGATGGCTCTTACCTTCTATGACACGCTTTTGGTTCGTTACATTTACTGTTGATAAAATAATTGCACTACTAAAAATAAATTTGAGTGGAAAATAGTTGACTGGATAATTCAAATTATGGATTGAATTGGTCGGGGGGTGCAGTTTCAATGATAACACAAAAAATAAGCAAAACTTATTTTTTATTAATTGTGCCAACATTTCGGCCTACGTTGTAGGCCATCTTCGGGGCTATGAAAGAAATAGAAATTTCTTTTCTACTGCACTCCCTGACCAATTCAATCCATCATAAAAATATGAGTATGAGATGAAAATAGTTGACTGGATGATCTAATGTAAAGGAGATAGTTGGGGGGTGCAGTCAATAAGAACACAGAATAAGTAAAAAACTTATATTATGTGCCGACGTTTTGACCTACAGTGTACAGTGTAGGTCATCTTCAGGGCGATTTTGGAGAGCGATACCGTTAGATTTAACGGCTGGCTAGTAGTCTAGTACTGGAAGTACTAGCCAGCCGTTAAATCTAACGGCATCGCTCTCCAAAATCGCCCTGAAGATGACCTACACTGTAGGTCGAAACGTCGGCACATAATATAAGTTTTTTACTTATTCTGTGTTCTTATTGACTGCACCCCCCAACTATCTCCTTTACAACACATCATAAAAATAAGTTTGTTTGAATAAAAATTTTATTAAAAAAAAAATAATTTAACGTATCATAACCATAAATTGATATAAAAATCTATTATAATTTATAACATTACCAATTTTAAAATGGTTTTATACACTACACTAATCTTTACTTATAAAGAAATGACTAATAACAATATTTTTTTTTTTATAATTAAAGGAAATAACTTCTATTTACATGTAAACAAATTGAAGTTATCCCTTACTTTTAAAAGTTTCAATACCTTTGATTAAAATCTTTAAGGGTGCACCACCAATTTTTTTTTGTTTTGTGGTATATCCATGAGAAAATTGAAAAGTTCTTAAATAAAGATATATCGTAAGTAGCTTCCTTTGGTTGGATTAAATACAAGACTAATATGAAAATAAATACACAATAACAAACAATCATATGCTTAAAACATATTTCATAGAACATAAAATAATTATAATAAAGATGCAATACAATGATAATTACAATTTTATCTAATAAATATTAATTTATGCTAAATAAGGCCAAAAGATAAAGCTCGGTTGATCGACAAACAACAATATTCAAACATCTAAAGATACGTTCACGCCATTGTCAAACCTACATAACAATTATTCCAAACGGAGGATGGAACACTGAAGTGGTACAGCTGAAATACTTGGAGTGAAGACATTTTAAAGGTTGCTATGGACGATAACCTTACCCTACTCTTCCATTTTACAACAGGTATTTATAATCATGTAAGCAAGTACAAAAAGCATTATAAAATAGAGAAAATGTTAAATAATTTAACTCTTAACTCGATCTTCGAATTACATTTTTAGGCCTATTAGAAATTATAAATGAACTAAATAGGTTCATTTGCTTTTAAATAATTGTTAAAAATATTAAATAATTAAACACTAACTCAATCTTCAAATGACATAAAAAATATTGGACATTTTTGGACCTATTAGAAATTATAAATGAACCAAATAGGTCTATAATTGCCACTTCAGGAAGGATGTTTTCTGCTATAAACAAAAAGGTTTTAAGTCAAAAAGTAAGAAAGAAATCATAAAAGAAACTAAATTGGCTGTTTACCGCTTGACATACGTTCCTATTGTCACTTATGGAAGTGAATCATGAGCCCTAAAGCACTGTAATCGGAGCCAACTCTCAAAGCATGGAAATGCGGTACCTGAGGAAAATACAGGGGAAGACCAAGAGGGATCGGATACAAAATAAGACGATAAGGACTGCACTCAAAATTGAACCCCTTAATCATACAATCGAGAAAGGACAGCTTCGATGGTTTGGACATGTAATGAGGATGGAAGACTGCCGAACAGCGAAGAAAGCTATGGAGGTTAAACCAACAGGAAAAAGACCCAGGGGAAGGCCGAGAGTGATCTGGAATAATAACCTCCAAAATATCCTTAAAGAAAAAGGGATTGGATGGGCGACAGCCAGGAGAGCAGCCCTTGACAGAGACAGATGGCGCTCCTTGTGCAAAATCCCTGCACCGCAAGGTAGAAGAGATGTCTGAATAAGAAAGAAAGACAAATAGGTCCTTTTAAATAATTGTTAAAAATACTAAATAATTGAACGCTAACTCGATGTTCGAATGACATACAAAATATTTGACATTTTTAGGCCTATTAGAAATTATAAATGAACTAAATAGGTTTATTTCCTTTTAAATAATTGTATATTTTATCATTAATAGTAGAAAAATAGAGGGAGATGAATAGCATGGTCCTTAGATGGCCGGAAACGGAAAAAAAAAAAGAAGAAAAATAAACAAAATTATAAGTTTTTCATACTAGTAATTTATAAACAAATTTATTAATATTTCTTAAATGATCAATGTTGTGAATTTTAACACTATTAACTGTTTAACAATTTTTATTATAATTATCAACAATAATGATAGTATTTTGTCATAATGCATTGAAATTTAGGTCTGATAGAATTCCAGCCACTCCGACCATTCTACATAAGATTTCACATTTACAGTTGCCTCATATTTTGTTTGGTGTAGAGTCATTAGATTCAACTGATCATCAGGTAACGCCTTCAAGTGTAAATGCATTCGCACCTTTACAAAACGTTGACAAATCAAATATGTAAAGGAGGAAGAGCTAGTCTTTCATAGACACCTTTTCTTTAGATAAAAATGAAGAGCCTATAATATATATTATTAAGCTTGAATGATGATAGTTGACCTTGATTATAAATGTGGAAGGTAATGGTCTCCTGTCTTATCATGTCTTACTAGATATTACATAATTATATATGCGGAAGGCAGTGGTCTCCTGTATTATCATGTCTTACTGGATATTACATGATGTTATACAACTATCCTTTACAATATTTCATTAACAATTTGTATACATTATCGTCCCCATTATTAGTTAACTGTATTTCTCATTTTTATTACTTATCATCATTATTTCTTATCATTTTCATTTTTATTACCGTATGCCTTAATATTTATTACTTAGTGTATTGTTTATTATATTTTATTATTACCTTCCTTGTCACTTTGTTATTACGTGTAATACTCTATTATGATTAACCTTGCACTGTATATATATTTCTCTCAGCTCCCCCAATTTTTATTTTATTTTCCACCACTCAGATACCTTAATACTTATGCATTTTAATTTTAATATTTACCATATTTATTATTTTTAACAATTTAGTAATTTCCAAATATCTGTATTTTACAGATTTAGCCCTGAAGAAGACCTGCAAAGTGGGTCGAAACATTGGCTATTCAATACACATTTCTCCTTATCTAAGAGAAATTTATTGACCTCCACCCTGACCATTCTCTTCCACATATATTATTAAGGTCGGAAGAGCTGAAATGATAATGAGCAGATAGGTTAGTTTGGCAAGTTTATAACCTTCTTTATGTGTTTGCTGTTTGGTATAACTTGATACTTGACATGGTGCGAAGACACCTTAACAATGGTTATTTAAAAAATACCTTAACAATTTTTTTATTGTCGATAAAAATCTCTCTATGCTGTGGCAGTCATACAAAAAGAGTATCAAACGTATATTTTTTAAATATATTTTTTGAAAATTTTATTCTATGAAAAAGTAAAATCACAGCTGAATTAATTATACATAAATGCAACAATTTCAACATTATAACAGCTTTGGTTAAACAGTAGCTTATTTAAATACTTATTTTTGGTATAATACCTATTATTATATAACAGAACTACAACAATATCCATAATTAATTACTATAAAACCATGCCATAAATATAAATAATCATTATAATGTCACTATAACTATAAAAGTCATTCAATAATATCAGAATACTTTATCATATTGGCCTCCACTTTCGTAATCGTACCAAGCTATCATTCAATAATAATTTACAAAATTATCTAAACATAATTTAAATAGGAAGGTAATGAGAATCATAAAAACTTAGAATGAAGTTAACCTACTGCCTTTATGAAAAAAAACAAAACAACAAATTCATATACATTAATTCAATTGTCAATTACATCTGCCTTATGTAATCTGGTATCACCTGAAAATTTTAATTCACAAATAAGGTTTTCTGTCACAAATTTAATTGTGTTAATGACTGAGTATCTCATCTGATAAATTTAGATATGAAAATAACAATATATTGGAGAAGTTTGGTTGGGAATGCGGTCAATAAGGAAAAGGAAAAAGAAAAAAGAAACTTATTTATAATATACCAAAGGTTTTAGTTATCATGAGGCCTAAAATAAACAAAACATGTATCACTACAACCCGTGAACGGGTCTGTGGTTCAGTACATGGTAGAGGCTGTGCTGTTTCATGAGCAACGGTTCTGCAAGGAGGTGGCTGGTCCTAGGTCACACCCAACTGCCAGATTTTCCTCCTTATTTTGGGTACCCTATTTTTATATAGGCTGGGTGAACCCCAGGAGGGTCCTAGATCCTCTATGATCCATCTCCGGCCACAAACAGACTAAATAAAAGTCTTGCCCGCAGCGGGATTTGAACCAGGATTTCCGGCATGGCAACTCGCTGCTCTACCACTGAGCCACTCCGCTCCCCATAAACAGGATAACACCGATTAGCATTTGCATGTCTTATTCTATCATAATTATCTAGATTTATGTTTCAACATATAATTATACACTATCATATCTAATTATACCAATAATTATAATCAAGATTTTATTTTATTATATCTTTGGTCCTGATATAGTTTAGATTTTAAAATTAGGCAGATTTCGAAGGGCAGAACATCTAGCATGGATGGAAAAAAATGAAGTAGCAAAGAGGTGGATTTTTGGTGTAGTGACTGACTAAAGGTACTTGGTGTCAGGAATTGGATAAGAAGTGGTTGGGATCGTGACCATTGGCGGAGGCCAGGATCCATCATCGAGTTGTTGCATCGCAGTAATAATAATATCTTTGGTAATTTATTATTATTATATCTGGAAATATCTGGAAGCAAACCTGCACGAGGGTACGCAATAAAGACACAATGGTGAAGTAGCCGAGCTTATTATGGCAGCAAAGAGGATGTCCAACGCTGTGAAAGGAGGCTTCTTGAACTGCCGTGAGGTGGAAAAAAAAAGAGACAAGGATGGCCGTCTACAAGTCTATCAATATTGATACATTCTCCTCCGAGTCATAGACTCTAACAATAAAGCATAAATCAAAGGGAGGGAAGACCAGAGGAGACCGAGTCCGTAACAAGACAATAAGGACACATTTCAATATAATAATACCACACACTGCACTAATAGAGCTTAGATGGTCTGGACATCTGTTACATATGGAGCCAAGCCGCACAGCAAAATGTGCATACAATGCAAGGGTGGAGGATAAGTGAGGGACAGGAAGACCATGAAGTGGGAAGATGGAGTGAAGAAGCCTTCTAGGAGAAGATGATTGGAATGGAAGACATGAGCCATAAAGGACAGGGACAGCTGGGTCAATGTTCTAGAAAAGGTCTCACACTGCTTAGGTGGTAGGCCAGGGTGGATTGTGATTATATGTATATACATACATACATATATATATATATATATATATATATATATATATATATATATATATATATAGAGAGAGAGAGAGAGAGAGAGAGATTTGTTGTATTCACTATATTTATTTCTCCATTTTCACATTATTAAAATTAACACATTTTTCTTTACATATAATTTTCTTTTTTTTTAGTTAAAGCAGTATTATATTGATCTTTAAAAAATTGTTTATCAAGGATGTTATCTTGTTTTTTCATAACGCCGATAATAGCCAAAAACTTAGGCCGAAATGATGTCACTTTAGAAGTTCTAATAATATAAGTTTATGATTTGTGTTTCCAATGGGCAGACCAACTTTACAAGCAAGGTTCAGCACTACCTCAACCTGACAATAACCCTGCTTAGCTAACTTCAGCCAAGAATAAGATAAAAAAAATTGGAAGCTATACAAGGAACCTATTATACAACGGTGGCAGAGGAAAAAAATGGGAATGGTTTCCACATGAGCAGCTCTCCCGAGATCTTCCGAGAGGCGAAGCTGTTGTGAGGTTCAGAATTATCACAGGTTAGGATTAACTCCAGGCACATATGCACAGAATGGGTATCACGGAATCTGATATTTGCCCCACATGTCTTTCTACTGTAATGGGCTGCGCACACTTACGATATTTCAGTAGTCTTAAAGATGTTGAAAACAAAGATGACGATGCATGTCTTTATAGGGAGGCTCGTCGGCGTATGGCAGAAATGCCATGCGCTGGCATTGGATAAACGAAAAAATAAAATTTGTGTTTCCTCGTGTTGACCCCACGCCCCAACCCAAAATTCTCCAATATATATTTCTATCATTGACTATACTTTATCCATTAAAATAATGATATATTAACCAGTGATTATCAGATTAATCTGCGAATAATTATTTCTTCTCAAGACGTTTGATTACATCAAAACAACAATGTTTCAAACAAAAAATATAATAAGAATTTTATTTCCTTTACACTGAGCTTTTTTGAATATGAATATTAACCATCTTGAGGAATCATATAGAAGCCAATTATATTCTTCTCTATTAGATTTAAATTATTTATGTAAAAATATCTTCAAAAAGTAATATTCAACATTTAGGTTTCTTAAAACTTATACAAATTAGATTTACTACAACTAAATTAACGACTTCTCGACTAACTTATTTGAATATAAAAATAACATTAACTAGAGAAATAGAAACTTTTATTCTAAATCTACTTTAACATTTTAAATATAACTGTTACACGTAAAGCTATTCACAAAAACTTTATATATTTAAATCCGTCCAGGCATCTCAATAAAATTTAAAGCATCTGGTAAGATTGGTAATAAAACCACGCAGTAAGATTTATGTAAAATCTTATTAAAAATTATGTGTTATGATAAACGAGTTTTAAAGAAAAAAAAGTCTTTAACAAATGAAATAAAAAATTAAACAAAATTTTTAAGAAAATTACAGCTAATTAAGCGGTTATAAAATAAAATAATTGATACCGATGATATTAAAAACTAATTTAAAATCTTTGGACTAGAAAAAACAAATTGATCTATCGAAAATTAGATAATAAAGTTGTATTTATTAAAATGACTTATGTAAAATTAAGGACATATGATAACTTGCCAATACAAAATGAAAATAAGAGATTATTTTTTAAAACTTTTTCCTCATCTAAAAAACTTCAAAAGGTCAATTAAAAGGTTTTCCTGTAACGGTAATAACCAAAATAAATTATTATTAAAAAAAACATTTTAAGTTACCTTTAACTTATCATTAATAATTAAATAACAAAAATTTGTTTACCATTTTCTAACTAATTTTTTTTTTTGGTAACCATGTATTATAAATAAACATCATTCAGCCAGTTTAAAGCGATCACTTGAGATACTGTCACAGTAAGAAATTTATTTTAGTATGATCGGTTAGATGGTCGCTTCTACGTTCTGAATAATGTTGCAGAGTTCTATTTTTGATGGTATAAAATAAAAGCATGGTACCATTCTAGCTTTGCAGACACAATAAGTACCTGAAAAAGTGATAAAGAAATAATATTCAAGTATTTGTATGTATGTGTATATATATTTCTATTACTATTTTTATATGTGTTTATAATATTTAAAAAATACTTTAGGAATACAATAGGTCTCTCTATAATTTTTTACAGTACTTTTCCGTTGGGCGGGCGCTAGCGAAAAATCACCAAATAATATATAATTCCAACAAATTTCTTACAATCATAAGAAGAATGTTTGTTTGGGGCCATGTGTTCTATTCTCTGAATTCATTCAAAACAAACAAGTTTTCCTTTTTTTCTACAGTCTTAATTTTTGTAAAAAAAAAATTATGAAAATTTGGGATTTAGCTAAAACTGAAAAATAAGCAGTCCCCTTTTTTTTTTTAAAGAGAAAGGTATATTGGCAAAGAATGTAATATGCGATCAGAATCATAGAATGTAAGCTCTTGTCTATCTCAACTATTTTTTCAGGACAATCAATTTTTTTTTTCTTATGTTCCGCTAATACTTCTCCACAAACTTCTATTAAGTAGTTGTTCCAATCTACAACTATCCAGACCCAGAGTATCTTCTATACTCTATATATAGATAGAGACAAAGAAGATACAAATATTGGGTTGTCACACATGAAATATCCGATTTTTTAAATCTTAATCTTTATAGAGGATTAAAGCGTTGCCTGGTGATTCCTAGAAAAATATTTACTATCTATAATAAACACTTGTTAATCCTCTATTTGCAAACTGTGTTTGTTTTTTTCCCAAGTAGGCCTACAGATTTTCGTATAATTGTAACCGTGGCCATGGAAACACACAATTTCCGAACGATTTTTTTTATGAATACAACCTCGGTCATTCCGCTGCCCAAGCAGCAAGAAATATTAATCATGCGTTTGGTGAAGGAAGTGGTAATGAAAGAACCATTCGCCGTTGGCTTATGAAATTTTCCTCAGGAGATATGACATTAGAAAATCTGCCCCGTGGACGGCATCAAACATCAATAGAGGACGAAGATCTTAAGAATGCTGTGGAAGAAGATCCTCATAAAACAGTCAAAGAATATGCGTCAGAGCAAGGCACAAGTCGTACGACAGTTTCCACGCATTTAAAATTGATCGGAAAGGAAAAAAGCTTGATTCCTGGGTCCCACACGAGTTCAACCAACATCAGCAGTTGAAACGTCCAGAGACGTGTGTTTCTTGCTTGCTCATCAAAGAAACGAACCATTTCTCGGCTGCTTAATAACTTGTGACGAAAAGTGGATCATATATGACAATCGACATCGATCTGGTCAATGGTTAGATGCCGATCAGCCTCCTGGGTACATACCAAAACAGAATCTCCATCCGAAAAAGTTAATGGTTAGTGTGTGGTGGTCTATGGCCGCGGTCATTCATTTTTCTTTTCTACCAAAGGGAAAAACAATTGATTTGACATCATACTGCCAAGAAATTGACCAACTGCATCAAATTTGGATCAAGCAACAGCCGGTACTGGTAAACAGAAAAGGACCTATTCTCTCTCTTTCATGATAACGCCCGACCTCATGTTTCAATACAGACAGTGAATAAATAAAAGAAGTTGGGCTATGAAGTCTTACCACACTCCCCATATTCCCCTGATCTATCCCCTACAGACTAACACTTTTTTCGGAGTTTCGGACAACTTTTTGCGAGGAAAATTGTTTACCAATGATTTAGACATTAAAAATTCATTTTCTGAATTATTTTTATCGCGTGACTCAACGCTTTTCAAATCTGGGAAATAAAACTTGGTAAGTCATTGGCAGAAGTGTATTGAAAATGATGTTAAATACTTTGAATAAAAAATATGATAGATTTGATCTCAAATTTTTATTTTCTTCCTGGTTCTAAAACGGTCATTTCATGTGTGACAACCCAATATTATGCTCTATTTCATTTTATCTATTCACTTAGGATAGGTCGATTGTTATTCAATACACATCATAATAATAATAATAGTAAGCATTATTGAAAAATAATACCAAATACTCACTTTGATATTTTACTTAACAATTTCGCACAACATATAATTTTTAATAACACTGCAAAACTCTTCACACACTAATTTATTGAATTTAAAATTTCAATTCAAAAACACTAAGCTATAATAAAAGTAACAAATTTGCAAAGAGGTAAAACTAATTTATTGTTAAAATAAATAAAAAGTAAACTAAATTCATAAATAACTATAACTCACCCATGACCCAATTGAAAGACCCAAGTTTACTTTGGCATTTGGGACAATAAAGTTTTCCTTCGACTGAATTCAATTTCATCCATGCAAGCGGCTCACAAAAAAGATATTCCTTGCATAAAATGTTTTCTTGTTGGTTAGAAAACGATTGAGGATTTGTCCACGTCACCTTCTTCCCGGCAACATGGGGGATGATATTTGATTTGTTAGCGATAATTCTCCTAACATTAAAAAAAATTAAATTAATACTTAGACAGCAGGGGCACGAAGAAATTTTAGAAATGACTCATTCAGTTATACTTAGTGGACAACAGACCAAAAATAAAATAATTCCTTCAAATTCACTGTTTTAAAAATCACAAAATCAAAACATCACTATTTGTACTTCTAATACTGTTGATGATCTCTAAAATATTATTTTTACTTTTTATTAAGGACTGAAATGTCTTGATTGGTGGCGTTGGTAAATATTTATTACACACTGAAATTTCTAACCTCAACTCCTCATCTATAGCCTGAAGAAAAAATACTAAAGTGAATTGAAATGTTTGTTTTATAACAAATAATTTTTACTGTTTGTGATTTTTTTTTTCACCACCACCCGAACCATCTTTTTCCTTCAAAGTATCTGTTCAATACTTTTATGTATGTGTAAATATTGTTCATTTTGATACAATTGGTATTTTGCTTGATTCATGTGGTAAATATCACTTCATCATCAATTTACCAGGTACCATTTATGTATTTACATATTACATGTGTCAGTTTTATATTTAGACTAGTGTGTTATTTAATATAATTCACTAAAAGGCTATTTTTTCACTGTTAGGACATAGTCTCGAAATATCGCTAAAAGTAAGTTCAAAGATCATAGACTGAATCTCAAGAATGAAAAGTCAAAAATTATTTAGTCAAGAAAAGTAGATGCCAATATATATACATATAGGTATCCACCAGAGGGTACCGAAGAGAATGCTCGGGCTTAAAGCTGCTTGGTGTACAAGATTGGAGGAGAATAGCACAAGATAGCAGAGTTGGTTATGAGTAGTGGTGGAGGCCTCTAGAGCCAGTAAAATAAAATAAAATAAACAAATATATTGTTGAGGTTCAAAATATGTTAGAAATAAATAAAAAAAAAAACTATCGATAGTTATTATCAATCGGACTACCGTAAAGTTGATATCGATTACTGAACAACTTATTTAAGTAAATAAAAATAATTCCAAAACTTATAAAATATTTTTTATTAAATTAATATTTGATTTGTTCAATGAAAAAACACAATTTTTATAAGTCAAGTTGATTTGAATATTATTTAAATGGCATTGCCGCTCCCTACCGGCGTCCCCGCCATATTTCTTTTCACTCTAGTTCGGGTCGTCCTAAGGATAGGACCTCTCCATTTATGTCACGCTGGTGAGAAGGGCGTCCAGGGAAGAAGACCTCTCCAGTTATTATCAATCGAGTACGACGCGTCCAGGGAAGAAGACCTTCCAGTTACTCATCATTTTTCGAGTACAAGGTGTCCAGAAGACAGCATCTTCAAGTTGTTAAGAAGAACGTTATCATATATTGATTCAGAGGGAGTTTGAAGACTGAGATTGGTACATATATCTGTGAGTGTTTATTTGAATCATTTTACTTTGAGAATTGTGTTTGTAATTTAAAATTTGTTCTAGTTATCCCAAATTTAAAATTAATTATCATTGAACCACGGAGATCAAATATTGTATTGTTTTGTTTTCTTTGTAATAATTTAATTTTGTAATAAAATAAAATTAACGTTGATTTTTAATTAACTAACTCTCCATAATATCACAATATATATCTTGAAAATATATTAAAATTTTAATATTCTTAACAATATATACCATCTTTACTCAATGTCTTTCTACTTTGGGAGCTTTACGGCTAAAAAGCTATATAAATAAAAATGAATCGCCTGATGCTAAGCGCAAAACTATAGAACGGCTAATTTTTTTTTTCATATTTTTGTTAACGCACAAAGAAGCTTCTTATGGAGAGAAACAATTAAAAAATACGAGGGAAATAATAAAAACAACACTTTTATTTTCCCATTCAAACCACTCTGTTCCTAGCTGTCAAACTTTTCACGTCAATCAAAGCAAAACAAAGACGTGTTAGTTGTTAGTGAAAGTTTATTAGGGTTTGCGTGTCATTGTCTATATAAATATTGGTTCTGCCACTACAGCTATTGTACTCATTGGTTTTAGGAACTAAAATGGATTCCATACATTTCCTTACAAACATACCAAAATATAACAACTGTTTCCAAATGATTTCTTTTGGGGCAACAAATATACTTCATGACTATTTCATGTCAATTTTAAAAGTAACAAGACTTACTATGTTTATTACTTTTTAAGTTGTTGTGTAAAAATAAAACTTTTCTGTTTAATTTGTAGATACAAGGCCAAATATATATTATAGCAGGTTCACTATTGCCGGTGGCAGATGGCGACTATAAATTCCTGCAAATGAAATAAATGGTCAATACAACAGAAGAAAGTGATCAGCGTTGTGCAAATAAGAGTTCAGTGAGGAGGTCTATTGTAGAACAATTAAAAATTTTGTTTCATCAACACAATCAATTGATTACATTGTGTAAAAGTGCACTGGATCTTATGCGATCTGGTAATCATAAAGTTGTAATCAGATCTGGTAAAAAACTTCTGTAGGAGAACATGTGAGATGTTTCAATGCACCAACAAGTGATGAAGTTGCCATTGTAATGGTTTGAGAAAAGTTGGAAGCCCTTTGTTTTAGGGTTTATGAGATTCAGTCTATTCATTTAGCTTCCTTTCGGCGATGCTTCGAGACTATGTTGGTCTCATAATCACGCCCTTACAGTGAAAAATATATACTTTTAGTGAATTATATTAAATGACACACTTGTTGAAATTGAAAAAAGATGTTAATACATAAATGGTACTGACGAATTGATATTACCACATCAATCACCCAAATACATGTTCAATACTTGCATGTGTATATTTAAATATTGTTCAAGAGTTATGATGAAATGAAATGATTGTTCTAAAAGAACTAGTGTGATTTTAATATAATATTTAAACTGATGTTGTTATTTAATATAATTATTTATATAATATTATTATTTAATATTAATTTATTTAATATAATTATTTATATAATATTATTATTTAATATTAATTTATTTAATATAATTATTTATATAATATTATTATTTAATATTAATTTATTTAATATAATTATTTATATAATATTATTATTTAATATTAATTTATTTAATATAATTATTTATATAATATTATTATTTAATATTAATTTATTTAATATAATTATTTATATAATATTATTATTTAATATTAACTTATTTAATATAATTATTTATCTACAGCCCCACTACAATAAGTGGTTATGTCTAATTATGTCCAAAATGAGTTTATTTTTCTTAAGTAAGCGGAATCAAGTTATTTTCTTAGTTAATAAGGGGCTAAGTAAGGCATTGGCTTGAAAAGGAGTTATTGCTTATATTACAACTCCATTTTGAGCCAAAAACTACGAGAATGATACAATTCCGGTTATCTGAAAGCAGTTAACTCTCTCTGGACAAAATCCGATTTAACCAATTATTCACCGGGGCTATAGATATAATCTTAATACACTAATTAAACAAAACATATCAATACCTGCAATGGTAACATTTATAAACGAGCGGGTCTGGTTTTGCGGTGACCAGGGCTGGGTCAGGCTTGATGACGTCGTTGCAGTCGGTGGGCAAGATTTTAACTACGTTAACAAAGAAAGTAATAATTTAGAGAAAAAACTATGTAAGGTTACCTTTAGGTTTTTGATCTAAACTAATAAATACTACAATTCTAGTAAATTAGAAATAGTTGTGGTTTTCGGGAGCCAATGTAGAAATAATATTTTATTTTCTTAATCTTCTATGTTTTATTAATTAAAATATTAAGTTTGAAGAACAAAAAAATTAAGTACCAAGAGAGAATATGAATAACAAAATGACAGAATATGTGTACAGAAAGGTGATAATGCAAAGGAATCCAAAGAGTAAGAAAAATGAGAAGGTAAATAGTAAGGTACATATGAATGGTAATATGAAAAATGAAGGAAAAGGTACAAATGTAAAGCTGCTGAGACTTAAAAGTATGGAAAGCCCAGTTAAATTACAGGTAATAATATAAAATTTATGATAATTAACTATTAGAATGTAATATAAATAAATATGAATGAAAATTAATACAAAATATGATGTTAATGTATAAATATAGAAGAAATTTGTAGAAAGTAATGTATGGGAAACCTCGTTAAATTACGGGTAATGATGTAAAATGTTTGATAATTTACATATGGAGTTATATAAATATAACTTTATTTTAGTGATTTCTTATTTATGAACTTATTTTAGTGTTATTATTGACCGCACCAATAAAAATTAATTTATTTTTATTATACTTATTATAGCACTGCCTGACACCGTGCTGTTCCATTGTTCACTCTATCAGTTTTTCACACTCACAGTCTTTCGGAGTGATTGGATTTTATAAAAATAGTTTTTATATACAAAGAGAATTCCAGCAGCTCTGCGCTATTCCAATCACTCCACGGTTCCATGTTTCATTTGGTGTGGAGTGATCACATATTTACCTACTTGTCCAAGAGAACTCTATTATTGTTTAACACATTTTAAATAAAACAATAAATAATCAGTGTTTTATATTTTCACTGAACCGTAAATAACATTATTTTATGGTTGAAACCAATAAAATATTGTTTTAATTCTTTAATTAAATAACATAACATAAATTATCATACATTTTATATCATTAACTGTAATTTAATTTAACTAGGCTTTCAAGTCTCACCAGCTTTACATTTGTAGCTTTTTCTTTATTTTTCATATTGTACCTTACTATTTACCTTCTCATTTTTCTTACTCTTTGTATTTCTTTACATTATCACCTTTCTGTACACACATTCTGTCATTTTGTTATTGATATATATCCGTAATAATCTATCCGACGTTATATTTATTTACTTTTCTGTAACTATATAATTCTTAGTACTACAATGTTTTTGTAGTAATTTTCTGTTTTTATAGCGTTTTTCTTTCTTAGCCCTGAAGATGGCCTACACCGTAGACCAAAACGTTGGCACTACTAAAATATAAGTTTTTCTTATTTTTCTGTTATTATTGACTGCACCAATTCTATCCTTCATTAGAATCTTCCATTCAACTATTTTCTTCTCTATTATTTATTGTAGTTATTTAAATTATAACATTATAATACTTTAACTCCATTTTAAGCCTTAGACTACTAGAATTACACAATTCTGCTTCCCTCATTACAGTTAACTCATTTTGGGTTGCCCGTGAGGCAGTTTTGGATGGACAGGAATAGGCGGATAGTCGGCTGGTGCAAGGTCCAAAGAAAACAATGGGTTCTAGAAAACATCCTAGCCAAGTTGCAATAACTTTTAACTAGTATGATTATTGCAGTGTATTGTGACCGTGTTTTAGACTTCATGCAATGCAAAAGGGCAGTTCGAACCAGTTCAGAATTTTTATTAAACAATTATTATCTTATACTTAACAGTTAAAATGCTTTTTAATGAGTGAATATTTGTAGTTTTACCTTTAGTCATGAATTCAGAAGCTATCCTCATCCTAAACAATCTCCAGTCCAGAAGGTTCCTATCTATCACATAGCCCATTTTTTCATAAAGCTTCAATTGGTTGATGAAACCGTTGTTCGGGCCTACAGTAGACCTTTTGGCTTTGACTCTGAAATCGGAAAGACATGTTTAAATTTTAATAAATGAAGACCACAGGGGAAAAATTATGTAACTCAATTTTTTCATAGCATTCAGGAGAGCAAAATTAAGCTTGGAATCTTTCTCTTCACATATACCGAGCAGAACAAATCGAAATATAGCTGTAGATTCCCTATGTAACATAGGACACATGGCAATATTTAAACTTGAAAATAAAAATGATCCGGGTGGAGGTAATAAAAAATTCTCTTGTATAGGGAGAACTGTTTATTGGAAAGTCGACATTTCGACCCACATTGCAGGTCTTCTTCAGGGCTATTATGATGGGTCTAGTATGATGGGGGTGTTGATAAGTCTAGTATGATGGGGGTGTTGATAAGTCTAGTGTCAACGTCCATCATACTACCTCCAACCGAACCATTTTCTTCCTCATACATATTTATACATATAAGGTCAACTAATATTATACAACTTGAAAAAAATGTGTAAAATAAGGCCATTAAGCGTCAGTAAAGTGCCAAAAGAGAGAAAAAGAAGGTATTTAGAGTTTTCGAAGCCATGTTTTCTTCCTCACATCTCTCAGAAGAAGATGATTATACTGGTAAAGAAGAATTAGGGGAGGCATTCAAGGCCGGATCCAGGATTTTTTTCTGGGAGGGGAGGCTGTCGGGTATCAATAGATATTTCATTTATTTTATTTTATTATTGCTTTTTTATTTTATTTTCAAACGAATATTTTATTGCATTAAAAGCCAGTTGTTTTTTGTTTGTTATATAATTCTAATAATAATACAATTTATTAAAAGGAAACAAAATAATTCTGAGAGTAATTTTAAAACCATATGTTTTAATATTAAGTGTAATGTTCAAAAAACAAAACAAGATGAGTCTCAAGACAGTTGCTTGCTACTCTACACTTGATTTTGTCGCCACTTCTTCATCACTTTCACATCTTCTTCAACTTGAATTTTGTCAACTCTCACCAGTAAAACTTCTCGCTATTTTGATCTAGTTTTGAACTTACCGGTAAGAGACATTTAATTTTTCTACTCATCATAATTTCGAATCATCAAGTCATCGCTATCAAGAACTCAACACTTTTCAAGAACTCAGTTCCTTTCTCAGTTTTTCATTGATTCACAGACCATTAATATTTTTTGTTTGAAGACTCATATCTCTTTAGTAAATAAGTTAATTTCATTTTTTATGTAAATAATTGTAAATAATAGCTTAGTGCATTTTCTTTTTTTTTATTTACTTTTAAATAACTTTCTTTGTATTTTCTTAGGTTTACTTGTGCACATTAATATTTTTAAAATTGTTCTTTTTCTATTTTACAGTATATATTTATCATTTACTCATTTTTGGATGTTTTTTATTTGTATTTACTTGATAAATTTCTTTTCTTTCCTTTTACAGCTTCAATTATGTGTATTTGGGAAAATTGTCACCCAAATCAAACTATCAGGTTTTTTTATTGAATTCACAACCGGCAAATTCGCTCGGATAGAAGATTAGCAAATTATTATTAGGAGGCCTTCTTCCACAGAGGCACAACGGGCAGATGAAAAAAAAAATTAACAATAACTTACAAATAAACCTGTAGTATTTATAGAAAGATTTCAAAGGTTTATTAAAATATTAAAACAATAGCTTCACTCATGTTCTTTCTGTTATTTTAACTATGATCGTGTGATTTGCCTATAATTATGTACTATAATAGATTCTCCACAGTATACAAAAAAACTGTCTGGGGAGGCACATGCCCCTGTGCTCCCCACTAAATCCCCCCTTGGAAGCATTATTGAGCATGAAGCTAGGAAAATCCACCAGTATCTACAAAATAATCTCTGAAATGTTGAAATTTATGCGATCTTAAGGAAAACAGGTTACGCTTCTACTACTGAAGGATTGGGAAGAAGCAGTTATAGTCCCAATCTTTAATAAAGGAAACAAGAAAGACTATAACGACCATCTCCGCAATTCTAGAAAAGAGAATAAGAAGACAAATTGAAGGATTACACCAAGAGGAACAATATGTTTTTCGTTAAAATCAGAGTACCCAAAATTTTTCTACAAGACACATTTTTTAAAAAGTCCTGAAAAACAAAATTTCCTAGTGTCCTGTCTATTTTAAAAAAGCGTTTAAATGTGTAACGAAAACTGATATCGTGTTAGCCTTAAGAGAAAATGGGATGGATCTATGACATAAACTTGCAATTTGTATAAGAAAACTAGAAGTGTAGTAAGATTTGCCGACAGCCTTTCTCAAGAAATTGAGACCACCATTAGAATCCCTCAGAGGTTTAGCCTCGCCTCCTAATTTTGGTCATGGATTCACCTCTAATTACTTTAATATATACAAAAACTATCAATGCTTATTTTCAATATCAACATCATAATGTATAAAAGATAATTCATTAAATATTTTTTCTAAACACAAAAACTATTCTGTTTGTTATTCAAACACTTTCTTTTGTTTTTAATACCATGCATCCTTTGACCCAAGTATAATAGTCAATCCAGCCCTCAGTTTCTCATAAATATACTCGGCAAAAATATTTTTTAATTAATATTTTTAAAATAATAAAATCCTAAGTAATTATGAATAACTCATTAAATACCGAAGAGTTTTAATTTCCAATAGGACAAAAGCATTAACTTACCTATCAAGTGCCTGAGGATAAGAAATACAATATTTCTTCATAAGGAAAGCGATAACAACAGAACAGCTCCGTGAAACACCGAAGTAACTGGAAAATAATAAAAACATATGTATATAATTTTCGTTCAGTGAGTTTAAAATAAAAAAAAATATTAGATATTTTACTTCAGCATTATTCATTTAAGTATATAAAATAGATTATTATTGACTTATTTATTAGCCAGGCTTGCGACACTATTGATCCAGATGAAGTATTACATAACAGCATTTGAAACTCACCAGTGGACTAAAACAACACCTGACCTCTGCCCTTCAGAAATGAACTTATATGTATTATCAAAATTGGTCAAAATATCTTCGTGTGCCATATCAGTTACTAAAACAAAATTTGAAAAATATCTACAATAACATTGCTAAATCTTGATTGTGTTATCTTATATAATAATAATTTTAAAAATTACACTGGATGTACATGGAAGTCATTCCTGGTAAAGAAATTATATTCCGTGGAAGAGGACATGAATCTATCGTTAATATGTGGTTGCATTTTATAGATTCTAAAAACTCCTTGTCCACAGCGGCGCTCAAGTTACCTAAAACATGATTGAAATTTAATATTAAATTTTAACAATAGAAATGAACAAATTCCTAAAAAAGGAATCATGGAATATTATAATTAATCTAATAACTTTAAATGACTGTTTTTCTTAATTATCACATAATTATTTGGAGTGAAAATAAGTTGTGTATTCAAAATACATTACGATAATTCGATTAAAATATTAAACAAATTCATCTACCATTAAATAAAATATAACCAAAACAAATTGAACTAATTTAATTTAAATAAAATACAGTAACGCTACATTAAAACTTAGACTACTTACCGAGCCAAAGACCATTTTCAATACAATCAGCACTCGTTGGCCCAGGTGTAAAATCAAACCTACTTAATTCTTGTAAACCTGCCATTTCCAAAACACCTAAATGAGTGAGTCACTATATCCAATTAAATCGAACTCTAAATATTTCACCAAAGGCTACAGAGAGGCCACAAATACAAGTCACCTGAAAAATCAAATAATATCAACAAAAATATCATAATCACAGGCAACACATGAACACAAAGTAATGAAGAAAAGTACCTCATAATATTAAATAAATACTGTGTTATTTGATTATCGATATAAGAAAGAAATGATTTTCTTTTCGAGTAATAAACTTCAAACAAAACAAGTGCCTTGTAGGAGAATAGACAGTTTTGTATTGATTACTCTGCTTTTCCCTCCATTGTCATGTAACATCTTCAAAAGCTGCCAAATAAATCGACTCTGTCTTTTGAATCGATTACTGGTAAAACAACTACAGAAGAATCATAATAAAAATTGTATTTTAAATTTTCTCATAACGTTTGAAATTTAAAATGGTCTATTATCCTCGATAGCACTTAATTATTTTAAAGCAAAAATATGATTTCAGTACACTTTAGAGATTATTCCTCAGTAGTGAAGGGGGGGATAATAATAAATGCAACCAGAACGTAAATTAATACATATTTGAATATTATTAAACTATTTCTTTTCATTTTACAATAATTCAGTTACCACGATATTTGCTCGCGCAGTAGATGTACAAACACTTCCATCATTTTCATTCGAAGATGGGGTTTACTGTAATTTGAATATCACGTCAAAACAACAATGTCCACAACCAAAAAGAGCTATCTGTGACCTAGTGGTGCAACAACTTATTAAGCTTAAGATTGCGGGTTCGTAGTTCGGCAGGTGGCCCTAGGATTTAATGGGCCTTAGAGGCCAAATTAAAACTGGATAGGCAAAATTTAGGACTCCCGCTGTAGCATCGTCCGCTTAGCCGTACCAACATACCCGTTAAACAAACAAAAAAGGATAGGATTATATACCCATTATGTTTCCTCCGTTTTTTTCATCAACCTATATTGTCATATCAGATCGGGATTTAGACGTGAACACAAAATAGGCTACTATTGGAATGCCAGAGCTTCTCTTCCTATTTATTATCAACTATTTTTTTAAACCAAATTTGTATTGAAGAAGCTAGTATTTTCAGTTTATTATAACATTCACTTAATGAATAATTCCACGATCAGACGGATTAATTCACATACTGCTTGACTATTTAAACTCTGTTCACTGGATACTTCGTAAGAAATATTTGTCGATCACGTATAAGCTCCTTTATGATTGTTATACCACCATCTATCTAGATGGAGTTGTAACAGCAATTCAGAGTTCATCGGGAAGCCCCGACAATAAAAGAAGTTCGCCTGATTCTCGCACGTATAATTGTACTATAGGCTCTAGGGCATATAAAGACGGGAAGACACTATGTTCGCGAACCAAAGGGCTCCGCGCTCTTCTGACACTGTCAATGGCGGCATTCAGCTCTTATTGAAATCATGCCGAAGCACTATTTCATTATTGGCGTGTGAAACGATGAAGGAGTTATTCTAATCAAGTGCTCGTTCTGGTAACACGTTATCAGAGTAATAGCTATTTTAAAATAACGTTATTTTAGACTTACGTTATTTTGGCCCCACCACTACTACCTTCTTACAGGTTACCTTCACGTGTTTTATAACCTGGGGTTCTGTCTGTGTTGAAGTTATAAGCATTTTTATATACTTTTGTTTAATACATTGTTATTGTAAATATGAAGTACAAAAAATTAAAAGGCCGGGACGCATCCAACGTCCCATCATTGCCGGTGAAAGGTAAAAAACGAGAATTAGAAGCACAAGAAATTAAAAATCTTTATTTGAAATATGACAAGGTAAGTTTTTTCAAAAGCCTTTAATTATTAATTTTTTGTTAGTAAAAGAAGTAAATAATATTGGCATATGTATGAGGAAATAGTTGAATCCTTTCAGACTTTTTATGAAATATATTTGGGTAAATAATGAATATAAAACAATTTTTAGTGTAATGTAATTCTCGTTCTGAAATACCACACTTTTATTGAATACAGTACAATTCTTGAAGTAACATTTTTAATAATTCATGATTGGTTTTATTTTGCAAATAGGTTTTCCAGTTTAATTTATTTTATAAAATTGATAAACTTGAAAAAGGATATTTAAAATGTTAAGTTATTGTAGTGTAGGGTTGTATTATCAACTTCAGAGTGGTGCTGCTCAGTGGATAAGGGGTTTATCTCCTAGCATCAGGCAATCCAGCAAGTGGCTCTAGGATTTTTTAAAAGGGAGTAAAAATCTTTTGTTATGCCATCCTTCGGAAGGGATGTAAAATAAGGGTTCTGAGCCTGTAGGACGTCAGGTGCTTGTTAAAGATCCATTGCTTAATTATACCTAGATAGACAGAATTTATGCCTTAGCAACATAAAGTGCCGTTAAATAAATAAACATTATAAACACCTTGACCATAAGTTTGAGCATTGCTGTGACTCAAAGTTTGTTATGTTTTATCAGTTACTGTTAACAGTCAAAATTAAAAAATGACTGAAGTTTGGATAGTCATTTGATATAAGTTCATAACAATAATTCCATTAGCAGACACTCTTCCAATATGATTCTGAACTTAAAATACATGGACAGTCACTTCATTTATATTCTTGAAATATTATGAATTTTTATGTTTGCCTGGACATTTAAAATTCATTTAACTGTTAGATTGGTACTTTATTTTTATTATTAGTACGAGTAGCACTTTAACAGGTGTAAATGTGATTGTTTGTTTGTTCATTTAACGTCACTATATGCTGCTATGGCTAATCGGACGATGATACATTGGGAGCTCTAAATTTTGCCTATCCAGGTTTAAATAGGATAGGGATTTTTATCGAGTACCTGATATCGTACAGCCTCGGGGTCCCGGTTTAACGTCCCTTCCGAAGGACGGCGTAACTAAGGATTTTTTACTCCCTTTAAAAAGTCCTAGGGCCACCAGCTGGGCTATGAACCCGCGATCTTGGGCTTAGTAGTTTGTTACGCTAACCAATAGTCCACAAGCGTATATGTGAACTGTAGATCAGAACTTTAGAAGTACTTCAGTTTTTTTGGGGGGGGTATTGTGAGATATTTTGGAATAAATAAATAAAAGGAAAAATGTTTTCCATGTAAAAATTAAATTCAAGGATATAAAACATAAAACAAATAGTTTTCAGATAAAGTTTCTTGAAGAATAAAATTATCGTGTTTTTTTCCATCAACTCATTCTCCTGAATTTTTTTTTTATTGGTTCATTCTAATGTCCTAATTTGGCTTGTCCCATAAAATTTAAAAGACCCAATTTTATCTATTGTTTTATTTTAATTTTTTTGCAGAGTGTGATCTTGAATCTTTCGGTATGATCTTCTCAAAGCAGCTCAGTGAGATCGAGATCTGAAAGTTGAGCTGGCTAAATCATGTTTTTCAATCCATTGATCTAATTTTTGATGTAAATATCCTCATCAAAGTTTTAATGAATACTTAGGTCTCCGGTTTGATAAACAGTTAAATTAGCTACTGAGGAATACATTTTTCTTATCTCATATGATAAGCCATAATTCAGTGATTCGATCAATACAACTGAAGCTTTGATTTGTCTGTTCAAAGTACTTTTCTCCAATATTTCATGATTAAACCTGCTGAAACTTCTTTAAGGTATTAGCAGATCTGAGAAGTGGTTTAAGATTGAAGAAGTTAGCCTCCTCAAATCTTCATTCTAATGTAACTATAGAAATTGGTGACAGTGATAGAGCTTGAATCTGAGAGACACTCGTATCTTGCTCCTCCTTATTAAATATTATTCTAGGTCTTCATTTTCGAGATTTTGTTTCTTCATAATGAGCAATGATGTTTTGCGCCTCACTTTTCGTTATTTTTGCTGCCTTGGAACTTGTTTGTTAAATTCCTTTTCCTTATGCTATTTGTAAATTTCTCTACACATTTCAATGAAAAACTCTTTTCTAATCATTTGTATTGAAAAACAATATGCCCGTGAATCGAATATAGAATCATTTGAATGTTACAATTATAAGTGTTAGTGAAATATTAGACTCCTCTATTTATGATTTTTTAGAAGTTTTGCTTTCAGGTGATCTGTACAATTAATTATTAAAATGTCATTAATAAACTTAAATGCCATTTAAATGATTTATTCATGTAATATGTTTTAAATTATTTTACAGTTTTAATGTTTTATGTAAATTATGTCTTTGTTTTTTTTTTTATTATTTCATATATTTTTTCTGAAAGCTAAAATAACAATATTTCAGTTTTGAACTTAAATATTTGATTTACTTCATTTATGTTTTATTAGGTTGACACTTCTGAGATTGAATCATTTACAGATATTCCTTTATCTGAAAGAACACAAAAAGGTCTTTCTAAAAATAATTATACAGTACCAACCGTTATCCAAAAAGAAAGCATCATTTTAGCTCTTAAAGGAAAAGATGTCCTTGGAGCTGCGAAAACAGGAAGTGGAAAGACTCTTGCTTTTTTGATTCCAGTAAGATTTATAATTTATTATTTATAATAAATAATAAATAAATAATTTATTATTATTATTTATAAAAGAGATGGTTAAGGCACCACCACGGAGAGGTGGGAGACCCGAGTACGAGTCCCGGTCCTGGTCATTTCTTTTCTTTTCAAATAAAATATTTAAAAATTATATCATATAACAATAAAATAAATTATAAAAATAATATCGTTACGAGTGAAGAATATTTACAGTAATTCATGAATGGATTGTGTTGAATATAAGATATTATATATATATATAGCATTAGAATTTAGAATTTATTATTTTAGCTGTACAAGTAACTGTTAACAAAACTAATCCACTCTTAGATTATCTTATTATTATTTTAGATTCTTATTTACGTTCAGTGGCTCACAATGAAATTGATACACCCTGTAGAAAAAAGAAAAATTTATATATAATACAGGGAACATAAACTACAAAACTAGAAAACTCTTCAACATTTAAATATATACAAACAGATAAAATTGAAAATTTTCAACTTTGATTATTTAAAAAAATTAACAGACAAAAAGGAAATAAATTATTTCACCTCATACTCAAAAAATGACACATCACTTCTAATTAGCTTTTGAGTACTAATCATTTTTAAACTTTGTATTTAGTAACCAATTAGTACAATTATTTGTAGGTTGTGCTTTGTTGGGTGCACTCAAACGTGGATTTCTTTCAATTTCCCTGAAGATCCAAGTCTCATCCCTATCAGTTAACATTTTTCTAGTGCTTTTAACTTTTTTTCTGGCAATGCGTTTTTCCATCTTGAATCTCTCCACTATATGCTGGACAGTTGAACGGCTTTTTTTAATAATTTCGGCTATGTAATTTAAAGATTTCCCGTCATTAAAATGTTGCATAACCTAATCACGTTCTTTTAACCTTGTGTGTGCACCCATTTTCTTTAAAAAAATTTTTAAAAGGCTAAGATTTTCTTCAACTTGCTTTGAAAAGAGCCAAACACTTTTGAGGTAAGAGTTTAACGGAAGTAAATTAGTTTAAGGTAAAGAAATATTGGTAAAAACTAAGGTGTATCATTTTCATTGTGAGATAAGTAATCCTAAACAAATGTTTTTTATTTTTATTATTAAATCCTTGTTTATTTTTAAATGTTTGTATAAAAAGTACATACTTCTAGGATGTTTAGTGATTCCAATAAATTATTGTTTTTAATGTAATGTAACTTGAACTATTTATTTATTCAAAGACATCTATAAATATCCTGGTGTATCTTTTTGACTGGGAGCCACTTTATTAATTAAGTTCATTCAGATTAATAGGGGCACATTTAATGTCTGTTCTTAATAATATGGGCAATCTGTTCATAATAACACGTATAAGTTTTATATTAGTTTTTTATGTAATAAAGATCAATTGTTAATAAAAGAAAGTTAAGGCATTACAACGTTGTGATAAAGCCTGTGATTTTATATAGGATGGAGAATACATGCCTACCCAACTTGGAAAAGCTGCTAAGAATAGAAAGGAGGATGATAATAAAAATATATGTGCTCAAGAAAACACAGGAAGGTTACAGGCGAAGATCTAATGAAGAGATCTACAGAGAAATCAAAGGCTGATGTTCCATGGGGATGTGAAAAGGATTAAGGAGGAAAGATTGAACAAAAAGAGCTTAAATACAATTTTTAGCTACAAAAGCGTGGGAGCATACTCAAAGCAAATAACAACAGAATTAAAGAAACTTAAAATCTCAGATGTCAACTATCTAAATAGAAACACATATAGGAAAAAAATGAAAAATCTCACCAATATTGGGAGAGAAAAAAGGAAGGGTACAAAGTGGTCCGAAGAAAGAAAAGAAATGCAGTAGAAAATCAAGTAGCTGAGATGGGAAGAAAGAAAATCAAGACCAACCAATGATATTCGCGTGGTCCTTAGCGGCCGCTACGTGATTAAAGAAAAAAAGATCAATGGAAATGATATATGATTTGAAACATACTTAAGAATATTTCCATGTAAATTAATTTTATCAAGTTTTATTTTATCATGTTAAGTTCTTTTACTAAAAATGTTTCATCTACTTAAATATCTATAAATAAATATATCTGCCTTTATACAAATAAAACAATTAGCCATTTAGACATTTGCAAAAAAACAATTTGAAATTTATTTTCTAATAATTTGAAGTAATAATGATTTATGTAAAGGAGATGGTTGGGGGGTGCAGTCAATAAGAACACCAAATAAGTGAAGTACTTATATTATGTGCCGACGTTTCGACCTACAGTGTAGGTCATCTTCAGGGCTAACAGAGAAACAAACAGAACAAAAATGTAAAAACATCAAAGTTGTACAGTAACAATACTAGTGACAAATAATGTAGAAAAATACAAAGTGGCAGATATGAAAATAGAAGATAAAGAATATTAAAAAGGAATCAGATTATAATAAAATAAAGATATAGACAGATTTAAAAATTACTGATAAAGAAAAGGCAATAAACTAGTGGTAGATATAATAAAAATCAGATAAAGACAAATATAACAAAATTATGGAAATGGTGACAGATATAATTATAGAACATGTGATAGATTATAATAAAATTAAGATAAAGACAGATATAACAAAGATATTGATAATGGAAAGAAAATGAAAATAATGGCAGATATCATAAAGTAAGACAGATATAATAATGGCAGATATCATAAAGTAAGACAGATATAATAAAATTAAAGAAAATGAGCAGAAAAGATAAATAATAAATAACGCATATAAAATAAAAATAGAAAATAAATGTACAGACTGGATAGTACAGTACAATATAATAATATAAAGAAAAATCAAAAGGAGGAGTTAAACAAAAGAAACAAAATGAGGATATTTACATATAAAGAAAGGTTGGAATATGAACAATACAGAAAAACTAGTAAAATAAAGGTGTAAAATGTATGATAACGGACTTAATGATGTTACCAAATTACAGAAAAGTATGGAACTATATGTACAATAACAATGTAAATAAAAGAAAAACTATTGTACAATAACACCAGTGTACAGTGACTGTTTTGAAAATATAGTAGATAGGAATAGAATATGAAAAGATAAAATAGGTGAAAACGTTAGTACCGTAACAATAGTTTACAATGTATGTATGAAAAAAATTAGATGGGATTAATGAATTAGAAAAATAAAATAGGTGTTAAAAAAATGAATTTTGAAAATGAAATGAAAATGAATTCATCTCATAATAATGATTTAGTTGCATGTCTCACTGAAAACTCTTGTTAAAAAATTAGGTCTGTACAATACATTCCAACAAAAACATTTATCCGATATAAATCAGATATTTTTGTAGTTAAACAATCTGGAACGAATTAATAAGTTCATGTAATTTAATTGATATAATAAAATAGTTTATTTTTTTAATTTATATTTAAATATAAAATGTTTTTACTGTACATAAATTATACATATATATATATATATATATATATATATATATATATATATTCATAACACTAATCATTGATGGGCTATTATTGATTTTATTATAAAACTCTCAGGTATTAGAGATCTTGTTCCGTCAGAAATGGTCAAGCCTTGATGGTGTTGGAGCACTTATTATCACCCCGACTCGGGAACTAGCTCTCCAGATTTATGAAACTCTCGTCAAAGTCGGAAAATATCATGAGTTTTCTGCTGGACTCATTATTGGTAAGTAATTATTATGTCAGTTTTAAGTTATTCATTTTTTTACTTATTTATCGATCTAGGATATTGGCTTTACTCTTTTTACGAGTTTAAGAACAGCATCTTTGTTCTTTCATGATAAATTATTATCTTTGCATTGTTTAAGGCTGCAATCTTAACCATTTATTAAACAGGTCAAGTACATTTGTTTACAGGCTTTTAGTAATATATATTAAAATAAATTAGTAATAACAATTACTGGCTTATTTTATAGCTGGAAGCTGATAAAATCAGTGTCAGTATCGATGAAGGTGAATGGAATCAAGTTGGGCTGGCGGCCCGTAGATAAGTAACCCTTAGACTGATTCTAGTGTTAATTCAGAATATCAAAATTTTAATAGTTTAAAAGATAGTTATGTCAACATAAGTAAACTACCATCGATAGATTTAAGCCTCAAAAAACACAATAAGTACACCATATCAAAAGACACATATCTTTTAGAATTTAGAAAAATCGTTGACAAATACAGAAATAGCCAGCACATTTATACAGATGGATCCAAATCAAACCATAAAGTTGGAAGTTCTATGATTTTCGGTTCTAACACAATTAAATACAGGCTGCCACACACAACCAGTAATTTCACCACAGAATGTTACGCAATCAAAGCAGCCCTATATAATATTATGCAATGTCAGGAAAGGAATTTCGTTATTTTCACAGACTCATTATCTGCAATAACAGCTTTCAAAGTAGAACAGCCCTCGGCCGGGATTCGAATCCGGAACCTCTGTCTTTCCATGACAGTGCCCTACCATTTGAGCCACCAAGGCCGCCTGCCAGCAGAGGTTCGAATCTCGGCCGAGGGCCTATCTTTTCTCTTTAAAAATAAAGAAATTGACCAATAATTATAAAAAATTATATTTTTTCTAGTTTAAATAATAAAATCTAATATGTTCAGAAAGAAACTTTGCTTCCTGTACAATATTTTTATCATTTAGAATATTAGCATTAGAGAGCATTAACAATTTTTGATTTTTCTTACAATAACTTTTTTGTGCTATCCAGTAATAAATTCATTTATGGTTAATATTATCAAAAGACTTAGCAGACCTAAGTTTTCTTTATTATTTCTATTTTATTGAGCTGCTGAACAATTTCTTCTCTACAGTCATCAGACTGGCTCTTACCTACAAATCAGAGACTTAGACATTCAGAACCACGAAAAAAAAAAGATCTTTCATGCTTGTTTATTTGGAGAAGGGAGAAGAAAGGAGGGAGATTTATGATAAGTATAGAAACGTTCATTTGATCATCCGGATCAAGTTTGAAAGACCTTATCGGGATGGAAAGTTGAACAGAATTATGGGAAGAAGATGCTATATTGGCTTTACTGCCCAAGCTGTGATCTCAAGGAAAAGTCAGATCTGAATATATTTAAATACTAAAATGGGATACCACCCTGAGATCTTATACTTAATATATAGTAATTTTATATCATCTTACTAATATTATAAATGTGAAAGTTTGTATGTTTGTCTCTCTTTCACGCAAAAACTACGGAACGGATTTGGAGTAAACTTTACAGTATTATAGGTTATACATCAGAATAACACATAGGCTATAGCAAGAGCGGATATAGAGGGGGGGGGCGCACGGGGGAATGTGCACCTCCCCCCTCCCTCCGACAGTTCTATAGGTACTTTGGAGAATCCATTATAGTACTGAATTAAAGGCAAATCACATGATAATAGTTGTTAAAATAACAGAAAGAACATGAGTGAAACTATCATTTTGATATCTTACTAATATTATAAATGCGAATGTCTGTTACATGATCACGCAAATCTACTGATCGGATTTGGATGAAACTTATTGAGTAAAATAGGTTATATATCATAGGCTACAACAAAGGCAGATTTATATGGTTGCACGGGGGCATGTGTCCCCCCTTTATCGTACATAATTAAAGGCAAATCAGGAACTTAGCATATTGAAATTTGTAGATAGGTTCTTTGTATAGTTTAAGAAAGAAATTTGGATAATTCCACCCCGAAGGTTTCCCTTTTAATATAATGGGGGTTCAAAGGTTGTAGAGAATCCGTCAGTTTTGAAGTTAGACATCTGAAATTATGGATGTACGAGTAACTTATATTTAAAAAAAATAATTAAATTATTTATTTAAAATTATCTTTCACGAAACTTTATATGGCAGGCCGAATTCCACGCGAGCGAAGCCGCGGGCACAAGCTAGTCTATAATAAAAGTCAACAAACATTTTTTTAAAAATAATTTATTCATAGAAATTTACAACTGTATTATAACAATACAACAAGTAAATGGCAGGAATGGTACATATTGGCATAAGAGAAACTGCCTAGTGATAGTACTCAAATAACAAGTTCAACTAAGAAGGTTACAAGGCCATCTTCTTTTTAGACACCCTTTTTAGACGATAATTCCACCCCAAGGTTTTCCCCTTTAATATAATAGGGTTAAATCCGTCAATTTTGAAGTTAGACATCTGAAATTTTGGATGTACGAGTAACTTATATTTTAAAAAAATAATTAAATTATTTATTTAAAATGATCTTTCACGAAACTTTATGTGGCAGACCAAATTCCACGCGAGCGAAGCCGCCGGCATAAACTAGTTAATAAATAAGAGACATATCTCTCTTCTCCAAAGGTTAACGTGGTTGACTGACCAGGAGTTGTTTATTAAATAAGAATAATAATTACTGAAGAACATTATATTTATTGCTGCTAATCATGGTTACAAAGATAGCTTATAAAACTTATAGCCTACATGCAATGAAAAGGGGGCGCTATATGTGACTTGCTGATTCTCGACCATATCTCCATCTAGCTCTTTGCATCTTGAATTGACCGCGTCTTCCGAACAACTGCCCCATCTTGAAAGGTGAAGTTAATAAGTCCTAAGGGTCATTTTACTCTACCAGGCCTACCATATTTACTTAGGTATGTCTAATGCTTCAGATAGTCACATATAGCAAAGAAACACCGGAAATTTTGCTTGATGGAAGATCTTACTGGACAAGAAAGCAGTTTAAAATTGGAAGAAAAGTATACCAGTAAAGAGCAGTCCATAGCTTCATGGACACGATTATGATTTACTTTTGTGTCAGCCAGTGTCGTTCTCACTAGTCTTTGACCCTTGAGTGAGACTTGCATATTTGTTAAATAAAATTCAACAGCTAACAATATTCATTCTAAACTATATTCATGCAAAAGAAATATCAATTATAAATTTTACTAATATTTCACCATTGTTGTACAAAAACATTCATGTACAGTCAAACCTCTATTAACCGTCACTCTCTGTTTGAGAAAAAAAAAGATGTATATATTGTTTGGTTGGTAAATTCATAAACGAAGAATCAATCGTTGTATGTTGACAACTTCGTTTTCTAGAATCTGTTGTTTACTCAAAACCTAGGCATCCTCCCACACATTTCTCAGAAATTAATTATCTTCTCATCTCTACCTAATGTTGCTTCCGGAGTTGAACTACCTTCAGTCTTGTCGGGTACTTCTTTTCTTAAAAATACATACAATAATTTCGGAAAAAAAGTCAAAGGAAGAGTTTAGATCTCGCCACTAAGTTTGAAATTGACGAAATGAACTGAAGTTAACAAAAAGGTGAAAGTGCTTCAATCTTAGCAAACATCTATGAAATTCCTCGGACGACAGTTAATGATATAAAACATGCAGGGGACCCCTTGAGTATGTCCCTTCCATATAATCATTTAAAGAGCTAAAATCCACCTTTAAATTGATATTAATTTCTCAAGAGGGAAATATTGGACATACAATGATTTTTTAGCCATTGATGTACGCAATTATTAATTTTTTTAAAAAACATTTTTACTAGATATGTATACCTTATTAGTACGAAAATAAGTTACGAGTACATATATAATGTCAAATGTTCGAAATATATTATTCAATTTATGTGTATATATGAGGCATGTGACTCACTCCCATATCCGTCTATTTCCCAAATCCGTCATCATCTTGGTCCCATACCCTGACGCATAATCGAGGTTCTACTGTATTTATAAATATACATTCGACAAAATTGGTATTATCTGACTTGATATCATATGTTAATGCTAGTCTTCAAGCAAAGCAAATTTATTGTAAAAAATAAAATATTTTGGACATTTCTGATTAGGTAAAATACATTTTAAATATTACTTTGTAATGAAAATAAACTTTGATAGGCCAGATTGAAAGTCCTCCCAGGCTGGACCTTCAACCTGGTCTTCTTGCCTGTTAAAAAAAAAAAAAAACCTTTGAAGTAATTTATAGAAATCTATTTTGAAATCTAATTCATCGACAAATATTTCAGGAGGCAAAGACCTAAAATTTGAGAGAAATAGAATGCACCAAGTGAATATTGTTATTTGCACTCCGGGTCGGTTGCTGCAGCACATGGATGAGAACCCACTATTTGACTGCCTCAACATGCAGGTGACTAATAATTAATTACTGCTCTTACAAATTTTATCACTTGTTTTAAAAAATAAATTTGCATAAAAGAAAGAAAAAACCATTATCCAGTCAAATAAATTCTTCATTTATTCAGCCTTAAGACGTTTCGACTACAGAGTCATTTTCAATCAACAATCATTTTCGGTTTTATGCATCTAAAAACCTTACTGTACATAAATATACAAGTTAAAAATCAGAATTCTCTTTAAAAAAAAAACAAGACAATAACAATTATATTAATTAAAAAATACAGATTTAAAAATATTTATTGTCCAAACAATAGTGCAAAGAGGATAGATACCTTCATGAAATTGTTTTCAATTTTAAATGTCATTTTTAAAAACTTTTCTTCGTTTAAAATTTAGGGTATACTTATTCCCTATTAGTCAAAATATCCTATGTCAAAATTGATTTGAGTAATTGGACCTATGAGATTAACCAAGTTAATATAATATTTATTATTGTTTAAATTTTTAATTTATGAAGTAAAAACCATTTTCCAGTCAGTTTTTTTATTTTCTACAAATACTGCGACAGTCCAAAGTATAATGCGGAGTAGAAATGACCGTGGAGGAAAATGTATCTCCAAGAAATTTTAAATTATAGACATTCATAATGAGACTTTTATTATGAAAATCGTAGCAAGGAATCGAGAAATTGAAAATGACTAAGAAAGTCAAAACGTATCTGTAGAAAATAAAAAACTGACTGGAAAATGGTTTTTTACTTCATAAATTAAATATTATACGGTATAGTCCGGTGGAATCCATATTATTATGTTTAAATTTTTTTAATTCTTTAATAAATAAGGATATTTATGGAAACTGTTAGTCGCCATCTTCTCTCCATGGGGAAGGCGAAAAAGGCCAGTAGACTTGGTTAAAAAAGTCTTTTTTTTTTATACACCCCCGTATTTTAATTTTTTTTTTGTTTTTGTTTATACTTTCAAAAAAATATACAGGAATTTTGAATGCAGGTGCTAGTGCTGGATGAAGCAGACAGATGTCTTGATTTGGGTTTTGAGAAGGCAATGAACTCCATCATAGAGAACCTGCCATCTCAAAGGCAGACTTTGCTGTTTTCTGCTACACAGACCAAGTAATTTTTTTTTTTTTCCATTGCTTAGTTTAAGAGGGAATTAGTGTTCCAAGTATAGCACATATCTCCTAGGTGAGTCTTAGTTTAAGAGGGAATTAGTGTTCCAAGTATAGCACATATCTCCTAGGTGAGTCTTAGTAGTTTTTTTTTTCAGTGATTTCATAACCCTTAATTTTTTTCTAAAAGCTGGGTAGTATCTTTTAGACTAATTTATCAATGAATCTACTGAAGGGTAGGTATCAATGAGTAAATATTCATTGAATATAGCTGATAAAAAAATCATGTTTTTTACACATCAACAAATTTTCTTGAAAGTTTTTAACACGTTCAGTGCTAATAGAAAAATCCGTAATCATCCACAAGTGTGACACGGGGTCAATTAACCCCGTGCAGTAACTATCCACAAGTGTGTCGATTGACCCCGTGTTCTTTCATTAGTTTAAACGTATTCAGCTTGCTGAAAATTGATTAATTTAGGAAAAATCAATTGTTTTCCCACTTCATAGGTTTAGGTCAGTATACCACAGCAGCAGGACATTTATTAAATTAATTATATATTAATATATTATTAATTAATTTATAACTCACGGTTATAGTGTGCTTTTAACTTAGATTCGGTTTTGAAAACCGATTATGTTTGGGAGTTATAATAGATATAACCGAATTTTTATAACTCTTCTATTAACGAGGTTATAATCTTTAGGTTATATTTCCATCAGTTAAATACGAAAAGCGCGCCAAAAAGGGATCATCACAAGGGACAAAAAGGGGAAGGGAGCGAATGACTCGTCATTTCCGAGAAACGTAGCACGAGGGGAAAGCACAATAAAGGGCCGTCTCAAAAGTAGAGGGGAGTGAGTGACTCGTCATTTTTCGAGAAAAGTAGCATGGGGTCTTTTGACCCCGTTCTATTTTTTATCGAATTTTGAGAGATTATTGAGATTTATAACATATAGCGATATTAGTTTTAACCCTTTGAAAAAATCAAAAGCTGAAACAGGTTCGAGCATTTTTGAAAGTTTACCTCTTACAGGCTCAGCACTAGTGGAAAGTTCCACACAGGGTCAATTGACCCCGTAACGCACGGAACATGTTAACATACGTGGGTGAATCAAATATAAACGAGACTTTTTGTCCTGGAAGCCCAGCGAAGGTGCAGGAACGTTCCCGCGTTTAGGGGTGTTGGGTAGGGATGCCAGGAGTGGGGAAAGCAGGCGGGCGGATGCGCTCGAACTCACCAGTTACCATCGTGACGATGTCTGAGCAGGATGTATCCCCCTCGATTGCGCAACGTATTATCATCAAATTTCTTGCTGCTGAAGGTGTAAAACCGGCTGAAATCTTGAGAAGGTTGACTGTACAGTTTGGGGAAGAGACACTTTCTCGTGCCAGAGTGTTTGCATGGCATAAACAGTTTGTGGAGGGTCGTGATCGTGTTCAGAATGAAAGCCATGACAGCAGACCCCGCTCCAGCATCACAGCAGACAACATCTGCCGTGTTCGAAAACTTATTGAAGGTGACAGACGTCTAACCACCAGTGCCATTGCAAGTGAGGTTGGGATAAGCTATGGAAGCACTTTTTCCATACTCACAGAGGAGCTAGGGTTTCGTAAGGTGTGTGCCAGGTGGGTTTCTTGACTTCTCACAGCTGAGCAAAAGCTGAACCGTCTGCAGGTCTGTAAAGGTCTTCTTGCAAGATTTCAGGCTGAGGGAGCCTCATTTCTCACTCACATTATCACCTATGATGAAACTTGCAAAAAGGTGCACCATTACACCCCTGAATCAAAGCAAGCGAGTATGGAGTGGAGACTGAAAGGGGAACCTGGACCAGTGAAAGCCAAGTCACGGCTGTCAGCTGGGAAGGTTTTGGCTACCGTGTTTTTTGACCAGCATGGCTTGCTGCATCTTGATTTTTTGCATGAACGCAGGACTATCAATGCCGCATACTACTGCGACATTTTGAATGAAGTCAGACTTGCAAATCACCGCAAAAGAAGGGATCTACCGATGAGAGAAGTGATTCTTCTTCAGGACAATGCTCGCCCGCATACTGCGGCCCTAACGAGAGAAAAATTGGAGCAACTGGGCTGGGAGACGCTAGAACACCCTCCCTACAGTCCAGACTTATCACCATGTGACTTTCACCTGTTTGGCCCACTCAAGGAAGCTTTGGGAGGTCAGAGATTCATCAGTGACGATGAGGTTGAAGCCTACGTGCTCAATTGGCTGAAGACACAACCTACTTCATTCTATGAGGACGAGATTGGAAAATTACCTATGCGCTGGGAAAAATGTATTTCCAAATCAGGAGACTATGTAGAAAAATGAGGTGTACTTTTCTTTGTGTTCAAAGTAAAAATTAAAAAATAAGTGTCGTTTATATTTGATTCACCCACGTATCTTAAAAAATAATTAATTTTATAAAAAACAATAATGTTTTGAACTCCTCAGGTAGGTTTCTTGTTGATAATAGAGATTACCTCTGGTATAAGACATTGAGATACCCGCTGAGCAATCTTTTTTAACTTAGTGCTGCATAAAACTGTTGGAGATGCGTTGATCCGAATAATACTTTCACATGCTGTTCATACCATATTCTTGGCTAAGCGAATGATCTAGTGATTATGAGGAGGTGTGAAAAATAGTTGGGGAGAAGTACTTGTCAAACTAGACCGTGAAAGTAAGAAAGTTGGTCTCGAAATTAACTAAACAAAACCGAAATATGTAGTAATCTCAACTTCTAATGAACTAGAAGATGGCAGCATAATCATCCATACTACTCTTCGGTATTAAGAATTTTTTTTTTTCATAATACCAATTATGTGTTCTGTTCACCGTTACCATTGATGAAGTAACCTTTTTTTTTCTTCTTGTGTTACCTTCTCCATCATCATTAGCAGTAGAAGGCCATTTATCCAGAGGTTTCCTTAGCCATCCTTACCATTGCAATTCCAATGGTTTAAGATTATCAAAATTTATCTTCAGTGTATCTGTTCATCGATTCCAAAGGAGGCCTAAAACATTATTAGGAGGAGCATCTAACAGGGATGTACTATGATCCCACACTCGAAGATTGAATTTCTGTTTGGCATGATAAATTTAGATAAACTTAAATCATTGAAATTGCAATGGTGGGATGGCCAAGGAAACCTCTGGATAAATCCCCTTCTACTGCTAATGAATATGATGATGAAGAAGGTAACACAAGAAGAAAGAAAAAGGTTACTTCATCAATGGTAACGGTGAACAGAATACATAATTGGTATTATGATAAAAATTTCTTGATACCGAACAGTAGTATGGATGATTTTGGTGCCTTCTTCTTGTTCAACATTAATGTTGTTTATAAAATTAATTAGTTGTAATATCACAATTCTATTTGGGTGTGAAGCCATTGATGTCTTGTGTTTTTTTTTTCTTGTTCATCATCGACACATTTGTTCCCCCTGTATCAACCTTATATTTCAGTCAATCTACTCTAATACAGTAGAGTATATCTACCTGATACTTGCCCTATCACCGTCACCTCACAGTTGATACCAATATTTACAATACCTCAATAGTTTTTAAAGTTACAAAAAAAGTAAACAAATTTATGTATTTATTGATTAGGAGAAGAGGGTATTCTAGATAAATCAGAGTATTTTAAGTGCTTTTGAAAAATGGACGCATGGTTTATGCTATCCGTATCACAGCTACACTCACAATTTTTCTCAACTCCAATGACTTAAGAAATGCTACTAGCAAACCAATACATCACAACTAAGTATGATGGTTTAAATTAAAAAAAAAAAATTGTGAATTTAATTGTCTAGTGTACTAAGTAGGGAGTCCAAAAGCATCCTGTTTAAAATTAATGTGATTTGTTGTTCTTTTGAAAATACTTAAAAAACATGTTTGGGCGCAATCCTCATACGCCATAATTAAATGTAAATAAGGTTCTTTGTGAGAATAGCAAGATTTATTATTAGCATTTAATCTTTTATCACAATATCTCCCTGAACTGCTATAGCTTACTTTGTTGTATTAAATGTTTGTTTATTCCTAAGGAAAGTGAGCGACTTGGCTAGGCTTAGCCTGACTGATCCAGAGTACGTAGCCGTCCATGAGCATGAGAAGTTCAAAACCCCGGACGGTCTCACACAAAGCTATATTGTCTGCGAACCTCACGATAAAATGCCTATCATATGGTCTTTTATAAAAGCTCATTCAAGGCAAAAGATAATGATTTTTTTGTCCACGTGCAATCAGGTTTGTATACTTGTAATATATATTTCTAAATTATCATTAATTAGTTTTAGATATTGATATATTTACCATTCATATTTATAAATTATCAATAAATAACATTCTGAAATCCCTCTTATGTCGCAATCGATTTTCTTTAGGCCATTTTCTAGTTTCGTTAATCTGCCTTCAGTTGACAGAGTCCTTTGATCGTCCCTATAGAGAGTGAGCTATCTCTTCTATCCTTGTGCTATGGTTTCTCCCCACTGTTTAAACTTTCTCTACTGCTATCCTTTGAAGAGTTATTTGAATTTTGATTCGTTTTGGTGTAGTATCTATCCAGGCTGTTGCCTCTTTGTTTCTGTGGTTTATTTTCCTGTGATTTCTTACCATTTTTTTTTCAGGTTGTTCCTTATCATTTATATTTAGCTGAACTTGTGGTGAGCTTTCTTCACTACGTTGTCTCTTGGTTTTATTTCCTAGCGTTTCCAGTTCTTCCAGTGTGTGAAGTTTTCCATCTATAAGGAGCTGGTCATATTTCTTTAGAACCTGTGAACATCGACCTTTATATTGATTTACAAATATCTTTATAGCTATCTAACATCCTTAAGCAAATCTTCTTTTATTTTAATAGTTTTGTAATCAGGACTTTCTGATAGTTCGTGTTTGTTTTTAAGTGTATTGTTTCTTAATATATTTGTGACAAGAGTTATTTTAGCTGGGCTTTCTTCAGATTAGCTATTAACTATTTAGATTCTTTTAATATTATATTTTCTAATGTTTAATTCCATAGAGTTGCATAATTTAGTAAAAAAAAAAAGTCTGCTATATCCGGATTATTTTTTCTTATAATGCCAAAAACAATAACATTTTTTATTCTACTGTTATATTCGTTTATCCGCTTTTGTTTATTCACTTCTTCTATAATCGATTTTAGTTCGGCTTTAATGGTTTTCATGTCTCCATCAATTTTATTTTCTAGGGTGTCTAGTTTGTAATCAAGATTACCCATTTTTTCTTCAAGTTTGTCAAGTTTATTGACTTTATCTAAAATTGTGGACAATTTTGCTTTTAATTCTTTTATTGACATTCTGTTGGGCTGAGTTTGTTAATATCTAAAATTAGATAGTGTGGATATATTATTGTGTAATATTACGTTGGAAAGTATATTTACTAGCGGTCAGCTTTTATATAGATAGGTAACCTGACATTGAGCTTGGGTGATGTGGTAAGTGGCTGCCCAATCAAGCCAGCAGTCTTGATAACCAGAGCAAGACCCGATATTCGGCAAAAAAATCCACTGTCATTGTGAGACAACCTTTCGTCCAATTTCTACCAAACTTTGCTAATCGCTGCACTATCGCTTAAACTTTCACCGTGTCAAATATCTTTTGCGTAACTGTTACATTTCTTGACTTACTATCAAGAAACGTGGAGATGATGTTACTCACTCAATGGCCAAAGCCGAACCCATGTTCAGACGTATTCCCGTCTGTATAAATATTATCAAATCTCTTTGCCACTTAATTTGTCTTATCCAAATTTACTTATTTTTTTTATATTGATTAATTAATGATAAATGTAATTCTAAAGATGGTATAAAAAAACAAACTAGAAACATTTTGTTGTATGCTTGTGTGTACATATCTAAATTTAATCTATATTTTAATACATTTTTAAATTGTGCATATGCAAACATTTTATTCTGTTGGATATAATAAAACTATGTTACATCTTAATTTTAGAATAAGAATTTCCTTTTTTAACTTTCTGCTTGATTTTTTGAAATTTGTAAATAATGGTTGTTTAGGTGTTATAATTTGCTACCACTAGTTTTGCTTCTAATGTTTTCACATTTATATTTTATATATATATATGTATTCAGTTCCTTTAAAAGAAAAAATTAGGTCACTATGCAATAGAATTAGAAGGCTAATTGTAGTATTTCATTTGTTAATATTGTTTTTATTAAATTTTTTGGATCCAACTAATATCTAAAAAAGAATCAAAATAATAATTCATGTTTTTTATTGGTTATAATACTCATTTTAGACTTTTATATTTTAATTGTATTACTATTATTATTGTTTAGGTAAAATATTTTCATGAAGTATTCAAGAAGCTTAGACCTAGGAATCCGGTCATGGCTCTTCAGGGTAAGATGCATCAGCTGAAGAGGATGGAAATATACCACACATTCTGCAGAAAAGAATATGCCGTGCTACTTGCTACTGATATTGCTGCAAGGGGGCTAGGTATGACTAAAATGAGATAATATTTTATCTTTGAGTATAATAAAATATAAGCATTTATGTATATTAATGGGGTGTATAAAAAAAATGACAGTTTACTGTCTCGTCTACTGGTCTTTTTCACCTTCCCCATGGAGAGAAGATGGCGACTAACAGTACACTTTCTACACACCACAATCTTTCGACAACCCTGGCAAGTTCGCGAGTACTTGTGGACGGATTTGACTGAACAGCTTCCTTCAGAACCTTATCAATATCCATTAATGGTCGCCCGGAGCCCTTCTTCCTTTCCAACGTCATATCTCCACTGCTAAATTTTTCAAACCAATGCCGCGCAGTGCATTGGTCAAGGACATCTTCCCCTTCATATTTAATAATTTCACAAGTTGCGTCAGTGGCTGTGAAATTTTTTTTCCAGTAATGTCTTAAAATTAAGAGAATTTCATAGGACTCTGTCATGTTTCTTCTTTGAAATAAATAGCTAAACTGAGGCTTTTTATGAAGAAGTCCAGTGTTAGTAAACAAGTTTAGAGAATGCTCTAAAGGGATTATTAAGTGTTGGTAAATAATAAATAGCATTAAATTATTTACAGACTTTTGAACTCTGGACTTTGATAAAACGATCATTTTTTTTTTTGCACCCTATTATAATATGTCGTATCTATACGACAATGTTTTAATTATTACATGATAGATATATATAAAAGTCGGAATAATAATGAAATGTGCTCATAATGAATTTCCTTAACTTACAGACTTCCCTAGTGTTGATTGGGTGGTGCAAGGAGACTGCCCTGAAGATGTAGATGCTTATGTCCATCGTGTTGGCCGCACTGCAAGGTATACGCGCACTGGGGAAAGCCTTCTCCTAGTCACGCCAAAGGAAAGTGCCATAATAGAAAAACTAGAAGCTAGCAAAATTCCAATCTCTGAGATCAAGTATGTTTTTCTTATATAAATGAAATGTCAGAATCTATACCATCGTAATTTTTCTTCCTTGAGGTTTTGAATGAAAGAGGGCACTACAGATGAAATATATGTTGAATGATAAGAAGGAAGACAAAACTTTGATTTTTTTCATTAACTTCTGTTCTTGTTCCTAAAGTGTTGCTTTCATTCACTTTATTATTACTCTTAATAACTTTTAAGACTGTCTAATTTGGGAATCTCAAATGATTACAGCAACCAGTATTTCAAAATGCATTATAATCTGGAACTCTTTATTATATCAAAAGCCAATATTCACCATATAAAGTTGAAACTCCTAGTTCCTTGAGAGAGTGTGCTAATTATTTGGTATATTGCTCTAATATACCAAGTTTATTACTGATTCAAGTATCAATCGGGTATGCTGATTATTGATAAATCTGAAAAAGTAAGATGATTCAAAACTAACTGTTTACCATTGGCGGATTTGAGGGGGGGGCACGGCCCCCCTAGAGTTCTCATTATTTGATATTGACCTGAATTTTAGTTGGTTTTCAACAAGAAAAAAACACGTTTTACACACCAAAATTATTCATTGTATCGAATGTTTTCTCAATGGGTGCATCCAAAATCGGTGATTCCGAATCCTTTTAAGTTTTTCATTCACATATAGATAGCTACCGCTTTGATCAAGGAGCTTATTTTATCCATGCTATTGTTTTCTGTCCTCAGTTGTCTTGAATTAAAAATTGATATTTTATGTATCTTCATTCATAAAAGGATCGTATATAATGATAACAAATTCACATTGACCCATGCCCCCCCCCCTGAAAATTCTCCTAGATCCGCCAGTGGTGTTTACTCGTGTTTCTTGAAATTGTTTTATTTAGGTCATAAATATTTTATTCTGAATCATGAGTATTCCTTTATTATTTCTACTCATATCTATAAACGTTTTTGTGAAAATTATTGTTCTCTAAAATTTGATATTTCTCATTTTGACAGAGTGAATCCAGAACAGATAATATCACCTCAGGTGAAGCTGGAGTTGTTTGTTGCTAAGAGCAATGAGCTAAAGGCTTCCGCCCAACGAGCTTTCGTGTCATACTTCAAATCATTGTTTCTGATGAAGGACAAAACATTATTTGATGTCAAGTCAGTGGACTCTTACAAGTTCGCTAGGTAAGTAGACCCTACTATCTTCTGTTATATAAAATAATGCACACTTTATTATTTTTTAAAATAATTTTCTCTAGACTAATTTAATGTAAATAACAATTTTATTCTGAATTGTAAATGTTTGTTTCGAATGCCTAAGATTACTTATAATATCTAATGATCGTCACTAACTATTGTTTACCTGTACTAATTGTTTTAATTTGTTGTGAAACTATGGTAAAAGAAGCTACACAGTATAAAGGTGAATCAGAGGGGCTCAAACATCATCTGTAGTAACAACATTGAAGTTAAAAGAACAAAAAGTTAGATTTTAATTAAAGATATTTTTATTTTTGAGTTATCATTCATTCAATATCATTTTATATTATGATCCTATCAGAGGAATTCGATGGCTTAGTGGAGCCCCATAGCTCTACTCCGGAAGTCCAAATAGGTCGTATGATGGTCATGTAGATGAGTCTTTTGTAGTTAATTGGGAGTTTAGAGTGTTTGTCTAGTAAGTGTTGAAGTAGCCTGAAACGTCGAGCGGTTTCTTGCCTTTTCAGTCTTGTATGAGGATTCCAGGTTAATCGTTTGTCGAGGTGCAACCCTAAGTATCGGATCTGTTCTACAAGCACCAGTGGGATATTATTAAAGGATACTGAAGGGCAGGAAGTCATTGGTTTACGACGTAAGGTAAAAGTGATTTGATGCGATTTTTGAGAATTTATTTTAATTCTCCAGTATTGGCACCATTCTTCAAGATCAGTGATATGGGATTGGAGGCTTTGGGATGCAGTAATACACACTGGATTGGTGTTGACTGATAATACACACGTATCATCAGCATACGTGGTAAGGATATTAGGATGAGTTGGGATGTCAGCTGTATAAAGGATTGGGTCAAGGATACTACCTTGAGGAATTTGTTAAATTAAATCACTTATATACTGATCAATGAAATTGTTAGATTTTTTCAAGATAAATACTTTTTTTTCAGATCATTGGGTTTAATAGCAGCTCCAAGGGTACGCTTTATTCAACGCATGGAAAAGAAGGGCTCTCTAAAAGAAAATTCAGATAATAATAATCAACAAAATGAAGAAGATGGAGATGTGCAGACTGTTGAAATCGGAAATGAGCAAGAAAATGATAAGGATTTTAATTTTAATGGTTTGTTTATTTTATTTTTTTATTTTGGGCTACTATTTATAATTTCTAGAACCTAATTCTAAATCCACCTCTAAATTTGATGTTTCATATTTCAAGATAAAACAAAATAAGGTTATCAAATTATTTAGAAAATATATATATATTGGTTTCTACTTATCTTGACTGTTATGGAAATATATTGTTTTAGTTCTTGAGTTTCAGTCTTTCTTGAACTTCTTAGGCGACGTTTCGAGACTAGGTTAATCCCATAATCATGCCCTGACTGTGAACAAATGAGCTTTTAGTAAAAACATTAAATAGCACACTAAAATAAATATAAAATGACCTGTGTAAGTTGTAAAAGATAGGGTGTACTTACAAGTTCCAAAGAATTGATCAGTTTTTCATTAATCAGTTGCCTCGCAAAACAGCATAAAATGTTTGTATTGCAATAGCTATGATCAATGAGTAAGTAATCTATTTTTAGGAACAGCAGTAAATTATTTACATTATATGAGATGAAAATGGTTGACTGGATGGTCTTATGTAAAGGAGATGGTTGGGGGGTGCAGTCAATAAGAACACCGAATAAGTGAAGTACTTATATTATGTGCCGACGTTTCGACCTACAGTGTAGGTCGAAACGTCGGCACATAATATAAGTACTTCACTTATTCGGTGTTCTTATTGACTGCACCCCCCAACCATCTCCTTTACATATTTACATTATACATATATTACACAAAGAGGTAGGAAATATATTTCCTTTAAAATCAAATATCAATCATACTTATTTATAAGGAAACAATGTTTATTTTAATTTTTAAATAAAATCTATTATATTCCATCTAAATATGTATGTTCAATTCCTTTTAGGTGATGAAAGTGACGATAGTGGATCTGAAATATTTTCCCTCAAGCGTAAAGATCATGAACTTGAAAAATTAATGGGAGATGTGGTGGAGCTTGATGATGTTGTTGAGGAGGAAACTAAATCAAAGTCTATACCAGTCATTACCAAGGCAAAGTTAGCTAAAAAGATTCTGAAGAAAAATTTGTTGCCGAATAAAAAAATAATTTTCAATGAAGATGGAAAGGTAAAGATTTGTTTTTTTAGTTCTTCCTCTAGCTCTGTTTTCAGGATTTTGTAATAAATTCTTTTATTATTAATATTTTTATACTAAATTTTTATTGCCTTCAAAGTAATTCTCATTGACTGACTGTATGTCACTTGTCCAATCATTTCTGCCTGCCGTTCAAAACTGCTTTTTAAATTTACTTATTGCATTTTTACACAAATTAATTGTCATTTTTTATTAAATCTACTAGCTGAAGTAAAAAGGAGAAACTGCTTTAAATTTTAGGTTTATGCATATGTTTTTAATTACATTTTCACTAGCACTTACATTGTAATTAACTTATTTATTAATTTAATTCATTGCATGTTCATTTTATTTTTATTTCATTAATGAATATGTATTATATATATGAAATTCTTACTTACAAAATATAAAATCTATTTTTTAATATTTAATAGGAAGTGGTCAGCCAAACAAAACAGAAGGTGACCAAAGCAGGACAAGATTTTGAAGCCTCGCAGGGGCCAGCCATAAACTTTGAAGAAGCGAAGAAGGTATAAACATCAGTGCATGTTTATCTTACTAATATTACAAATGTGAAAGTTTGTATGTTTGTCTCTCTTTCACGCAAAAACTACTAAACGGATTTGGATGATACTTTACAGTAATATAGGTTATACATCAGAATAACATATAGGCTATAGCAAGCGCGGATTTAGGGAGGGGCGCACAGTGGCACGCATGAGTGTACAATGGCAAGAACATGAGTGAAACTATTTGTTTTGATATCCTACTAATATTATAAATGCGAATGTTTGTATTTATGTTTGTTACTCTGTCACGCAAAAACTACTGAACGGATTTGAATGAAACTTATTGAGTAAAATAGGTTATACATCATAGGCTACAGCAAGGGCAGATTTATGTGGGTGCACGGGGGCATGTACCTCCCCCCCCCTCCCATTAGGGCACGTGCCCCTCCCCGACAGTTTTTTAGGTACTGTGGAGAATCCATTATAGTACATAATGAAAGGCAAATCACATGATCATAGTTGTTAAAATAACAGAAAGAACATGAGGGAAACTTTTGATATCCTACGAATATTATAAATGCGAATGTTTTTTACTCATTCACGCAAAAACTACTGAACGGATTGACGGATGAACTGATGAAACTTATTGAGTAAAATAGGTTATATATCATAGGCTACAGCAAGGGCAGATTTATGTGGGGGCATGTGCCCCCCCCCCCTTTATAGTACATAATTAAAGGCAAATCAGGAACTTAGCATCTTGAAATTCGTAGATAGGTTCTTTGTATAGTTTAAGAAAAAAATTTGGATAATTCCACCCCAAGGGTTTCCCCTTTAATATAATAGGGGTTCAAAGGTTGTATAGAATCCGTCCGTTTTGAATTTATGTACGAGTAACTTACCTATATTTTAAAAAAAGTAATTAAATTATATTTAAGGAAGAAATAGTTGGGGGTGCAGTCAAAGAAAACACCAAAATAAGCAAAACTTATTTATTATGTGCCGACGTTTCGGCCTACAATGTAGGCCATCTTCAGGGCGAATAAAACACGAGGCAGCTAGGAGAGCTCAGAATGAAGTGAGAGCAATAATCATTAAAAATAATAATAATCAGATTATTGCTCTCACTTCATTCTGAGCTCTCCTAGCTGCCTCGTGTTTTATTCGCCCTGAAGATGGCCTACATTGTAGGCCGAAACGTCGGCACATAATAAATAAGTTTTGCTTATTTTGGTGTTTTCTTTGACTGCACCCCCAACTATTTCTTCCTTAAATTAGAAGATACAGTCGACCAATTCTTCTCTAATAATTAAATTATATATTTAAAATGATCTTTCATGAAACTTTATGTAGCAGACCAAATTCCAGGCGAGCGAAGCCGCGGGCATAAGCTAGTCAAGCGGGCATTTTATTCTTTGATTTATTAATTGAGGTTTCCAGATTTTGTGGGTTTGTATAATAAGTGTATATGTTCATTGGTATAAGAGCCTTAATCCTTCTTAAAGTCTCAAGGGCTAAGATTTAGGCTAGCTCTTCATAGCAAGGGTAGGGAAAAGAGACTTAAATTAAAAACAGTTGCACGGAAACAATACACCATTACGGGTGATGAAAGGACATCCAGGTCTGGAAGAATAAAGAACTTTTGGGAACAGAAGAGGAGGCCACAAAGCTAATATTTTGAAGATTTATAGTGTACATTGATTGATTCAAGTGCTCCAATATGAGTATAAACTGTGTGGAAAAAAACAACCAAATATTGTACTTACAATTTTCTTTGTCAACATTAGATTTAGTTGGTGGATGGACACTAGTAATGGAGATATTTAAGAATTTCGCTTTCAGTTCCAACATGTAAATCCTCAATCTTTATTTTTCTGCAGTTTCTTTTTCATAATAATGTTTGTCCCATGTTCAATATTGAAAAAGATGTGTTGCTGAGTTCCACAATAATAATCTTCTTCCATTTGGTCTCCTATACTGCAACTGTATCTGTGTTATTATTTTTTAGACAACAATCCAAAATTCGACTCTTACGCCACATAATACACTGCTCATATTGTGTTGTTAATCATTTATTAATTCAGTTCTGAGTCTTACTTGAGGCTTCTTAGTTTAGTTAGTTTGTTTATTTAAAGTCACTTTATGGAAATATGGCTAAGCGGACGGTGCTATAGCGGGAGTTCTAAATTTTGCCTTTACAGGTATAATTAGGGTAGGCTTCTTTAATACTTCTTTAACAAGTACCTGACACTGCTCAGGTTTGCCGTTTTGCATTCCCTCCAAAGAGCAGCATAAACATCATAAAATAGCTTGTTTAAGAGAAGTAAGTTACTGTCCTGTAATGGCCCTTCTCCCTGAATATATTAAATGGGCTCAAAAGGTTCGTGGACCGAAAATTAGGAGAAGAAATAAGCCAGTTACAAAAATAAGGGACCCAAAAATAAAATATATTTTCAAATTATACATATATATATACATACACATGCAAATAATATTCATACATCAAATACTTATATAATGTCTGATACAAGCCTGAAACAATATGTCTGGAGAGAGAGGTAGTAGGGCACCTGGCTGAGGGCAGAGACGAGAGTGAAGGGATTAAAAAAAACTGTTGTGAGCCAAGTTACCCCCTCTCTCCTCCTCTGACTTCGTCCAACCAATCAAATTTTGATTTATATATAACAAAGCATAAATCCAACATTAAAAACATACGAGGTTAAAGTACAATTGCTAATGCTTAATTCTGTCTATTCTAAATTACATCAAATGAAAACATGGTGTCTAAAGATTATAATAATTCTTTAATAATAATTTATGTGATGACCAGAGTCCTATGTATCACTGCCCTCTTAGAGTATCCTGAACTCCTTCCTTGGCATTAACTGTATTTCAAATATAAAAATCAAATTATGATTTTACTTATATCATGATTTTATCCGGACCATTTCCTTCCACATGATTTTATTGTTTTCTTCATTTTAACTAGACCTATAAAATTCAAGCCATTGCTTCTTTGCCGTTCAAGAGAAAAATGAATTATTTTAAATTCATTCTTCTTGGTTACTATTTGTTAAAATAAGACTCATTAATTGGGATTTTATCTTCTAACATTAAACCGTTCAAGTTTATTGCAAGCAAAAAATTCAAGGTTGAAACTTTTACTCCTAAATACGTTTTTAATTTGATTTCATTTAGATCTATTCATTTTTCAAAATCTATAAAAAGACTATATAGCTCAGCGGTTCCCAAACTTTTTCTTTCCGCAATCCATTTTAACCCATGCGTTTTAGCCGCGACCCCCTAAAAATAACATTCATCATGGGGAGCAGCGATGTTTGGTTTGGTCAACATTAAAACCAAGGCGAGAAATCGACTGGACGTAGAAGATGACCTTATTGTATATATATCTAAAACTAAGCCAAATTTTAAGAAACTTGTTGACAAAAAACAGGCCCATGTTTCTCACTAAAGAAGTATTTTTTACTTAGAAATGTATTAACAATTACATATCAAAATTATTAAATGATTCTGTTTTTTTTTTTTTTGACAAAATCTGTAAAATATATTGATATTTTGTAAATGTACAAAGTTATTTAATTTAAAACTCCAGATGACCGTCTAAGTTTAAGTACATAGTTCACCATTATTTGTATAAATCCTGCAGCCCCTTTTCGAACGGACCGCGACCCCCAGTTTGGGAACCACTGATATAGCTCATAATGCCTTTGTGGATGTTCAAAATTATAAATAGTGTCATCCATAATTTTTCTGTATAAATATATTTTAATCTAAGCTAGAGCCATTACATATATTTGGCTCTGGAAGAGACTGTTTTGATTAATGAATTAATATTAATGTTAATAAATTATAAATTAATATTACTATATATGTAGTATATTATTAATGATGTGAAGAATACTTATTATTGGTAATCGTAATAGCCATGTGATCATTTACTATATTGGTGAAGGATATTTGTTTAATTAAGTTAATATTGCTTATTTGTTTATGGAGGATTCTATGTAAAATTTCTTTAACTATCAAATTTTGTACAACTAAATTATAAGTAGATATGATTAAGCCTGTTAATAATTTTAATCTGTTTTTATTTTCACAGACGTTAGAAGAAGAGGACGTTCACGATCGCAAACTGTATTCAGAGCTCGGCCGCCAAAAGAAGAGAGAGAGAAAACTAAAACAGAAGGGTAAAAGGAAAAGAGAAGTGGATGAAGAGAAGGATTCATCGGGCGATGAATCCAACTCAGAGCCAGATTTATCTTGGCTTCCAGACCCTGATGATGTCTACGACAATCCTCACAAGTCCAGTTCTGATGAAGAGGATAAGTCTAAAGAGCTTAATAATCTGTGAGTAATATTATAGTCATTAAAATTATGCTATCAAAACATTTTTATTTAATCTATCTAAATTTTATAATTCAATTTTAGTAAGAGATTGTGATATTTATTGTATTCTCGATAACTTTAAACAATAACTCCTAGTTTCATATATATATAAAAAAAAAAAAAAAAACCTGTACCACTACAATCCTTGAACGATTCTGGGTGGTAGAGACTGTACTGTTTCATGGACAACGATTCTGAAAGGAGATGACTTGTACTAGCTCACACTCATCTGCCAGATTTTTCCCCTAATTTTGGGTACCCTATTTTATAATATTTTATAGATGCTGGGTGAGCCCTAGGAGGGTCCTAGATCCTATATGATCCATCTCCGGCTGCAATCAGACTAAATAAAAGTCTTGCCCATAGGGGTATTTGAACCAGGATTTCCGGCATGGCAACTCAGTGCTCTACCACTGAGCCACTCTGCTCCCTAGTTTCATATATGATTGATAAATAAGATAATTTTACAATGATTTTTTTTTTTGCTAAATTGAACATGAAGATTATTAAATTTGCCAAAATTAAATTCCGCAATAAATTTGGAATAGTACTTTTTAATTAGAAAAGAAACTAACTTAAGTAAAAAATCACCAATTTTTTTTTAGAAGAAAATTCATAAATTTGCACTTGAATTTTTTTTTTTAACCAGTTAATGATTTTAAACGAATACTGCTCATGTGCGGTCGGCGTACTCTAACGCACCAGCCTGATTACTGCTCGCAGACTTCGATGTCGTATTAAATATGACAAATCGTGCTTGCAAGCCGCTACTTGTCGTTTGTACCGGCTTCTGCATATAGTTTATAAAACTTTTTAAATTAAAATTCTCTGTAGTTGTTTTTTGAAACAATAAATGAATGATTATAATTATATATATGTTATAAAATAAAATGAAAATGATTTTTTCAATTTATAATAAAATGAAAAATGACTTTTTCATTGTATAAGAAAATGAAAAATTCATTTTTACTCAATTTCATATGATATGTTAACTTCATTTTTACTCAATTTCATATGATATGTTAACTTCTATTTATTTTGATTAGAAAGATTTGAACTATATTGAATAATATTGAAATAATAAAACTATTTTTTGTTCTATTTTTACTTTATTTATTTTTTAACAATATAAACTTTTTAAACACAAAATAAAAAACCTGATGTTTTTGGTTACATTTTTGTGGGGAAAAACCCAAGCGTCGAGGGGTTAAAGTCTAACTTTTTTGTGTAATTTATTGACACTTATTTATTAACACTTTTTATTGTTTTCTGTCCGTTGCTTCAATTCTGATATTTTACCAAGTTGAAAGAAATAATTTTTTTGAAAAAATATATTATTAAGTTATTATTCCAAATCAACTTGAACTATACAATCAATACTTTTTTTGATATTGGTTTTGTTTTGCATTATAAACATTTTTTAGAGGTTGGGTTGAAATTTAATTTGTTGATCTTTCTCTTTGGTTTGAAAAAGGTGATGACTTATACAAATAACATGTCCTGTTTGCCTTGATAGGAATAGGAAAGAATGTCAAAAACAAATAAAATAAATTAAAAAGTTCTGTATTATATATATATATATATATTATATATATATATATATATATATATATAATTATAGATGGTATGTATTTGTGTTAGGCTACAAGGTCACCCTTTAGTTCTTAGGCTACAAGGTCACCCTTTAGTTGTTAATCTATGTCCTCCCGATTAATCACCTGTTATTGTATTTGAAATGGCTTGTTATTTCTTGTCATGCTCTCCAAAGTTGTATTAAATCTGAACAAATTGTTTACAATTTTCTAATGTCCTAAAAACTAAATATTTTTTATCATTTGTTTTTTATTTCTTAAATTGACAATTTAGTTAATTCAATTTTGCGATATTAAATTTTAGGTCTTCTGAGAAGATTACCACCAGTAGAAAATCTAAGAAGCCTGACACTAAGAAAAAGAAAAAACCAAAACTTGAAGCAAATAATGATAACGATGAAATTGGCTTGTCACTAGGTGAGGCTGAAAACCTTGCTCTTCAACTAATATCATTGAAATAATGTTAATTATTGTTTTATATTTTGTAAATAAAATATGTAAATATTGTTGAAATATATATATTTTTTTCTTCATTTCATTTCTTTCCTTATGAGAACTGTTGACCATTTAACCCTTTAGCGATCGTAAACTACTATAATAGTCCAAGCGCGCCGTGCCGTGGACTATTATAATAGTCCGGTGTCAGGTGGGCTCCACGGACCATGGGCTATTATAATAGTTTTGCTTCTCCGGCGTTTCTAGACCGTGAGCTACAATAGTAGTTCAGTTCCTAGAGCCATCTAGGTGTCCGCATGACAAGCTGAAATACTTTTTCTTGACAACAGATGTCGTACTCCCCCACATCTAATTTCTACATTTGTTTAACTTTATAACTTTACTTAATTGGTTTGATTGCTAATGTGTTTTCTTTTGATTACTAGTGAGTGATGGTAGCGTTGAGGGAGACGCCATCGGCGCGGCCCACTGGGTGCCGGGGGGGATGTGTGCCCGGGGCTCCTGGGGGCTCGTGCCGGGGAGTCGGGGACGTCTCCGGTCTCATAGAGCAGTTTAGCTCCGAGGACTTGGGAGGATTTGGACTTTTCCATGTACAATGATTGTAAACATTAGTGGGTTGCACTAATGTAATGAAGTTAAGTGGCCAACATGGTTTTTATCCACATCCTCCGATAAAGCCTCATGTCGAATAGAAGCCGCCATCTGACAAATGGGACCGGGGCGCCCCCTTTGCTCCGGCTGGCCCCATCGGCCTGGGTGCCGCTCTCGTCGGAGCCCTGCGGGATTCGTGTCGGTGGTCTCCCCAAAGCAGATAAATATATAAACCGACGGGCGTTGATGACCATAGCTGTTTTTGTATGACCATTCAAGGCGAATAAACTAAACAGAACCCATCTTAAGCAGAATTGCTAAGAGCTTCATTAAGGATTGTTATAATTGAAAAAAATTAAAATATCCTCAGATTGTTTTCATCGGGCCTCAAATCTAAGTGAGAATAAACTAAGAAAAGGAAATGCCTACACCTTTATTTCAACATTTTAAATAAACTGTATGCCAAGAAAAACTACTTGAAATAATAAAAATAATTATTCAATTATTAGTATATGAAAAAAAAAATATTATGTTTCATTACTATTTTTACTGTTTTTCTTCATTTTCAAATTATCCTTCAATACTTTCTTTATTACTTTTCATTATTCTCTTTGTTGTATATCTATTTATATGACTGACCACTAGTCTCATTACCCACATCCCATGTTCTAGTCCATATATTTTAAATCCCTTCTCTTGTAACTCTTTTATAATTTATATTATAACGATCATACAAGACTGAAAAGACAAGAAACTGCTCGACGTTTTCGCCTACTTCAACATTTACTAGACAAACGTTCTAAGCTCGTAATTAATTACAAAAGACTCATTTACATGACAGTTATCAGACATATTTGGACATACGGAGTTGAGCTTTGGGGCTCTACTAAACCATCCAATCCAAAATCCCTAGTAAAATCCTCAATGCTCCTTATTATGTAACAAATAAACTCAAACATCATGCTCTTAATATCCCATGTTGCTGATTTGGCCCAAACTAGATACCTATCCTTCCATGACAGGCTCCATTCACACTTGAATCTGCTGGTCTCTCAACTTGCTTCCCATATTATTCCTGAGAACCCTCCGAGGCGTCTGAAAGAAGACGGCCTCGAGACCTTCTACTATAGAACTTTATTTGAGTGCTACCGATGGGTAGTTTCTCCACAAGTGTTTTTTGTTTTCATGTCATTTGTTCATATTAGCAAATGGTACTTGTAATATTATGACAGTTGTAAATATCAGTAAATTAATCTAGAAAAAAAAATTATTAAAACAATGCCGTTTTGTTATGTTATTCTATATTCTCCAACTGCATTTTTATTTTATCTATTGAACTCTTTACAAAAAAAAATATCAAAAATTGTTTCTATATTATTAATACTTATCTCCATTTCAAATACCATTTATTGGATTAATTTGTATCACTTTCTTTATTGCTGCACAGCATAGGCGTAATGAGGGGCGGTTATTGGGGATGCAACCCCCCCATTGCTAAAAAGAAATTTTAAAAAAATTGTAACAATTTAAAATAATAAAAATTTTAAGGATTTTCTTTTTCAAAGTTATTATTATTAATTAAAGAAGTAAGGTTCAATAATGCCAAAAACACAACAAAGAAAGAGCCAACACAGTTATTTTAATGAATGAAAGGTACGCTAAAATGACAAACCAAAACATAATACTGTTTATTTACAATTAATTATATTATTATAGCGGCAGTAGTGGCATCTAGCGGCAACAATAAGATCGCAAATGTGAGAAGAACAGTTTAGACAATTCTTAGAATCTAGAAGTAAAGTCTGGATGGGTCTAGAAAGTTCCATATGTAATTAACTATAGTAAGTTATTGTAACCAATAAATAGGGTTACTTGCATTTAAAAGCTACTTCTTGATTGCCCTTCCAAAAATAACATTTATAAAAAATTACAATCTATTTATTTAATTTGAAGCTACATGATTATAGTATAATACATATTATACCTATATTACGAGACATCTTTTTTGAAGGGAGTAATATGTTGGAGTGGTTGACTGGTAGGCATAGGCGGATCCAGGGGGGGCACGGCCCCCCCAGACGGTTTTTGTGTGTTGTGAAAAATCGAATACAAGTGTATTTCTAAGTTATTGTTGATTTTTTTGCCCCTCTGCCCGTTGTGCCCCTCCCCCCCCCCAGAAAAAAAATCCTGGATTCGCCCTTGGTGTGCGGGGCAGACGGGCGCCGGGTCTCATGACTAGAGTCTAGGGATATAAGAACAAGGATCAAGCTCGGCCGAGATCGGCTCCCTTCGGATTGCCGAGCCCTTACCCGCCAACAAGTCCCAAGTGTCTTAGCGTTAACTATCTTTTAATACCTTGTGTTTACTATATTTTAAGAAATTAGTCTAGAACATATATATCCCTTAGAATTTAGTGTTCACACGTGTCAGTCTGTGCGAGGCCAATTTGGAAAAGATATTAACTGACTGAGGTAAGGCATTAGTTGTGATTAATTTGATTTTACAGTGATTATTATCATCTCCTCATTCGAAGTTCGTTTTTTATTCTAATGCAGAATTGTTGTAAGTTCAATTGCTGTTTAGATTGGTCACATTACAGTTAAAGTTAGTTTAAGTAGCAGTAGCTGTGAACATGCAGAGTATGGCTGGGTGCATGTGAATGCTGGTCGGGGTTGAATGGAAAGTTGCAAGTATAATTTTGTGGTGACAACGATTCATGTAATTATTTGTTACAAATCATTATTACATGTCTCTGTGTTTTGGGGTAGTTATACTGCAGGTTGTTTAGAGTTGAATCTTAAAATGTTTGAGTCTTAACATTTCATATCTTCCAATAATAGTTGCTATCTTCTGGAGAACATAGTAATGGGGAATGAGTATTGCATGCTCTACAATCATTTCATCTAGAACTGAATGTTGCAACATACATGCATCATCTTTGAATGAATCAGAAATGTAAGTTGAAACTTACATGCTTACCATGTACACATGCTTACAACTTGATTACCAAAATCTGCTCATTACACTTAATTACATTCTATTTTCAATACTAAAGCTCAAGATAACTTGTATGTTTGGAAAATATTAAAAAATGAAATGAAAAAAACAGTTAAAACTATTTGTAACTAAATTGGAAGCAATGACCTGCTGAATAATTACCTTCTTTTCTTTTCAATATTATAGCAATGTCCCCGTATTCGTTCATAGAAAACAGGGCATTTAGTTTAGAAATATATTACTTTGCTTTCATTTCACATAGGACAGTGGGAAGATTTATCTTACTGCATTTTAAATTTGGATAACATATATAGGTCCTTAGTTCCTCTAAAGTAATAATAAATTAACAAGTAACAACAGTAAAAGAGCATTATTTTTGTAATTGTAAAATTATGATGTTCTTTTTTTCCGTACACTTCCTTCTTATTTATTGTATATCGAAACAATTTTTTTAAACATATATGTATCTTTCATATTTTAGAATAGGTGCAAGCTGTTTCATTATACTTAATTTGTAATATTATAGCGTGTTGTAAAGCCATACAAATGACACTGTGCTTATGTTTTATATTTAGAATAATATTTTGAGTAGCTTTATAGCCCAATCTACATATGTTACAATTTTTATTCCTAACCAAATATCGCTGGTCCGGAAGTATAATGACGCAACTGCAAAATTTTGTGAAATTGACTTTTTTGTCTTGGCGGGCTCACAAATGCATTTACTAGATGTTAGTAAATCAACATAATTTTACTTATGAAATTCGCCACTGGAGGGAAGATCGGTCGTTATAACCTGCATGCTTATTTACCTTTCCCTCTGGCAGAATAATGACTCATTTGTTCAGTTAAGTGTGTTCTCCGTTGTCCGGAACGATATCGACTCAACTGCCGTTTTTTTTTTTTTAGGTTTTTGAGTAAGGAAGGCTAGCTACTAATTTGCAGGTTCATAATGGCAATGTACTTGTTTGCTGTCGGAGGTCTAGATGTCAATTATATAACTCATAAATACCTCATTCGAGGTCACACTCAGAAGGAGGTTGATGCAGTGCATAGTGTCATTGAAAGAGGTTTAAAAAGGACCAAAAGATCAGGACCTATTTATGTTCCTGACCAATATGTTTCGGTAATCAGAAATGCCAAAAAAAGGGTGAGCCCTTAAAAGTTAAAGAAATGGGTTATAATGATTTTTTTTATTTTAGGTCACTTTCTGACCAGATGGCCTTTAATTTTATGAAGAAAACAGAGGGAAACCTGTTTGTTTGTTCATTTAACGTCACTTTATGCTGCTGTGGCTAATCGGACGATGCTACAGTGGGAGCTCTAAATTTTGCCTATCCCAATTTAATTAGGATAGGTATTTTTAACGAGTACTTGACATCGTACAGGCTCTCGGGACCCCTGTTTAACTTTTTTTTTTTTTTAAGGGAGCAAAAAATCCTTAGTTACACCGTCCTTCGGAAGGGACGTTAAACGGGGGTCCCGATGTCATGTACCCGTTAAAAATCCTTACCCTAATTAAACCTGGATAGGCAAAATTTAGAACTCCCACTGTAGCATCGTCCGATTAGCCATAGCAGCATAAAGTGACGTTAAATGAACTAACAGGGGGAAACCTTTTTTAAGGTTTCTGAAATAAAACAAATTCGGTTTAAAAAGGGGAGCGATATTTTTCAGTATAAAAATAGTTTTAAGGAAGTAGATTGGAAAGAGGTCAAATTTAAAAAAAGGAAATCATGTGCTCAAGAAAGCCTTTCTTTAATACCTGCTTACACCAGGAAGATTTACATTCCAGAAAACAAGTTAAAAGACTTAATTAATCTGATGAGCATTATTCCCTCTTTCTACAAACCCTTTTATGACAGTCTTAAATAATTTTGGTCAGGTTTTTATATAATTTTTATAAAGAATTTTTGATAATTTTTCTATAATTTGTTTGTTAAATCTATTTATACTTTTCATACTATTTTGATAAATTTTTGTTCAAATAAACTTTTCCTCATATTTTTACTTGTTTTCCTTACTCCTATAAAGACAAAAGTGTAAAATTTGTGATGCCTTTTCAGAAGAATAATGACGTATTTACATGGTACTGTTTACTGTGATACTGGTATTTGTTATTTTATAAATTGAAATAACTTATAAGTTGCAATAATAACCCACGATGTTTATAAAATACTCTAATAGAAGAATTAAACCGTATTTATAGGCCATTCTATTAAGACAAATTGGAATTATTTTTCTTTTGCTTGTCCTGTAAAATTTCAATTTTTGCAGTTGTGTCATTATACTTCCGGAGCGGCGATATGATCTCAATCATGAACTGTAACCTAACAACTGTTACATAAATAAAGATAATTTATATAAAGCATTTATAACAACCTTCAAAAATTGGCAAAGATGCAACACATTAAAAGGTTTTTACTTTCCTTTACTATATTGATTAGAACGGTATTGCAATGGAGTGAGATTATGATGTTCATTTTCCAGCTGTTTGAAACAGTGTCAACAGAGCTCCATATTTATAGTGGTTCTCATTTTTCTTGGTTGTGTTCTCTTGTTCAAATTTATCATTTTATTCAAATTCAAATTCGCTTGCCTTTTAAATAACTTCTAAAATGTAAATGTTTTGTTTAGCTATTAAATTGTGGGCGACCTGTGGTTTGCATAAATACCTACTAAGCCAAAGATTGCAGGTCCATAGCCCGGGTAGGCGGCCCCAGGTTTTTTTAAAGGGAATAAAAAATCTTTGTTTATGCCATCCTTGGAAGAGACGGCCCCAAGCCTGTACGATAAAAGGCACTCGTTAAAAATCCCTATCCTAATTAAACCTTAAACCTGGATAGGCAAAATTTAGAGCTCCTACTGCATTGTCCGATTAACCCTAGTAGCGTCACAAGTTACAAATTAACAAACAAACTATAAACTATAAAATTTTGACTTCTTAAGTTGTGTAATCTAAATTTAGTTTTCTTGTCAACTCGTCTTATATTTTCAATATACAAGGTCATTTTTATTTTATGTTTTTTTTTTTTACTACCTTTCATTTAATATTGTCTAAATAAATGTTTTTCTTAAAATCCACATTTTTCTTTCCTTTAACTCCGCACAGGTCATATACTCCATTAAAATATTATATATCATATTATATATAATAATGCTTATTTTTAGCATATTAGAATTAATACATGTTTGAGTGGAAACTACGTTTATTATTGTTAGTAATCACTGCTATAATTACTATTATTTAATTATTATAATAATAATTACTAAATTTATTATTGATTATTGTTACTTGAATGATATACCTAATTTCAGGTTGAAGGGATTATGCCTAGCCCAACAATGAAGAAGGTTGCCAACCAGTGCTACCACAAGATGCTGTCCGGCGCTGCCTACGGAGCCCAAGCTAACATCTACAGTCCTTCATCAATTGCTGAAATGGAACTGAGCACGCCACAGTGCCTACTGCTAGCGCTGCTCCACTCGCTAGCGACAGGAGATGTAATGTCATGTATATTATTGGCCGACATCTGCCAGTAGGTCGACCGCCTGCGCTTTAGGCACCTTAGGGTGTGGCTCTTAGAGGACTTCTCCTTCCCTAGGACTTACATAGAGGACGCTATGGCTCTCCTCCTGCAGCTAGTAGCGGACGGTACGCTGAAGTTGCCTGCTCATGTGCTGGCAATAATGTCTGCTCTGGCCAAGCAGTATAGGATCCCTGGTGCCCAGTTCAGGGCATTGTCAGAGGTATCTCTTTCCATTATTTGATTTCGAAACATTTATTTCTTATGACTATCTCCTACTAAGCAGGCAACTTATTATTTTATTTGTTTAAAGAGCAATATGACCTAATTTCAGACCATGTTCTTCAGCTGAGAACTTTACCAGAGTTAAAGAATCTTCCAAGAATTTATCATTTATTATTTGATTTAAAAAATGTTATATCTTAGGATTATTTCCAAATACATTTTCCTTAAGTTTGGTTTAAATTATTAGTACTGTTTTTGCAGAAACTTAATTTTTTGTTTAATTATGAAAACATTATATTTCTTTTTCACAATGTCATTAAATTATGATATAATTAATGACATCTTGTATTAAAATTTATCTCATCATAAATGTATGTTTCCAGAATTACATAATGCTGAAAATATTGATAACTCTCTGTACGACTACAACCCGTAAACGGGTCTGGGGTTCAGTGCATGGTAGAGACTACTGTTTCTTGGACAAAGGTTGTGCAGGGAGATGATTTGCCCAAGATCACGCTCAACCGCCAGAATTTCCTCCTCTTATTTTGGGTACTTACTTTTTAGAGGCTGGGTGAGCCCTAGATCCCATATGATCCATCTCCAGTCGCTAAGACTAAATAAAAGTCTTGCCTGCAGCAGGATTTGAACCAGGATTTTTGGTACAGCAACTCAGTGCTCTACCACTTAGCCACTCTGCTCCCTATAAAAGTATTGGTATAATATTATGAACCAGGAAGCATTATTCTTATTATGTTATAGTTATTTTTAAACCTTATAGATGATCTTTGAATAGTTTAATCCAACATCCTATATTTAATAAATACACACGTTAACACATTTAATCTTTATTCAACACTGAATCACATTTGTACAAAATCATGTTTTTAATAACAACTGACAAACACATCAGACTTAATGTCCCGTTTGTTGCTGATTTGGCCCGAATCTGATATCAATCCTTTCATAGCAAACTTTATTCCCACTCAAACCCTCTCGTTTCAAATCTAGAAACCCCTTCAATTCCTGATAATCCTCCGAGGCGTCTAAAAAGAAGATGGCCTTATAACCTTCTTAGTTGAACTTGTTATTTGAGTACTGTCACTAGGCAGTTTCTCTTATGCCAATATGTACCATTCCTGCCATTTACTTGTTGTATTGTTATAATACAGTTGTAAATTTCTATGAATAAATTATTTTAAAAAAAAGGTTTGTTGACTTTTATTATAGATTTTATATTTCTATCATTTTCGTATATACACCCACAAAAAAAAAGTAGTGATGTACTCCAATGTAGAATATATCAAAAATTGATTCTGTATAAATCGATCATTTTTATGTCACTAGTTTCGTATATAGCTTAATAAAAAACCTATTAAATAACTCAGACAAGGAATAAATTAATAGATGCAAAAAAAAAAAAGTAAATTTACTATTAATTGATTATATTGCAATCATCAATTTCATAACAATCGCTATAATGTAGTATATCAGAAGAATAAATAAAACTATTTCAGTTTAAACCAGTATCGTATAGTTTAGTGCCCTCAATAACATAATAATGGACTCAATTGAATATGATTAAAATCGATTATTTTATCAATATATTTTTCGAGTTTGACGATCCTCAAAATCTTACAACGGACCCTAACATCGAATGCATCTGAAGAAATTAATAAAATAGTTTCAATATTAGTCTAACACTACAGAGGCGTGTTTCAAGTTAAAATAATAATATGTTTATCAAAACTCTATGAAGGTGTCTAATGATGCCTTCTAAATCGCATAAAATTCAACCATTATATATCTGGGTTTAATGTTCTAACCTTTTTTTTTTTTTAAATACCAAATCTATATACTAACATTTGGATAATTATGTTTCAGGTTGGCCATCCTGATTTGTCAACTCAACTGGAAAACGCTGTGGCTAATAACAGTCCCAGAGATATCTTTGAATTGGTGAGTGAAGGAGCGAATGTGTGTCGGTCGACTCAGTCTGGGGACAGCTTTCTGCATATGGCCATAAGAACCGGCAATAGTGCCACCATCAAAGCTCTTATTTTCCTGAACGCGGATCTGGAAGCTGTGAACTCTAGTAACGCCACTCCACTAGAAATGGCAGTCAGACATAACATCGCATCTTCCGTGAGGGCTCTGTTGATCGCTGGTGCTAATTATGACAAGCGTTTGTCTGGAGGAGACACCTACCTCCATATTGCTGCTGCTGGGGGATTCAACGAAGCCATGGTAGCCTTGCTAGAACTAGGAATGGACTTGGATAAAAAAAACCAACTCGGGGAAACTGCATTATTTCAAGCTGTTAGAGCGGGCAACATCCAGGGTATTAAGTTATTACTAAAGAAAGGAGCAGATTTCAGTGTTCTGTCAGATGTCACGTTGAAGGATGGTGACAGTATAGTCCATTCTACAGCTCGGTTAGGAAATATTGAAGTTCTCAGATTATTGGAAGAGAGGAAGATACCAGCAAACATAAAGAATCCCAGCGGCCTCACGCCATTGCATGTCGCTTTTAATGTTTCAGTCGCCAGAATGCTCCTCAGGATGGGTGTGCCTGTGGACAGCCAGGATAACGCCGGAAGCACTCCATTGATGTTGGCTTCGAGAAATAGCAAAGCAGACGTTGTAACTTTGTTATTGATAAATCGGGCTGATCCCAAGATGAAGAACAAAGAAGGTCGGACAGCGCTTCATTACGCTGCTGAAGGAGGTTGTGTTGGATCAGTGACCTCTCTATTGGATGCTGGAGCCAGGTTGTGCGAGGTAGATAAAAAAGGTGATACTCCAGTCTTCATTGCAGCTGTGAATAATAAACTACAAGTTCTCGAGTTGCTTATAGAGAGAGCAGTTGATTTGGCTCTGAGCAACACCAATTGTGACGGGATATTACACCAGGAGGTCTGCTGTGGACACGTTGAGGTAGTGAGGGCTCTGCTCGAAGTCGGTATGGCAGTGGATATGAAGGGTAAGGACCAGAAGACCGCCTTACACCTGGCAGCACAGAATGGGCATGCTGCCGTGGTAACTGTGCTGCTCGATGGCGGGGCAGCGGTGGATATGAAGGATAAGGACCACAACACCGCCTTACACCTGGCAGCACAGAATGGGCATGCTGCCGTGGTGACTGTGCTGCTCGATGGCGGGGCGTTGGTGAATATGAAGGATAAGGACCATAACACCGCCTTACACCTGGCAGCACAGAACGGGCATGCTGCCGTGGCGACGGCACTGCTCGGTGTCGGGGCGTCGGTGAATATGAAGGATAAGGACCACAACACTGCATTACACCTGGCTGCAGTGTACGGGTATGCAGCCGTGGTGGCGGCTCTGTTCGATGCGGGGGCAAACCTAGCAGCTAGGAGAGATGATGGCTGGACACCGCTAATGGCCGCTTCTTATAATGGCCACTTGGCAGTGGTAGAGCTGCTCGTTGGGCGCGGTGTCGATATCCATGCCTGTACTAGAGATGGACGGAATGCCTTAAGCTGGGCTAATCACAGGAACCACAGAGCTGTAGCAGACTACCTGAGGTCCAGGGGTGGTCGGTGTTGATCTGAACAGCCTGGTTGGACCACTTTATATCTTCTCCTTTTGATAAAATAACTTTTTTAAATGTTTAATATGTAATGTTATTTTTGTGAAATATATAGTGCTTGGGCAGACCTAGCAGCTAGGAGAGATGATGGCTGGACACTGCTAATGGCTTCACAAGAACCACAGAGCTGTAGCAGACATTATACATTATCACCCTTCTGTATATTTATTCTGTAATTTTTTTTATTCATTATCCTTAATTATATATCCATCACTATTTTTTACTTTTCTATTACTCTATATGTTATTATATTCTTGGTACTGTAATGTTTTTTTTATAGTTATTTTTTGTTTTTTCTCTCATAGCCCTGAAGATGACCTACAAAGTAGGTCGAAACATCGGCACAAATAAAAAATAAGTCTTGACTTATTTGGTGTTTTTTTGACTGCACCCCCCAACTATCTCTATCCTCCGTTTTTATGAAATATTGTTACACATTATTATACTTTTTTTTTAAATTCTTCGTCCTGTTTGATAGTATTTATTGTACTTTCATTAATATAGCCTTTGGTTTATTAGGTTTATTACCTTGAAGTATGCTTAATAAAATAATTAATTTTATTTTTTGAATTTCATGGCCACAATTGAATTGAATTGAAAAATTCATCTTACTGTGGAAATACAATCCTTTTCTTGAGTTGCTTAAAATAGTTTCTCACAAGATAAATCAGAGGAGTTGTTTCTTATTTATTTGTAGTTGTGAAGGAGACTGACTTATGAGGACACAATCAATAGTTTGGAAGTTATTACTGAGTCTTATTACATAAAATAAAATAATAACAATCAATTGATGAGATCACAATGCAATGTCCACTTGGACTTATCTGTTGATAACTTACAGGGAATTTGTTTTCGTATTTTTTAAAATCAACTACCTTTTGTGGTGAATATAAAGCGATGTATTTTAGTAGTTCAAATCATTTACTATTAATTAAAGCAATATTACAATAAAAAGTGAATATTCAAAATTTTCTGATTTTTCATTCTCTTTTGCTCCTAAAATCGTGAATGTGGGGATGGGTTTTGATGATCAGAACGATTTAACTAATGTGTAATCATTGCCGAAAATAAAAACTTTTCAAATTTCCTTTCGCTTTCCCTCTCATATCGATTAATCTGATGAATTAATTTCATAAAATGATCTTACTAATGTTTAGGCTTTCTTGAGTTGACTATAGTTCATAAAAAAAATATGTTATCGATTTTGTTTATAAAATCCCTTATATTCAATATCTAAGTCCATTCTTAGGGTATAGATGACATAGTTTACCATAATACGATACATATTTGAGTTTTTTAAGTTAATAGATATAGAGGTCTTCTAATGGAGGCGTAGTTTACGATAAAAATTCTATTTTCGATTCGGATTCTAAATAGAACAATATCGAATAAAAATGATATAAATTTTTGAGTGATCGATTGTGTTTTCTAAATTAACAACAATAATAAAAATGGGTCCCAACATCTAAAGTATTGGAAAAGTTGAAACAAATCGGGTCTCGAGAGATCTATCAGAAAATCTATTGTTCTTTTGGGAATTACATACATAACAACAAATTGAATCCAATATCTTCAATATGTTAAAATAGAAAGATAAAAAAATATTTAATCGACTAGGGAAGAGGGATTGTCTCCTTTGAAAAATTATCTGTTCACCCATTGAGTTTTCAACTTCGCGAGGAAAAGCGATTAACGATCGGGAAATTTTTTATTTTTGGAGTTTACTCCTTAAGAAACGATTTTCATATTTAGCCCGCGGTATGAAAATTTTATGAGTAGTAAAATCTAATTTAGCTAAAAGATGCGAGTAACGTTCCTTTCTCGAGATACGTGTGGTATCTATGGTAACAGTGTATTCCATTGCATTATTCTCTAAGTGTTGAAATGCGATAATTTTTTAACACCTCAAATTAAGGTTAGCTTTGTTTAAAATAGTTAAGAAGATAAATATATAACTTCAATGTTACCTTTGAGCTTAGATGTTCTGTTATTATGTTGAAGTTAATAAAATATTGAAAGGTATAAATAAAAACTGATTTGAATGACAATGAATAACGAAGAAGAAGAATCTGAAAAACACGTGGATGCGGTTTATTGGTAAGCGTATACCTGATTCATGTTTGTGAATTATATAATAATATTATGAAAAGAATAAAAATAAAACCAGTCCGCTGCTATCACCAGCTTCTAAAAAACCAAAAACTTCGGTGAAACGGCAGCGAGAGTTCAGACTTCGACAGAAACAAAAAATATTGACCGATGTTGAAGAGGAAAAACGAAAAAAAAATCAACAGAAATACAATACGAATCGGTGACTATCTAGACATGAAAAACAAAATGGAAAGAACAAAAATAAGCCAGACAAGAAATCGAATGCAAAATATAAGTTGAGAAACAACAAAAATATCAACAAGAAGCGGAATCTGGCCTATAACTACGACACAATCATCGCCATTAACAGATGCATGACCTATAATTATACAACACGCAGCAATTATTGAGGCCTCGCATTTACCTACTGTGAAACGAAAAAATAAAGCACTAGAAAAGCAAGAAAGTGTCAGTAAAGTTCGAAAATTGACGAGAATACAACTATGACTTTGACGCACATTGCGAGCTTCAGAGCCCACCCATACCGACCTCACATTTGCCTAATAATGAAATAGGACATGTAAATAATCAGTCCGACAAAAATACAGAAATTGCTGAGTTAATCAACCGCAGCTCCTAAAAAACCAGAAGCGAGCCAGGATGGCCGAGATGGTTAAGGTGCCACCACGGAGAGGTGAAAGACCCGGTTTGAGTCCCGGTCCTGGTCATATCTTTTCTTTTCAAATAAAATATTTGAAAAGATGTTTGTGAAAAATTCTTTCAGTCACGTCTGTAATCTTTGTGATCGCCTGTGGTTTTTAAAAGATCTAAAAAGTGGATCACCAAAAAAGTTATAGGTGAAAAACAAATTCGTTTTTCTTTCAATTACTTTGTTTGTATTAATATTGTGCTTATTTCCTATTTTATTTTTCTTAATTGGTATTTAATATGTGTTAATATTTATGTTTCAATTAGTTTAATGTGTGATAAATACAATATTTCGTTGTTTTGTTTTCTCCTTAAATTACCTTTGTTTGTAGTAATCTTGTGATAGTTTGTTAATTTTAGTTCTTCTTGTTCTTATTTGTTCTTTTAATCTGTGATAATATTTTTGTTTCAACTGGTTTAATGTTTACTGTGTTCAATATTTTGTAATTTAAGTTTTATTTTATTGTTGTGCTTTCAACTTAGCGTTACATTTTATTTACAAACAAAACGAAAAATGTAAAACACTAGGGAAAAAAACATGAAAGTACAATTGTATATAATGTACTACAAATGTACGGAATCTGCAGAACAATAAACGTCCACGTAGGGCTACTGCGTGAAGGGAAAAATATATATATATATATATATTCCCTTTCTTCCATTTTCAGTCGATCTTTTGTATTTTTGATTTTAATTATTCGACTTTCAGTCGGCATCTAAAGAAAAAATATCGATACCGTTCCGGAAGAACCTCCCCCCACCGCTTGCTCGTTCTCTGTAAGGTTAGATCTGAAGGTGTTCACACGTGTTAGTCCAATTTGGAAAAGATATTAACTGACTGAGGTAAGGCATTAGTTGTGATTAATTTGATTTTACAGTGATTATTATCATCTCCTCATTCTACTATTTGTTACAAATCATCATTCTGCAGGTTGTTGATTTGAGTTGAGTTCCAAAATGATTTAACTTTTAACTTCGTTTCCCTTACAATATTTTCCAATAATACAAGTTATCTTCTAGAGAATATAATTATGGGAAATGAGTATTGTATACTTCCTAATCATTTCATCTAGAAATAAAGGTTTCAACAAACATTGTATATCATCTTTACTTTGAAATGCCAGTTGAAACTTTTATTTCTTGATGAAATGATTCCCGAAATCTACTCATTACAGATAATTACATTTTCTTTTCAATATTAAAGCTCAAGATGACTTGTATTTTTGGAAAATATTAAAAATGAAATGAATAAACAGTTAAAACTTGTAACTCAACTTGAAGCTACAACCTGCTGAATAATTACCTTCTTTTGTCAATATCCCCATATTTGTTTGTAAAAAACAGGGCATTTAGTTTAGAAATATATTACTTTGCTTACATTTCATATAGGACAGTGAGAAGATTTATCTTACTTCATTTTAAATTTGGATAACAATATAGGTCCTTAGTTCCTCAACAGCTCTATAATAATGACTCAACACGTAATAACAGTAAAAGAGCTTTATTTTTGTAATTGTAAAAGTGTGATGTTCTACTTTTTCTTCTACTTGCTTCTTAGTTATTGTATATCGAGAGCATTTTTTTAAACATGTATGTACCTTTCATATTTTAGGATAGGTGCAAACTGTTACATTATACTTATTTTTTAATATTATAGCATGTTGTAAAACGATACAATTGAAACTGTGTTTGTTTCATATTTAGAATAATATTTTGAGTAGCATTAAAACCTTTCCATGTTAAAATTTCTATTGCTAACCAAATATGATCTCAACCATGACCTATAACTTAAAAACTGTTATATAAATAAAGGTTATTCATATAAAGCATTTATAACAACCTACAAAAATGAGCAAAGATATAACACATTAAAATGGTTTTTACTTTCCTTTTCAACTATATTGGTTAGAACGGTATTGGAATGGTGTAAAATTATGATGTTCATTTTCCAGCGGTTTGAAACAGAATGTCAACAGCGTATTTATAATGGTTCTCGTTTTTCTCGGTTGTGTTCTCATGTTCAAATTTATCATTACACTAAAACCGATTGTCTTTGAAATATGCGATTACAGTGCTCTCCAAGACTTGAACATCTGAAAATTCACCATTTTATAGTGCTGAGGGAATATTAAAAAAAACAAAAACAGTTCTAATAGTTAAAAATGCTTTGAGGAAGGAAAAAAAAACACCTGAATATAGTTTCTTTTACCTAATTTTCAATAAAATCTGAGATTGTTGTTTTAAATTATTTCTATTTCATTATATTTGATATGGAATGACCCTCCTGGTCCTAAACCAGATGAGAATTATTATAATATGCTACTTCTGGCTTGTCTGCTCACACGACTTCACTTTTGGTACCAAGTCCTGTTACAAAATTCCTTGGTGTATCTTTACTAATAATAAACCGAATTTATTCTTAATTTAGTTATGTATGTATCCAATTCGATTGCCTTCTTAATGTTGAATGTTTTGTTTAAATATTAAATTTTGGGCAACCTGTGGTTTGTATAAAAACCTACAAAGCAAAAGATTGCGGGTCCGTAGCCAGGTAGTGACGGCCCCAGGTTTTTTTAAAGGGAATACCTTGGTTATGCCGTCCTTGGAAGAGAAGCTAAACAGGGAGCCCCAAGCCAGTACGATATCAGGTACTCGTTGAAAATCCCTATCCTAATTAAACCTTAAACCTGGATAGGCAAAATTTATAGCTCCTACTGTAGCATCGCCTGATTAACAATAGCAGCGTAAAGTGACAAATTAACAGACAAACTATAAATTTTTTACTTCTTGAGATTTGTAATCTAAATTTAGTTTTCTTGTCAACTCGTCTTATATTTTCAATATACAAGGTCATTTTTACTTTATGTTCTTTTTTTACTACCTTTCATTTAATATTGTCTAAAAAAATTAGAAATTACAGAATTTTTTTCTTTCCTTTAACCCTGCACAGGTCATATACTCCATTACAATATAATATATCATCTTATATTATACATAATAATGCTTATTTTTAGCATATTATTATTATTACATTTTTTAGTGCAAACTACGCTTATTGATAGTCATAATCACTTACTATTACTTAATAATTATAATAATAATTACTAAACTTATTATTGATTATTGTTTTACATGAATGATATACTTAATTTCATGTTTCAGGTTGAAGGAATTATGCCTAGCCCAACAATTAAGAAGGTTACCAATCAGTGCTACCACAAGATGCTGTCCGGTGCTGCCTATGGTCTCCAAGCTAATATCTACAGTCCCTCATCAATCGCTGACATGGAACTGAGCACACCGCAGTGCCTACTGCTAGCGCTTCTCCACTCGCTAGCGACAGGGGACGTAATGTCATGTATATTATTGGCCGACATCTGTCAGCAGGTCGACCGCCTGCGCTCTAGGTACCTTAGGGTGTGGCTCTTAGAGGACTTCTCCTTCCCTAGGACTTACATAGAGGACGCTATGGCTCTCCTCCTGCAGCTAGTAGCGGACGGTACGCTGAAGTTGCCTGATCATGTTTTGGCAATAATGTCTGCTCTGGCCAAGCAGTATAGGATCCCTGATGTCCAGTTCAGGACATTTTCGGAGGTATCTCTTTCAATTATTTAATTTTTAAAACATTTATTTCTTATGACTATCTCCTACTAAGCAGACAACTTATTATTTTATTTGTTCAAAAAGCAATATGACCTAATTTCAGACTATGTTCTTCAACTGAAAACTTTACCAGAGTTAAAGAATCTTCCAAGAATTTATTATTTGCTTTAAAAAATTTATATCTTCGTATTATTTCCAACAACATTTTCCTAAGTTTGGTTTAAATTATTAGTTTTGTTTATGAAGAAACTTAATTTTTTATTTTACGAGCTGGGGTACCCGGCTTTGCTGAGGGAGTTGATATGAGATTGTGTGGTAGTTGGTATGAAATAATAAACTTTAAAATATATGAGATACAAATTTTTTATCGAAAATATATTCTAACTACAATAATTATATTTACAATACTTTTATATAAACAACATTTTTCATTTTGTTATCGGAGTATATATGTATAAATTTTTCGAATTTCCTTCTCGAGAGTAAGCTACGTATAGTTGACCGTGAGAAAAGCAGGAGTCTTTGTGGTCGATGCCGCAATATTTTAAATTTTGTCCTTGCGCTGTGTTAATTGTAAAACTATAGGCTAATTTGATTGGAAATTGCAGTCTTTTAAATGGAATGGAAATTCAGTATATATGCTGGGGATAAATACTGTTTATCCTTTGTCCTTCCCAGTCATAAATTCGGCTTTGATGATGTTCTTCGATAGCTGTTTGTTTATATTCTTTCGTCGGGTCATAGTGGAATGCTTCATTTGTTAGTTCGTCCTGTTTACATGCCCTCGTCCGCGCTTCTCGTAGATTGATATATTCAGGGGTGGCTTGCGCTTACAGTCACAATTCTTGATTTTTCGATTCTAAAATTTAAATCAAAGCTTTGCATTAAGAAATACACTAAGTACACTTTTCACACTTTATTTTCGATTTATATTAGGCACGGTATCACTTTGATTACTTACACTTCACTTCTCTTCTTCTTTTGCTACCTCTTTTGTGCCATTCAGCGTAGAGGGGCCTCAATCCATTGGAGCCATTCTTCCCGGTTCTGACAACTCCTCTTCATTTGAGCCAGGGTTTTTCCTCTTTTACCTCCTATTCTTTGAATATAATCCTCATAGAGGATTCTCGGGCGTCCACGGGGTCTTCTGTCTATCAGGCGGGCTTCCATAACCTTTCTAGGAAGCCATTCTTTGTCCATACGACAGACATGGCCGAACCACTTGAGCTGTCTTTTTTCGATGGAGGTCTTCAGTTCTGCTACTTGCAGCTGATCCCTTATGTTTATATTCCGCACTCGGTCCCTCCTTGTTTTACCAACCATTCTGTGAAGGTATTTCATTTCAGCTCCTGTTGTCCTGCTGATGTGCTTGTCAAGCATGACGTAACTTTCACTCCCATATGTAAGTGTTGGGAGGTATATTGCTTTAAATATATGAATTTTCGTCGCCTTCCCTACATTTCGGTGGCCAACTATGCTATCACAGATCTGATAATATATCTGATTTGCTTTATTGATTCTATTGCTTACTTCTTGGTCTACTTTACTAGACCTGCTTGCTAATGATGGTTCCTAAGTAGGGAAAGTGGTCCACCAATTTGAGAACCTCACCGTTGCATAGCAAACATACATCTTCCTGTTCATGCATAGATATGACAAGAACTTTGCTTTTGGCAATATTTATTGCCATTCCCTTACGTTGGAGCTCCTCTTTCCATTCCACAAGGGCTTGCTGCAGTTTCTTCTTAGAGTCCGCCAGAAGAACGATGTCATCAGCATAAAGAAGGCTCTGGACGACGACAGGATGCATATTCCATCTACCGATTAGAGTTAGTAATGTTCTTCTCTTGCATATTTTATGGATCTCACCCATAAAACCTATGAATAGTAGGGGGCTGAGGCTATCACCCTGCTTAACTCCGTTATCCATGTGGAATGCATCGGTCTCTCTCCCATTGATCCGAACTACCCCTTTTGCATTTTTATAAATTGCTTTTATAGCATTGATAAGATCCCCTGGGACATTTTTATTCACCAAAGCATTCCATATCTCCTTGTATGGAACAGAGTCGAAAGCAGCCTTCAAGTCGAGAAAGGCTAGGAAAATGTCTTTTGTCTCGGTCCCATGCTCCCTCTAATAGTTTCCTGAGAACAAAAATGTGGTTCTGCGCCTGTCTACAGGGTCTAAATCCAGCTTGCTGGGGATCGAGCTGTTCCTCCATGATTCGCCGTAGTCTCTTTTCGAGAATGCATGTGTATATCTTATATACGACAAAGAGTAGACTAATCGGCCTATAGTTTTTACATTCTGTAGTGTTGCCCATCTTATGTATAGGAATCATTACACTGAAGTTCCAATCCTCTGGTACTCTCCCGGAATCCCATATTTCTTGAAATAGCCCTTGAAGGGCCTTCACCAGTTCTTGGCCACCGTATTTGATAAACTCTGGGGCAATGCCATCTCTTTCTGGGGCTTTTCCAACCTTCATTTTCTCAATGGCGTCGGCTATCTCTTCTTCTTCTGTTGACTCCTGGCTTGTGTTACCATTGGCAATAATTTGAGGGACCACATATTCCTCTTTCTTAAAGAGTTCTTCAAAGTGGATTTCCATCTGTCGAGGATTCCTTCCGTCTCCGGGAGTATGCTCCCATTATGGTCTTTGATGTTTCTTAAAGGCTTTTTATATTTACCTTTTAGGACCTTAACTGTTCTCCAGAACTTCTTAATATTATCCCGATGGTCTTCATTCAAACTTCTACCGAATTCTTCCCAAGTCTTCTTTTTGGCCGCTTGAACTGCTATCTTACATTCAGATCTTACCCTGCTATACTCGATAAGGTTTTCCCGGGATTTATCTTGGAGATATGATTATGATGGAGATATCACACTTCACTGTTTGTTTTTATTAATTCGCTGCACTTCACTGGTGAGAAAGTGATGTTCAAACCCATGACGCATCATGCTTTATATATCTCTACCAACGGGTATTCCTACCCATACAAAAAAGACTTTGAATGTTCCACAATGATCATGCTCAACCGCCAGAATTCCCCCCCCCCCTTATTTTGGGTACTTACTTTATAGAGGCTGGGTGAGCCCCAGGAGGTTCCTACAGATTAATGACAACAGGCTAATTAAAAGTCTTGCTAGCAGCGGGATTTGAAACAGGATTTTCGGCATGGCAACTCAGTGCTCTACCACTGAGCCACTCTGCTCCCTATAAAAGTATTGATATAATATTATGAACCAGAAAGTATTATTCTTATTATGTTATAGTTATTTTTAAACCTTATAGATCATCTTTGGTGGTGTATCCTATGGCATTTGATGAAACAGGAGCTAATAACTTTACCGAACCAGGTGTTTTTATAATTAATTGAATAGTTTGAGTTGTTTAATAATAGAGTATATACAAAACAAATGGCCGTTTTATCAATTTTTATCAGTTTTTTTAATTTTCATATTATTTTTATTATAAAAAGCAAATGCTAGGTAAAGCAATAATGGTAATTTTTTTTTTAAATTTTAAAGAAATTATATGAACTGCTACATTTTAGGGCAATAGGCATTATGTCTATTAGTAGATATCGTTCTAAGTAAAATATATTTAACATAAAATGAAAAATTTATACAAATTGGAATAAAAAAAAATATGCTAAATTATAAATAAGGTTTACTAAAAGTTATGAAATATCAAAAAAATAAAATAATTATCATCAACAAATGTAATATATACATTTAAAATTCATTATCTCTAACCTCGTATGCTCGAATAGGGACAACAAAAATTGTGACAAAGCAAAATAAACAAGAGATGGTATAGCATGAAAGTGATTTTGGTTTGCACCAGTAGATAGTGTTGCATTTGTTTTGATGTTAGTTTGTCAGCATCAGCATATTTTTATTTTTAAGGATTGGTTGTCGATATCTTTAGGTTGTCATAGAACCACCTTCAGTTTGATAATTTGCTTATCAATTTTGCTATCAATTGCAATTTTGCTTAAAAGCAAGAATTGTCTCAGGCTCATAATTAGATATGTGAAGTTAATGGTGTATTAACAAATCCTTAAATTTTGGCCATTCATGTATTTTTCCATTAATTTTTGGGACTCCATGCGAGCTAGCCTGCGGTGAGTTGAATGGCCGAACGAACAAGAGTTAGAATTCCTCGATTATTGTTAATTTTCATTCCGTTGAGCTTGTTTCTCTTGTTGCATCTCAACAATTGTATAATACAGGGCGTTTATCTCACCTCTCTCCTTGATATCCTCCTCAGTAGGAAACAATGTGTCCTTTTCGATGGTGACTGCTAGTACCTGATCCTCCTCAAACTTACTCATGTAACTAGCCTTCAATGTATCCGCAGTTGAACACATGGCCTTGAATGTAGAATCCATGTTTGCTGTACGTACATTATAAATCTGTGCTATATCCTTATGCAAAAGTTTAAGAGCTGCGCAGATGCCCTTAATTTGTAATTCGGGGGGGGGGCATGGTGACGACACTTTACAAATATTTATATAAAAAATCAAAATTTATATTTATATTATTTACAGAAAATTGAATCTATAGAATTTATGATTCTTAAAAAATATTATATTTATAGAAAATGTTTATTTCATAATTTTAAAATTTATTTCACAATTTTAAAATTTATTTCACATTTATTCTATATTTTTAAATATTTATAAACTATATTTATTGAAAATTGAAAGTAAAAACAAAATATCATACGAACTAATAAATGACACTATTGCTATCTATGTGAAATGAGTTTAACTATCCATTCATCAATTTTGTAGTTCGTTCGCGGTCAGTAGTGTGCACTGAGAGACAGAATTAAATAATTATAAAATAATAAACGAGTATTATCATTAAATAATCGCTAAACTGAAAATTAAATACCTACTTATACTGATCGAACATTACTATATTCTAACGACTATCTATTAACCAAGAAATTTAACCGCAGGAAATTAATACTATCACCTTGTTTCAAGATAAATTAATCAAGATCAAGTTTAACTTAACATTAAATAAATCATAAGTGCAGTAATCAAAATAACGGTTTACCTTAATCAACAAACTCGTTACTTAAATTATAAAATAACTTCAATCAAAGAGATGAGACAAAAAAGTTTACCTTATGAGGTCATTCCATGTCAAATCAACCTACAAAAAAAAGTTTTCAACTTGACCATTTCAGATTTGGCTGAAACTCGGTTTATTTTTACTTTCTGACATCCTGAACTCAAATATAATTTGCAAAGAATTGTATTCCTGATAGTTTTTTAGTTATAAATTTTTAAAAATCACAAAATACTGCGTTTTTAACGTGTGCTAAAATCTAAAATCTGCAATAACTTTGGTTCTATTAGTGCTAGAGAGCTGAGAGATAACTCATTTTAAAGAGGGTTTAATGGGCTTTAATCTGATACCCAACTTGAACACTGAGTGGGACCATGATGGGATCAGGAGATATGTTAAAAATACATCACTGAAGTATCACAAAATTTTCACTGCTAATAGCCTGGTTCTGATACATAGGCTATATGAAACATAACTTTAGAAATGAAATACAAAGATTTTTCTTTATTTTTTACATCTTTATTTTATTCTTTACATTTTCGATTGAAGTTTCTTCGTTGCCTGAGTGCTTTCCAACTATGTAAGATGGTACATTCTTCAAGCTTGGGTTGTGGGATCTACTTTGGTTAAGACATCTGTCTTATTTAGTAATAAAATGTCTGGCACGATAGGATATTTAAATGAAGGCGATGGACCATGGGGTTCCAGAAAACTTATTTTAATGTCTTCGTTTTCTGTATCGATGACGCACCCTTACCACCATTCCTTGTCCCTTACAAACATGTGACAAAACCAACAATTTCATCCAACTCTAATTCACTGTCAACAACATTTTCTGAAAACACTCCTTCTTTGGTGTAATTTGAAAGGAGTAAGTTTTTACTAAAACTCTGGTTGCATTTTTTGTAGTAGTGAAACTGTTGTGTTCCTTCCACTGTTTTGGCTTCTTCCAATCTTGTTTTCATAAGTGTTTTCTCATGTTCATAATCTTCTTTAGTTGAATAAACAAAACTAACATTAGTTATATTTTCTTTAGCCCAGTCATAGAGTTGGCGAGGAGTCATAATTTGTTCATTTTACACCATTCGGAGGCCTGGTTGTGCTGCTAGACGTTTAACAGCACCTCCTACTCCATCACAAGCGTTCTTTCCATGTGACGATGCAAAAAAGTTCCATTCTGCTTTAATAGAAAAATCTGTTGTGTGGCGACAGAGGTTAAGAAAGTTAGTTTTATTCTTATATTGTGATGCAGCCAAATCGGAAAAATAGTGTATCCCCTCAATTTCATAAGGTAGTTTTTCCTTTAAGGTAATTTATCAAAAGTAGCTGGAACAAATGCACAGCAACTGTGTCATGAGCCTTACAGTCAGATATGATTACTAAACTTAGGTGTTGCAAAGTTTCTTCTTCCTTGAAATAAATGACAAAAGGATATATTGTTGCTTGTGCATTGTTCCAATGAAAGCCTTGAGCAGCATCTTGGAGCACAAATGAATAATTCTCAGCGAAGTCACATACAACAATGCATTCATTTGATGGAATATTTTCTTTCAAGTGTCTCAGATAAGCTGACTGTTTAGTTGTAATAAAAGAATGTTTAAGAAGTTTAGGCAGACTATCAAACAAAGAGTCTAGAAAACCTCCTGTGGATTTGGTTATGGTTTCAAGAACACACTTAATGTCCACCTCTACCCACTTCTTATGTTATTTACTCTTTTTATGTTGCATGTTCAATACTGTTTTTCTTTTTAATTTTATCAATTCATAATGTACATCAGCATATTTTTTTTGTACATATTTACCATTGATCCAATGTGATCCTACAAGTGAGCTGCAAATAAATGCGATATTATTTTTTAACTTTTAAGAGAGCATGTGGTCATTTTGGCTTTTATTAGCAATATTTAGCCTGTTAAGTTAGCTCTAAAAGAATTCAACAACCTATACATGTGACATATATTTATTAACGTTCACTATAGTGGTTAACTGGACATTTGATTTAACGTTCATTTTTAAAAACAGCAGAAAAGCCCACCATTATTTCTTTTATTTACTTGATTTGATTGCTCAAGTTCTGCCACTTTTTTTTTTTAAACATGTTAGTATTATTTTATATTCACATATATATATATTTACTGATAATTAATATCCACATTCACAACCTTTCCTTCTCAAGTCTTCTCAATTTAACTGTTAAGACATTTCAATTACCACCTCTCCACTGCCTTCTTCATTCCCTGTTCCGTCTTAATTTTTGCTAAATAATTTCCTCCCCACTCCCAATAATTTGACCACTAAGGTAAGATGTTGTGTGTGTTTTTATTATTTATATTTTATTTCTATTTATAATAATAAGCTTTATTTTTTTTTCTCTTTCTTCTGTGTACAATTTTTATATGGTTTTTATATTTACAAGGTTTTTAAAAAGAAAAAAAGGCCCTTCTTTGGGCATAAGCCTCTCCCAATTTACCCCAGCTACGTCTGTTCCAAGCAGAACGGTGCCATAATACTCCAATGAAGTTTTGTATGTCGTACCGCCATCTCGTAGCTGGGCTCCCTCTTCTCCTAGTGCGGTGTATTGGATACCAATCCATTGTTGCCTTAGCCCAATGTGTTGATCCCATTCTTGCAATGTGTCCAGCCTACTGCCATTTAAGATCAGATACTGATTTGAGAATATCGCGCGTACCAGTCAGCTTCCGTACTTCTGTCTTCTTTTTTTTCTCCCTCCTACTTTTCCTTAACATACTTCGCTCCATTGCACGCTGAGTGGTTGCTAGGGATTTAGATATATCGTTATTTAGACTCCAAGTTTAGCATCCATAAGTTAAAGAAGGAATGATGCAAGCATCAAAAACTTTTCTCTTGTGATGTATGGCCATGTTGCTTTTAAAAAATATTTTTGTGTGACCAAAATTTGGACCATCCTATTTTAATCCTTCTATTCACCTCTTTCTTGGATTTATCTGCAAATGATATGAGTTGCCCTAGATAGATTGTTTCTTTAACCCATCGGAGTTTGCTGGTACCGAGAAATATTTCTTCTTCTTCGGCATTTGTCATCAAGACTGATTTGTTAAAATTTATCTCCAGCCCAGCCTCATTTCCTACTAGGACCAGCTCTTCTAGCATTTTCTTCAGTTCAGATGGTGAGTGTGAAATGAGAAGCACATCATCAGCGAATCTCAGATTTGACATTTTTTCCCATTAATGTCTATTCCAAAATTCTTCTAGTGAAGGTTTCTGAAAACTTCTTCCAAGACCGCGTTGAATAGATCAGGTGACCAAGGATCGCCCTGACGAATCCCTCTTTCGATTGGAAAATCCTCTCCATTTAAGTCCAGAACTACTCTCGCTTGGCTGTTGGTATACCAACATTGAAGAATATCCAAACTCTGTTTATTAATGCCTTGGCGTTTTAGACTGTTGATAAGAAATGAGTGCTTTACTGAAGTCAATAAATGCAAAATATATTGAGATTTGGTATTCATTCGATTTCTCAATGATTCGTTGACGGCATGGAGATTATCTATTGTAGAAAATCCCTTTCGAAACTCAGCTTGTTCTATTGGTTGGTTCTCGTCGGAGAATCTTTTTAAGCGGGTTTTGAGAGCTTTTGAGAAAATCTTGGCAAAGATAGGGATCAGACTTATGGGACGGTAATTATCTAATTTTGATGGGCTACCTTTCTTAAAAATCAAAACAATGTCTGATTTTAACCACTGGTCGGGTATTTCCCTAGTTTTCATAATTACATTGAACAGTTTCATTAATATAGGAGCAATTAGTTCTGAAGCTGTGATAATTAATTCTGCAGTTATGATATCGCGCCCAGGCATTTTGTCTCTTTTGAGCTCCTTTATTATTTTTGCTGTTTCCTCCTCCAGAAAATCTTCAAACACCTTGTTATTATCTTCATTTCCGCTGGTTGGTCTAAATTTGTTTGAATACTTTTCAGAATATTGCTGTTTATAGAATTTTGTAGCAGTATGGATTATTGCAGTTCTACTAGTTTGAATTTCTCCTTTTTCGTTATTAAGTTTTAAAAGCCAGTTTTTTCCTGGAGTTATCAACTTCCTACCTTTTTTAAGGGATGTATTTTTTGAATGAAATTTCCGACAATGGCCTGGTTATGTCTTTCGAGGTCCGAATAAAGTTTATATTTCACAAGTTTGCATATAAGATTGTATTCTATTTTTTCTTCTTTTGACTTATTTCTTTTTTGTTTGAGACTTTCTCATTTATTGATTAATGTCAGGGTTTCTTCGGGAGGTTTAAAGCCAAGTTGGTTTTTGTCGTTTTAGAATTTAGTGCTGCAATTTTGATTGCCTTTTCGAGGGTACTGTAAGCTGTCTGAATGTTTTCAGAAAAATTTAGTTCTTCGGAATTTAATAATTTTGATAGTTCTGCAATGAATAGTTGTTCGGTAACATTCCTTGGTATTTCGCTCGTTTTTTTCTTGGTGAAGGGACGCCTGGGTAGATAAATAGTGGCTTTTAGGATTCTGTTGTCAGACTGGAATGAAAATCGATGGGATGCTTCGATGTTTTTAAAAATAGTATGGTTCGGAGATAGGAAGTAGTCTATTTCATTACGATATAATCCATTTGGAGACAACCAGGTCCATTTCTTTCCCTTTCGCTTCTTAAAAAAGGTATTAACGATTTTTAATTGTTTTTCTATACTGAAATTTACCAGTCTTTCTCCTCGTTTATTCCTCGATTTCGGGTACCCATATGGACCAATGCAGTTCTCATCTGGACAGGCCTTTCTTCCTACTTGACTGTTGAAATACCCCATAATAATAAAAAAATTCTGGTGATTGGATTTTATAGTTGAGATTGTTTCATTCAGGAGTTGGTAGAAATCTTCCCCTTCTTCTTCCGAAGATGCACTCGTTGGCGCATATACTTGTATTAAAACTAGTTTCTTATCGTCCGTCTTCATTTTTAATACAGCAATTCTATCGGAGACGCCTTTTATTTCCGTGATACGAGGGGTGATCAAAAAGTTCCAGGACTGATTTTTTATTAATTTATTTAAAAAATCTACAGGCTATTGGACGTCGTCCCCTTCAAAGTACTCTCCTTGGGAAGCTATACATTTTTCCCAACGATGTTTCCACTGTGTGAAGGACTTTGAGAAATCATCTTGTGAAATGGTGTGTAGCTGCTCCAGCGATTTTTTTTTAATGTCATCTACGGACTCAAATCTCTTTCCCTTCATGGGTCTCTTAAGTTTTGGAAACAAGAAAAAGTCTGCAGGGGCAAGGTCAGGTGAATATGGAGGCTGGGGAATGACCGTCATTCCATTTTTGGTGCAGTAGTCGCGAATGAGCAGTGCGGAATGAACAGGCGCATTGTCATGATGCAGGACCCACTCACCGCTCCGCCACAACTCTGGTCTCTTCCTCCTTATTGCCTCGCGCAAATTTCTGAGGGTTTGAAGATAACGAAAGCGGTTAATGGTCTCACCTCGTGGAAGAAATTCATGGTAAACAACACCCTTCCAGTCGAAAAAAACAGTAAGCATGACCTTGACGTTTGATTTGACCTGACGTGCTTTTTTGGGGGTTGGGGAGGATTTTGTCTTCCATTGTGATGACTGGACCTTCGTTTCCACGTCGTAGCCATAAACCCACGTTTCATCTCCAGTAATGACTTGTTTTAAGAAGTTTTCATTGGCATTTGCCATTTCAAGAAGTTCCTGACAAACTTGAACTCTGTGTTCTTTCTGCTGCTCAGTCAACAGTCTCGGAACAAACTTTGCAGCCACCCTTCTCATCTGCAAATTTTCTGTTAAAATCTGTTGACACGAACCAAATGAAATGTTCAATTCTTCAGCCATCTCACGAATGGTTAGTCGACGATTAGAACGCACGAGACTGTTCAATCTTGCAACATGATCGTCGTCAGTCGAAGTTGATGGGCGCCCTGAACGAGAATCATCTTCACACGATGTCCGGCCTTCCTTGAACCTTTTGTACCACTCATGACACCTTGACCGACTCAGACATTCATCACCGAAAGCCACTTGCAACATTTGAAAAGTTTCAGTAAACATTTTACCCAACTTCACACAAAACTTTACGCAAACGCGTTGCTCTGGCTTTACATTCATTTCACAAAATCGCCGAACACAAAAAACTTTTTTTTACGAAAACAGCAGTAACTTTGCAATGATGAAGGTTATCAACAAACTGAATAAACAGCTGAGCTCAGGAAGAGTCACGCTAAACAATGCTGCCAACCGCACTGCTCTATGACACTCCATTGCCGCGCAATCTCAACAGTCCTGGAACTTTTTGATCACCCCTCGTATTATCTTTAACGTCTTTTCGAATCATGAATCCCACACCTCGATGTCCACTGACCTGACCATATTGAAAAAATAAATAACCACTTTTCCTTAGTTGAATATTTTCTCCCTTTCTTCTTACTTCAGATAATCCAAGAATTGTTATATCTGAATTAAACATCGCGTTTTCCAGTTCTTCTACTCTCGGCTAATAGACTTCTGACATTAAGTGTGGCTATTTCTAATTTTTGGAATTTTTTAGATTGTTGTTTTGCGAGGTTTAGGTCATATTCCCCCTTGTTGACCAAACATTCTGGGGGAAGTGAGTCCGGTTTGTTGTCCTTGTCGATGCCTTTTCTCATTAACTTTGGTTGTTCTCTCCAATTTATATGCTATTTGCGAATCTTTGGGTCTTTGGAATTCGTTTTTGAAGCACCCAAGTTTTTATTACCACTCTCCTCCGATATTTTTTCTTCATGAGATTTCAAAAATGTGTCTAGGCTATTTGTCCTTTGATGATAAGGTTTCGCTTCCTTTGGCTTTTTGTCCTTTGGTTTTTGCTCATTTCCTTTACCGGCAGTCCCTTATTTTTCTTCACTTCTTTCTTTCCTTTTTCTTATGGCTTCTTGGGCCTGCAGCTCTTCTAGGGTAAACAAATTATCATTTGTCAATAGTTTGTCGTATCTCAGGTTAGCCTTGTTTCTTTTTGACAGCCTTTGATTTTAATCATTTTAAATTCTTCCAGTTTCATTAATTTATTATTATTATTATTATTATTTAATTTTCATTTGCACCTGCGCCATTGCGCATCCAGCAAATTTGATCCAGATGTTTTTCTCTTTGCTATTGTACAGGAACATCGAGTTTTGGAATGAAATATCAATTTTTCAGTAGGTCTCTTGGCCAATGTCTTTTTAATCTTTTTTTATTAAGTCCAGGTAACAGGGAGTAGGAAAGCGGAAGAACGAGTGGGTTTGGGTGATATTGTGTCGATAAGTGGAATGTTATGTATTTGTTATGAATATATGATTTTATAGTAGGAATGTTCATGTCATTGTGTATAGTGTGATTCGAAACATACCACGGTGCATTAAGAATTTTTCTGAGAATTTTGGATTGTGTTATTTGAATCTTGTGTATGTGAACTTTTTTTGCTGAACCCCAAAGTTCTGCTCCATATGTCCAAATAGGTTTTAGTAAATTATCGAGTTTAATTTCTCTAATACTGGCCCATTTTTATTTTTAGGGTTAATTTTCCTTATCTCCGTTATATCATAAGGTCTGAAATCTGGTATGATGTAATACTATATTCTAAATATCGTAGTCTTCATTTCCATTGTTTTTTCTCTCTCTAGTCCGAATATTACTATATTTTTCCTTCGAATAATATATTCTTCTCTTTCCCTATAACTCTGGATATCAAATTTTATCTTATTTAATTCCTCCTCTTGCCATCTTTTATTTTCATCCAACTCGCTCTCTAGGCCTGTAATGTTTTCTATTAGTATATTAAATTTGTCTTCTATTGTTGCCATATTGGTAAAAATTGAGAGATCAAAGATTATTGAAAAATCAGAGAGGTTGCAATGTGGTTAGTGAAGCTACCGATGTAAAGCTGTCAATGAAGTGGCAGCGGAGACAAGGGGGGGGAGATGGGCGGAGCTAGACCTGGTGGGGACTATCTCTATATACTAGCACTGATCTTAAAGATAACAGAAGGATTTTACCTTAATAGTCCAGAAATTAAAATCAATTTTATAGTTTCTTCTGATTTCTTTCAAAATTCACAAACCTTTCCACTAACACTTCAGTAGTCGCCTTTAATGGAACATAAGTAGTCGCATGTCATCTGTAAGATGCCTTTTCTATTTTGTCCGATTATACTCACAATATTACTTTAACATTATAGAAAATTGGTAAAATGATTGAAATAATTAAATCTCTAGCCATGGACGTTTATTAAAAAAATGTGAAGAAATATAAAAAATAAAACAATAAGGAAAAATTTTAAAATATAAAATAATAAACACAGAGGTTTACAAAATATTTCATATGCAATATGAAAATAAATTTAAAGCATATACACATTGGATTCTACCGATGGGTAGTTTCTCCACAAGTGTTTTTCAAGTCATATTGTACATATAGCAGAATTATTTATTGTAATATTATTATAGTTGCAAATATCAATAAATTAAATTTAAAAAAAAAATTAAAGTATATACACATAATCAAAAATTAATTACCAATAATACTTTTTTTATGTAAAAAAATTAAAAAAATGTATCAGTCTTTTTTGCGACTACAACCATCAGAACAAATAAAGGAAGAATGTGCACCTAAGCATAAATACTGCCCGAAATCTTTACATCTGTACTGGGTGTACCTTATTTCTGTCTTTTTGACAAGGTGAACACCGTTTACGAGAAGTAGCTTCTGCTGCATCTTCATTTGTTTCAACAGTAGAAGCAGTTTCATCTGGTGAGATCTCCTGCAATCTGCTTAACATTGCGGTGGGAGGAGTAAGATTTTTCTGAAGCTGATCTTGTAGTAATTCTATCCCGAGACATCTTAGAATAATATGTCAGCCTAACTGGTATCTCGTTCCCATTCCATAAAAATATTACTTGGGCATTGATGCCAGCAATATTTAGTAAGGAGAAAAACACCACCATAGGCCAACGTCGCCCTCCCCCCAGTAGTCGCGTAGGATCTCAGAGATGATTCAGCTAATATCAAGTTAATCACTTGTCCAGAAGAAAACCAAAACCACACTGGCATGTAGCTACTACTAGGGCAGGAGGATAGAAGGAGGGAGGGGAGGGGTTTGCAAGTTTGAACATGCTCTGGCAACAACCATAAATGTTTCTCTGGAATCTCTCAGATGACATGCGATTACCGGAGTGTTAATCACTAAACGATATTCTGGTAAAACGTCGAACAATTTGGTGCACTTGAACCGATTTTTTTAGCTGTTAAACCTGGAGACGATGTGATACACTTAACGGACTGGCCGGAACTCTTATATCTATTACTTTCATTCTTTTATTTTAACTAATAATTTTTGGTATTTCTAATTCCTTTACCTTACATATTGTTTTTTTTCATTTTTTTTTTTAAATTTATTAATTGATAGTTACAACTGTATTACAATAATACAACAAGTAAATAGGATAAGCGATACATAATGATATGAGAATGACAAGTAGAGAAACTACCCACTGTTAGTACTCAAATCAAAGTTCAACTAAGAAGGTCATGAGGTCATCGTCTTTTCAGACGCCTCTGAGGATTATCGGGAATTGAAGAGGAAGCTAGGTTTGAAACTAGAGGGTTTGAGTGGTAATGAAGTTTGTTATGAAAGGATAGATACCGGGTTCGGGCCAAATCAGCAACAAATGGGGCATTAAGGTCATTATGGATGACTTTATTCTTAACAAAATAAAGAGCGTTGAGGATTTTACAGAGGATTTTGGATTGTAAGGATTGGATACAAGAGGAATTCGATGGCTTAGTGGAGCCCCAAAGCTTTACTCCGTAAGTCCAAATAGGTCGTATGATGGTCATGTAGATGAGTCTTTTGTAGTTAATTGGGAGCTTAGAGCGTTTGTCTAGTAAGTGTTGAAGTAGCCTGAAATGTCGAGCGGTTTCTTGTCTTTTCAGTCTTGTATGAGGATTCCAGGTTAATCGTTTGTCGAGGTGCAACCCTAAGTATCGGATCTGTTCTACAGTCACCAGAGGGATATTATTAAAGGATACTGAAGGGCAGGAAGTCATTGGTTTACGACGTAAGGTAAAAGTGATTTGATGCGATTTTTGAAAATTTATTTTAATTCTCCAATTTTGACACCATTCTTAAAGTTCAGTGATATGGGATTGGAGGCTTAGGGATGCAATAACTGGATTGTTGTTGACTGATAATGCACATGTATAATCAGCATACGTGGTAAGGATAGTATTAAGATGAGTTGGGATGTCAGCTGTATAAACTGTATAAAGGATTGGGCCAAGAATACTACCTTGAAGTATCCTTAAACACCAGCAAATTGGGAAAAGAGGGATGAATAGACATTATTATAGTTTACTTGGAAAGGTCTATTTGTGAGAAAGGATTGAAGGATGAGAAAATATGTAGTTTTTTTATCATTATATTAGTATTTATCTCTTTTGTGTTTCAATGATTTCTCTATGCTAAAATCTTTCTTTAAATGTTGATTATAAAATGATGGATTGAATAGGTCAGAATAACAGTCAAAGATAATGCGAAATAAGTTAAACTTATTTTTTAATTGTGTCAACGTTTTGGCCTACGATGTAGGCTATCTTCAGGGCTAAGATAGGAACAGAAAATGATATATAAATCATTGCAATCACAAGGCAGAATTACAGAATTTATAGTAATGTGGAGAGATATAGAGAGTAAGATAAAATTGTAATAGGATTATGTATTGATAACAGAAATAGTGTTCAGAATTTATAGTAATGTAAAGGTGTGTATCTCTTTATGTTTGTTGGGCGAGTTGCGATTCAGAGTAGAACAGGGGACACGGTATACAATGTTTGAGCTATGTTTAGGTGGAATAATTCTCTTTCTCCCCCTTACATTTAATGACATTCATTATAATAGGTTGGGAAAATAGAAATCCATTATTTTCTCGGTAGATGGCTGTAGTGATCGATATCTCGTTAAGTATCGATCAAACAATTCCAAGTTTATGCTCGTCAAGGTGAAATTTCATACTAAAAAAGTTGTTTGCCTGTTTTTTATTTGTTCCATTCAGTTGTAAGTTACCAATGGAAGTCAACAAAAAGGAAATTCGGTACATTTTACAGTTTTTCTCTGATAAAGGCGAAAATGCAAGCCAGGCCACTGAAATTGTGAATGGTGTTTATGATGCCAATAATTATGTGCAATTTTGGTTTCATCGATTCCGTTCAGGCATTTTTGATGTTAAAGATGCACCTCGCATTGGCAGGCCTGTCGTCGAAAATGTTGATAAAATCACGGAAATAATCGAAGTTGACCGGCATGTTAGTAGTTGTAACATCGCCCATGAGCTAAAACAGTTTAAACCATTTACGCAAAGCTGGATTCAAAAAGAAGCTCGATGTTTGGGTGTCACACCAATTACCGCCAAAATACATGATTCATGGTTCAAATTTCCATCTGCGAAGCCTTAGGCAAACGGAATGAAATCGACTCATTTCTTAAACGGATGGTGAATGGGGATGAGAAATGGGTCATATGCGACAATATTGTGCTAAAACGATCCTGGTCAAAGTGTGGTGAAGCACCTCAAACGGTGGCCAAATCATGACTAACGGCCAGGAAGGTTCTACTGTGTATTTGGTGGGACTTGAAAGGAATCATTTATTATGAGTTGCTTCCTTATGACCAAACACTAAATTCAGATCTCTACTGTCAACAACTGGACCGTTTGAATTTAGCGATTGACCAGAATTGGCCAACAGAAGAGGTGTTGTGTTTTATCAGGACAACGCAAGGCCACACACGTCTGTAGTGACTCACCATAAACTCCAGGAGCTTGGTTGGGAAGTTTTAATGAATCCATCATATAGTCCGGACCTGGCACCAAGTGAATACCACCTTTTTATCGCATTGCAAAACTTCCTGAGTGATAAGAAATTGGGATCAAGAGAAGATTATGAAAATTGGTTACCAGAGTTTTTGCCAATAAGGAACAATACTTCTATGGGAGAGGCATTATGAAGCTACCTTTAAAATGGCTACAAATTATACAACAAAATGGTGCATATTTGACCCCAAACGGACAATCCGAAACATCTTTAACAAAGTTTTGAATTTCACGCAAGAATAATAGATTTCTTTTTCCCCAACCAATTATTGTTTTATTCTATTATTTGTAATAGGATCATTAAATTCCTTCTCATCTCAACTGTTTATACTATTCTTCACATATTATCATTTGTCACATTATTACTTTTCATAATTTTTTAACATAAAATCTAGAAAATTTCTTGTATAAATAAAAATCACGATTTGTATTACTATAAATTTATAATAATATATCTTTTGAATACGAAATAAGTAAAAAAATAATATATATCATTAGCTGTAATTGAACTATGCTTTCCATTCTTATTATGCCTCGCCTGTTTTACATAATGTAACTTACTCTTTGCTCTTTCTCACTAGTTATTTCATAATTTATCTTATTCTCTATATCTCTTCACATTACTATAGATTCTGTAACTCCCCCTTGGTACTGCAATGATTTATATAGTCATTTTCTGTTTCTTTCTTGGCCCTGAAGATGGCCTAATTCGTAGGCCGAAACATTGGCACAATTAAAAAATTTTGTGTTATCATTGACTGCACCCCCTGACCAATTCAATCTATCATTAGAATTATCCAGTCGACTATTTTCCACTCAAACGTACATTATAAAAGTTAGTATTAATAATATCAGTACTAAATAATTCATTATTTAATTCTTAAAGCCATCTACAGTGGCTACCAGTCCAAATGATACACCAGGATATTTATAGATGTCTTTGCATACATAAATATTTCAAGTTATATTACATTAATAACAATAATTTATTGTAATCACTAAACATCCTAGAAGTATGTACTTTGTATATAAACATTTAAAAATAAACAATGATTTAATAATAAAAATAAAATTGACCCAAGAGTTTAACTAAAGTAAATCAGTTTAAGTTAAAGAAATATTGGTAAAAACTAAGGTGTATCATCTTCATTGTGAGATAAGTAATCCTAAACAAATTATTATTATGCAATTGGAAAAAACCACAATGCAAAGCCTTATGTTTCAAAAATACACCCACTTACCAGTCGACGTTTCGCCTATTCAGGCATTATCAAGACACCAAAAACAAAAGGGGTTTATGTGAATCACATCTGGAAGAAAAAGGTGCAATACATCCCAACGATCAACAGCCCAAACAGGCTCCAAACATGAGACAGCACCCCACCACCAAGACGTTCAACATACAACTGAAAAGCTTTAAAAATGATTAGTACTCAAAAGCTAATTAGAAGTGATGTGTCATTTTTTGAATATGAGGTGAAATAATTTATTTCCTTTTTGTCTGTTAATTTTTTTAAATAATCAAAATTGAATATTTTCAATCTCAGCTGTTTGTATATATTTAAATATTGTATATTGAGTTTTCTGGTTTTGATCCCTGTAACAATATAAATTTTTCTTTTTTTCTTATTTTTTCTACAGGGTGTATCAATTTCACTGTGAGCCACAGTAAATTATTTCATCTCATACACAATATGTCACATCACTTCTAATTACCTTTTGGGTACTAATAATATATAAACTTTGTATTTAGTAAACAATTATTTGTAGGTTGTGCTTTGTTGGGTGCACTCAAATGTGGATTTCTTTTAATTTCCCTGACCATCCAAGTCTCATCCCTATCAGTTAAAATTTGTCTAGTGCTTGTAACTTATATTCTGGCAATGTACTTTTCCTTCTTGAATCTCTCCACCATATGCTAGACAATTGAACGGCTTTTTTCAATAAATTTGGCGATTTCATGTAAAGATTTCCGGTCATTAATATGTTGAATAACCAACTCACGTTCTTTTAACGTTGTGTGTGCCTCCATTTTTGTAAAAAAAAATTTTAAAAAAAGTCAGTTTTTCTTCAACTCACTCTGAAAAGAGCCAAACACTTTCGACACAAGAGTGTAACTAAGGTAAAGAAATATTGGTAAAAACTAAGGTGTATCATTTTCATTGTGAGATAAGTAATCCTAAACAAATGTTTTTTATTTTTATTATTAAATCCTTGTTTATTTTTAAATGTTTATGTACAAAGTACATACTAGAATGTTTAGTTATTACAATAAATTATAGTATTTAATGTAATATAATTTGAACTATTTATTTATTCAAAGACATATATAAATATCCTGGTGTATCATTTTGACTGGGAGCCACTGTATAGTATTATAAACAATATCTTTAATACAGTTCAACCCATTTATTTATTCAGAATTGTAAACATTCCTCTCATATTCTACTCGACTGGTTTTATTTAGTTATATCTTTGATTAAATTATTTGCATCTCAAAATATATGTTTCAACTGTTGGTGTCAACTGCCATGCATAAATTGAACATCCCCTACATTTATAAATATTATATTGATAACTCCTTCATTTCTCCATGAAAATAAAAAATAAAATGTGAAATAAAATTCATTTTGAATTATGTCTACAAATGACCTACTTGTGTTTTATAAAATATGATTTTAAACATTACTAATGATTGGTGTTCTTTAACAAAAATAAATGCCATAATTTAAACAAGAATAAAAAAAATCTGCTATTGATCATTAGATTGATATCAGATTAGTAGATTTGTACCTTCTAGAGCTGATTAATAGTGTCCAAAATTGAATGTAATGGGAAAAGTGCAAATAAATCAATTTAATGTTTTAACTAAATAGATTTCTTTTGAAGCGCCCGCCATTCACTCGGACATCAAATATTTTATTATTTATAAAATTTTATTATTTATATAAATACTAGCATTTGCCGCGGCTTCGCTTGCATAGAATTTGGACCACCGCATAAAGTTTCTTGACAGTGCTTTTTAACAATAATTTAAAATAATAAATAATTTAATTTTTTTCACTATAGGTTACTCGTACAAAATTTCAGATCATACAAAACTGACGGATTCCATACAAACTTTGAACCCTTATTATAATAAGGGTGGAACTATCCAAACATCTTTCTTAAATCATACTAAGGACCTATATGCAAATTTCAAGATGCTAAATTCCTGATTTGCCTTTAATTATGTACTATAATGGATTCTCCACAGTTTCTATAAAACTGTCGGGGGAGGGTGGCGCCTGCCCCCGTGCGCCCCCCAAATCCGCGCTTGCTATAGCCCATGTGTTATTCTGATGTATAATCTATATTACTGTAAAGTTTCATCCAAATCCGTTGAGTAGTTTTTGCGTGAAAGAGAGACAAACATACAAACTTTCACATTTATAATATTAGTAAGATTAGTAGTATATCAAAACAAATAGTTTCACTCTTGTTCTTTCTGATATTTTAACAACAATGATCATGTTATTTTCCTTTAATTATGTACTATAATGGATTCTCCACAGTTCCTATAAAACTGTCGGGGAGGGGGGGGGGGCGTGCCCCCGTGCGCCCCACTAAATCCGCGTTTGCTATAGCCCATGTGTTATTCTGATGTATAACCTATATTACTGTAAAGTTTCATCCAAATACGTTCAGTAGTTTTTGCGTGAAAGAGAGACAAACATACAAACTTTCACATTTATAATATTAGTTAGATTTATTTTATCATAAAGAACCGTCAAAGTTTTATTAGTTTACAAATACACTATTAGTTCTTAGCTGCTCACTCTGTACCCTCATCATTATTACAACATTCACAATATTGTACATAAGTGTTAAGTGGCTATAAGCTGATTTTGGATTTAAACATTTGAAATGTTGATCAAAAATTTAAAATTGATTCATTATTAATCATCACACAGTCAAGAAACAATTTCCTAAGTTATTCTTGAGTTATTAAGTTGTCCTAGTTAATTATAAAGATTTAATTTTCCAATGTATTATCGATTTCGTATAAATCGATTGTTTTTACGATTAAGGTTTGTGTTAAGCTAAAAATTGTTCTATCATTAAATTCATATAATTTCCCTAAATAACCTAACAATGCATTCAAAATTTGTTAATAAAATCGATTCTGTATTAATCGATCATTTCAACGATACACTTTCTTACTTAGTTGGCCCAGCAACCTCACATCGAATAAGTTGAAATATGTTAAAGTAAATCGATTCACTATTTAATGATTACGTTATAGATAACTGTTTTACAAATATGTAGTCTCATCCGTATCCAAATAATAACCTCCAAAATCGATTTTATTTAGATAAGTTAAGAAATACAAGATTTGTGATTATTCTATTATTAAAATGATGTAATTTTCCTTAATACGCTTCGATAACCTACAAATGTATTATAACATCCATGATCATATCGTTTCATAATCGGTCCCATTGATAACTAAATGTGGATTCCATTATCGATTTTATTTTATTAGTCGATAAATTGATTCTATATTTCCATCGTTTTCGTATATATGCTTTCAAAAAAGTAGTAATGTACTCCAACATACAAGACATCAACAATTAATTATGTATGAATCGATCATTTATATGTTACTAGTTTCGTATTTAACTCCCTCAACAACTTTTTAAATAACTAAGATAGCAATTAAGTTCAATTAATTTAATTTAATTAACTACGAATTTAATTTGGTAAAGGACTCTAACATTTGGTATATCAGAAGAATAAATAAAACCGATTCAGTTTAAACCAGTTTTGTATTTAGCGCCCTCAATGACGTGATAATTTACTCTAACATCAAATATGATTAAAATCGATTATTTTATCTATATGTTTTACCTGCTTTACGATCATCAAAACCTAGAATGGACCATAACACAGCGTATATCTGAAGCAATTAAAAAAAAATGAAATAGTTTTAGTATTAGTATATCACTATATGGAGGTGTGTTTCCTGTTAAAATGATAACAGCTTTATCAAAACCTAATGAAGATATTCAATGATGCCTATATATCCCTTAAAAATCAGCAATCAGATATTCCATTTTAACCTTCTCAATCTTCTTTTCTTTTATTTATTTATTATTTGAATACAAAATCTAAATACCAACATTTGGCTGATTATGTTTCAGGTTGGCCATCCTGATTTGTCTACTCAACTGGAAAACGCTGTGGCTAACAACTGTCCCAAAGATATTTTCCAACTAGCGAGTGAAGGAGCTGATGTGTGTGGGTCGACTCAGTCTGGGGACAGCTTTCTGCATGTGGCCGTAAGAGCCGGCAACAGTGCCACCATCAAAGCTCTTGTTTTCCTGAATGCGGACCTGGAAGCTGTGAACTATAGAAATGCCACTCCATTAGAAGTGGCAGTCAGACATAACAGCGCATCTTCTGTGAGGGCTCTGCTGATCGGCGGTGCTAAATATGACAAACGTTTGTCTGGAGGAGACACCTACCTCCATGTCGCTGCTGCTGGGGGGTTCAATGAAGCCATGGAAGCCTTGCTAGAACTAGGAATGGATTTGGATGAAAAAAACCAACTCGGGGAAACTCCATTATTTCAAGCTGTTAGAGCGGGCAACATCCAGGGTATTAAGTTGTTACAGAAGAAAGGAGCGGATTTCAGTGTTCTGTCAGGTTTCAAGTTGGAAGATGGTGACAGTATAGTCCATTCTGTAGCTCGCTCAGGAAATGTCGAAATCCTCAAAATACTAGCCGATAGGAAGGTACCAGCAAACATAAAGAATCACAGCGGCCTCACTCCATTGCATGTCACTTTTAATCTTTCGATCGTCAGAATGCTCCTTAGGATGGGTGTGCCTGTGGACAGCCAGGACAATGCTGGAAGCACTCCGTTGATGTTAGCTTCGAGAAGTAGGAAAGCAGACGTTGTAACTTTGTTATTGATAAATCGGGCTGATCCCAAGATAAAGAACAAAGAAGGTCGGACTGCGCTTCATTACGCCGCTGAAGGAGGTTGTGTTGGATCAGTGACCTCTCTATTGGATGCTGGAGCCAGGTTGTGCGAGGTAGATAAAAAAGGTGATACTCCAGTCTTCATTGCAGCTGTGAATAATCAACTAGAAGTTCTCGAGTTGCTTATAGAGAGAGCAGCTGATTTGGCCGTGAAGGACACCAATAGTGATGATATATTACATCAGGAGGCCTGTATTGGACATGTCGAGATAGTGAGGGCGCTGCTCGATGCCGGAGTGGTGGTGGATATGAAGGATAAGGACCAGAAGACTGCCTTACACCTGGCAGCAGAGAACGGGCACCCTGCCGTGGTGTCGGCGATGCTCGGGGCCGGGGCGGCGGTGGATATGAAGGATAAGGACCAGAATACCGCTTTACACCTAGCAGCAGCGAACGGGCACCCTGCCGTGGTGTCGGCGATGCTCGGGGCCGGGGCGGCGGTGGATATGAAGGATAAGGACCAGAATACCGCTTTACACCTAGCAGCAGCGAACGGGCACTCAGCTGTGGTGACGGCGCTGCTCGAGGCCGGGGCGGCGGTGGATATGAAGGGCCAGTGGGAGAATACCGCCTTACACCTGGCAGCAGGGAAAGGGCACTCAGCCGTGGTGACGGCGCTGCTCGGGGCCGGGGCGGCGGTGAATATGAAGGATAAGGACCAGAAGACCGCCTTACACCTGGCAGCAGGGAAAGGGCACTCAGCCGTGGTGACGGCGCTGCTCGGGGCCGGGGCGGCGGTGGATATGAAGGATAAGGACCAGTATACCGCCTTACACCTGGCAGCAGGGAAAGGGCACTCAGCCGTGGTGACGGCGCTGCTCGGGGCCGTGGTGGCGGTGGATATGAAGGATAAGGACCAGTATACCGCCTTACACCTGGCAGCAGGGAAAGGGCACTCAGCCGTGGTGACGGCGCTGCTCGGGGCCGGGGCGGCGGTGGATATGAAGGATAAGGACCAGTATACCGCCTTACACCTGGCAGCAGGGAAAGGGCACTCAGCCGTGGTGACGGCGCTGCTCGGGGCCGGGGCGGCGGTGAATATGAAGGACAAGGACCAGAAGACCGCTTTACACCTGGCAGCAGGGAAAGGGCACTCAGCCGTGGTGACGGCGATGCTCGGGGCCGGGGCGGCGGTGGATATGAAGGACAAGGACCAGAATACCGCTTTACACCTAGCAGCAGCGAACGGGCACCCTGCCGTGGTGTCGGCGATGCTCGAGGCCAGGGCGGCGGTGAATATGAAGGATAAGGACCAGAATACCGCTTTACACCTGGCAGCAGAGAAAGGGCACTCAGCCGTGGTGACGGCGCTGCTCGGGGCCGGGGCGGCGGTGGATATGAAGGACAAGGACCAGAATACCGCTTTACACCTAGCAGCAGCGAACGGGCACCCTGCCGTGGTGTCGGCGATGCTCGAGGCCAGGGCGGCGGTGAATATGAAGGATAAGGACCAGAATACCGCTTTACACCTGGCAGCAGAGAAAGGGCACTCAGCTGTGGTGACGGCGCTGCTCGAGGCCGGGGCGGCGGTGGATTTGAAGGATAAGGACCAGTATACCGCCTTACACCTGGCAGCAGGGAAAGGGCACTCAGCCGTGGTGACGGCGCTGCTCGGGGCCGTGGTGGCGGTGGATATGAAGGATAAGGACCAGTATACCGCCTTACACCTGGCAGCAGGGAAAGGGCACTCAGCCGTGGTGACGGCGCTGCTCGGGGCCGTGGTGGCGGTGGATATGAAGGATAAGGACCAGTATACCGCCTTACACCTGGCAGCAGGGAAAGGGCACTCAGCCGTGGTGACGGCGCTGCTCGGGGCCGGGGCGGCGGTGAATATGAAGGACAAGGACCAGAAGACCGCTTTACACCTAGCAGCAGCGAACGGGCACCCTGCCGTGGTGTCGGCGATGCTCGGGGCCGGGGCGGTGGTGGATATGAAGGACAAGGACCAGAATACCGCTTTACACCTAGCAGCAGCGAACGGGCACCCTGCCGTGGTGTCGGCGATGCTCGGGGCCGGGGCGGCGGTGGATATGAAGGATAAGGACCAGAAGACCGCCTTACACCTGGCAGCAGAGAAAGGGCACTCAGCCGTGGTGACGGCGCTGCTCGGGGCCGGGGCGGCGGTGGATATGAAGGACAAGGACCAGAATACCGCTTTACACCTAGCAGCAGCGAACGGGCACCCTGCCGTGGTGTCGGCGATGCTCGAGGCCAGGGCGGCGGTGAATATGAAGGATAAGGACCAGAATACCGCTTTACACCTGGCAGCAGGGAAAGGGCACTCAGCTGTGGTGACGGCGCTGCTCGAGGCCGGGGCGGCGGTGGATTTGAAGGATAAGGACCAGAAGACCGCCTTACACCTGGCAGCAGGGAAAGGGCACTCAGACGTGGTGACGGCGCTGCTCGGGGCCGGGGCAGACCCAGCAGCTAGGGACCCTAGTGGCTGGACACCGCTAATACGCGCATCTTTTAAAGGCCACTTGGCAGTGGTGGAGCTGCTCGTTGGCCGCGGTGTCGATATCAATGCCAGGGATAAGTTTGGATGGACTGCCTTACGCTTGGCTAATTACAACAACCAGAGAGCTGTAGCAGACTACCTGAGGTCCAGGGGCGGTGTAGTGTGATCTGGACAGCCTGGTTGGCCTCTCTGCTCCATCTTGGCCACTTTATATCTTCTTCTTTTGATAAAACAGCTTTGTTAAATGTTTAATTTGTGATGTTATTTTTGAGAAATATACTTTTTATGATTGATAATAAATGAATAATTTTATGAAATATTGTTATTTGTTATTATACCTCCTTTTTTTTTAATTTTTCATCCTGTTTGAAAGTATGTAGTGTACTTTCATTAATATAGCCTTTGATTTTAATTGGTTTATGACCTTGAAGTATGTTTAGTAAAATTATTAATTTTATTTCTTGAATTTCATGGACACAATTGAGTTTTCTATTAAAAAATTCATCTTACTGTTCAAATACAATCCTTTTTCTTGAGTTGCTTAAAATTGATTCTCACAAGATAAATGAGAGGAGATATTATTTCTTATTTATCTTCCAAAAATTTATTATTTGCTTTAAAAAATTTATATCTTCGTATTATTTCCAACAACATTTTCCTTAGTTTGGTTTAAATTATTAGTTTTGTTTATGAAGAAACTTAATTTTTTATTTTACTAGCTGGGGTACCCGGCTTCGCTGAGGGAGTTGATATGAGATTGTGTGGTAGTTGGTATGAAATAATAAACTTCAAAATATATGAGATACAAATTTTTTATCGAAAATATATTCTAACTACAATAATTATATGAGCCGTTTCTTTTGAAAGTGGCCTAACTCCGTTTTTCAATTTTTTGCCGGTTACCATGGTTACATGTACAACTTCATATTACATATCATTGTAGCATTTCAGGTTGCTTATATTCTGAGCAAATTCGATAAGTTTTTGACACATAAGTTTTCAGAATTAGTTCAATAACTGAACCGTGTAGTTTGAAAGTGGCCTAACTCCATTTATTTTATACTTACATCAAGATATTTACTATTGATAATGTCTATTGCGATATATACCACCGGAACATCATGATTTCTTCAAATCCCTTTCACACGCGCAAAATGTAGATGGATAGTAAATTGTTTTGTAGTAAATTTATGTTTGTAATTTTATATGTTCTGTAATTAAAAAATGTTTTGAATCGCATAAATTGTGTTTCCAAAGTGTTTTAAAGATATGTAAAATAAATTGAGTATTGTTTTTTTCAATTTGAAGCAACTTAAATTATGTTGAATGGACTTGGGTACCTTCAAATTTTATAATGAATCTGGTTGTATATTTTGAAAGTGGCCTAACTCCATTCTTAATAAGAAAACGCACATTATTAATTTATTAGTTGTTACTATTTTATTAACAACCATAAATTTAATAGCCTTAGATACAGTTAAGCAGTTTGACTCGTTAGTATCCTATATATATATATATATATATATATATATATATATATGTATATTTTTAAATTCATTGAAACGCAAACCCTTAAATATCTCGATTTGAAGATAAATGGAGTTAGGCCACTTTCAAAATAAACGGCTCATATTTACAATACTTTTATATAAACAACATTTTTCACTTTGTAATCGGAGTATATATGTATAAATTTTTTATATTCCGCACTCGGTCCTTGTTTTACCGACCATTCTGTGAAGGTATTTCATTTCAGCTCCTGTCTTCCTGCTGATGTGCTTGTCAAGCATGACGCAACTTTCACTCCCATATGTAAGTGTTGGGAGGTATATTGCTTTAAATATATGAATTTTCGTCGCCTTCCCTACATTTCGGTGGCCAACTATGCTATTACAGATCTGGTAATATATCTGATTTGCTTTATTGATTCTATTGCTTACTTCTTGGTCTACTTTACTAGACCTGCTTGCTAATGATGGTTCCTAAGTAGGAAAAGTGGTCCACCACTTTGAGAACCTCACCGTTGCATAGCAAACGTACATCTTCCTGTTCATGCGTAGATATGACAAGAACTTTGCTTTTGGCAATATTTATTGCCATTCCCTTACGTTGGAGCTCCTCTTTCCATTCCACAAGGGCTTGCTGCAGCTTCTCCTTAGAGTCCGCCAGAAGAACGATGTCATCAGCGTAGAGAAGGCTCTGGACGACGACAGGATGCATATTCCATCTACCGATTAGAGTTAGTGATGTTCTCCTCTTGCATATTTTATGGATCTCACCCATAAAACCTATGAATAGTAGGGGGCTGAGGCTATCACCCTGCCTAACTCCGTTATCCATGTGGAATGCATCGGTCTCTCTCCCATTGATCCGAACTACCCCTTTTGCATTTTTATAAATTGCTTTTATAGCATTGATAAGATCCCCTGGGACATTTTTATTCACCAAAGCATTCCATATCTCCTTGTATGGAACAGAGTCGAAAGCAGCCTTCAAGTCGAGATAGGCTAGGAAAATGTCTTTTGTCTCGGTCCCATGCTCCCTCTAATAGTTTCCTGAGAACAAAAATGTGGTCCTGCGCCTGTCTACAGGGTCTAAATCCAGCTTGCTGGGGATCGAGCTGTTCCTCCATGATTCGCCGTAGTCTCTTTTCGAGAATGCATGTGTATATCTTATATACGACAAAGAGTAGACTAATCGGCCTATAGTTTTTACATTCTGTAGTGTTGCCCTTCTTATGTATCGGAATCATTACACTGAAGTTCCAATCCTCTGGTACTCTCCCGGAATCCCATATTTCTTGAAATAGCCCTTGAAGGGCCTTCACCAGTTCTTGGCCACCGTATTTGATAAACTCTGGGGCAATGCCATCTCTTTCTGGGGCTTTTCCAACCTTCATTTTCTCAATGGCGTCGGCTATCTCTTCTTCTTCTGTTGACTCCTGGCTTGTGTTACCATTGGCAATAATTTGAGGGACCACATATTCCTCTTTCTTAAAGAGTTCTTCAAAGTGGGTTTTCCATCTGTCGAGGATTCCTTCCGTCTCCGGGAGTATGCTCCCATTATGGTCTTTGATGTTTCTTAAAGGCTTTTTATATTTACCTTTTAGGACCTTAACTGTTCTCCAGAACTTCTTAATATTATCCCGATGGTCTTCATTCAAACTTCTACCGAATTCTTCCCAAGTCTCTTTTTGGCCGCTTGAACTGCTATCTTACATTCAGATCTTACCCTGCTATACTTGATAAGGTTTTCCCGGGATTTATCTTGGAGATATGATTATGATGGAGATATCACACTTCACTGCTTGTTTTTATTAATTCGCTGCTCTTCACTGGTGAGAAAGTGACGTTCAAACCCACGACGCATCATGCTTTATATATCCCTACCAACGGGTATTCCTACCCATACAAAAAAGACTGAATGTTCCACAATGATCATGCTCAACCGCCAGAATTCCTCCCCCTTATTTTGGGTACTTACTTTATAGAGGCTGGGTGAGCCCCAGGAGGTACCTACAGATTAATGACAACAGACTAATTAAAAGTCTTGCTAGCAGCGGGATTTGAAACAGGATTTTCGGCATGGCAACTCAGTGCTCTACCACTGAGCCACCCTGCTCCCTATAAAAGTATTGATATAATATTATGAACCAGGAAGCATTATTCTTATTATGTTATAGTTATTTTTAAACCTTATAGATCATCTTTGGTGGTGTATCCTATGGCATTTGATGAAACAGGAGCTAATAACTTTATCGAACTAGGTGTTTTTATAATTAATTGAATAGTTTGAGTTGTTTAATAATAGAGTGTATACAAAAAAAATGGCTGTTTTATCAATTTTTACCAGTTTTTTCAATTTTCATATTATTTTTATTATAAAAAGCAAATGCTAGGTAAAGCAATAACGGTAATTTTTTTTTTAAATTTTACAGAAATTATATGAACTGCTACATTTTAGGGCAATAGGCATTATGTCTATTAGTAGATATCGTTCTAAGTAAAATATATTTAACATAAAATGAAAAATTTATACAAATTGGAATAAAAAAAAATTATGCTAAATTATAAATAAGGTTTACTAAAAGTTATGAAATATCAAAAAAATAAAATAATTATCATCAACAAATGTAATATATATATTTAAAAATTCATTATCTCTAACCTCGTAGGCTCGAATAGGGACAACAAAAATTGTGACAAAGCAAAATAAACAAGAGATGGTATACCATGAAAGTGATTTTGGTTTGCACCAGTAGATAGTGTTGCATTTGTTTTGATGTTAGTTTGTCAGCATCAGCATATTTTTATTTTTAAGAATTGGTTGTCGATATCTTTAGGTTGTCATAGAACCACCTTCAGTTTGATAATTTGCTTATCAATTTTGCTATCAATTGCAATTTTGCTTAAAAGCAAGAATTGTCTCAGGCTCATAATTAGATATGTGAAGTTAATGGTGTATTAACAAATCCTTAAATTTTGGCCATTCATGTATTTTTCCATTAATTTTTGGGAACTCCATGCGAGCTAGCCTGCGGTGAGTTGAATGGCCGAAGGAACAAGAGTTAGAATTCCTCGATTATTGTTAATTTTCATTCCGTTGAGCTTGTTTCTCTTGTTGCATCTCAACAATTGTATAATACAGGGCGTTTATCTCACCTCTCTCCTTGATGTCCTCCTCAGTAGGAAACAATGTGTCCTTTTCGATGGTGATTGTTAGTACCTGACCCTCCTCAAACTTACTCATGTAACTAGCCTTCAATGTAGCCGCAGTTGAACACATGGCCTTGAATGTAGAATCTATGTGAAATGAGTTTAACTATCCATTCATCAATTTTATAGTTCGTTCGCGGTCAGTAGTGTGCACTGAGAGACAGAATTAAATAATTATAAAATAATAAACGAGTATTATCATTAAATAATCGCAAAACAGAAAATTAAATACCTATTTATACCAATCGAACATTACTATATTCTAACGACTATCTATTAATTAAGAAATTTAACCACAGGAAATTAATACTATCACCTTGTTTCAAGATAAACTAATCAAGATCAAGTTTAACTTAATATTAAAATAAATCATGAATTAAATCATAAGGGAGGTAATCAAAATAACGGTTTACCTTAATCAACAAACTCGTTACTTAAATTATAAAATAACTTCAATCAAAGAGATAAGACAAAAAAAGTTTACCTTATGAGGTCATTCCATGTCAAATCAACCAATAAAAAAAAGTTTTCAACTTGACCATTTTAAATTTGGCTGAAACTCGGTTTATTTTTACTCTCTGACATCCTGAACTCAAATTGTATCCCTGGTAGTTGTTTGGAAATGAAATACAAAGATTTTTCTTTATTTTTTACATCTTTATTTTATTCTTTACACTTTCGATTGAAGTTTCTTCGTTGCCTGAGTGCTTTCCAACTCTGTAAGATGGTACACTCTTCAAGCTTGGGTTGTGGGATCTACTTTGGTTAAGACATCTGGTCTTATTTAGTAATAAAATGTCTGGCACCATAGGATATTTAAATGAAGGCGATGGACCATGGGGTCCCAGAAAACTTATTTTAATGTCTTCGTTTTCTGTATCGATGACACACCCTAACCACCATTCCTTGTCCCTTACAAACATGTGACAAAACCAACAATTTCATCCAACTCTAATTCACTGTCAACATCATTTTCTGAAAAGCACTTCTTCTTTGGTTTAATTTGAAAGGAGTAAGTTTTTACTAAAACTCTTGTTGCATTTTTTGGTTTGTAGTAGTGAAACTGTTGTGTTCCTTCCACTGTTTTGGCTTCTTCCAATCTTGTTTTCATAAGTGTTTTCTCATGTTTATAATCTTCTTTAGTTGAATAAATAAAACCAACATTAGTTATATTTTCTTTAGCCCAGTCATAGAGTTGGCGAGGAGTCATAATTTGTTCATTAGACACCATTCGTAGGCCTGCTTGTGCTGCTAGACGTTTAACAGCACCTCCTACTCCATCACAAGCGTCCTTTCCATGTGACGATGCAAAAAAGTTCCATTCTGCTTTAATAGAAAAATCTGTTGTGTGGCGACAGAGGTTAAGAAAGTTAGTTTTATTCTTATATTGTGATGCAGCCAAATCGGAAAAATAGTGTATCCCCTCAATTTCATAAGGTAGTTTTTCCTTTAAGGTAATTTATCAAAAGTAGCTGGAACAAATGCACAGCAACTGTGTCATGAGCCTTACAGTCAGATATGATTACTAAACTTAGGTGTTGCAAAGTTTCTTCTTCCTTGAAATAAATGACAAAAGGATGTATTGTTGGTTGTGCATTGTTCCAATGAAAGCCTTGAGCAGCATGTTGGAGCACAAATGAATAATTCTCAGCGAAGTCACATACAACGATGCATTCATTTGATGGAATATTTTCTTTCAAGTGTCTCAGATAAGCTGAATGTTTAGTTGTAATAAAAGAATGTTTAAGAAGTTTAGGCAGACTATCAAACAAAGAGTCTAGAAAACCTCCTGTGGATTTGGTTATGGTTTCAAGAACACACTTATTGTCCACCTGTACCCTTTTTTTATATTACACGTTCAATACTGTTTGTTCCTGTTAAAGTGGATGGCAAACGAATTCATGTACAAACATTTTTAATTTTGCCAATGTTTTGCACTTTTCAAAGAACGCTATCCTGAACAGAAAATTGGGTTTTCTAAATTCTGCAAACTTCGACCAAAGCACTGTTTTCTTCCAGGGTCTGCAGGTACACATTCAGTATGTGTATGTACTGTGCATCAAAATACAAAGTTGATGATGGCGCATTGTAAACTTTCAGAATTAGTAAATCGAGAAACGCCAATTAAAACTTATTAAGACTTAACTAATGGTATTGTTTGTGAAAATCCTACAGAAAAATGTTATTTCAGGTAATGTGAACTGTGTGCAGATATTAACAATCTAAAATTTTTGTTTGAGGATGCTTTTGAGCAAAACAGTGCGTTCATTCTTATACCATTCTATTAACTCTCTACACCCTTCATATTTCTACAATCTCCTCCAATTCAAATCCTCAATTCAACACCATAAAACAAGATCTCGCCTTCCTATCTCTATACTCATTCCCACAGCACCAAAACATTCGAGCGTTCCTTTTGAAATTTATTGATTGATAGTTACAACTGTATTACAATAATACAACAAGTAAATAGGATAAGTGATACATAATGATATGAGAATGACAAATAGATAAACTACCCACTGGTACTACTCAAATAAAAGTTCAACTAAGAAGGTCATGTACCCATCTTCTTTTCAGACGCCTCTGAGGATTATCGGGAATTGATGATGAAGCTAGGTTTGAGGGTTTGAGTGGTAATGAAATTTGTTATGAAAGGATAGATACCGGGTTTGGGCCAAATCAGCAACAAATGGGACATTAAGGTCGTTATGGATGACTTTATTCTTAACAAAATAAGGAGCATTGAGTATTTTACAAACGATTTTGGATTGTAAGGATTGGATACGAGAGGAATTCGATGGCTTAGTGGAGCCCCAAAGCTCTACTCCGTAAGTCCAAATAGGTCGTATGATGGTCATGTAGATGAGTCTTTTGTAGTTAATTGGGAGCTTAGAGAGTTTGCCTAGTAAGTGTTGAATTAGCCTGAAATGTCGAGCGGTTTCTTGTCTTTTCAGTCTTGTATGAGGATTCCAGGTTAATCGTTTGTCGAGGTGCAACCCTAAGTATCGGATCTGTTCTACAGAAAGGTCTATTTGTTAGATAGGATTGAAGGGTGAGAAAATATGTAGCTTTTTATCATTACATTAGTATTTGTCTCTTTTTTGTTTCAATGATTTCTGTATGCTAAAGTCTTGCTTTAAATGTTGATTATAAAATGATGGATTGAATTGGTCAGGATAACTGTCAAAGATAATGCGAAATAAGTTAAACTTATTTTTTAATTGTGTCTACGATGTAGGCTATCTTCAGGGCTAAGGTAGGAACAGAAAATTGCTATATAAATCATTGCAGTCACAAGGGAGAATTACAGAATTTATAGTAATGTGAAGAGATGCAGAGAGTAAGATAAATTTGTAATAGGATTATGTATTGATAACAGAAATAGTGTTCAGAATTTATAATAATGTAAAGGTGTGTATCTCTGTATGTTTGTTGGGCGAGTTGCGATTCGGAGTAAAACAGGGGATATGGTATACAATGTTTGAGCGATGTTTAGGTGGAATAATTCTCTTTCCCCCCCCTTACATTTAATGACATTCATTATAATAGGTTGGGAAGATAGAAATCCATTATTTTTTCGGTAGATGGCTGTAGTGATCGATATCTCGTAAAGTATCGATCAAACAATTCCAAGTTTATGCTCGTCAAGGTGACATTTCATACTAAAAAAAGTTTTTTGCCTGTTTTTTATTTGTTCCATTCAGTTGTAAGTTACCAATGGAAGTCAACAAAGAGGAAATTCGTTTTACATTTTTTTCTTTGATAACATTTTACAGTTTCAGTTTTACTTAACATTTTACAGTTTTTCTTTGATAAAGCCGAAAATGCAAGCTGAAATTGTGAATGGTGTTTAAGATGCCAATAATTACGTGCAATTTTGGTTTCATCGATTCCGTTCAGGCATTTTTGATGTTAAAGATGCACCTCGCATTGGCAGGCCTGTCGTCGAAAATGTTGATAAAATCACGGAAATAATCGAAGTTGACCGGCATGTTAGTAGTTGTAACATCGCCCATGAGCTAAAACAGTTTAAACCATTTACGCAACGCTGGATTCAAAAAGAAGCTCGATGTTTGGGTGCCACACCAATTACCGCCAAAATACATGATTCATGGTTCAAATTTCCATCTGCGAAGCCTTAGGCAAACGGAATGAAATCGACTCATTTCTTAAACGGATGGTGAATGGGGTTGAAAAATGGGTCACATGCGACAATATTGTGCAAAAACGATCCTGGTCAAAGTGTGGTGAAGCACCTCAAACGGTGGCCAAATCATGACTAACGGCCAGGAAGGTTCTACTGTGTATTTGGTGGGACTTGAAAGGAATCATTTATTCTGAGTTGCTTCCTTATGACCAAACACTAAATTCAGATCTCTACTGTCAACAACTGGACCGTTTGAATTTAGCGATTGACCAGAAACGGCCAGAATTGGCCAACAGAAGAGGTGTTGTGTTCCATCAGGACAACGCAAGGCCACACACGTCTGTGGTGACTCGCCATAAACTCCGGGAGCTTGGTTGGGAAGTTTTAATGAATCCATCATATAGTCCGGACCTGGCACCAAGTGAATACCACCTTTTTATCGCATTGCAAAACTTCCTGAGTGATAAGAAATTGGGATCAAGAGAAGATTATGAAAATTGGTTACCAGAGTTTTTGCCAATAAGGACCAATACTTCTATGGGAGAGGCATTATGAAGCTACCTTTAAAATTGCTACAAATTATACAACAAAATGGTGCATATTTGACCCCAAACGGACAATCCGAAACATCTTTAACAAAGTTTTGAATTTCACGCAAGAATAATAGATTTCTTTTTCCCCAACCTATTATTGTTTTATTCTATTATTTGTAATAGGATCATTAAATTCCTTCTCATCTCAACTGTTTATACTATTCTTCACACATTATCATTTGTCACACTATTACTTCTCTTAATTTTTTATCATAAAATCTATAAAATTTCTTGTATAAATAAAAATCACGATTTGTGTTAATATAAATTCATATTAATATATCTTTTGAATACGAAATAAGTAAAAAAATAATATATATCATTAGCTGTAATTGAACTATGCTTTCCATTCTTATTACGCCTCGCCTGTTTTACATAATGTAACTTACTCTTTGCTCTTTCTCACTAGTTATTTCATAATTTATCTTATTCCCTATATCTCTCCACATTACTATAAATTCTGTAATTCCCCCTTGGCACTGCAATGATTTATATAGTCATTTTCTGTTTCTTTCTTGGCCCTGAAGATGGCCTAATTCTTAGGCCGAAACATTGGCACAATTAAAAAATTTTGTGTTATCATTGACTGCACCCCCTGACCAATTCAATCTATCATTAATATTATCCAGTCAACCATTTTCCATTAAGCAATCATTATAAAAGTTAGTATTAATAATATCAGTACTAAATAATGCATTATTTAATTCTTAAAGTGATCTATTATATTATAAACAATATCTTTAATACAGTTCAACCCATTTATTTATTCAGAATTGTAAACAATCCTCTCATATTCTACTCGACTCATTTAATGAGCAAGTTTTATTTAGTTACATCTTTGATTAAATTATTTGCATCTCAAAATATATGTTTCAACTGTCTGGTGTCAACTGCCATGCATAAATTGAACATTCCCTACATTTATAAATATTATATTAATAACTCCTTTCCTTTTCTTTTTTTTTATTTCTCCATGAAAATAAGAAATAAAATGGTAAATTTCATTTTGAATTATGTCTACAAATGACCTACTTGTGTTGTATAAAATCTAATTTTAAACATTACTAATGATTGGTGTTCTATAACAAAAATAAATGCCATAATTTAAACAAGAATAAAAAAAAATCTGCTATTGATCATTAGATTGATTTTAGCGTCCAAAATTGAATGTAATGGGAAAAGTGCAAATAAATCAATTTAATGTTTTAACTAAATAGATATCTTTTGTAGCACCCCCCATTCACTCAGACATCAAATATTTTATTATTTATATAAATATTTATTTTATCATAAAGAACCATCTAAGCTTTATTAGTTTACAAATACACTATTAGTTCTTAGCTGCGCACTCTGTACCCTCATCATTATTACAACATTCACAATATTGTACATAAGTGTTAAGTGGCTATAAGCTGATTTTGGATTTAAACATTTGAAATGTTGACCAAAAATTTAAAATTGATTCATTATTAATCATCACACAGCCAAGAAACAATTTCCTAAGTATTATATTACCATTATAAAGATTTAATTTTCCAATATATTATCGATTTCGTATAAATCGATTGTTTTTACGATTAAGGTTTGTGTTAAGCTAAAAATTGTTCTATCATTAAATTCATATAATTTCTCTAAATGACCTAACAATGCATTCAAAACTTGTTAATAAAATCGATTCTGTATTAATCGATCATTTCAACGATACACTTTCTTATTTAGATCGCCCAGCAACCTCACATCGAATAAGTTGAAATATGTTAAAGTAAATCGATTCACTATTTATTGATTACGTTATAGATAACTGTTTTGCAAATAGTCTCATCCGTATCCAAATAATAAACTCCAAAATCGATTTTATTTAGATAAGTTAAGAAATACAAGATTTGTGATTATTCTATTATTAAAATGATGTAATTTTCCTCAATACGATTCGAAAACCTACAAATGTATTATAACATCCATGATCATATCGTTTCATAATCGTTCCCATCGATAATTAAACGTGGATTCCATTATCGATTTTATTTTATTAGTCGATAAATTGATTCTATATTTCCATCGTTTTCGTATATATGCTTTCAAAAAAGTAGTAATATACTCCAACATACAAGACATCAACAATTAATTATGTAAGAATCGATCATTAATATGTTACTAGTTTCGTATTTAGCGCCTTCAATGACGTGATAATTTACTCTAACATCAAATATGATTAAAATCGATTATTTTATCGATATCTTTTACGTGCTTTACGATCATCAAAACCTAAAATGGACCATAACACAGCATATATTTGAAGAAATTAAAAAAAAATTAAATAGTTTTAGAAAAAAAAAAAAAAACCTTCACTATATGGAGGCGTGTTTCATGTTAAAATGATAATAGCTTTATCAAAACCTCATGAATATATTCAATGATGCCTATATATCCCTTAAAAATCAGCAATCAGATATTCCATTTTAACCTTCTCAATCTTCTTTTCTTTTATATATTTATTATTTGAACACAAAATCTAAATACTAACGTTTGGATGATTATGTTTCAGGTTGGCCATCCTGATTTGTCTACTCAACTGGAAAACGCTGTGGCTAACAACTGTCCCAAAGATATTTTTCAACTAGCGAGTGAAGGAGCTGATGTTTGTGGGTCGACTCAGTCTGGGGACAGCTTTCTGCATGTGGCCGTAAGAGCCGGCAACAGTGCCACCATCAAAGCTCTTGTTTTCCTGAACGCGGACCTGGAAGCTGTGAACTCTAGAAATGCCACTCCATTAGAAGTGGCAGTCAGACATAACAGCGCATCTTCTGTGAGGGCTCTGTTGATCGGCGGTGCTAAATATGACAAGCGTTTGTCTGGAGGAGACACCTACATCCATGTCGCTGCTTCTGGAGGATTCAATGAAGCCATGGAAGCCTTGCTAGAACTAGGAATGGATTTGGATGAAAAAAACCAACTCGGGGAAACTCCATTATTTCAAGCTGTTAGAGCGGCCAATATAGAGGGTATTAAGTTGTTACAGAAGAAAGGAGCGGATTTCAGTGTTCTGTCAGGTTTCAAGTTGGAAGATGGTGACAGTATAGTCCATTCTGTAGCTCGCTCAGGAAATATAGAAATCCTCAAAATATTGGCAGATAAGAAGGTACTAGCAAACGTAAAGAATCACAGTGGCGTCACGCCATTGCATGTCACCTGTAATCCTTCAGTCGTCAGAATCCTCCTCAGGATGGGTGTGCCTGTGGACAGCCAGGACAATGCTGGAAGCACTCCGTTGATGTTGGCTTTGAGAAATAGTAAAGCAGACATTGTAACTTTGTTATTAAAAAACCGAGCTGATCCCAATATAAAGAACAAAGAACAGGTCGGACAGCGCTTCACTACGCCGCTGAAGGTGGCTGTATTGGGTTGGTGAATTCTCTGTTGATCGCTGGTGCGAGGTTGTGTGAGCAAGATAACAAAGGTGATACTCCAGTCTTCCTTGCAGCTATGAATAATAACCGAGAAGTCCTTAAGTTGCTTATAGAGAGAGCAGCTGATTTGGCTGAGAGGGACAGTGATGGCGAAGGGATATTACATCAGGAGGCCTGCATTGGACATGTCGAGGTATTGAGGACGCTGCTCGATGCCGGGGTGGCAGTGGATATGAAGGATGAGGATCAGAAGACCTCCTTACACCTGGCAGCAGAGAAAGGGCACTCAGGCGTGGTGACGGTGCTGCTCGAGGCCAGGGCGGCGGTGGATATGAAGGATAAGGACCAGAATACCGCTTTAAACCTAGCAGCAGCGAACGGGCACCCTGCCGTGGTGACGGCGCTGTTCGAGGCCGGGGCGGCGGTGGATATGAAGGATAAGGACCAGAGGACCGCCTTACACCTAGCAGCAGCGAACGGGGACACTGCCGTGGTGACGGCGCTGTTCGAGGCCGGGGCGGCGGTGAATATGAAGGATAAGGACCAGAAGACCGCCTTACACCTGGCAGCAGGGAAAGGGCACTCAGCCGTGGTGACGGCGCTGCTCGGGGCCGGGGCGGCGGTGGATATGAAGGATAAGGACCAGAGGACCGCCTTACACCTAGCAGCAGCGAACGGGGACACTGCCGTGGTGACGGCGCTGTTCGAGGCCGGGGCGGCGGTGAATATGAAGGATAAGGACCAGAAGACCGCCTTACACCTGGCAGCAGGGAAAGGGCACTCAGCCGTGGTGACGGCGCTGCTCGGGGCCGGGGCGGCGGTGGATATGAAGGATAAGGACCAGAAGACCGCCTTACACCTGGCAGCAGAGAACGGGCACTCAGCCGTGGTGACGGCGCTGCTGGATGCCGGGGCGGCGGTGGATATGACGGACAAGTGGCAGCAGACCACCTTACACCTGGCAGCAGCGAAGGGGCACTCAGCCGTGGTGACGGCGCTGCTGGATGCCGGGGCGGCGGTGGATATGACGGACAAGTGGCAGCAGACCACCTTACACCTGGCAGCAGAGAACGGGCACTCAGCCGTGGTGACGGCGCTGCTGGATGCCGGGGCGGCGGTGGATATGACGGACAAGTGGCAGCAGACCACCTTACACCTGGCAGCAGAGAACGGGCACTCAGCCGTGGTGACGGCGCTGCTGGATGCCGGGGCGGCGGTGGATATGACGGACAAGTGGCAGCAGACCACCTTACACCTGGCAGCAGCGAAGGGGCACTCAGCCGTGGTGACGGCGCTGCTCGAGGCCGGGGCGGAGGTGGATATGAAGGATATGGACCAGAAGACCGCTTTACACCTAGCAGCAGAGAACGGGCACACTGCCGTGGTGACGGCGCTGTTCCAGGCCGGGGTGGCCGTGGATATGAAGGATAAGGACCAGAATACCGCCTTACACCTGGCAGCAATGTACGGGCACTCTGCCGTGGTGAGGGCGCTGCTCGATGCCAGGGCAGACCCAGGAGTTAAGACAGGTGGAAGCTGGTTTGTTAGTGGCTGTACACCGCTAATACTCGCATCTTATAAAGGCCATTTGGCAGTGGTGGAGCTGCTCGTTGGCCGCGGTGTCGATATTAATGCCAGGGATAATTTTGGATGGACTGCCTTATACAGGGCTAATATCTTCAACCAGAGAGCTGTAGCAGACTACCTGAGGTCCAGGGGCGGTGTAGAGTGATCTGGACAGCCTGGTTGGCCTCTCTGCTCCATCTTGGCCACTTTATATCTTCTTCTTTTGATAAAACAACTTTTTTAAATGTTTAATTTGTGATGTTATTTTTGTGAAATATACTTTTTATGATTGATAATAAACGAATAATTTTATGAAATATTGTTATTTGTTATTGTACCTCCTTCTTTTTTAATTTTTCGTCCTGTTTGAAAGTATGTAGTGTACTTTCATTAATATAGCCTTTGGTTTTAATTGGTTTATTACCTTGAAGTACGCTTAATAAAATGATTAATTTTATTTTTTGAAATTCATGGACACAATTGAGTTTTCTATTAAAAAATTTATCTTACTCTGCAAATACAATCCTATTTCTTGAGTTGCTTAAAAGTGATTCTCACAAGATAAATCAGAGGAGTTATTATTTCTTATTTATTTGTAGTTGTGAAGGAGACTGACTTATGAGGACACAATCAATAGTTTGGAAGTTATTACTGAGTCTTATTACATAAAATAAAATAATAACAATCAATTGATGAGATCACAATGCAATGTCCACTTGGGCTTATCTGTTGATAACTTACAGGGAATTTGTTTTCCTATTTTTTAAAATTAATTACGTTCTTAGGTGAATATTAAGTGATGTATTTCAGTAGTTCAAATCATTTACTATTTATTAAAGCAATATTATAATAAAAAGTGAATGTTTTCTGATTTTTCATTCTCTTTTGCTCCTAAAATCGTGAACGTGCGATGAGGCTTTGATGATCAGAACGATGATGATACAGTTTATCATAACACGATCCATTTTTGATTTTTCTAAGTTAATCGATATTGAGATCTTTTAATGGAGGCGTACTTTACGATAAACATTCGATTTTAGATTCGGATTCTAAACAACAATATCGTATAAAAATGAATATTGAATATAAAATTTTGAGTGATCGATTGTGTTTTCGAAACCTTAACAACCATCAAAATTGGTCCCAATATCGAACGTTTTGGAAATGTTGAAATAAATCGATGTTCGAGAGATCTATCAGAAAATCGATTGTTCTTTCGGGAATTACATCACTGATAACAGCGAATGGAATCCAGTATCGAATATATTCAAAATGTTAAAATAGAAAGATAAAAAAATATTCAATCGACTAGGGAAGAGTGAAAAATTATCCGTTCACTCATTCACGAGTTTTCAACTTCGAGAGGAAAAGCGATTGACGGTCAGAAAAGTATAACATTTTTATTGTTTTATAGTTACCGCTCCATCTATTCAATTTTTTAGTTAAAATGAACTAATAACTAATAAAAATATGTCGAAACTTCTAAAGAAGGACAAATTACTTTGTTTAAATAATTTCCTGGCATTGAGATTTCCTTCACCAACCAACAATTTCTTTCAGTTCCTTTTTCCGTTCCCTCTTGTCTTGTAATTCTCGTACAATGACAGCCTAGTTTCTTTTTCTCCACTTCCCACCTTTTCTGTTGTTTTCCTCGCCGTTTTCTCCCTCCGGCATCCAAAGAAAAAGTAAAATTGATCAGCATTTCCTCCTCCATTCATCTAAGACGGTCATACCAGTCCAATCTCTTGTTCTCAATATTTTTAGGACGTTTTGTTGACCTTACATTAAGCAGCACTTCTCATCCATGCATCTGTTCCGTACAGCAATATGCTCTAAATGAACTTCTTGGTACCTTTCGTCACATCACTGCTCCAAAGGACCGAGCTCAACATACCAATGGCTTTGTGCTTCGTAATTATGCTTCTTTTTTTTAATATCTTTTAAGGACGTTTCGTTTCTTTCCCTTAAAGAGCCCAAACAATGAAAACTCTCCAACCTTTTTAATGCATCCTCTTTAATAACGAGGTCCTCCTGACCGTAAATGATCATATATTGAGTTTTGCTGAAGTTTATTCTAAGATCCCAGCTGGAATACGTCACTCGCAGTTTTCTTAGAATGTGTTTGTAGCATCCTCATGGTGCTGATTGACGATAACCTCTTCAGTAGATTATGGAGATGACTGTTACCTATTCCTGCTCACGTTTTCTATTTACGATTCCTATAAAGCCTTTCCTATGTAAATTTTTAATCGGAGGGGGGACCTACAGCGGTTTTCTATACAATTTCACAACGTGTTGTAAATTTTTCAATCATAGAACTGAAAAATTCAGGATTTTTTGATTAAATATATTCTGAAAATGCGTTTTTGATGTGAGAATCGTTTTGAAAAATTTACACTTAAGGAAGTAGTCCAAACTTCTGAATAAGGAATCTGTTTCAGATTAGTCTGAGGAATAAGGTGAGTGTGGGAGGACTTTGTATCCTAGCTTGTTCAGTTTCTTCACTGTCTGTCGTGAAACCTGAGGCCTGGCGTTGTTGTGTAAGAGTGTAGGTCCCTTCCGATTAACCAATGCAGGTTGTTTTTAAAACATTTTCTTGCATTACGTCAATATCCCTGCAGTAAAATGAGGATGTGATGGTTTCACCTCTGGGTAGAAAAGAGAAATGGGTTATTCCTGTCATTGTCCAACACAGAGAAACCAATATTTTTTATGTGGTGTGAACATTTTTCAAACCAACGACGAATGGTCTGTTCGTTACAACACCCTTCCCCGAACACCGGATCTGATTGTTCGATGATAATAAAAAGCTTAGCGAACCCAACTCGGTCTAACTCATAGAAGTTTACCAATCGGCACTGCGCTTAACAACAGATTAGGAATTTGTTCGTTACTAAGCCTAGCAATTTCTTCTTAATCTTCGCGACACAATTCCGCGTTATGCAACCTCCTATATTCCCTAGTGGTCTCATCAATTTCAGGACAGAATATTCTATGTAACACCTTATTTTCGAATACCTGAAGCTGTTGTTCATCCGTAAAGTGTTGGAAGGATGATAGTTTTATAAATTCTGATTTTTGTATTTCGGGACAAAAGACGCGAGCTTAGTAATGTTGATAGCGAATAATAGCGAGCGTTTCCTGCTTTCAATCGCGCCTTTATTTCCTCTTGAATTTCGTTTTTTCTAGTTCCCGTAAACCTTAAGTACTTAAACTTCTCGACATATTCAGACTTATTCCCTCCTAAAACAATGTCCCCAAAGTCTCCCCTCCTTCCGCTACTAACCATAACTTATTATAATTTATTTCTTTATATCATTTATCGACATTACTGTATTTAGATTTATAATTTTCGCGTCTTCGCCCAACAGCACCAAATCGTCCGAAAACCCTAGCACGGATATTTTGCTATTCATATTCAGATTCAAACCTGTTTCGTTGTGTATCACTTTTTTAATGACGTACTCGAGTGTTAATTTGAATAGTACAGGTGATTCACAAGCTATTTATACCAATTATGCATGGCTACGTGAGTGAGCTATTTTGACCGAAAAAAATGTAGATGTTGAAGCAATTAATTTTAGAATGCAAGAGGCATTGAAATTTCATTCAATAGATAATATAATACAAGATAGATTACTGCTGACGATACTGACCAAGTAGCCAACTATCTCGTGTAATTCCCGATTTCATTGGTTTATCTGGAATGCCACCACACGATTTGGTACTGAAAATCGGTTCACTAGTCATTTTACCTGGAAATTCGAATGCGCCAAAGCGATGCAATGGCACACGATCAGTCATGAAAAGAATCATGCGCAATATTCTTGAAGCTGCTTTCGTGAATCGCAAGTTTTAAGATGAAATTGTTCTTCTACCTTGGATTCCAATGATCCCTTTAGACTCGCACATCACATTTCAATGTTTGCAATGACTTTAAATTAGTCATAAAGCCGAACATGTCAATTTGTGGCTTGGATTTAGAAAACCCGCACTATTCAATTATATGCTGCGTTGGCAAACCACCAAGTTCGCTCTTCGAATCAATCAGAGGTTAACTAAAAATATAGCGCATCACATTGTATTCCGATATAAAAAGAAATCAGATTTCATTCTTGTTAATATTACGATGAAATATGTATCTAATGATTTATTTTCTATACAGTAAAGAAATATACCTGTCATAAAAATAGTTGAGTTTTTTTTTGGAACTATTAATTAAAACAGTTTTAAGTTTATAATTAAGATATATAATTACTCTTACACATATAATTGATAGAAAACGTATGCGTGATGGAATCCGGTAGTTCAGTCCAACTAAATGCATTCTAAAAATGTAATAATTTTCAAATTCAAAAAGTTAGACCAGTACAAACAATGAAGGGTCTAGGGTTAAGTACGTGTTAGATACTGTTCTGTTTCTTGTTTGTTTATAGTTCTGTTTATGTGTGCGTTATTATATTGTTCATTAAATTTAATTTTGTGTTTTTGTTTTATTCCTTGATATTGCCTATGCATGCCTGTTACGTATTGATAATGTAATATGATTGTTTAAATTAACTGATTATTTGGGATTAGTTTAGGTTTTGTTTGTTTAATTGAGTGTAGATGAATCCTGAGAGGAGTCCTTTGTAATTGCCGAGGATTGGAGAGTCAAACTCAAATGTGAGGTTGAAGGATTCAGAAAGATAGTAAGCGCTGCTGTTACGGAAAGGAATAAAATGTTTATACTAGGCATTGAGATCTCTGATGTTACTAAAGTAGGAAGAGTCACAGTTACAAGTGGAACAGGAGATGGTAGCAGTTGAAGGAAGGTGAGACATCCAGATTTACAACAGTTTCAAGGATTGGAGGCATCAGGAACGTTGCTAGAGGTAGATGTATAACAGAAATGCCTGTTTTATTTGGATGTCTATGAATAAACGTTCTAGATCAAAGGAGATGAGGACGTAGTGGTCAGGGATGACAGCGCACTACTGCTTAGGCTGTCGTACGTCACCACAACATATATTATCATAACTTACCACTACATGTGCTATCATCCCTCACCACTAAATCTGCCATCATACATCACCACTATATGTGATACCATCCCTCACCACTACATCTGCTATCATCCCTCACCACTACATCTGCTATCATCCCTCACCACTACTTATGCTATCATCCCTCACCACTACATCTGCTATCATCCCTCACCATTACATATGCTATCATCCCTCACCATTACATATGCTATCATCCCTCACCACTACATCTGCTATCATCCCTCACCATTACATATCCTATCATCCCTCACCATTACATATGCTATCATCCCTCACCATTACATATGCTATCATCCCTCACCACTACATATGCTATCATCCCTCACCACTACATCTGCTATCATCCCTCACCATTACATATGCTATCATCCCTCACCATTACATATGCTATCATCCCTCACCACTACATATGCTATCATCCCTCACCACTACATCTGCTATCATCCCTCACCATTACATATGCTATCATCCCTCACCACTACATATGCTATCATCCCTTATTTCAAATTTTACCAGTCACATATCACACACTATAGTTTAAAATTATTTCTCATGCAATATTATGAGGTTTTATTATCTCTGTAGATTCTCAGTTCATTTATTCCCTCCTCCCCCCATAATTTTCTACACCACTCATAATGTATACTATTTGAGAAGTGTTCTTGTTAAAATATCTGGCCAGGCATCTGCCTCTTAATGTTTTGAATACATTGTTAGAAACAATAAAGTTCAAATTTTGAATTTTGGGGGGGGACAGGGTCAATAAATAAAAAAATATATTATAATTTGCCATTAACATTTCTTTATTATATTGTCAACGACTTCTGGTTAATTGGAGTTGTACATATTTCTTGTAACAATTTTTTTATAAACATTTATACATAACACAATTTAGAAAATATTATAAATATAATATAATTATTGGCGCGAAGGCAGCGAGTAACTCGATAAGAATGGGAAAAGTACGAAATTATTTATACAACAAAGTAAGCACACATATGCTTTATATAAAGGAGCTGTATTATATATATTGGTATAGTATATAAGGTAAATATACCCTCAAGACATGACATTTAGAAAGAAAATAATTACATGGTAAAACACTCTTTAATTCGTAGGTTAAGCTGACTAGGCACTGTCTTAATTAAATGCAATTACACAATTTTTATGCATATAAAGACAATGTTCTTATTAATGTGAATTCAATTTTTGGCATACTCTGCTGTAAACTGAACCTTAACACAAAATTATGACTAAATACAAATATATTACGTTTAATTTCTCTCTCTCTGAGCATATAAATATCTATATATTTACAACAAATTAACAAATGATATGTATAATTTAAAAAAAGAAAAAAGCAGCAGAGTTAAACATTTACACGAAATAAATGAAAAACTGCTTGCGTTAGATACAACAATACAACAATAGCTAGTAACGCAGGGGAACTTATTACTGGCCAAGTAGCATGAAAGATGTACATCGGTGTCTATATACAAAGAGGGGATGGGCGTTATTGTAAAAGCCCGCCAATATTTATCTTATTGTCATAAAACGCTTATCATACAAAAGCATAAAAACCTTATACAAACCAGTTATAAAATTTCTGATGGAAAAATTTATAGACTACAGAAGGATAGAAAAATGTTTGTAACCAAGCGCATTGACTGTATGAATGGAGGGTTCAGCGCGCCATTGTCTTTCTGCAAATAGTAACTTCTTCTTCAATATTTTAACTTTCAGTCGTTAAAACAAAATGCTTATACTTTTCAGAATAAATGATGTGACTTGTTCATAAATCACTTGATGTAAGTTTTAAAGTGTATAATTACACAATAATGTTTTATGATCATTTTCTACTACATCATCCATGACTTCAATATCATTAAGCTCGAAACACAAATCCGAAAATAAAACAATTTTCAGATAGTTTGTCTCATTAATGTATGGGTAGACCCTCCCACATATGTAAATGCCTTTAATCGCTTTTAAGACAAAACTTGATATACTTCTCACAATTCAAACAGGAAATTGTTTATTTACATAAATTAACAATAATGAGAAAGGATTCCAAGCTATGAAATGGAATACAGTTTAATTAATTTATCAATCAATAATTACTTTGATTGTTAGAAATATATTTGTGGATTTAGAGTGTTTATGATTATTATCAAAATTGCATGAAAATTTGTGAATCAACGCCATGTTTTCACTCCTGCTGATGCTGTCCTCATAAAATAAATGTTTAATCACTAACGTATTTCTTAATTTTACATATAGATCCTAATCACTCTACTATTTTCGAACATGGAAACGGGAGAGTCTACCATATGTACATTGTTAACCTTTGAAATGCATAGTAAATTATTTCAAAAACTAATTTGTTTTATCTATTAATTGACTTGAAAGGTATTTTGAAGCTGTCGAAGATGACAAGTGAGACAATTGTTCGAAAGTAAAGCTAGCTAATTCTATCATTTTCAAAGAAATTTTTAAAAAAGCATCTTCTGCAACTCCAGTCTCATATGCCTTCGAATCACCCTAGTTTTAAAAAACATTTATAAACGATTTTAACACTTATGCCCTCCTCAAAAAGCAATTCTGCAGAGTGTGGTGGATATATAAATTATATTTGTCTGGAAGTTCAACGGACATTAACTTCTAGTTCAAAAAAGCGTTTGTTTTAAATCATATTTTCTCAACTCATTGTTTTTTATTTTAAATCTTCTAAATAATGTGTGTAATGTATCACTTTTCAATATTAAAAAAAAAGTTTAGAAACATACGCGTATTTCCATCTTACTCTTTTAAGAAATCTAATTATTTCTTTTTTGCGATTTAAATTGATAGATATCTGAAACCTCCATATAACTATTTTATCAGCGATGAGGATCACATTAAGAACACGGGGATCGAAGGCAGCGAATTTTAAATAAATGCACGATGCTGAAAAATGTGAAAAGCAAACAATGTATGCTTTTGTAATAAATGAAAAAGTAAAAAAATAGGAAATGTTTAAATTTATTATATATTTTTATTAACTTATTAGACAACAGCGCTGAATATAGATCTAACAACTAGGAAATGCACAATTTGAGCTATTTTCTTTTTAAATTAAAAAAATATATTTCATCGCAGCTGACTATTGTAGGAAACATAGATCTTTATAAAAAATGTTTCGTTAACTAATGTATACTTTTACATATATATACAGATTCAAAAAGTATTTTACAATTGTACATAGGGTCCTTTGAAATCAGCCTAACAGATTATTAGATTACATCTAACATGTAATTAGGCTGAAAGTTTGAGAGTAGCGTTGTTTTTTTGTTTCGGCTAAGACTCCACCCCTAGGCTGCCAGTGCTGCTCATCTCACCTTCCGCAGCATGAGGGTTTGAATAGTTGGCAGCTTCTTGCAGCCTCATCAGCATATTCAACTAAAAATTAATAAATATTATTATTATTATTATAGGATGGCTTTCTACTGGAACCAGGTATTAAGTTTAATTTTGAATTATTTTGTCTCACTTTCTTTAAATCAGTATCAATGTCCGGGCAGGAGCTGTATTCAGTGTTTGCGAACTCTCAGCCCACTTTATACCTACTAACATCTACTGTCTGAGTCGCACGGACTTGTGAAGTCAGAGGTCGGGTTCTATGTCTGAATGGCAGCGGGTGTCTCAAATCGACCCACTTGGGGCACCAGGCGCACCTCACTGAATTTAGTACCTGCAGTGTAATCCATCCCCATTCTTTTATGAACAAAATGTGTGCCCGATACTTTTACAATGAAACTCTTTTATCTCAGGAAGAATTGTCTTCCTTGGATACTTCCTTTATAGATTAAACCCAGCAATGGGTTAAATCGGCGAATCAGCAGTTGGAGTCCAACTAAATTAAGAAGCGGAAGGCTATAGAGTCAAAACAGGATGTATTGGAAGCGTAGAGGCAGCCATGTTAATGACTAGAGTTGTGGCTTCCACCTTAAAAAGCCTCACTGAAACTTTAATAAACAAGCCTGAACCGGTCAAACTCAACCTTCCCTTTGTCAGGTTAAGTTCTGACACATCCTCTGGGGTCTTTCTCAATGTGACACAGACGAGGAACAGGCGAAGGAGGAACTAAAAAAGCCGAAGACCTTGCAAGATGCTTTGTTGGGTCAGTGATGACGGAGCCTAACCATGAGCTCATTGAGCTACGGACTTAGTCTACAGTTAAGTCAGTCTCCATGAAAGGGTTCTCGAGTTGGGCCACCATGCTACTGCTAAGGCTCCCTGCTGAGGATGCAAGGTTTCCTAGGATGCCTACGGACAAGGTTGGGGGCCGTGCGAGGGACCTGCAGAAGCATTGCAATTAGGGCCTGTTCAAAGGAGCACTGCTAGTACTGCAGGGTTTTTATCAAAACCGACTATCAGTTAGAAGTTCCTAAAGGGCAACACGACACCTGAGGCCAAGAAGCCTAAGGCTCTAGGCACAAAAGCTACTCCAAGGCAGCTAGAGGGAAACTGATTGCAGTAGTTCCTAGTGGCTGCCGGAAGCTTAAGCAGTCATGAAGGAAAGCGAGAAATTCAAGGAGCATATAATTAATACAAAATAATAAGGCTAATCAATTTATTAATCTGTATATCTAAAAGAGAGTGGCGTTAGTTACTGACCTAATAACTCAAGAACGCCGGACCGATTTCGATGATTCGAACCAATTAGGACTGGTCTTCAGCCAAAAAAGAAGAACACCCAAGAAAAATCGAAATCGGTCCAGGCGTTCTTGAATTATAAGCGTTGTAACTAACGTCTCATTCTATCAAATGCTGGTTCCGGCATTGCCAGCAGATAGCGTTGTGTGCATCAAATTTTGACAGCTGGTAGAAGATAAAGAATGTATCTGCCACATCTGTTCCCGGATCCAGGACGCACACTGGACCAACCCGAATAAAATCACCATAAAATAAATTATATGTAATAACATAAAGCTACAGTGTACTATTTTATTTTATTTTTTATTCCAACTATGTAGAATTATTTATCGCTGGAAAGAAATTATTAAAAACTCGAGCAGCCCATTAATAACTATTTAACAAGGTTAGGTTAGGTTTTATTGCTTATAGACGCACAACATCCATGGTCATTAGCGTCTTTCTTCTTTTTGTTCAAATGTTTATTTCATTATTTATTTATTCATTTATCAGCCTCTTTCTTCTTTTGATTCAATATTTAGTCCTTTATTATTTTTTGGTTTAACTTTTATTTCCATTTAACTTATAAGTGTTATATTTTACTGAAAATATTATTTTCTTTAAGAAAGGTTATCACCTTGTCTATATTTGCGGCGTTATTTCCCAGGATAGTCGAGGTTTTCCTATCAATCCCCAAGCCATGAAAATATGTTTCATACAGGGGGCATTCTTCCAAGATGTGGGTGATAGTTAGTTGCACCTTGCAACTTCCGCACTTTGGTGGTGCGTCTTTTTCAATCAAATATCCGTGTGTCATCCGCGTGTGGCCGATTCTTAGTCTCGTGATGACTACTTCCTCTCTTCTGTTGCTGCGGCAAGAACTTTCCCACGGTTTTATTTCCGCTTTAATACTTTTTCAATTTATTATTTTTATCAGTTGCCTCCCACAGCTGTATCCACGTCATGAGTGCTTGGTGTTTTAGATATTGTGAAATGTCCGATATGGTATATACATTTGTAATGGTCGGGGATGATGCTGCTTTCTTGGCTGCTCGGTCTGCCACTTCATTGCCTTTTTTTCCCACGTGAGATGGTATCCAGACGAATACTAACTCCTTGTCCATGTTTTTGATCATTGTCGAGTAAGCTTGGGCATTTTTAATTACTTTGTCTTTCGTATATATATTCTTGAAAGCCATTATTGCAGATAATGAGTCCGTGAAAATAACGAATTTTTTTTCTTGACATTCCATAATATTATATAGGGCTGCTTTGATTGCGTAACATTCTGAGGTGAAATTACTGGTTGTGTGTGGCAGCCTATATTTAATTGTGTTAGTACCGAAAATTATAGAACTTCTAACGTAATGGTTTGATTTGGATCCATCTGTATAAATGTGTTGGCTATTTCTGTATTTGTCAAAGATTTTTCTAAATTCTAAAAGATATGTGTGTTCTGATGTGGTGTTCTTATTGTGTTTTTTGAGACTTAAATCTATCGATGGTAGTTTCAAGGTCCAAGGTGGGTAGCTGTTTTCATCTGTGTTTGTTTGAAGATTCTTGATTTCTTCTATATAGCTTCTTGCTCGTATTCCAAGTGGGGCTGGTAGTCTTGGGTTTTCTGTATATCTTCTTGTATTAATATTAAAAATATATTTCCATGCTGGATTATTATTATTGAATTTTAGTTTTCCAATGTATCCAGAAGCGAGTTGGCTAGCGGAGCAAGACCGGCTTCTACACATTGACTGTTTACAGGGCTAGATCTGAATGCACCTGTTGAAATGCGGATTCCCGCGTGATGGACTGAGTCTAAAGTGGAAAGCAGTTTGAGATTTGCTGATGAGTAGACAAAACTGCCATAATCCAATTTTGATCTTATTAAACTGGTGTAAACCTTTAACATGCTGGATCTGTCTGCTCCCCAAGTGCTTCCAGCCAGAACTTTCAGTATGTTTAATCTTTTTACACACTCTTCTTTCAGCCATCTAATGTGATCTTTCCAGTCAAGTTTGTTGTTAATAATTAAGCCTAGAAATGTAACTTTTTCTTCAAAATTAAGGTTTATGCTTCTGTATGTTAATTTTGGAGGAGAAGTTGGTATCCTGCGTTTTGAAAAAAGGAGACATTTTGTTTTTTCGGTTGAAAATTTCAATCCAGATTGAGCGGACCATGTTTCCAGTTTTGAAATACAGTTTTGTATTGTTGTTTTCATTCTACTTTGATTTCTGAAAGGACATATATTTATTTATATATATATTTAACAATATTATTATTCTAATATATCACTTAAACAATTAAACTGTTTTTCAGATGCCCTTAGAATTACCTATGTATGTTATATTTCAGACGTTAGGGTACTGGAATAATTAAACACGAGAGATGTAAAGAAAATTCAATTCATTGTGTATAAGTAATAATAAAAACTTATGTCGACTCTTTCCTCATTTATTAATAACTTTTTTTCAAAAAAGCCTCCATTTTATTATTTCTTTTAATAGTCTTATCCAACTTTTATTTCTACGACTTAATTTAGTCATAAATGCAACTTCTGGCCACGAAAGATATAACTTTTTAAAACGACCGTTATTTGAAACCATTCTTACAATTACAAAAAAATGAAACAAAAAAAAAAAAGGCATCGCTTGATGGAAATTATTAAAATAATAACGGAAATAGAAAAGCCAATTGAATAATAAATAAAACTTTAAAATTTGTTGAAGGAATAAATAATTTAAAACTGTACCAGAATAACAAACCTATCAAGTAGTCTCGGGAAGATATATTGGGGTCTGAAAGCTTTGAACAGAAAAGGTCAGTTCAAACTCGGCAATCGGAAGGTTTAGGAAGGTACAATACTGAATTGCCCAGATCTAGGTAGTAAACCCCAAGTACGGAACTACCTGAAGATAGTAAGGTAACAAGCTACCTGTTTCAAAACTAATAAAAATACTGTAATAAATATTTCTTTTGTTATGAAGAGACAAGATTCCTTCCTTAAATTTACTTTTATTGGAGCTCACTTATCTCAAAACCTTTCAATGTTATTTAATTTTAAAACTGGTAGAATCTTTAGAATAAAGATAACAGAATATATCGATGCCTTAGTTCACATATGTGTTAAGTGCCGAAAACAATATTGTTACAGAGAGGAAGGAACTCTCTTGGGAAATCTGCCTGGTATACTTAGACAGCATCATTGAGCCGGGAGTTTACAATGTACTCCATGGTCATTATTGTAATAATGTCCATGGAGTACATTGTAAACTCTAAGTATTATAAGAAAAATTTTAAATTATTTGACAATCCACTAAAAGGTTAAAAATGTGCAAATTTATAAAGATTTTAAAAAATATTTTTAAATTAAATAAAGGAAAGGGACTTATAAGAGATGTAAATTGAAAATGACAGAAGAATGTTGAAACGTTTTTAAATAAAGAAAAAATATTTGACTGGAAAAAGGTTTTATTTTACTCACTTGAATGATTGACTAAAAAAGATGTACTCCAGTAACACAAACAAGAGAATTAAAATATAAAATTAAGGAATAGTTTAATTCATTTTAATAGCCAATAGCCCGTAACAATATTTTACAGGAGTCAAATTTGATAATAATTTAGCACAAGAAATACAGTTCAAGTTTAAGCACACAATATATTTTTGTATTTTGTAACCATCACAGCTTCTCTATTAATTTTATATAAACATATCATCTATGACTTCCTGATCACGACTTTACAATATTATTTATATAACTAAAACCATTTCTGAAAAATTTGCACATTTGTGAACTAAGGCATCGATATGCCCATTTCTAGAAATCATTAACAAAAGAAAAATAGTTTGTTGAGATCCCTTTATTATGTTAGATCTTTTGAATTCTCTTATGCCTATCCTAGAAAGGTGATATCTTATGTCCAGGTCTCATTCAATACCAAGATCAACTATGTTTCACGTTAATTAGATATTTTTATGAACTAGAATTAAAGAGTTAGAAATGAAGCAATACGTTTTTTTTTATTTTTTTAAAATCGACCCTGAAAAGTGTAAAATACGAGAAATCGTATCATGTTAAGTTAGAGATGTGAATTGAGTAAGGAGGCTTTACATTTTAACATAATAATAATTGTATTCATGATTTTGCAAAATAAACCACTAGATATTACAGTTGTTGATATTATATAGTGGATTTAAATAGAAAACTTATCGATAGTTCTATAATTATGCCATTTAATATTTAATAGGACAGTTTATTAAAATCTATCAACAAAGGGATAAGCATTGGTAGGCTGGCTCAATTCACAAATGCTCTAAGTCATTGCTCATAATATGAAGTTCATTTATGGAATTCAAAATTCAGTCTCCGTTTAAACTCGACATAGATTTCTATTTAAATCAATGCGGACGAAGTCGCGGGCAAAAGCTAGTTATCAATAAATAAAAAAGTCATGAGGTATTTTCATTCTTCTAGTGTGAGTCGGCCCCTAAAGTGCACAGGCCTCCACCAATTTTCGTACGGAGCATAAAAAACTTTAGGCTTCTTTGCACACAACTGAATAAGGCAGTAGGCACTGGAAAATACTATTGCACTAGCAGGACCGACGATACAAAGATCCAGTCAGACACGCCCGAGACATACCGAAATATAGTCAAGTACCTAACGGAGATCAAGGCAGATTACCACACGTACCAACTAAAGGAGGAGAGATCCATCAGAGTGGTAGTCAGAAAATTGCACCCAACCACCCCTGCTGACGTCATAGAGGAGGAGCTCACCGCCATGGGCTTCAAAGTTAGACAAATCACAAATATCTACAAGAAGAATCCTGTACACCCCGAGACAGGTAACAAAATCCCATTGCCTCTCTTCTTCATAGATTTAGAACCAGCACCCGGAGTAGAAAAAATCTATGATGTAAGTAGACTATACTATACCCAGGTTCAAATCGAAAAACCATACCCAAAGAAAGACATCGTGCAATGCCACAACTGCCAGGCATATGGGCACACTAGGCACTACTGCCATCATACCCCAAGATGTGTCAAATGCGGAGAACCGCATAAAACTGAAGAATGCGTCAAGCCGAGAGAAACACCAGCTGTCTGCGCACTATGTCTTCAAGGGCACCCAGCCAATTATAAAGGTTTCCAAACCTACAAGAAGATAAAATCTCAAGATCTGGCAGCACGTCGGCCCAGCGACGAAGTGAGGACCTCAAGAAGACAGCCTTCTAAAATTGTAGATGGAGCTGTTTCCTACGCCGAAATGTCAGGTGGTCAACAAACTAACAGTCTCGGGGCCATGCTAAAATCCGAACCCCCCAAACCCCTCTCTAAACCACAAATCAATTCTCTACAACCAATAAACCAGCCCCAACAACTAGGATATCCCGTGAATCAAAATCCAAATACCCCGCATCAAATCCCTCATATCCCCCCTCCTTCAAATGCTACTGATCTCACAACACTACTCACATCATTCCTCTCCGAGTTCAAATCCATGCTCACACCACTAATATCTCTCCTAACAAATCTCGTTTCCCATCTCTTTCCTGTCCAACAAAATCCTTAAATGACATCCACCTTATCCATTCTCCTTTGGAATGCGAATGGTATTCGAAACCACACTGACGAACTAACATCCTTACTGTATGATAAAAAATTGATGTAGCCTTAATTACAGAAACTAGACTGACCAGTAAACGGAAGCTCAACATAACACAGTACCAAATCTACCGGACCGACCATCCTGATGGAAAAGCTCACTGTGGTACGGCTGTCATTGAGCATCAATCCCTCTCCTAACACTCATTTCCACTCCAATCAAACGATATCCTTCAGGCTACAGCTGTTATAATCAAAACCTTTTCCTTTCCTCTCACCTTAGTATCAGTGTACTGCCCTCCCAATAAATCCATTTCCCGTTCCCAATTCAGCTCTCTCCTAAACTCCTTAGGGATTCATTTCCTTTTAGGTGCAGACTTTAATGCGAAACACCAACAATGGGGCTCAAGAACTACTAATACCCGAGGTCGCATCCTCCTCTCTGCACTTAACTCCCATAATTCCAGTTTTATTTCTCCAGGCACACCTACATATTGGCCCACTGACCCAAACCGAAATCCTGATCTCCTTGACTTTTTCATCCATGCTGGCTTAGGTCCCCTAAACTACTCCATAGAACGCCTTGATGACCTGTTCTCAGATCACAGTCCTTTGATCCTTACCCTTTCTATAGTCCCAATATCCAAACTTCCTCCGCCATCATTTATTAGGGGACCAGTTGACTGGAACCTATTTCACCAGCTTGTATCCGACACCATTGACCTCAGAGTTTCCCTAAAAACACCTCAGGAGTTGGATGACGCCGTCAATTTCTTTACCAATTTGATCTAGCAAGCAGTTTGGACTGCATCTTCACCCCGTCCTTCCTTCAAAATCCTTAAGAAAAATCCATTACCGCAAGATCTTAGACATCTTATCCTTATCAAACGCCGTTACCGATCCCTTTGGCAAAGAACCAGGCATCCTCACGATCGGAGACGGTCACCAAATTAGTCAAAAAGAACCTGACAACCTATAAATCCGAATCCTACAAATGCTATCTTTCCACACTATCTGCTTCAGATAATTCCCTTTGGAATGCCACCAAAAAAATCCTCAAATATCACTCTATTTCCCATCCCCTCCGACGTGAAGACAGCTCTTGGGCTGCATCAGATGAGGACAAAGCAGAAGAATTTGCCAAACACCTTTCAAATACATTTATCCCACATCCTGATATCCACTCTACGCACATTTCCAATATTAATGAATTCCTCTCTTCACCCATCCCTCTATCCTTACCTCCTAAAGCGGTAAATCCCTCTGAGGTCAAATTCCTCTTACAAAAGTTAAAAGTCCGCAAATCTCCTGGACATGACCTTCTAACCACCCAGATCCTTCAATATCTTCCTCAAAAAGGGATTATTTTCCTTACCTACCTATATAACTGTATCCTTCGTACAACTCACTTTCCTTTGCTGTGGAAACACTCCGTCATCATCCTATTCCCTAAACCTGGCAAGCCACCCAATGCCACATCATCATACCGGCCCATCAGCCTGCTTCCTATTCTTTCCAAAATTTTCGAAAAAATCCTCCTGAAACGAATCCTACCCATAATTGAATCCAATGATATTTCTTCACACCAGTTTGGATTCCGTCCCAGGCACTCGACGGTCCAGCAGGGTCTCCGAGTTGTCGATCACATATCCTCTGCTCTTGAAAACAAACAATAATGCACATGCGCATTTCTGGACGTAGCACAAGCTTTCGACCGGGTATGGCAGGCCGGTTTGCTGTTCAAGCTCAAAACCCAGTTACCTCAATCCTTATTCCTAGTCCTTCGATCCTACCTCTCTGATCGTTACTTACAAGTACGCTGTGGTAACGAATACTCCAATCTTTACCCAATTCAAGCTGGAGTCCCCCAGGGCAGCGTCTTGGGTCCTATCCTATACATATGACACCGCTGATATCCCAACTACTCCCGAAACCTTCCTTGCAACGTTCGCAGACGACACAGCCATCCTATCATCTCATCCAGATCCCGAAATGGCTTCCTCGAACCTCCAAAGGCACCTTTCACTCATTGAAATTTGGTGTAACCAATGGCGGATCATAGTCAACGAGGAAAAACGCAAACACGTGACTTTTACACTTCGCCGGGGAGCATGTCCTTCTGTCCAATTCAATGAAACCGTCCTACCCATTTCCGACAAAGTACGATACCTTGGCTTTCTCCTAGACAAAAGACTTACATGGAATCCTCATACTAGACTCAAAAGACAAGAACTTAACAGACGATTCAGCCAACTATACAGATTACTATGTAGGACCTCCCATCTTTCAATAGACAATAAACTACTAATATACAAGACCATCATCAAATCTATTTGGAGCTATGGACTGGAACTGTGGGGGACCGTGAAAAAATCGAATATCAGACGCATTCAATCCTTTCAATCCAAAGTTCTGAGAACTATTGTCAATGCTCCTTATTATGTCTCCAACAAAACCCTCCATAATGATCTCAACATTCCTTTCGTCCTCGATCTCATCCCTACTAAATTTTCAAACTTTCACCAAACCTTGCCTGTCATCCCAACCCCCTGACTCAGTCATTATCCATTTCCACACATCCATATAACCCACCCCGCCGCCTAAACCGGCAATGGCCTCGAGACCTGATATAATAATGTTATTTGGAGTACTGGCACTGGCCAGATTCTCCACTCACGACCTGTGTGTGTGTGAAGCGCCCTTAACCAGCTTCCATTGGCGTTTAATACCAGTGACGCGGCTGGGAAAGGGGGCTGGTGCCTCCCGGACTCCTGCTTTGCCCTCATTCATGAGGAAGAAGCTCAGTTCGGGGACCCCAGGCAGATTGTAAATAGAGTATGAATGTGTACAGTATATTTCTTTTATGTTTTATTTATTTATTTTTTTATTATATATATATATATATATATATATATATATATATATATATATATATATATATATTGTTTTTTTTTATTTATTTATTTTTTTTTTGCATCGGATTCTTTCATTCATCCATACAGCCAGCTATGTATTATTATTAAGTGCACTGTTTAGTTAGATGCCAACAGCACGCGGTTTTTCCCCAGATGGTTACCGCCTGTTTTTCCCAGGCGGTCACCCATCCAAGTACTAACCACGCCCGACGTTGCTTAACTTCGGTGATCTGACGGGAACCGGTGTGTTCAACGTGTTATGGCCGTTGGCTTTTTTTTTTTTTTTTTTACTTTATTTTTGTATATATTTTTTCGCTTGTATATATTTATTTATGCATTTATTTCGTTTATATCATTGATTTTTTATGGAATGATTGTAAGCTACATAGCACCATTACTTATTGCCCACAACAGGCAGATTGTAATGCTTCAATAAAGTGTTTTCTTCTCTCTCTCTCTCTCTCTCTCTCTCTCTCTCTCTCTCTCTCTCTCTCTCTCTCTAGTGTGAGCTTGTTCCAAATAGATTGTTATAAGTGTTTCTTATTTTGTTTAATCTTTGACCATTTCAAACCATTACCATTTTTTTCTTTCTTTTGGTATTTTAAAATTTAAATGCAGTTGTTACCAGATCCTAGAGGAGCCATTAGTTGTAATTTAGAAAAAAAAACTAATCTCATGTCTCTAAGTCAGAAATATTCCATACAAATGTAGAAATTCTAAAATATTTTATTTTAAAAAGTGCTGTTCTATCAGGGGCAATATGGAATACATATCGTTGTTTTTTATTTTTCCAAACTAGCACTTTTATTTGCAAATTAACATAATTTTTCTCTAAAATTGTAACCATTAATTGTAAGCATAAGTGATCAACTTTGAGTGATTGAACTTAGATAGCACCGCTGATTTCACTCTTTTGTTGTAATGTCTAGAAGACATTTATAACGTTATAAATCACGTCGTAGCGCTATTTGGTTATTGGCGAGTGAACCAGTGAGGCAGTTATTGGCGAGTGAACCAGTGAGCAAATTATTGGCGAGAGAACCAGTGAGCAAATTATTGGCGAGAGAACCAGTGAGGGTGTTGGAAAATTTTATAGTTGTTTACAAGCTTGGTTGGTAGAATAGCTACGACCTTCCTAATGGCGGGAAAACGTCACACATAAGGCAAAGTGTCAACATTTTAATTAAGTAATAAACATTGTAAAAAAATGAAAAAATCTCAGATTTGGTTGCAAATTATTTCGTTATTATCTAAATAACGATACTTGATTCCGATATATCGCAAAGGGCAACGATATCTATATTTTTGGATTTCGGAAGAATCTTATCTGTACTCAAACCGTTTGAGTATTATTCAACAAATAAATTTTCTAAGAAATTTAGCTAATCACATTATTTTACATAACACTTTGAAATCGATTTGAACGAAAAAAATAACTAAACATGTAATTAAAAGAAAAAAATATTATACAGGGTGTCCCGAATTTCAATGGCATAACTTCAGGAACTTATAGGGTACCGAAAAACTAAGACAAAAAGTCCTTTAGAGATTTGCTCGTTTTTTCTTAGTTTTAGAGAAAATCGCAAAAAAAGAAACAAAACGAGTTTTCATTTTTATACTTATTTATTTACATTTATATTTATGTTATGTTCTTTTTAATGTAAATATTGCTCAAAATGTTGTCCTCTTGCACCAATGCAAGCATTACATCTAGCACTCACTTGATAAATTGCAGCTAAACATTGTTCTGATGATATTTGGTGCACTGCATCTATGATTCGGTCTCTTAATTGCTCTCTTGAGTTGATTGATACAGACTAAACTTTCTGCTTCAAGGTTCCCCATACGAAGAAATCCATGGGTGTCATATCAGGTGATCTGGGTGGCCAAGGTACTACTCCTCCAGGTCCAATCCATCGTTGTGGATAATTTATATCCAGCCAAGCTCGAGCAACTCTGCTATAATGAGCTGGACATCCATCGAGTTGGAACCACATTTCAATCCGCTGTTATAAGGGAATGTCATCTAAATAAATAGAAAAGTCGTTCTCCAAAAAATGTGTAAATGTGATAACATTCAATCTTCCAGGTAAAAAATTAATGGTCCCACCAGTAATCCGTTCCAAATTCCAAGCCAAACGTTAATAGCAAATCCATGCTGAAACCTATTCTCTCTAATAGCTCTGGGATTTTCAAGAGCCCATACATGATAATTCTTTGATTAAAAATTCCTCCTCTTGTGAAGGTAGCTTCATCAGTCCATATAATTTTTAATGGAAATAAATTATCATCGCGAATTTTATCAAGAAACCAGTTACTAAAATTCAATCTCTTGACATAATCTTGAGGCAATAAATTCTGAACTTTTTGAAGATGGTATGGGTAGCGATTATCACCTTTCAAAGTTCGCCATATTGCTAATGCAGCAGATGCTCTTCGGATGCTAGTCTCAGGATTGTTATCGAAGTGGCGTTGGACACAATTTCTTCTCCGATAATCTGCTCTTACTGCTGCCTGAAATTGGTCGCCTTCATTACGTATTAAGAATGACCCAGTCTCTCGTAGTCTATTAAAGGTTAACGAAAAGATAACTCGTCGATTAGGCACTCTTCTATTTGGAAATCGGCGCGCATACTCCCGCACCGCTTCTAAAGCATTACCGTTACAGAAACCATACACAAAAATCATATCAGCGTATTCAACATTAGAATGTGTATGCGGCATTGTGGCTGATGCTATTCATGCAAAACTATCTGAGTAACTGATTGAAGATTGATTTAAGAATTATAATCCTAGAAGGAAGCCAAAATGTAAACAAATAAAAGAATGTAAAGGATAACATTAAGTGTTTACATATCTCACTGCCTTGCCTGACGAACTTTGGAAGGTGATAATCGCTACCTGTAACATTTTTGTTTTGTTTCTTTTTTTTGCGATTTTCTCTAAAATTAAGCAAAAGCGAGCATATCTCTAAAGGACTTTTTGTCTTAGTTTTTCGGTCCCCTATAAGTTCCTGAAGTTTTGCTATTTAAATTCGGGACACCCTGTATATATAAAGATTTCAAAGGTTTAATAAAATATGAAAACAATAGTTTCACTCATGTTCTTTCTGTTATTTTAGTACACAAAAAACTGTCTAGGGGGAACGTGCCCCCCCCTGGATCCGAAAAAATATCGATACCGGTATATCGGTAATATCGAAAGAACCCTCCCCCCACTCCTAGCTCTTTCATAGAGAGGTTAGATCTGAAGGTGTTCACACGTGTTAGTCCAATTTGGAAAAGATATTAACTGACTGAGGTAAGGCATTAGTTGTGATTAATTTGCTTTTACAGTGATTATTATCATCTCCTCATTCTAATATTTGTTACAAATCATTATTCTGCAGGTTGTTGATATGAGTTGAGTTCCAACAAGTTTTGACCTTCATTTGCATTCCTTAAAATATCTTCCAATTTAAGTTATCTTCTAGAGAATATAATTATGGGAAATGAGTATTGCATACTTCGTAATCATTTCATTTAGAAATGAACGATTCAACAAACATATCATATTAACTTCAAAATGTCAGTTGAAACTTTTATTTCTAGATGAAATGAAAACCAAAATCTGCTCGTTACATATAATTAAATTCTCTTTTCAATACTAAAGTTCAAGATGACTTGTATTTTTGGAAAATATTAAAAATGAAATAAATTAACAGTTACAGCTTGTAATTCAATTGGAAGTGACAACCTGCAGAATAATTAACTTCTTTTGTTTCCAATATCATATCAATATCCCCATATTTGTTCTTATAAAACAGGGCATTTAGTTTAGAAATATATTACTTTGTTTACAATTCATATAGAGTGGGACAGATTTATCTTACTGCATTTTAAATTTGGATAACAATATAGGTCCTTAGTTGCTCAACAGCTCTATAATAATGACTCAACTTGTAATAACAGTAAAAGAGCTTTATTTTTGTAATTGTAAAAGTGTGATGTTCTACTTTTTCTTCTATTTGCTTCTTAGTTATTGTATATCGAGAGCATTTTTTTAAACATTTATGTACCTTTCATATTTTAGGATAGGTGCAAGCTGTTATATTATACTTAATTTTTTATATTATAGCATGTTTTAAAACTATACAAATGAAACTGTGTTTGTTTCATATTTAGAATAATATTTTGAGTAGCATTAAAATCTTTCCATGTTAAAATTTCTATTGCTAACCAAATATGATCTCAACCATGACCTATAACTTAAAAACTGTTACATAAATAAAGGTAATTTATATAAAGCATTTATAACAACCTACAAAAATTAGCAAAGATACAACACATTAAAATGGTTTTTACTTTCCTTTACTATAGTGGTTAGAACGGTATTGGAATGGTGTAAGATTATGATGTCCATTTTCCAGGTTTGAAACAGTGTCAAAAGTTCTCCTTATTTATAGCGGTTCTCATTTTTCTCGGTTGTGTTTATGTATTTATCATTACATTAAAACCGATTGTCTTTGAAACAAGCGATTACAGTGCTCTCCAAGACTTGAAGAACTGAAAATTCACCATTTTATAGTTCTGAGGGGATATTAATAAAAAACAAAACAGTTCTAATAGTTAAAAATGCTTTGAGGAAGGAAAAAAAAACCTGAATAAAGTTTCTTTTACCTAATTTTCAATAAAATCTGAGATTTTTGTTTTAAATTATTTCTATTTCATTATATTTGATATGGAAAGACCCTCCTAAACCAGATGAGAATTACTATAATATGCTACTTCTGGCTTGTCTGCTCACACCACTTCACTTTTGGTACCAAGTCCTGTTACAAAATTCCTTGGTATATCTTTACTAATAATAAACCGAATTGATTCTTAATTTAGTTATGTATGTATCCAATTTGATTGCCTTCTAAATGTTAAATGTTTTGTTTAAATATTAAATTGTGGGCAACCTGTGGTTAAAAACCTACAAAGCAAAACATTGCGGGTCCGTAGCCAGGTAGTGACGGCCCCAGGTTTTTTTAAAGGGAATACCTTGGTTACGCCGTCCTTGGAAGAGAAGCTAAACAGGGAGCCCCAAGCCAGTACGATATAAGGTACTCGTTAAAAATCTCTATCCTAATTAGGTAAACCTTAAACCTGGATAGGCAAAATTTATAGCTCCTACTGTAGCATCGCCTGATTAACAATAGCAGCGTAAAGTGACAAATTAACAGACAAACTATAAATTTTTTACTTCTTGAGATTTGTAATCTAAATTTAGTTTTCTTGTCAACTCGTCTTATATTTTCAATATACAAGGTCATTTTTACTTTATGTTGTTTTTTTACTACGTTTCATTTAATATTGTCTAAAAAAATTAAAAATTGCAGAATTTTTTTCTTACCTTTAACCCTGCACCGGCCATATACTCCATTACAATATAATATCTCGTATTATAGTATATATAATGCTTATTTTTAGCATGTTATAATTAATACATGTTTATGTTTGAGTGGAAACTACGCTTATTAATGTTAATAATCACTTACTATTATTTAATAATTATAATAATAATTACTAAACTTATTATTGATTATTGTTAGATGAATGATATACTTAATTTCATGTTTCAGGTTGAAGGAATTATGCCTAGCCCAACAATGAAGAAGGTTGCCAATCAGTGCTACCACAAGATGCTGTCCGGTGCTGCCTATGGTCTCCAAGCTAATATCTACAGTCCCTCATTAATCGCTGACATGGAACTGAGCACACCGCAGTGCCTACTGCTAGCGCTGCTCCACTCGCTAGCAACAGGAGACGTAATGTCATGTATATTATTGGCTGACATCTGTCAGCAGGTCGACCGCCTGCGGTCTAGGTACCTTAGGGTGTGGCTCTTAGAGGACTTCTCCTTCCCTAGGACTGACATAGAGGACGCTATGGCTCTTCTTCTGCAGCTAGTAGCGGACGGTACGCTGAAGTTGCCTGATCATGTTCTGGCAATAATGTCTGCTCTGGCCAAGCAGTATAGGATTCCTGATGTGCAGTTCAGGACATTTTCGGAGGTGTCTCTTTCAATTATTTAATTTTTAAAACATTTATTTCTTATGACTATCTCCTACTAAGCAGAAAACTTATTATTTTATTTGTTCAAAGAGCAATATGACCTAATTTCAGACCATGTTCTTCAACTGAAAACTTTACCAGAGTTAAAGAATCTTCCAAAAATTTATTATTTGCTTTAAAAAAGTTATATCTTCGTATTATTTCCAACTACATTTTCCTAAGTTTGGTTTAAATTATTAGTTTTGTTTATGAAGAAACTTAATTTTTTATTTTACTAGCTGGGGTACCCGGCTTCGCTGAGGGAGTTGATATGAGATTGTGTGGTAGTTGGTATGAAATAATAAACTTCAAAATATATGAGATACAAATTTTTTATCGAAAATATATTCTAACTACAATAATTATATGAGCCGTTTCTTTTGAAAGTGGCCTAACTCCGTTTTTCAATTTTTTGCCGGTTACCATGGTTACATGTACAACTTCATATTACATATCATTGTAGCATTTCAGGTTGCTTATATTCTGAGCAAATTCGATAAGTTTTTGACACATAAGTTTTCAGAATTAGTTCAATAACTGAACCGTGTAGTTTGAAAGTGGCCTAACTCCATTTATTTTATACTTACATCAAGATATTTACTATTGATAATGTCTATTGCGATATATACTACCGGAACATCATGATTTCTTCAAATCCCTTTCACACGCGCAAAATGTAGATGGATAGTAAATTGTTTTGTAGTAAATTTATGTTTGTAATTTTATATGTTCTGTAATTAAAAAATGTTTTGAATCGCATAAATTGTGTTTCCAAAGTGTTTTAAAGATATGTAAAATAAATTGAGTATTGTTTTTTTCAATTTGAAGCAACTTAAATTATGTTGAATGGACTTGGGTACCTTCAAATTTTATAATGAATCTGGTTGTATATTTTGAAAGTGGCCTAACTCCATTCTTGATAAGAAAACGCACATTATTAATTTATTAGTTGTTACTATTTTATTAACAACCATAAATTTAATAGCCTTAGATACAGTTAAGCAGTTTGACTCGTTAGTATCCTATATATATATATATATATATATATATATATATATATATATATATATATATAGGTATATGTATATTTTTAAATTCATTGAAACGCAAACCCTTAAATATCTCGATTTGAAGATAAATGGAGTTAGGCCACTTTCAAAATAAACGGCTCATATTTACAATACTTTTATATAAACAACATTTTTCACTTTGTTATCAGAGTATATATGTATACATTTTTTATATTCCGCACTCGGTCCTTGTTTTACCGACCATTCTGTGAAGGTATTTCATTTCAGCTCCTGTCTTCCTGCTGATGTGCTTGTCAAGCATGACGCAACTTTCACTCCCATATGTAAGTGTTGGGAGGTATATTGCTTTAAATATATGAATTTTCGTCGCCTTCCCTACATTTCGGTGGCCAACTATGCTATTACAGATCTGGTAATATATCTGATTTGCTTTATTGATTCTATTGCTTACTTCTTGGTCTACTTTACTAGACCTGCTTGCTAATGATGGTTCCTAAGTAGGAAAAGTGGTCCACCACTTTGAGAACCTCACCGTTGCATAGCAAACGTACATCTTCCTGTTCATGCGTAGATATGACAAGAACTTTGCTTTTGGCAATATTTATTGCCATTCCCTTACGTTGGAGCTCCTCTTTCCATTCCACAAGGGCTTGCTGCAGCTTCTCCTTAGAGTCCGCCAGAAGAACGATGTCATCAGCGTAGAGAAGGCTCTGGACGACGACAGGATGCATATTCCATCTACCGATTAGAGTTAGTGATGTTCTCCTCTTCCATATTTTATGGATCTCACCCATAAAACCTATGAATAGTAGGGGGCTGAGGCTTATCACCCTGCCTAACTCCGTTATCCATGTGGAATGCATCGGTCTCTCTCCCATTGATCCGAACTACCCCTTTTGCATTTTTATAAATTGCTTTTATAGCATTGATAAGATCCCCTGGGACATTTTTATTCACCAAAGCATTCCATATCTCCTTGTATGGAACAGAGTCGAAAGCAGCCTTCAAGTCGAGATAGGCTAGGAAAATGTCTTTTGTCTCGGTCCCATGCTCCCTCTAATAGTTTCCTGAGAACAAAAATGTGGTCCTGCGCCTGTCTACAGGGTCTAAATCCAGCTTGCTGGGGATCGAGCTGTTCCTCCATGATTCGCCGTAGTCTCTTTTCGAGAATGCATGTGTATATCTTATATACGACAAAGAGTAGACTAATCGGCCTATAGTTTTTACATTCTGTAGTGTTGCCCTTCTTATGTATCGGAATCATTACACTGAAGTTCCAATCCTCTGGTACTCTCCCGGAATCCCATATTTCTTGAAATAGCCCTTGAAGGGCCTTCACCAGTTCTTGGCCACCGTATTTGATAAACTCTGGGGCAATGCCATCTCTTTCTGGGGCTTTTCCAACCTTCATTTTCTCAATGGCGTCGGCTATCTCTTCTTCTTCTGTTGACTCCTGGCTTGTGTTACCATTGGCAATAATTTGAGGGACCACATATTCCTCTTTCTTAAAGAGTTCTTCAAAGTGGGTTTTCCATCTGTCGAGGATTCCTTCCGTCTCCGGGAGTATGCTCCCATTATGGTCTTTGATGTTTCTTAAAGGCTTTTTATATTTACCTTTTAGGACCTTAACTGTTCTCCAGAACTTCTTAATATTATCCCGATGGTCTTCATTCAAACTTCTACCGAATTCTTCCCAAGTCTCTTTTTGGCCGCTTGAACTGCTATCTTACATTCAGATCTTACCCTGCTATACTTGATAAGGTTTTCCCGGGATTTATCTTGGAGATATGATTATGATGGAGATATCACACTTCACTGCTTGTTTTTATTAATTCGCTGCTCTTCACTGGTGAGAAAGTGACGTTCAAACCCACGACGCATCATGCTTTATATATCCCTACCAACGGGTATTCCTACCCATACAAAAAAGACTGAATGTTCCACAATGATCATGCTCAACCGCCAGAATTCCTCCCCCTTATTTTGGGTACTTACTTTATAGAGGCTGGGTGAGCCCCAGGAGGTACCTACAGATTAATGACAACAGACTAATTAAAAGTCTTGCTAGCAGCGGGATTTGAAACAGGATTTTCGGCATGGCAACTCAGTGCTCTACCACTGAGCCACCCTGCTCCCTATAAAAGTATTGATATAATATTATGAACCAGGAAGCATTATTCTTATTATGTTATAGTTATTTTTAAACCTTATAGATCATCTTTGGTGGTGTATCCTATGGCATTTGATGAAACAGGAGCTAATAACTTTATCGAACTAGGTGTTTTTATAATTAATTGAATAGTTTGAGTTGTTTAATAATAGAGTGTATACAAAAAAAATGGCTGTTTTATCAATTTTTATCAGTTTTTTCAATTTTCATATTATTTTTATTATAAAAAGCAAATGCTAGGTAAAGCAATAACGGTAATTTTTTTTTTAAATTTTACAGAAATTATATGAACTGCTACATTTTAGGGCAATAGGCATTATGTCTATTAGTAGATATCGTTCTAAGTAAAATATATTTAACATAAAATGAAAAATTTATACAAATTGGAATAAAAAAAAATTATGCTAAATTATAAATAAGGTTTACTAAAAGTTATGAAATATCAAAAAAATAAAATAATTATCATCAACAAATGTAATATATATATTTAAAAATTCATTATCTCTAACCTCGTAGGCTCGAATAGGGACAACAAAAATTGTGACAAAGCAAAATAAACAAGAGATGGTATACCATGAAAGTGATTTTGGTTTGCACCAGTAGATAGTGTTGCATTTGTTTTGATGTTAGTTTGTCAGCATCAGCATATTTTTATTTTTAAGAATTGGTTGTCGATATCTTTAGGTTGTCATAGAACCACCTTCAGTTTGATAATTTGCTTATCAATTTTGCTATCAATTGCAATTTTGCTTAAAAGCAAGAATTGTCTCAGGCTCATAATTAGATATGTGAAGTTAATGGTGTATTAACAAATCCTTAAATTTTGGCCATTCATGTATTTTTCCATTAATTTTTGGGAACTCCATGCGAGCTAGCCTGCGGTGAGTTGAATGGCCGAAGGAACAAGAGTTAGAATTCCTCGATTATTGTTAATTTTCATTCCGTTGAGCTTGTTTCTCTTGTTGCATCTCAACAATTGTATAATACAGGGCGTTTATCTCACCTCTCTCCTTGATGTCCTCCTCAGTAGGAAACAATGTGTCCTTTTCGATGGTGATTGTTAGTACCTGACCCTCCTCAAACTTACTCATGTAACTAGCCTTCAATGTAGCCGCAGTTGAACACATGGCCTTGAATGTAGAATCTATGTGAAATGAGTTTAACTATCCATTCATCAATTTTATAGTTCGTTCGCGGTCAGTAGTGTGCACTGAGAGACAGAATTAAATAATTATAAAATAATAAACGAGTATTATCATTAAATAATCGCAAAACAGAAAATTAAATACCTATTTATACCAATCGAACATTACTATATTCTAACGACTATCTATTAATTAAGAAATTTAACCACAGGAAATTAATACTATCACCTTGTTTCAAGATAAACTAATCAAGATCAAGTTTAACTTAATATTAAAATAAATCATGAATTAAATCATAAGGGAGGTAATCAAAATAACGGTTTACCTTAATCAACAAACTCGTTACTTAAATTATAAAGTAACTTCAATCAAAGAGATAAGACAAAAAAAGTTTACCTTATGAGGTCATTCCATGTCAAATCAACCAATAAAAAAAAGTTTTCAACTTGACCATTTCAAATTTGGCTGAAACTCGGTTTATTTTTACTCTCTGACATCCTGAACTCAAATTGTATCCCTGGTAGTTGTTTGGAAATGAAATACAAAGATTTTTCTTTATTTTTTACATCTTTATTTTATTCTTTACACTTTCGATTGAAGTTTCTTCGTTGCCTGAGTGCTTTCCAACTCTGTAAGATGGTACACTCTTCAAGCTTGGGTTGTGGGATCTACTTTGGTTAAGACATCTGGTCTTATTTAGTAATAAAATGTCTGGCACCATAGGATATTTAAATGAAGGCGATGGACCATGGGGTTCCAGAAAACTTATTTTAATGTCTTCGTTTTCTGTATCGATGACACACCCTAACCACCATTCCTTGTCCCTTACAAACATGTGACAAAACCAACAATTTCATCCAACTCTAATTCACTGTCAACATCATTTTCTGAAAAGCACTTCTTCTTTGGTTTAATTTGAAAGGAGTAAGTTTTTACTAAAACTCTTGTTGCATTTTTTGGTTTGTAGTAGTGAAACTGTTGTGTTCCTTTCACTGTTTTGGCTTCTTCCAATCTTGTTTTCATAAGTGTTTTCTCATGTTTATAATCTTCTTTAGTTGAATAAATAAAACTAACATTAGTTATATTTTCTTTAGCCCAGTCATAGAGTTGGCGAGGAGTCATAATTTGTTCATTAGACACCATTCGTAGGCCTGCTTGTGCTGCTAGACGTTTAACAGCACCTCCTACTCCATCACAAGCGTCCTTTCCATGTGACGATGCAAAAAAGTTCCATTCTGCTTTAATAGAAAAATCTGTTGTGTGGCGACAGAGGTTAAGAAAGTTAGTTTTATTCTTATATTGTGATGCAGCCAAATCGGAAAAATAGTGTATCCCCTCAATTTCATAAGGTAGTTTTTCCTTTAAGGTAATTTATCAAAAGTAGCTGGAACAAATGCACAGCAACTGTGTCATGAGCCTTACAGTCAGATATGATTACTAAACTTAGGTGTTGCAAAGTTTCTTCTTCCTTGAAATAAATGACAGAACGATGTTGTATTGTTGGTTGTGCATTGTTTCAATGAAAGCCTTCAGCAGCATCTTGGAGCACAAATGAATAATTCTCAGCGAAGTCACATACAACGATGCATTCATTTGATGGAATATTTTCTTTCAAGTGTCTCAGATAAGCTGACTGTTTAGTTGTAATAAAAGAATGTTTAAGAAGTTTAGGCAGACTATCAAACAAAGAGTCTAGAAAACCTCCTGTGGATTTGGTTATGGTTTCAAGAACACACTTATTGTCCACCTGTACCCTTTTTTTATATTACACGTTCAATACTGTTTGTTCCTGTTAAAGTGGATGGCAAACGAATTCATGTACAAACATTTTTAATTTTGCCAATGTTTTGCACTTTTCAAAGAACGCTATCCTGAACAGAAAATTGGGTTTTCTAAATTCTGCAAACTTCGACCAAAGCACTGTTTTCTTCCAGGGTCTGCAGGTACACATTCAGTATGTGTATGTACTGTGCATCAAAATACAAAGTTGATGATGGCGCATTGTAAACTTTCAGAATTAGTAAATCGAGAAACGCCAATTAAAACTTATTAAGACTTAACTAATGGTATTGTTTGTGAAAATCCTACAGAAAAATGTTATTTCAGGTAATGTGAACTGTGTGCAGATATTAACAATCTAAAATTTTTGTTTGAGGATGCTTTTGAGCAAAACAGTGCGTTCATTCTTATACCATTCTATTAACTCTCTACACCCTTCATATTTCTACAATCTCCTCCAATTCAAATCCTCAATTCAACACCATAAAACAAGATCTCGCCTTCCTATCTCTATACTCATTCCCACAGCACCAAAACATTCGAGCGTTCCTTTTGAAATTTATTGATTGATAGTTACAACTGTATTACAATAATACAACAAGTAAATAGGATAAGTGATACATAATGATATGAGAATGACAAATAGATAAACTACCCACTGGTACTACTCAAATAAAAGTTCAACTAAGAAGGTCATGTACCCATCTTCTTTTCAGACGCCTCTGAGGATTATCGGGAATTGATGATGAAGCTAGGTTTGAGGGTTTGAGTGGTAATGAAATTTGTTATGAAAGGATAGATACCGGGTTTGGGCCAAATCAGCAACAAATGGGACATTAAGGTCGTTATGGATGACTTTATTCTTAACAAAATAAGGAGCATTGAGTATTTTACAAACGATTTTGGATTGTAAGGATTGGATACAAGAGGAATTCGATGGCTTAGTGGAGCCCCAAAGCTCTACTCCGTAAGTCCAAATAGGTCGTATGATGGTCATGTAGATGAGTCTTTTGTAGTTAATTGGGAGCTTAGAGAGTTTGCCTAGTAAGTGTTGAATTAGCCTGAAATGTCGAGCGGTTTCTTGTCTTTTCAGTCTTGTATGAGGATTCCAGGTTAATCGTTTGTCGAGGTGCAACCCTAAGTATCGGATCTGTTCTACAGAAAGGTCTATTTGTTAGATAGGATTGAAGGGTGAGAAAATATGTAGCTTTTTATCATTACATTAGTATTTGTCTCTTTTTTGTTTCAATGATTTCTGTATGCTAAAGTCTTGCTTTAAATGTTGATTATAAAATGATGGATTGAATAGGTCAGGATAACAGTCAAAGATAATGCGAAATAAGTTAAACTTATTTTTTAATTGTGTCTACGATGTAGGCTATCTTCAGGGCTAAGGTAGGAACAGAAAATTGCTATATAAATCATTGCAGTCACAAGGGAGAATTACAGAATTTATAGTAATGTGAAGAGATGCAGAGAGTAAGATAAATTTGTAATAGGATTATGTATTGATAACAGAAATAGTGTTCAGAATTTATAATAATGTAAAGGTGTGTATATCTGTATGTTTGTTGGGCGAGTTGCGATTCGGAGTAAAACAGGGGATATGGTATACAATGTTTGAGCGATGTTTAGGTGGAATAATTCTCTTCCCCCCCCCCCCTTACATTTAATGACATTCATTATAATAGGTTGGGAAGATAGAAATCCATTATTTTTTCGGTAGATGGCTGTAGTGATCGATATCTCGTAAAGTATCGATCAAACAATTCCAAGTTTATGCTCGTCAAGGTGACATTTCATACTAAAAAAAGTTTTTTGCCTGTTTTTTATTTGTTCCATTCAGTTGTAAGTTACCAATGGAAGTCAACAAAGAGGAAATTCGTTTTACATTTTTTTCTTTGATAACATTTTACAGTTTTTCTTTGATAAAGCCGAAAATGCAAGCTGAAATTGTGAATGGTGTTTAAGATGCCAATAATTACGTGCAATTTTGGTTTCATCGATTCCGTTCAGGCATTTTTGATGTTAAAGATGCACCTCGCATTGGCAGGCCTGTCGTCGAAAATGTTGATAAAATCACGGAAATAATCGAAGTTGACCGGCATGTTAGTAGTTGTAACATCGCCCATGAGCTAAAACAGTTTAAACCATTTACGCAACGCTGGATTCAAAAAGAAGCTCGATGTTTGGGTGCCACACCAATTACCGCCAAAATACATGATTCATGGTTCAAATTTCCATCTGCGAAGCCTTAGGCAAACGGAATGAAATCGACTCATTTCTTAAACGGATGGTGAATGGGGTTGAAAAATGGGTCACATGCGACAATATTGTGCAAAAACGATCCTGGTCAAAGTGTGGTGAAGCACCTCAAACGGTGGCCAAATCATGACTAACGGCCAGGAAGGTTCTACTGTGTATTTGGTGGGACTTGAAAGGAATCATTTATTCTGAGTTGCTTCCTTATGACCAAACACTAAATTCAGATCTCTACTGTCAACAACTGGACCGTTTGAATTTAGCGATTGACCAGAAACGGCCAGAATTGGCCAACAGAAGAGGTGTTGTGTTCCATCAGGACAACGCAAGGCCACACACGTCTGTGGTGACTCGCCATAAACTCCGGGAGCTTGGTTGGGAAGTTTTAATGAATCCACCATATAGTCCGGACCTGGCACCAAGGGATTACCACCTTTTTATCGCATTGCAAAACTTCCTGAGTGATAAGAAATTGGGATCAAGAGAAGATTATGAAAATTGGTTACCAGAGTTTTTGCCAATAAGGACCAATACTTCTATGGGAGAGGCATTATGAAGCTACCTTTAAAATTGCTACAAATTATACAACAAAATGGTGCATATTTGACCCAAAACGGACAATCCGAAACATCTTTAACAAAGTTTTGAATTTCACGCAAGAATAATAGATTTCTTTTTCCCCAACCTATTATTGTTTTATTCTATTATTTGTAATAGGATCATTAAATTCCTTCTCATCTCAACTGTTTATACTATTCTTCACACATTATCATTTGTCACACTATTACTTCTCTTAATTTTTTATCATAAAATCTATAAAATTTCTTGTATAAATAAAAATCACGATTTGTGTTAATATAAATTCATATTAATATATCTTTTGAATACGAAATAAGTAAAAAAATAATATATATCATTAGCTGTAATTGAACTATGCTTTCCATTCTTATTACGCCTCGCCTGTTTTACATAATGTAACTTACTCTTTGCTCTTTCTCACTAGTTATTTCATAATTTATCTTATTCCCTATATCTCTCCACATTACTATAAATTCTGTAATTCCCCCTTGGCACTGCAATGATTTATATAGTCATTTTCTGTTTCTTTCTTGGCCCTGAAGATGGCCTAATTCTTAGGCCGAAACATTGGCACAATTAAAAAATTTTGTGTTATCATTGACTGCACCCCCTGACCAATTCAATCTATCATTAATATTATCCAGTCAACCATTTTCCATTAAGCAATCATTATAAAAGTTAGTATTAATAATATCAGTACTAAATAATGCATTATTTAATTCTTAAAGTGATCTATTATATTATAAACAATATCTTTAATACAGTTCAACCCATTTATTTATTCAGAATTGTAAACAATCCTCTCATATTCTACTCGACTCATTTAATGAGCAAGTTTTATTTAGTTACATCTTTGATTAAATTATTTGCATCTCAAAATATGTTTCAACTGCCATGTATAAATTGAACATTCCCTACATTTATAAATATTATAATAATAAGTCCTTCATTTCACCATGAAAATAAGAAATAAAGTGGTAATTTTCATTTTGAATTATGTCTACAAATGACCTACTTGTGTTTTATAAAATATGATTTTAAACATTACTAATGATTGGTGTTCTATAACAAAAATAAATGCCATAATTTAAACAAGAATAAAAAAAAATCTGCTATTGATCATTAGATTGATATCAGCGTCCAAAATTGAATGTAATGGGAAAAGTGCAAATAAATCAATTTAATGTTTTAACTAAATAGATATCTTTTGTAGCACCCACCATTCACTCAGACATCAAATATTTTATTATTTATAAAATTTTATTATTTATATAAATATTTATTTTATCATAAAGAACCATCTAAGCTTTATTAGTTTACAGATACACTATTAGTTCTTAGCTGCGCACTCTGTACCCTCATCATTATTACAACATTCACAATATTGTACATAAGTGTTAAGTGGCTATAAGCTGATTTTGGATTTAAACATTTGAAATGTTGACCAAAAATTTAAAATTGATTCATTATTAATCATCACACAGCCAAGAAACAATTTCCTAAGTATTATATTACCATTATAAAGATTTAATTTTCCAATATATTATCGATTTCGTATAAATCGATTGTTTTTACGATTAAGGTTTGTGTTAAGCTAAAAATTGTTCTATCATTAAATTCATATAATTTCTCTAAATGACCTAACAATGCATTCAAAACTTGTTAATAAAATCGATTCTGTATTAATCGATCATTTCAACGATACACTTTCTTATTTAGATCGCCCAGCAACCTCACATCGAATAAGTTGAAATATGTTAAAGTAAATCGATTCACTATTTATTGATTACGTTATAGATAACTGTTTTGCAAATAGTCTCATCCGTATCCAAATAATAAACTCCAAAATCGATTTTATTTAGATAAGTTAAGAAATACAAGATTTGTGATTATTCTATTATTAAAATGATGTAATTTTCCTCAATACGATTCGAAAACCTACAAATGTATTATAACATCCATGATCATATCGTTTCATAATCGTTCCCATCGATAATTAAACGTGGATTCCATTATCGATTTTATTTTATTAGTCGATAAATTGATTCTATATTTCCATCGTTTTCGTATATATGCTTTCAAAAAAGTAGTAATATACTCCAACATACAAGACATCAACAATTAATTATGTAAGAATCGATCATTAATATGTTACTAGTTTCGTATTTAGCGCCTTCAATGACGTGATAATTTACTCTAACATCAAATATGATTAAAATCGATTATTTTATCGATATCTTTTACGTGCTTTACGATCATCAAAACCTAAAATGGACCATAACACAGCATATATTTGAAGAAATTAAAAAAAAATTAAATAGTTTTAGAAAAAAAAAAAAAAAACCTTCACTATATGGAGGCGTGTTTCATGTTAAAATGATAATAGCTTTATCAAAACCTCATGAATATATTCAATGATGCCTATATATCCCTTAAAAATCAGCAATCAGATATTCCATTTTAACCTTCTCAATCTTCTTTTCTTTTATATATTTATTATTTGAACACAAAATCTAAATACTAACATTTGGATGATTATGTTTCAGGTTGGCCATCCTGATTTGTCTACTCAACTGGAAAACGCTGTGGCTAACAACTGTCCCAAAGATATTTTTCAACTAGCGAGTGAAGGAGCTGATGTTTGTGGGTCGACTCAGTCTGGGGACAGCTTTCTGCATGTGGCCGTAAGAGCCGGCAACAGTGCCACCATCAAAGCTCTTGTTTTCCTGAACGCGGACCTGGAAGCTGTGAACTCTAGAAATGCCACTCCATTAGAAGTGGCAGTCAGACATAACAGCGCATCTTCTGTGAGGGCTCTGTTGATCGGCGGTGCTAAATATGACAAGCGTTTGTCTGGAGGAGACACCTACATCCATGTCGCTGCTGCTGGAGGATTCAATGAAGCCATGGAAGCCTTGCTAGAACTAGGAATGGATTTGGATGAAAAAAACCAACTCGGGGAAACTCCATTATTTCAAGCTGTTAGAGCGGGCAATATAGAGGGTATTAAGTTGTTACAGAAGAAAGGAGCGGATTTCAGTGTTCTGTCAGGTTTCAAGTTGGAAGATGGTGACAGTATAGTCCATTCTGTAGCTCGCTCAGGAAATATAGAAATCCTCAAAATATTGGCAGATAAGAAGGTACTAGCAAACGTAAAGAATCACAGTGGCGTCACGCCATTGCATGTCACCTGTAATCCTTCAGTCGTCAGAATCCTCCTCAGGATGGGTGTGCCTGTGGACAGCCAGGACAATGCTGGAAGCACTCCGTTGATGTTGGCTTTGAGAAATAGTAAAGCAGACATTGTAACTTTGTTATTAAAAAACCGAGCTGATCCCAATATAAAGAACAAAGAAGGTCGGACAGCGCTTCACTACGCCGCTGAAGGTGGCTGTATTGGGTTGGTGAACTCTCTGCTGATCGCTGGTGCGAGGTTGTGTGAGCAAGATAACAAAGGTGATACTCCAGTCTTCCTTGCAGCTATGAATAATAACCGAGAAGTCCTTAAGTTGCTTATAGAGAGAGCAGCTGATTTGGCTGAGAGGGACAGTGATGGCGAAGGGATATTACATCAGGAGGCCTGCATTGGACATGTCGAGGTATTGAGGACGCTGCTCGATGCCGGGGTGGCAGTGGATATGAAGGATGAGGATCAGAAGACCTCCTTACACCTGGCAGCAGAGAAAGGGCACTCAGGCGTGGTGACGGTGCTGCTCGAGGCCAGGGCGGCGGTGGATATGAAGGATAAGGACCAGAAGACCGCCTTACACCTGGCAGCAGAGAAAGGGCACTCAGGCGTGGTAACGGTGCTGCTCGAGGCCAGGGCGGCGGTGGATATGAAGGATAAGGACCAGAATACCGCTTTAAACCTAGCAGCAGCGAACGGGCACCCTGCCGTGGTGACGGCGCTGTTCGAGGCCGGGGCGGCGGTGGATATGAAGGATAAGGACCAGAGGACCGCCTTACACCTGGCAGCAGCGAACGGGGACACTGCCGTGGTGACGGCGCTGTTCGAGGCCGGGGCGGCGGTGGATATGAAGGATAAGGACCAGAGGACCGCCTTACACCTGGCAGCAGCGAACGGGGACACTGCCGTGGTGACGGCGCTGCTCGAGGCCGGGGCGGCGGTGGATATGAAGGATAAGGACCAGAGGACCGCCTTACACCTGGAAGCAGGGAAAGGGCACTCAGCCGTGGTGACGGCGCTGCTCGGGGCCGGGGCGGCGGTGGATATGAAGGATAAGGACCAGAAGACCGCCTTACACCTGGCAGCAGAGAACGGGCACTCAGCCGTTGTGACGGCGCTGCTGGATGCCGGGGCGGCGGTGGATATGACGGACAAGTGGCAGCAGACCACCTTACACCTGGCAGCAGCGAAGGGGCACTCAGCCGTGGTGACGGCGCTGCTGGATGCCGGGGCGGCGGTGGATATGACGGACAAGTGGCAGCAGACCACCTTACACCTGGCAGCAGAGAACGGGCACTCAGCCGTGGTGACGGCGCTGCTGGATGCCGGGGCGGCGGTGGATATGAGGGACAAGTGGCAGCAGACCACCTTACACCTGGCAGCAGAGAACGGGCACTCAGCCGTGGTGACGGCGCTGCTGGATGCCGGGGCGGCGGTGGATATGACGGACAAGTGGCAGCAGACCACCTTACACCTGGCAGCAGCGAAGGGGCACTCAGCCGTGGTGACGGCGCTGCTCGAGGCCGGGGCGGCGGTGGATATGAAGGATATGGACCAGAAGACCGCTTTACACCTAGCAGCAGAGAACGGGCACACTGCCGCGGTGACGGCGCTGTTCCAGGCCGGGGTGGCCGTGGATATGAAGGATAAGGACCAGAATACCGCCTTACACCTGGCAGCAATGTACGGGCACTCTGCCGTGGTGAGGGCGCTGCTCGATGCCAGGGCAGACCCAGGAGTTAAGACAGGTGGAAGCTGGTTTGTTAGTGGCTGTACACCGCTAATACTCGCATCTTATAAAGGCCACTTGGCAGTGGTGGAGCTGCTCGTTGGCCGCGGTGTCGATATCAATGCCAGGGATAATTTTGGATGGACTGCCTTATACAGGGCTAATATCTTCAACCAGAGAGCTGTAGCAGACTACCTGAGGTCCAGGGGCGGTGTAGAGTGATCTGGACAGCCTGGTTGGTCTCTCTGCTCCATCTTGGCCACTTTATATCTTCTTCTTTTGATAAAACAGCTTTTTTAAATGTTTAATTTGTGATGTTATTTTTGTGAAATATACTTTTTATGATTGATAATAAACGAATAAAATATTGTTATTTGTTATTGTACCTCCTTCTTTTTTTAAATTTTCGTCCTGTTTGAAAGTATTTATTGTACTTTCATTAATATAGCATTTGTTTTAATTGGTTTATTACCTTGAAGTACGCTTAATAAAATGATTAATTTTATTTTTTGAATTTCATGGACACAATTGAGTTTTCTATTAAAAAATTCATCTTACTCTGCAAATACAATCCTTTTTCTTGAGTTGCTTAAAATTGATTCTCACAAGATAAATCAGAGGAGTTATTATTTCTTATTTATTTGTAGTTGTGAAGGAGACTGACTTATGAGGACACAATCAATAGTTTGGAAGTTATTACTGAGTCTTATTACATAAAATAAAATAATAACAATCAATTGATGAGATCACAATGCAATGTCCACTTGGACTTATCTGTTGATAACTTACAGGGAATTTGTTTTTGTAATTTTTAAAATCAACTACGTTCTTAGGTGAATATAAAGCGATGTATTTTAGTTGTTCAAATCATTTACTATTTATTAAAGCAATATTATAATAAAAAGCTAATGTTTTCTGATTTTTCATTCTCTTTTGCTCCTAAAATCGTGAACGTGCGATGGGGTTTTGATGATCAGAACGAAGATGATACAGTTTATCATAATACGATCCATTTTTGATTTTTCTAAGTTAATCGATATTGAGTTCTTATAATGGAGGCGTACTTTACGATAATATTCGATTTTAGATTCGGATTCTAAATAGAACAATATCGAATAAAAATGAAAATTGAATATAAATTATTGAGTGATCGATTGTGTTTTCGAAACATTAACAACCATCAAAATGGATCGCAATATCGAAAGTATTGGAAAAGTTGAAATAAATCGATGCTCGAGAGATCTATCATAAAATCGATTGTTCTTTCGGGAATTACATCACTGATAACAGCAAATGGAATCCAGTATCGAATATATTCAAAATGTTAAAATAGAAAGATAAAAAAATATTCAATCGACTAGGAAAGAGTGAAAAATTATCCGTTCACTCATTCACGAGTTTTCAACTTCGAGAGGAAAAGCGATTGACGGTCGGAAAATTATAACATTTTTATTGTTTTATAGTTACCGCTCCATCTGTTCGATTTTTTAGTTAAAATGAACTAATAACGAACAAAAAGATGGTGGAACTTGTAAAGAAGAACAAAGTACTTTGTTTAAATAATTTCCTGGCATTTAGATTTCCTTCACCAACCAACAATTTCCTTCTGTTTCCTCTTATCTTGTAATACTCGTACAATGACTCAGCCTAGTTTCTTTTTCTCCACTTCCCACCTTTTCTGTTGTTTTCCTCGCCGTTTTCGCCCTCCAGCATCCAAAGTGAAAGTTAAATTGATCAGCATTTCCTCCTCCATTCATCTAAGATGGTTATACCAGTCGAATCTCTTGTTCTAAATATTTTTAGGACATTTCGTAGACCTTACATTAAGCAGCACTTCTCATCCATGCATCTGTTCTGTACAGCAATATGCTCTAAATGAACTTCTTGGTACCTTTCGTCACACCACTGCTCCAAAGGACCGAACTCAACTTACCAATGGCTTTGTGCTTCGTAATTATGCTTCTTTTTTTTTTTTTTTAATATCTTTTAAGGAAATTTCGTTTCTTTCCCTTAAAGAGCCCAAAAAATGAAAACTCTCCAACCTTTTTAATGCATCCTCTTTAATAACGAGGTCCTCCTGACCGTAAATGATCATATATTGAGTTTTGTTGAAGTTTAGTCTAAGATCCCAGCTGGAATACGTCACTCGCAGTTTTCTTAGAATGTGTTTGTAGCATCCTCATGGTGCTGATTGACGATACCCTCTACAGTAGATTATGGAGATGACTTACCTATTCCTGCTCAAGCCTTCTATTTACGATTCCTATAAAGCCTTTCCAATGTAAATTTTTAATATGAGGGGTACCTACAGCAGTTTTCTATACAATTTCACAACGTGTTGTAAATTTTTCAATCATAGAACTGAAAAATTCAGGAATTTAGATTAAATATAGTCTGAAAATGCGTTTTTGATGTGAGAATCGTTTTGAAAATTTTACACTTAAGGAAGTAGTCCAAACTTCTGAATAAGGAATCTGTTTCAGATTAGTCTGAGGAATAAGGTGAGTGTGGGAGGACTTTGTATCCTAGCTTGTTCAGTTTCTTCACTGTCTGTCGTGAAACCTGAGGCCTGGCGTTGTTGTGTAAGAGTGTAGGTCCCTTCCGATCAACCAATGCAGGTTATTTTTTAAAACATTTTCTTGCATTACGTCAATATCCCTGCAGTAAAATGAGGATGTGATGGTTTCACCTCTGGGTAGAAAAGAGAAATGTATTATTCCTGCCATTGTCCAACACAGAGAAACCAATATTTTTTATGTGGTGTGAACATTTTTCAAACCAACGGCGAATGGTCTGTTCGTTACAACACCCTTCCCCGAACGCCGGAATCTGATTGTTTGATGATAATAAAAAGCTTAGCGAAACCGACTTGGTCTACCTCATAGAAGTTTACCATTCGGCACTGCGCTTAACAACATCTTAGGAATTCGTTCCGTTCTAAGCCCAGCAATTTCTTCTTAATCTTCGCGACACAATTCCGCGTTATGCAACCTCCTATATTCCCTAGTGGTCTCATCCATTTTAGGACAGAATATTCTATGTAACACCTTATTTTCGAATACCTGTAGCTGTTGTTCATCCTTCAGGGTTAGTGGCCACGTTTCACATCCGTAAAGTGTTGGAAGGATGATAGTTTTATTAATTCTGATTTTTGTATTTCGGGACAAAAGACGCGAGCTTAGTAATGTCGATACCGAATAATAGCGAGCGTTTCCTGCTTTCAATCGCGCCTTTATTTCCTCTTGAATTTCGTTTTTTCTAGTTCCCGTAAACCTTAAGTACTTAAACTTCTCGACATATTCAGACTTATTCCCTCCTAAAACAATGTCCCCAAAGTCTCCCCTCCTTCTGCTACTAACCATAACTTAGTCTTATCCGAATTTATTTCCTTATATCATTTATCGACATTACTGTATTTAGATTTATAATTTTCGCGTCTTCGCCCAACAGCACCAAATCGTCCGAAAACCCTAGCACGGATATTTTGCTATTCATATTCAGATTCAAACCTGTTTCGTTGTGTATCACTTTTTTAATGACGTACTCGAGTGTTAATTTGAATAGTACAGGTGATTCACAAGCTATTAATACCAATTATGCATGGCTACGTGAGTGAGCTATTTTGACCGAAAAAAATGTAGATGTTGAAGCAATTAGTTTTAGAATGCAAGAGGCATTGAAATTTCATTCAATAGATAATATAATACAAGATAGATTACTGCTGACGATACTGACCAAGTAGCCAACTATCTCGTGTAATTCCCGATTTCATTGGTTTATCTGGAATGCCACCACACGATTTGGTACTGAAAATCGGTTCACTAGTCATTTTACCTGGAAATTTGGATGCGCCAAAGCGATGCAATGTCACACGATTAGTCATGAAAAGAATCATGGGCAATATTCTTGAAGCTGCTTTCGTGAATCGCAAGTTTTAAGATGAAATTGTTCTTCTACCTTGGATTCCAATGATCCCTTCAGCCTCGCCCGTCACATTTCAATGTTTGCAATGACTTTAAATTAGTCATAAAGCCGAACATGTCAATTTGTGGCTTGGATTTAGAAAACCCGCACTATTCAATTATATGCTGCGTTGGCAAACCACCAAGTTCACTCTTCGAATCAATCAGAGATTAACTAAAAATATAATACATCGCATTGTATTCCGATATAAAAAGAAATCAGATTTCATTCTTGTTAATATTACGATGAAATATGTATCTAATGATTTATTTTCTATACAGTAAAGAAATATACCTGTCATAAAAATAGTTGAGTTTTTTTTTTAAACTATTAATTAAAACAGTTTTAAGTTTATACTTAAGATACATAATTACTCTTACACATGTAATTGATAGAAAACGTATGCGTGATGGAATCCGGTAGTTCAGTCCAACTAAATGCATTCTAAAAATGTAATAATTTTCAAATTCAAAAAGTTAGACCAGTTCAAACAATGAAGGGTCTAGGGTTAAGTACGTGTTAGATACTGTTCTGTTTCTTGTTTGTTTATAGTTCTGTTTATGTGTGCATTATTATATTGTTCATAAAATTTAATTTTGTGTTTTTGTTTTATTCCTTGATATTGCCAACGCATGCCTGTTACGTATTGATAAAGTATTAGGATTGTTTAAATTAACTGATTATTTGGGATTAGTTTAGGGTTTGTTTGTTTAATTGGCTGTAATTGGCTGTAGATGAATCCTGAGAGGAGTCGTTTGTAATTGCTGAAGATTGGAGAGTCAAACTCAAATGTGAGGTTGAAGGGTTCAGAAAGATAGGAAGCGCTGCTGTTACTGAAAGGAATAAAATGTTTATACTAGGCGATGAGATCTCTGATCTTACTAAAGTAGGAAGAGTCACAGTTACAAGTGGAACAGGAGATGGTAGCAGTTGAAGGAAGGTGAGACATCCAGATTTACAACAGTTTCAAGGATTGGAGGCATCAGGAACGTTGGTAGAGGTAGAGGTATAACAGAAACGCCTGTTTTATTTGGATGTCTATGAATAAACGTTCTACATCAAAGGAGGTGAGGACGTAGTGGTCAGGGATGACAGCACACCACTGCTTAGGCTGTCGTACGTCACCACAACATATATTATCATCACTCATCACTACATCTGCTTTCATCCCTCACCACTGCTTAGGCTGTCGTACGTCACTACATCTGCTTTCATCCCACAACACTACATGAGTGTACACCTGCTGTCATCCCTCACCATTACATTAGCTGTCATCACTCACGACTAAATCTGTTATCATCCCTGACCACAACATATGCTATCATCCCTCACCACAATATCTGCCATCATACATCACCACTACATCTGCTATCATCCCTCACCATTACATATGCTATCATCCCTCACCACTACATCTGTTATCATCCCTCACCATTACATATGCTATCATCCCTCACCACTACATATGCTATCATCCCTCACCACTACATCTGCTATCATCCCTCACCATTACATATGCTATCATCCCTCACCACTGCATCTGCTATCATCCCTCACCACTACATATGCTATCATCCCTCACCACTACATCTGCTATCATCCCTCACCACTACATATGATACCATCCCTTATTTCAAATTTTACCAGTCACATATCACACACTATAGTTTAAAATTAGTTCTCATGCAATATTATTATGTTTTATTATCTCTATAAATTCTCAGTTCATTTATTCCCTCCTCCCCCCATAATTTTCTACACCACTCATATTGTATACTATTTGAGAAGTGTTCTTGTTAAAATATCTGGCCAGGCATCTGCCTCTTAATGTTTTGAATACATTGTTAGAAACAATAAAGTTCAAATTTTGAATTTTTGGGGGGGAACAGGGTCAATAAATAAAAAAATATATTATAATTTGCCATTAACATTTCTTTATTACATTGTCAACGACTTCTGGTTATTTGGAATTGTACATATTTCTTGTAACAATTTTTTTATAAACATTTATACATAACACAATTTAGAAAATATTATAAATATAATATAATTATTGGCGCGAAGGCAGCGAGTAACTCGATAAGAATGGGAAAAGTACGAAATTATTTATACAACAAAGTAAGCACACATATGCTTTATATAAAGGAGCTGTATTATATATATTGGAAGTATATAAGGTAAATATGCCCTCAAGACATGACATTTAGAAAGAAAATAATTACATGGTAAAACACTCTTTAATTCGTAGGTTAAGCTGACTAGGCACTGTCTTAATTAAATGCAATTACACAATTTTTATGCATATAAAGACAATGTTCTTATTAATGTGAATTCAATTTTTGGCATACTCTGCTGTAAACTGAACCTTAACACAAAATTATGACTAAATACAAATATATTACGTTTAATTTCTCTCTCTCTGAGCATATAAATATCTATATATTTACAACAAATTAACAAATGATATGTATAATTTAAAAAAAGAAAAAAAGCAGCAGAGTTAAACATTTACACGAAATAAATGAAAAACTGCTTGCGTTAGATACAACAATACAACAATAGCTAGTAACGCAGAGGGACTTATTACTGGCCAAGTAGCATGAAAGATGTACATCGGTGTCTATATACAAAGAGGGGATGGGCGTTATTGTAAAAGCCCGCCAATATTTATCTTATTGTCATAAAACGCTTATCATACAAAAGCATAAAAACCTTATACAAACCAGTTATAAAATTTCTGTTGGAAAAATTTATAGACTACAAAAGCATAGAAAAATGTTTGTAACCAAGCGCATTGACTGTATGAATGGAGGGTTCAGCGCGCCATTGTCTTTCTGTAAATAGTAACTTCTTCTTCAATATTTTAACTTTCAGTCGTTAAAACAAAATGCTTATACTTTTCAGAATAAATGATGTGACTTGTTCATAAATCACTTGATGTAAGTTTTAAAGTGTATAATTACACAATAATGTTTTATGATCATTTTCTACTACATCATCCATGACTTCAATATCATTAAGCTCGAAACACAAATCCGAAAATAAAACAATTTTCAGATAGTTTGTCTCATTAATGTATGGGTAGACCCTCCCACATATGTAAATGCCTTTAATCGCTTTTAAGACAAAACTTGAAATACTTCACACAATTCAAACAGGAAATTGTTAATCTACGTTACATAAATTAACAATAATGAGAAAGGATTCCAAGGTATGAAATGGAATACAATTTAATTAATTTATCAATCAATAATTACTTTGATTGTTAGAAATATATTTGTGGATTTAGAGTGTTTATGATTATTATCAAAATTGCATGAAAATTTGTGAATCAACGCCATGTTTTCACTCCTGCTGATGCTGTCCTCATAAAATAAATGTTTAATCACTAACATATTTCTTAATTTTACATATAGATCCTAATCACTCTACTATTTTCGAACATGGAAACGGGAGAGTCTACCATATGTACATTGTTAACCTTTGAAATGCATAGTAAATTATTTCAAAAACTAATTTGTTTTATCTATTAATTGACTTGAAAGATATTTTTAAGTGAAGCTATCGAAGATGACAAGTGAGACAATTGTTCGAAAGTAAAGCTAGCTAATTCCATCATTTTCAAAGAAATTTTTAAAAAAGCATCTTCTGCAACTCCAGTCTCATATGCCTTCGAATCACCCTAGTTTTAAAAAACATTTATAAACGATTTTAACACTTATGCCCTCCTCAAAAAGCAATTCTGCAGAGTGTGGTGGATATATAAATTATATTTGTCTGGAAGTTCAACGGACATTAACTTCTAGTTCAAAAAAGTGTTTGTTTTAAATCATATTTTTTCAAGTCATTGTTTTTTATTTTAAATCTTCTAAATAATGTGTGTAATGTATCACTTTTCAATATTTAAAAAAAAGTTTAGAAACATACGCGTATTTCCATCTTACTCTTTTAAGAAATCTAATTATTTCTTTTTTGCGATTTAAATTGATAGATATCTGAAACCTCCATATAACTATTTTATCAGCGATGAGGATCACATTAAGAACACGCGGATCGAAGGCAGCGAATTTTAAATAAATGCACGATGCTGAAAAATGTGAAAAGCAAACAATGTATTCTTTTGTAATAAATGAAAAAGTAAAAAAATAGGAAATGTTTAAATTTATTATATATTTTTATTAACTTATTAGACAACAGCGCTGAATATAGATCTAACAACTAGGAAATGCACAATTTGAGCTATTTTCTTTTTAAATTAAAAAAATATATTTCATCGCAGCTGGCTATTGTAGGAAACATAGATCTTTATAAAAAATGTTTCGTTAGCTAATGTATACTTTTACATATATATACAGATTCAAAAGTATTTTACAATTGTACATAGACGTCCTTTGAAATCAGCCTAACAGATTATTAGATTACATCTAACATGTAATTAGGCTGAAAGTTTGAGAGTAGCGTTGTTTTTTTGTTTCGGCTAAGACTCCACCCCTAGGCTGCCAGTGCTGCTCATCTCACCTTCCGCAGCATGAGGGTTTGAATAGTTGGCGGCTTCTTGCGGCCTCATCAGCATATTCAACTAAAAATTAATAAATATTATTATTATTATTATAGGATGGCTTTCTACTGGAACCAGGTATTAAGTTTAGTTTTGAATTATTTTGTCTCACTTTCTTTAAATAAGTATCAATGTCCGGGCAGGAGCTGTATTCATTGTTTGCGAACTCTCAGCCCACTTTATCCCTACTAACATCTACTGTCTGAGTCGGCAAGGACTTGCAAAGTCAGAGGTCGGGTTCTACGTCTGAATGGCAGCGGGTGTCTCAAATCGACCCACTTGGGGCACCAGGCGCACCTCACTGAATTTAGTACCTGCAGTGTAATCCATCCCCATTCTTTTATGAACAAAATGTGTGCCCGATACTTTTACAATGAAACTCTTTTATCTCAGGAAGAATTGTCTTCCTTGGATACTTTCTTTATAGCAAATCCAGCAATGGGTTAAATCGGCGAATCAGCAGTTGGAGTCCAACTAAATTAGGAAGCGGAAGGCTATAGAGTCAAAACAGGATGTATTGGAAGCGTAGAGGCAGCCATGTTAATGTCTAGAGTTGTGGCTTCCACCTTAAAAAGCCTCACTGAAACTTTAATAAACAAGCCTGAACCGGTCAAACTCAACCTTCCCTTTGTCAGGTTAAGTTCTGACACATCCTCTGGGGTCTTTCTCAATGTGACACAGACGAGGAACATGCGAAGGAGGAACTAAAAAAGCCGAAGACCTTGCAAGATGCTTTGTTGGGTCAGTGATGACGGAGCCTAACCATGAGCTCATTGAGCTACGGACTTAGCCTACAGTTAAGTCAGTCTCCATGAAAGGGTTCTCGAGTTGGGCCAGCACGCAACTGCTAAGGCTCCCTGCTGAGGATGCAAGGTTTCCTAGGATGCCTACGGACAAGGTTGGGGGCCGTGCGAGGGACCTGCAGAAGCATTGCAATTAGGGCCTGTTCAAAGGAGCACTGCTAGTACTGCAGGGTTTTTATCAAAACCGACTATCAGTTAGAAGTTCCTAAAGGGCAACACGACTCCTGAGGCCAAGAAGCCTAAGGCTCTAGGCACAAAAGCTACTCCAAGGCAGCTAGAGGGAAACTGATTGCAGTAGTTCCTAGTGGCTACCTGGAGCTTAAGCAGTCATGAAGGAAAGCGAGAAATTCAAGGAGCATATAATTGAAAGGCTTGATATCGAGGGAGTGTCTTCCCCGGTATCAAGGAATCAGCACTTCAGTGGCTGACCAAAATAATCTCCAGCATGGTCATTAACTTAAGACTTTCCCTTTGAATAGGTGACTGTTGGGATCTTGACGCAGCAAGTCTAATTGGGAGCTTTCTTCCACAGCAAAATGGTCTGTGAAGAGGTCTTTTTGAAGAGAAAAAGGATCCAAAACAGGAGTATAGTGTACATGTGCAGCTGCCCAGTCTGTGAAGGCTTCTACACCATTATCAAGGTTCCTGAAACCAGCTTTTGGAGCCTGAGGGAGTATGACACGCAAGTGGACTTTGGCTTCCACGATGTCCCACTCAGTTTGCACAAGAAAAAAGTCTGCATCACTGCATCTTATGTGCTTACTTATTATTATATGCATCTTAGGTATGTGCTACAGGAGGTATACCAGAACTGAGGACATTTATATTATATTAAGTCAAGAGCCTTATCTACACAATAATGGGTTTCAAATTTCTCCAGGCAGCCATTTGTGAAATATGCAAGTACCTAACGTATCCCCAATGCTATTTATTTTGTCTCATACCTCATTACAGGCATAAATTTTCCTAATTACTCTAAAAAATCTTTAAGGACATTTTCAAACAAACTTAGTGCTCTAATTTGAGCAATCAATATAAATTTGTGATAAACATAAGTTCACTTTCTTGTTCTGCTTTTTTTTGCTAGCAGATTCACATTCATCATCATTTTCCATTTTTGTAACAGAGCCCATCCTTCTTTGAACTATTGCCAAATCAATCCTTTTTGGAAGCACATTTTATTTAGTTTATCGATTTTCTTTGTCTTCAATTATTGTTTGAACTAGAGTTCTCAATAAAATATTTATTTCTTCTAATATCCGTTATAGTTAAACCACTGTCACTAAAATTTTTAACTTTTATTTTTTACCTCCTGCGTATGTATATTACATTCCCGAGAAATAATATATGGTGGATAAGTTTTTCTTTCATCACCCAAATTTGTTTAAAAAATACATAAAGAACCTAAAGGAGGTGAAATATCATTAGAAATTAATAAGAAGTGATTATGTGAAATATTTCATCACTAATACTTAATAAAATTAATGGAACATTCAATCATATTGGAACTGATTGTATCGGGGAAAGCACTAATCCTTACTAAATATGGACCATACAACACATTTCCCTTATTTCTAATCATAAAAAATCAATTTAATGGCTTTATTATTCATTAAAATTTGTTTTTAATTTCTTCAATAGATAAAACAAGGAAAAGGATTTTAAATGGCAACTGCAACTGGATTCAAATTATGTTCTTGTGAAATCCAAGATTACCGACTCACGACTAAATCATTTGTCAACTTAGGACATCAATTAAATGGAAAACATAAAATATAAAATAATGCATTGACTTACAAGAGGATCGGGCTCTGACGTCCCTTGAGAATTTAGCACTGGTCGATGTTGTAGTATTGACCGTGGCCTGTATCTCGTAGCCGACATCTTCCGGCTTTAGCCTGAACAAAATAATGAGGCTAATCAATTTATTAATCTGTATATCTAAAAGAGAGTGGCGTTAGTTACTGACCTAATAACTCAAGAACGCCGGACCGATTTCGATGATTCGAACCAATTAGGACTTGTCTTCGGCCAAAAAAGAAGAATACCCAAGAAAAATCGAAATCGGTCCAGGCGTTCTTGAATTATAAGCGTTGTAACTAACGTCTCATTCTATCAAATGCTGGTTCCGGCATTGCCGGCTGATAGCGTTGTGTGCATCAAATTTTGACAGTTGGTAGAAGATAAAGAATGTATCTGCCACATCTGTTCCCGGATCCAAGACGCACACTGGATCAACCCGAATAAAATCACCATATAATAAATTATATGTAATAACATAAAGCTACAGTGTACTATTTTATTTTATTTTTTATTCCAACTATGTAGAATTGTTTATCGCTGGAAACAAATTATTAAAAACTCGAGCAGCCCATTAATAACTATTTAACAATTTTATTATTCTAATATTTCACTTAAACAATTAAACCGTTTTTGAGATACCCTTAGAAATATCCATTTATGTTATATTTCAGACGTTAGGGTACTGGAATAATTAAACAGGAGAGATGTAAAGAAAATTCAATTCATTGTGTAAAGGTAATAATAAAAATTTCTGTCGACTCTTTCCTCATTAATTAATAAATTTTTTTCAAAAATGCCTCCATTTTATTATTTCTTTTAATAGTCTTATCCAATTTTTATTTCTACAACTTAATTTAGTCATAAATGCAACTTCTGGCCACGAAAGATATAACTTTTTAAAATGACCGTTATTCGAAACCATTCTTACAATTACAAAAAAATGAAACAAACAAAAAAAAAGACATCGCTTGATGGAAATTATTAAAGTCATATCGAAAATAGAAAAGCCAATTGAATAATAAATAAAACTTTAAAACCTGTTGAAGGAATAAATAATTTAAAATTGTACCAGAATAACAAACCTATCAGGTAGTCTCGGGAAGATATATTGGGGTCTGAAAGCTTTGAACAGAAAAGGTCAGTTCAAACTCGGCAATCGGAAGGTTTAGGAAGGTACAATACTGAATTGTCCAGATCTAGGAAGTAAACCCCAAGTACGGAACTACCTGAAGATAGTAAGGTAACAAGCTACCTGTTTCAAAACTAATAAAAATACTGTAACAAATATTTCTTTTGTTATGAAGAGACAAGATTCCTTCCTTAAATTTACTTTTATTGCAGCTCACTTATCTCAAAACCTTTCAATGTTATTTAATTTTAAAACTGGTAGAATCTTTAGAATAAAGATAACAGAATATATCGATGCCTTAGTTCACATTTGTGTTAAATGCCGAAAACAATATTGTTACAGAGAGGAAGGAACTCTCTTGGGAAATATGGCTGGTAAACATAGACAGCATCATTGAGCCGGGAGTTTACAATGTACTCCATGGTCATTATTGTAATAATGTCCATGGAGTACATTGTAAACTCTAAGTATTATAAGAAAAATTTTAAATTATTTGACAATCTACTAAAAGGTTAAAAATGTGCAAATTTATAAAGATTTTAAAAAATATTTTTAAATTAAATAAAGGAAAGGGACTTATAAGAGATGTAAATTGAAAATGACAGAAGAATGTTGAAACGTTTTTAAATAAAGAAAAAATATTTGACTGGAAAAAGGTTTTATTTTACTCACTTGAATGATTGACTAAAAAAGATGTACTCCAGTAACACAAACAAGAGAATTAAAATATAAAATTAAGGAATAGTTTAATTCATTTTAATAGCCAATAGCCCGTAACAATATTTTACAGGAGTCAAATTTGATAATAATTTAGCACAAGAAATACAGTTCAAGTTTAAGCACACAATATATTTTTGTATTTTGTAACCATCACAGCTTCTCTATTGATTTTATATAAACATATCATCTATGACTTCCTGATCACGACTTTACAATATTATTTATATAACTAAAACCATTTCTGAAAAATTTGCACATTTGTGAACTAAGGCATCGATATGCCCATTTTTAGAAATCATTAACAAAAGAAAAATAGTTTGTTGAGATCCCTTTATTATGTTAGATCTTTTGAATTCTCTTATGCCTATCCTAGAAAGGTGATATCTTATGTCCAGGTCTCATTCAATACCAAGATCAACTATGTTTCACGTTAATTAGATATTTTCATGAACTAGAATTAAAGAGTTAGAAATGAAGCAATACGTTTTTTTTTATTTTTTTAAAATCGACCTTGAAAAGTGTAAAATACAAGAAATCGTATCATGTTAAGTTAGAGATGTGAATTGAGTAAGGAGGCTTTACATTTTAACATAATAATAATTGTATTCATGATTTTGCAAAATAAACCACTAGATATTACAGTTGTTGATATTATATAGTGGATTTAAATAGAAAACTTATCGATAGTTCTATAATTATGCCATTTAATATTTAATAGGACAGTTTATTAAAATCTATCAACAAAGGGATAAGCATTGGTAGGCTGGCTCAATTCACAAATGCTCTAAGTCATTGCTCATAATATGAAGTTCATTTATGGAATTCAAAATTCAGTCTCCGTTTAAACTCGACATAGATTTCTATTTAAATCAATGCGGACGAAGTCGCGGGCAAAAGCTAGTTATCAATAAATAAAAAAGTCATGAGGTATTTTCATTCTTCTAGTGTGAGTCGGCCCCTAAAGTGCACAGGCCTCCACCAATTTTCCTACGGAGCATAAAAAACTTTAGGCTTCTTTGCACACAACTGAATAAGGCAGTAGGCACTGGAAAATACTATTGCACTAGCAGGACCGACGATACAAAGATCCAGTCAGACACGCCCGAGACATACCGAAATATAGTCAAGTACCTAACGGAGATCAAGGCAGATTACCACACGTACCAACTAAAGGAGGAGAGATCCATCAGAGTGGTAGTCAGAAAATTGCACCCAACCACCCCTGCTGACGTCATAGAGGAGGAGCTCACCGCCATGGGCTTCAAAGTTAGACAAATCACAAATATCTACAAGAAGAATCCTGTACACCCCGAGACAGGTAACAAAATCCCATTGCCTCTCTTCTTCATAGATTTAGAACCAGCACCCGGAGTAGAAAAAATCTATGATGTAAGTAGACTATACTATACCCAGGTTCAAATCGAAAAACCATACCCAAAGAAAGACATCGTGCAATGCCACAACTGCCAGGAATATGGGCACACTAGGCACTACTGCCATCATACCCCAAGATGTGTCAAATGAGAACCGCATAAAACTGAAGAATGCGTCAAGCCGAGAGAAATACCAGCTGTCTGCGCACTATGTCTTCAAGGGCATCCAGTCAATTATAAAGGTTGCCAAACTACAAGAAGATAAAATCTCAAGTTCTGGCAGCACGTCGGCCCAGCGACGAAGTGAGCACCTCAAGAAGACAGCCTTCTAAAATTGTAGATGGAGCTGTTTGCTACGCCGAAATGTCAGGTGGTCAACAAACAAACAGTCTCGGGGCCACGCTACAACCCGAACCCCCCAAACCCCTCTCTAAACCACAAATCAATTCTCTACAACCAATAAACCAGCCCCAACAACTAGTATATCCCGTGAATCAAAATCCAAATACCCCGCATCAAATCCCTCATATCCCCCCTCCTTCAAATGCTACTGATCTCACAACACTACTCACATCATTCCTCTCTGAGTTCAAATCCATGGTCACACCACTAATATCTCTCCTAACAAATCTCGTTTCCCATCTCTTTCCTGTCCAACAAAATCCTTAAATGACATCCACCTTATCCATTCTCCTTTGGAATGCGAATGGTATTCGAAACCACAATGACGAACTAACATCCTTACTGTATGATAAAAAATTGATGTAGTCTTAATTACAGAAACTAGACTGACCAGTAAACGGAAGCTCAACATAACACAGTACCAAATCTACCGGACCGACCATCCTGATGGAAAAGCTCACTGTGGTACGGCTGTCATTGAGCATCAATCCCTCTCCTAACACTCATTTCCACTCCAATCAAACGATATCCTTCAGGCTACAGCTGTTACAATCAAAACCTTTTCCTTTCCTCTCACCTTAGTATCAGTGTACTGCCCTCCCAATAAATCCATTTCCCGTTCCCAATTCAGCTCTCTCCTAAACTCCTTAGGGATTCATTTCCTTTTAGGTGCAGACTTTAATGCGAAACACCAACAATGGGGCTCAAGAACTACTAATACCCGAGGTCGCATCCTCCTCTCTGCACTTAACTCCCATAATTCCAGTTTTATTTCTCCAGGCACACCTACATATTGGCCCACTGACCCAAACCGAAATCCTGATCTCCTTGACTTTTTCATCCATGCTGGCTTAGGTCCCCTAAACTACTCCATAGAACGCCTTGATGACCTGTTCTCAGATCACAGTCCTTTGATCCTTACCCTTTCTATAGTCCCAATATCCAAACTTCCTCCGCCATCATTTATTAGGGGACCAGTTGACTGGAACCTATTTCACCAGCTTGTATCCGACACCATTGACCTCAGAGTTTCCCTAAAAACACCTCAGGAGTTGGATGACGCCGTCAATTTCTTTACCAATTTGATCTAGCAAGCAGTTTGGACTGCATCTTCACCCCGTCCTTCCTTCAAAATCCTTAAGAAAAATCCATTACCGCAAAATCTTAGACATCTTATCCTTATCAAACGCCGTTACCGATCCCTTTGGCAAAGAACCAGGCATCCTCACGATCGGAGACGGTATAACTATTTCACCAAATTAGTCAAAAAGAACCTGACAACCTATAAATCCGAATCCTACAAATGCTATCTTTCCACACTATCTGCTTCAGATAATTCCCTTTGGAATGCCACCAAAAAAATCCTCAAATATCACTCTATTTCCCATCCCCTCCGACGTGAAGACAGCTCTTGGGCTGCATCAGATGAGGACAAAGCAGAAGAATTTGCCAAACACCTTTCAAATACATTTTTCCCACATCCTGATATCCACTCTACGCACATTTCCAATATTAATGAATTCCTCTCTTCACCCATCCCTCTATCCTTACCTCCTAAAGCGGTAAATCCCTCTGAGGTCAAATTCCTCTTACAAAAGTTAAAAGTCCGCAAATCTCCTGGACATGACCTTCTAACCACCCAGATCCTTCAATATCTTCCTCAAAAAGGGATTATTTTCCTTACCTACCTATATAACTGTATCCTTCGTACAACTCACTTTCCTTTGCTGTGGAAACACTCCGTCATCATCCTATTCCCTAAACCTGGCAAGCCACCCAATGCCACATCATCATACCGGCCCATCAGCCTGCTTCCTATTCTTTCCAAAATTTTCGAAAAAATCCTCCTGAAACGAATCCTACCCATAATTGAATCCAATGATATTTCTTCACACCAGTTTGGATTCCGTCCCAGGCACTCGACGGTCCAGCAGGGTCTCCGAGTTGTCGATCACATATCCTCTGCTCTTGAAAACAAACAATAATGCACATGCGCATTTCTGGACGTAGCACAAGCTTTCGACCGGGTATGGCAGGTCGGTTTGCTGTTCAAGCTCAAAACCCAGTTACCTCAATCCTTATTCCTAGTCCTTCGATCCTACCTCTCTGATCGTTACTTACAAGTACGCTGTGGTAACGAATACTCCAATCTTTACCCAATTCAAGCTGGAGTCCCCCAGGGCAGCGTCTTGGGTCCTATCCTATACATATGACACCGCTGATATCCCAACTACTCCCGAAACCTTCCTTGCAACGTTCGCAGACGACACAGCCATCCTATCATCTCATCCAGATCCCGAAATGGCTTCCTCGAACCTCCAAAGGCACCTTTCACTCATTGAAATTTGGTGTAACCAATGGCGGATCATAGTCAACGAGGAAAAACGCAAACACGTGACTTTTACACTTCGCCGGGGAGCATGTCCTTCTGTCCAATTCAATGAAACCGTCCTACCCATTTCCGACAAAGTACGATACCTTGGCTTTCTCCTAGACAAAAGACTTACATGGAATCCTCATACTAGACTCAAAAGACAAGAACTTAACAGACGATTCAGCCAACTATACAGATTACTATGTAGGACCTCCCATCTTTCAATAGACAATAAACTACTAATATACAAGACCATCATCAAATCTATTTGGAGCTATGGACTGGAACTGTGGGGGACCGTGAAAAAATCGAATATCAGACGCATTCAATCCTTTCAATCCAAAGTTCTGAGAACTATTGTCAATGCTCCTTATTATGTCTCCAACAAAACCCTCCATAATGATCTCAACATTCCTTTCGTCCTCGATCTCATCCCTACTAAATTTTCAAACTTTCACCAAACCTTGCCTGTCATCCCAACCCCCTGACTCAGTCATTATCCATTTCCACACATCCATATAACCCACCCCGCCGCCTAAACCGGCAATGGCCTCGAGACCTGATATAATAATGTTATTTGGAGTACTGGCACTGGCCAGATTCTCCACTCACGACCTGTGTGTGTGTGAAGCGCCCTTAACCAGCTTCCATTGGCGTTTAATACCAGTGACGCGGCTGGGAAAGGGGGCTGGTGCCTCCCGGACTCCTGCTTTGCCCTCATTCATGAGGAAGAAGCTCAGTTCGGGGACCCCAGGCAGATTGTAAATAGAGTATGAATGTGTACAGTATATTTCTTTTATGTTTTATTTATTTATTTTTTTATTATATATATATATATATATATATATATATATATATATATATATATATATATATATATATATATATTGTTTTTTTTTATTTATTTATTTTTTTTTTGCATCGGATTCTTTCATTCATCCATACAGCCAGCTATGTATTATTATTAAGTGCACTGTTTAGTTAGATGCCAACAGCACGCGGTTTTTCCCCAGATGGTTACCGCCTGTTTTTCCCAGGCGGTCACCCATCCAAGTACTAACCACGCCCGACGTTGCTTAACTTCGGTGATCTGACGGGAACCGGTGTGTTCAACGTGTTATGGCCGTTGGCTTTTTTTTTTTTTTTTTTACTTTATTTTTGTATATATTTTTTCGCTTGTATATATTTATTTATGCATTTATTTCGTTTATATCATTGATTTTTTATGGAATGATTGTAAGCTACATAGCACCATTACTTATTGCCCACAACAGGCAGATTGTAATGCTTCAATAAAGTGTTTTCTTCTCTCTCTCTCTCTCTCTCTCTCTCTCTCTCTCTCTCTCTCTCTCTCTCTCTCTAGTGTGAGCTTGTTCCAAATAGATTGTTATAAGTGTTTCTTATTTTGTTTAATCTTTGACCATTTCAAACCATTACCATTTTTTTCTTTCTTTTGGTATTTTAAAATTTAAATGCAGTTGTTACCAGATCCTAGAGGAGCCATTAGTTGTAATTTAGAAAAAAAAACTAATCTCATGTCTCTAAGTCAGAAATATTCCATACAAATGTAGAAATTCTAAAATATTTTATTTTAAAAAGTGCTGTTCTATCAGGGGCAATATGGAATACATATCGTTGTTTTTTATTTTTCCAAACTAGCACTTTTATTTGCAAATTAACATAATTTTTCTCTAAAATTGTAACCATTAATTGTAAGCATAAGTGATCAACTTTGAGTGATTGAACTTAGATAGCACCGCTGATTTCACTCTTTTGTTGTAATGTCTAGAAGACATTTATAACGTTATAAATCACGTCGTAGCGCTATTTGGTTATTGGCGAGTGAACCAGTGAGGCAGTTATTGGCGAGTGAACCAGTGAGCAAATTATTGGCGAGAGAACCAGTGAGCAAATTATTGGCGAGAGAACCAGTGAGGGTGTTGGAAAATTTTATAGTTGTTTACAAGCTTGGTTGGTAGAATAGCTACGACCTTCCTAATGGCGGGAAAACGTCACACATAAGGCAAAGTGTCAACATTTTAATTAAGTAATAAACATTGTAAAAAAATGAAAAAATCTCAGATTTGGTTGCAAATTATTTCGTTATTATCTAAATAACGATACTTGATTCCGATATATCGCAAAGGGCAACGATATCTATATTTTTGGATTTCGGAAGAATCTTATCTGTACTCAAACCGTTTGAGTATTATTCAACAAATAAATTTTCTAAGAAATTTAGCTAATCACATTATTTTACATAACACTTTGAAATCGATTTGAACGAAAAAAATAACTAAACATGTAATTAAAAGAAAAAAATATTATACAGGGTGTCCCGAATTTCAATGGCATAACTTCAGGAACTTATAGGGTACCGAAAAACTAAGACAAAAAGTCCTTTAGAGATTTGCTCGTTTTTTCTTAGTTTTAGAGAAAATCGCAAAAAAAGAAACAAAACGAGTTTTCATTTTTATACTTATTTATTTACATTTATATTTATGTTATGTTCTTTTTAATGTAAATATTGCTCAAAATGTTGTCCTCTTGCACCAATGCAAGCATTACATCTAGCACTCACTTGATAAATTGCAGCTAAACATTGTTCTGATGATATTTGGTGCACTGCATCTATGATTCGGTCTCTTAATTGCTCTCTTGAGTTGATTGATACAGACTAAACTTTCTGCTTCAAGGTTCCCCATACGAAGAAATCCATGGGTGTCATATCAGGTGATCTGGGTGGCCAAGGTACTACTCCTCCAGGTCCAATCCATCGTTGTGGATAATTTATATCCAGCCAAGCTCGAGCAACTCTGCTATAATGAGCTGGACATCCATCGAGTTGGAACCACATTTCAATCCGCTGTTATAAGGGAATGTCATCTAAATAAATAGAAAAGTCGTTCTCCAAAAAATGTGTAAATGTGATAACATTCAATCTTCCAGGTAAAAAATTAATGGTCCCACCAGTAATCCGTTCCAAATTCCAAGCCAAACGTTAATAGCAAATCCATGCTGAAACCTATTCTCTCTAATAGCTCTGGGATTTTCAAGAGCCCATACATGATAATTTCTTTGATTAAAAATTCCTCCTCTTGTGAAGGTAGCTTCATCAGTCCATATAATTTTTAATGGAAATAAATTATCATCGCGAATTTTATCAAGAAACCAGTTACTAAAATTCAATCTCTTGACATAATCTTGAGGCAATAAATTCTGAACTTTTTGAAGATGGTATGGGTAGCGATTATCACCTTTCAAAGTTCGCCATATTGCTGGCCGCGATATTGCTAATGCAGCAGATGCTCTTTGGATGCTAGTCTCAGGATTGTTATCGAAGTGGCGCTGGACACAATTTCTTCTCCGATAATCTGCTCTTACTGCTGCCTGTAATTGGTCGCCTTCATTACGTATTAAGAATGACCCAGTCTCTCGTAGTCTATTAAAGGTTAACGAAGAGATAACTCGTCGATTAGGCACTCTTCTATTTGGAAATCGGCGCGCATACTCCCGCACCGCTTCTAAAGCATTACCGTTACAGAAACCATACACAAAAATCATATCAGCGTATTCAACATTAGAATGTGTATGCGGCATTATGGCTGATGCTATTCATGCAAAAATATCTGAGTAACTGACTGAAGACTGATTTAGGAATTATAATCCTAGAAGGAAGCCAAAATGTAAACAAATAAAAGTATGTAAAGGATAACATTAAGTGTTTACATATCTCACTGCCTAGCCTGACGAACTTTGGAAGGTGATAAGCTACCTGTAACATTTTTGTTTTGTTTCTTTTTTTTGCGATTTTCTCTAAAATTAAGCAAAAACGAGCATATCTCTAAAGGACTTTTTGTCTTAGTTTTTCGGTCCCCTATAAGTTCCTGAAGTTTTGCTATTTAAATTCGGGACACCCTGTATATATAAAGATTTCAAAGGTTTATTAAAATATGAAAACAATAGTTTCACTCATGCTCTTTCTGTTATTTTAGTACACAAAAAACTGTCTAGGGGGAACGTGCCCCCCCCCTGGATCCGAAAAAATATCGATACCGGTATATCGGTAATATCGAAAGAACCCTCCCCCCACTCCTAGCTCTTTCATAGAGAGGTTAGATCTGAAGGTGTTCACACGTGTTAGTCCAATTTGGAAAAGATATTAACTGACTGAGGTAAGGCATTAGTTGTGATTAATTTGCTTTTACAGTGATTAATATCATCTCCTCATTCTAATATTTGTTACAAATCATTATTCTGCAGGTTGTTGATATGAGTTGAGTTCCAACAAGTTTTGACCTTCATTTGCATTCCTTAAAATATCTTCCAATTTAAGTTATCTTTTAGAGAATATAATTATGGGAAATGAGTATTGCATACTTCGTAATCATTTCATTTAGAAATGAACGATTCAACAAACATTGTATATTATCTTTACCTCGAAATGTCAGTTGAAACTTTTATTTCTTGATGAAATGAAAACCAAAATCTGCTCGTTACATATAATTACATTCTCTTTTCAATACTTTAGCTCACGATAACTTGTATTTTTGGAAAATTTTAAAAATGAAATAAATTAACAGTTAAAGCTTGTAATTCAATTGGAAGTGACAACCTGCAGAATAATTACCTTCTTTTGTTTTCAATATCATATCAATATCCCCATATTTGTTCTTATAAAACAGGTCATTTAGTTTTGAAATATATGACTTTGTTTACAATTCATATAGAGTGGGGCAGATTTATCTTACTTCATTTTAAATTTGGATAACAATATAGGTCCTTAGTTCCTCAACAGCTCTATAATAATGACTCAACTTGTAATAACAGTAAAAGAGCTTTATTTTTGTAATTGTAAAAGTGTGATGTTCTACTTTTTCTCCACTTGCTTCTTAGTTATTGTATATCGAGAGCATTTTTTATTTTTATTTTTTAAACATGTATGTACCTTTCATATTTTAGAATAGGTGCATACTGTTTCATTATACTTAATTTTTTATATTATAGCATGTTTTAAAACCATACAAATGGAACTGTTTGTTTCATATTTAGAATAACATTTTGAGTAGCATTAAAACCTATCCATGTTAAAATTTCTGTTGCTAACCCAAATATGATCTCAACCATGACCTATAACTTAAAAACTGGTTTATAAATAAAGGTTATTTATATAAAGCATTTATAACAACCTACAAAACTTAGCAAAGATACAACACATTAAAATGGTTTTTACTTTCCTTTACTATATTGGTTAGAACGGTATTGGAATGGTGTAAGATTATGATGTCCATTTTCCAGGTTTGAAACAGTGTCAAAAGTTCTCCTTATTTATAGCGGTTCTCATTTTTCTCGGTTGTGTTTATGTATTTACATTACATTAAAACCGATTGTCTTTGAAACAACGATTACAGTGCTCTCCAAGACTTGAAGAACTGAAAATTCACCATTTTATAGTGCTGAGGGAATATTAATAAAAAACAAAACAGTTCTAATAGTTAAAAATGCTTTGAGGAAGGAAAAAAAAACTGAATAAAGTTTCTTTTACCTAATTTTCAATAAAATCTGAGATTTTTGTTTTAAATTATTTCTATTTCATTATATTTGATATGGATTGACCCTCCTAAACCAGATGAGAATTATTATAATATGCTACTTCTGGCTTGTCTGCTCACACCACTTCACTTTTGGTACCAAGTCCTGTTACAAAATTCCTTGGTATATCTTTACTAATAATAAACCGAATTGATTCTTAATTTAGTTGTGTATGTATCCAATTTGATTGCCTTCTAAATGTTAAATGTTTTGTTTAAATATTAAATTGTGGGCAACCTGTGGTTTGTATAAAAACCTACTAAGCAAAAGATTGCGGGTCCGTAGCCAGGTAGTGACGGCCCCAGGTTTTTTTAAAGGGAATACCTTGGTTATGCTGTTCTTGGAAGAGAAGCTAAACAGGGAGCCCCAAGCCAGTACGATATCAGGTACTCGTTAAAAATCTCTATCCTAATTAAACCTTAAACCTGGATAGGCAAAATTTAGAGTTCCTACTGTAGCATCGCCTGATTAACAATAGCAGCGTAAAGTGACAAATTAACAGACAAACTATAAATTTTTTAATTCTTGAGATTTGTAATCTAAATTTAGTTTTCTTGTCAACTCGTCTTATATTTTCAATATACAAGGTCATTTTTATTTTGTTTTGTTTTTTTACTACCTTTCATTTAATATTGTCTAAAAAAATTAAAAATTGCAGAATTTTTTTCAACCCTGCACAGGTCGTATACTCCATTACAATATAATATATCGTATTATAGTATATATAATGCTTATTTTTAGCATGTTATAATTAATATATGTTTGAGTGGAAACTACGCTTATTAATGTTAATAATCACTTACTATTATTTAATAATTACTAAACTTATTATCGATTATTGTTAGATGAATGATATACTTAATTTCATGTTTCAGGTTGAAGGAATTATGCCTAGCCCAACAATGAAGAAGGTTGCCAATCAGTGCTACCACAAGATGCTGTCCGGTGCTGCCTATGGTCTCCAAGCTAATATCTACAGTCCCTCATCAATCGCTGACATGGAACTGAGCACACCGCAGTGCCTACTGCTAGCGCTGCTCCACTCGCTAGCAACAGGGGACGTAATGTCATGTATATTATTGGCCGACATCTGTCAGCAGGTCGACCGCCTGCGCTCTAGGTACCTTAGGGTGTGGCTCTTAGAGGACTTCTCCTTCCCTAGGACTTACATAGAGGACGCTATGGCTCTCCTCCTGCAGCTAGTAGCGGACGGTACGCTGAAGTTGCCTGATCATGTTCTGGCAATAATGTCTGCTCTGGCCAAGCAGTATAGGATCCCTGACGTCCAGTTCAGGACATTTTCGGAGGTATCTCTTTCAATTATTTAAGTTTTAAAACATTTATTTCTTATGACTATCTCCTACTAAGCAGACAACTTATTATTTTATTTGTTCAAAGAGCAATATGATCTAATTTCAGACCATGTTCTTCAGCTGAGAACTTTACCAGAGTTAAAGAATCTTTCAAGAATTTATTATTTGCTTTCAAAGTTATATCTACTTATTATTTCCAACTACATTTTCCTTAAGTTTAAAAAAGACTTTGAATGTTCCACAATCATCATGCTCAACCGCCAGAATTCCCCTCCCCTTATTTTGGGTACTTACTTTAGAGAGGCTGGTTGAGCCCCAGGAGGTTCCTACAGATAAATAACAACAGACTAATTAAAAGTTGCTAGCAGCGGGATTTGAAACAGGATTTTCGGCATGGCAACTCAGTGCTCTACCACTGAGCCACTCTGCTCCCTATAAAAGTATTGATATAATATTATGAACCAGGAAGCATTATTCTTATTATGTTATAGATATTTTTAAACCTTATAGATCATCTTTGGTGATGTATCCTATGGCATTCGATGAAACAGGAGCTAATAACTTTACCGAACTAGGTGTTTTTATAATTAATTGAACAGTTTGAGTTGTTTAATAATAGAGTGTATACAAAACAAATGGCCGTTTCATCAGTTTTTTCAATTTTCATATTATTTTTATTATATAAAGCATTAATATTTATTAGAAATTATACTACATTAAATATTGTAAAATATAAAAATTTCCCTAATAATATATATGCTAGGTAAAGTAATAACGGCCATTTTTTTTTATACACCCTATTAGCTTAATCAAAAAGTGACTTTTTTTTTTTAAACTTTAAAGAAATTATATGAACTCCTACCTTTTAGGGCAATAGCTATTATGTCTATTAGTAGATATCGTTCTAAGTAAAATATATTTAAAAAAATGAAAAATTTATACAAAATGGAATAAAAAATGTTATGCTAAATTTATTTATTTGACGCGAAACAGCCATGAAAGACTACGCGACTATGATGCAGTGTTTTTTTCTTATTGTTTTTCAGTCTTTTCTCGGCCCATCTTTTCCTCATGGTTTCACTAAAGGCCTTTTTTCTTTCTTCTGTCCAGGTCTTAGATGGAAATTTTTTTCTTTCTGCCACTAGACCCGCATTTTTGAGGAATTTTTGGTATTCAGTTCTGTTTTCCAATAAATCTGGTGTAATGCCGTGTTTCTTGTTTTATTTGTTCTGTGTATCCTTGTCTGAATTTGTAGCCCATAATTTTGGTGAACATTTTTTTGTTTAGTCTCTCCTCGTTCATCCTCATCATGTGACCATAAAATCCGAGTCTAACCCTCATTTCTGTTTCAAAGTCACTCATCAAAGTAAATTTCTTTGTTAGATTTCAGCCGGTATCCTTCTGGTGTTACTTTGGGCCCATGGATTCTCCTAAGAATCCTTCTCTCTATTTTAAGAAGTTTGTCTAAACTGGGAAAGCACATAGTCTCTATCCCGTACAATATCACTGGTTTTACCACTGTATTGTAGTGCCTGATTTTGGCCTTTTTAGGGAGACATTTTTTATTATATATACTACTCGTTAAGTAACATAAATTCTCCAAATTTTCAATTCTGTACTGCATACTTTCCTTCTCAGACAAGTTTCTGCTTATTATCTCGCCCAGGTATTTAAAACTATTAACCACCTGAATTTTACCGAAATCTGTTTTCACTTCTTTCTTACTAAAGTGAGGGTCTGGAGTCATAAATTTGGTCTTTTGAACGGAGATTTTTAGTCCAGTTTTTTCAGCTACTTTCTTCAATGAATTTATTTGCCTAATTGCGTCTTCTTCTGACTCTGCCAGTAGGGCTAAGTCATCCGCAAAAGCCAGACACTTTACAAGGATATTACTCTTCTGATTTCCTACTTTAGCTCCTGATGTTTCTTTTTCCCATAATTTCTTCATAACTTTGTCGAGAACAACGTTGAAGAGAGCAGGTGAAAGTCCGTCCCCTTGTCTCACACCTGTTTTTATCTGAAAACGTTCGCTGATATTCCCTCTTAATTTTATTTTTTATTTGGTCTCTGTTAAGGTTTCTTTTATTAGGTTTATGGTCTTTTGATCGACTCCGTACTCCCTCAGGGTTTTTAGTACGGTTTCTCTGTCTAAGGAGTCGTATGCTTTTTCAAAATCGATAAAAGAGATATAAAGGTTTTTCTGTGGCCTAGTTAGATAATATTTTATCAAAAGTTTTAGGCTAAGTATCTGTTCTTAGCAGGATCATTCTTTCCTGAATCCTCCCTGGTATTCTCCTACTTTGTCGTCAATTTGTGGTTCTAACCTGTTCAATAGAGCCTTAGAGATTCTGTTATTAGATAAGCCTGAGATAATTCTGTTGAGCTTGTTTCTCCTTTTGCATCTCAACAATTTTATAATACAGAGCGTTTATCTCACCTCTCTCCTTGATGTCCTCATCAGTAGAAAACAATGTGTCCTTTTCGATGGTGATTGCTAGTACCTGACCCTCCTCAAACTTACTCATGTAACTAGCCTTTAATGTTGTCGCAGTTGAACACATGGCCTTGAATGTAGAATCGATGTTTGCTGTACCTACATTATAAATCTGTGCTATATCCTTATGCAAAAGGTTAAGAGCTGCGCGGATGCCCTTAATTTGTAATTCGGAGGGGACCATGGTGACGACACTTTACAAATATTTATATAAAAAATCAAAATTTAAATTTATATTTTTTTCAGAAAATTGAATCTATAGAATTTATGATTCTTAAAAAATATTCTATTTATAGAAAATGTTTATTTCATAATTTTAAAATTTATTTCATATGATTCGATATTTTTAAATATTTATAAACTATATTTATTGAAAATCGAAAGTAAAAACAAAATATCATACGAGCTAATAAATGACAATAGTGCTATCTATGTGAAATGAGCTTAACTATCCATTCATCAATTTTGAAGTTCGTTCGCGGTCAGTAGTGTGCACTGAGAGACACAATTAAATAATTATTAAATAATAAACGAGTATTATCATTAAATAATCGCTAAATTGAAAATTAAATACCTACTTATACCGATTGAACATTACTATATTCTAACGACTATCTATTAATTAAGAAATTTAACTACAGGAAATTAATACTATCACCTTGTTTCAAGATAAACTAATCAAGATCAAGTTTAACTTAATATTAAATAAATCATAAGGGCGGTATTCAAAATAACGGTTTACCTTAATCAACAAACTCGTTACTTAAATTATAAAATAACTTCAATCAAAGAGATGAGACAAAAAAGTTTACCTTATGAGGTCATTCCATCTCAAATCAACCAATAAAAAAAAGTTTTCAACTTGACCATTTCAGATTTGGCTGAAACTTGGTTTATTTTTACTCTCTGACATCCTGAACTCAAATATAATTTGCAAAAAATTGTATCCCTGATAGTTTTTTAGTTATAAATTTTTAAAAATCACAAAATGCCGCGTTTTTTAACGTGTGCTAAAATCTGCAATAACTTTGGTTCTATTAGTGCTAGAGAGCTGAGAGATAACTCATTTTAAAGAGAGTTTAATGGGCTTTAATCTGATACCCAACTTGAACACTGAGTGGGACCATGATGGGATCAGGAGATATGTTAAAAATACATCACTGAAGTATCACAAAATTTTCACTGCTAATAGCCTGGTTCTGATACATAGGCTATATGAAAAATAACTTTAGAAATGAAATACAAAGATTTTTCTTTATTTTTTACACCTTTATTTTATTCTTTACATTTTAGATTGAAGTTTCTTCGTTGCTTGAGTGCTTTCCAACTCTGTAAGATGGACACTCTTCAAGCTTGGGTTGTGGCATCTACTTTGGTTAAGACATCTGTCTTATTTAGTAATAAAATGTCTGGCACCATAGGATATTTAAATGAAGGCGATGGACCATGGGGTTCCAGAAAACTTATTTTAATGTCTTCGTTTTCTGTATCGATGACACACCCTAACCACCATTCCTTGTCCCTTACAAACATGTGACAAAACCAACAATTTCATCCAACTCTAATTCACTGTCAACATCATTTTCTGAAACCACTTCTTCTTTGGTGTAATTTGAAAGGAGTAAGTTTTTACTAAAACTCTTGTTGCATTTTTTGGTTTGTGGTAGTGAAACTGTTGTGTTCCTTCCACTGTTTTGGCTTCTTCCAATCTTGTTTTCATAAGTGTTTTCTCATGTTCATAATCTTCTTTAGTTGAATAAATAAAACTAATATTAGTTATATTTTCTTTAGCCCAGTCATAGAGTTGGCGAGGAGTCATAATTTGTTCATTTTACACCATTCGGAGGCCTGGTTGTGCTGCTAGACGTTTAACAGCACCTCCTACTCCATCACAAGTGTTCTTTCCATGTGACGATGCAAAAAAGTTCCATTCTGCTTTAATAGAAAAATGTGTTGTGTGGCGACAGAGGTTAAGAAAGTTAGTTTTATTCTTATATTGTGATGCAGACACATCGGAAAAATAGTGTATCCCCTCAATTTCATAAGGTAGTTTTTCCTTTAAGGTAATTTATCAAAAGTAGCTGGAACAAATGCACAGCAACTGTGTCATGAGCCTTACAGTCAGATATGATTACTAAACTTAGGTGTTGCAAAGTTTCTTCTTCCTTGAAATAAATGACAAAAGGATGTATTGTTGGTTGTGCATTGTTCCAATGAAAGCCTTGAGCAGCATGTTGGAGCACAAATGAATAATTCTCAGCGAAGTCACATACAACAATGCATTCATTTGATGGAATATTTTCTTTCAAGTGTCTCAGATAAGCTGACTGTTTAGTTGTAATAAAAGAATGTTTAAGAAGTTTAGGCAGACTAGAAAACCTCCTGTGGATTTGGTTATGGTTTCAAGAACACACTTAATGTCCACCTGTACCCACTTCTTATGTTATTTACTCTTTTTATGTTGCATGTTCAATACTGTTTTTCTTTTTTATCAATTCATAATGTACATCAGCATATTTTTTTTGTACATATTTACCATTGATCCAATGTGATCCTACAAGTGAGCTGCAAATAAATGCGATATTATTTTTTAACTTTTAAGAGAGCATGTGGTCATTTTGGCTTTTATTAGCAATATTTAGCCTGTTAAGTTAGCTCTATAAGAATTCAACAACCTATACGTGTGACATATATTTATTAACGTTCACTATAGTGGTTAACTGGACATTTGATTTAACGTTCATTTTTAAAAACAGCAGAAAAGCCCACCATTATTTCTTTTATTTACTTTATTTGATTGCTCAAGTTCTGCCACTTTTTTTTTTTAAACATGTTAGTATTATTTTATATTCACATATATATATATTTACTGATAATTAATATCCACATTCACAACCTTTCCTTCTCAAGTCTTCTCAATTTAACTGTTAAGACATTTCAATTACCACCTCTCCCCTGCCTTCTTCATTCCCTGTTCCAACTTAATTTTTGCTAAATAATTTCCACCCCACCCCAATAATTTGACCACTAAGGTAAGATGTTGTGTGTGTTTTTATTATTTATATTTTATTTCTATTAATAATAATTATAATAATAAGCTTTATTTTTTTTTCTCTTTCTTCTGTGTACAATTTTTATATGGTTTTTATATTTACAAGGTTTTTAAAAAGAAAAAAAGGCCCTTCTTTGGGCATAAGCCTCTCCCAATTTACCCCAGCTACGTCTGTTCCAAGCAGAACGGTGCCATAATACTCCAATGAAGTTTTGTATGTCGTACCGCCATCTCGTAGCTGGGCTCCCTCTTCTCCTAGTGCGGTGTATTGGATACCAATCCGTTGTTGCCTTAGCCCAATGTGTTGATCCCATTCTTGCAATGTGTCCAGCCTACTGCCATTTAAGATCAGATACTGATTTGAGAATATCGCGCGTACCAGTCAGCTTCCGTACTTCTGTCTTCTTTTTTTTTCTCCCTCCTACTTTTCCTTAACATACTTCGCTCCATTGCACGCTGAGTGGTTGCTAGGGATTTAGATATATCGTTATTTAGACTCCAAGTTTAGCATCCATAAGTTAAAGAAGGAATGATGCAAGCATCAAAAACTTTTCTCTTGTGATGTATGGCCATGTTGCTTTTAAAAAATATTTTTGTGTGACCAAAATTTGGACCATCCTATTTTAATCCTTCTATTCACCTCTTTCTTGGATTTATCTGCAAATGATATGAGTTGCCCTAGATAGATTGTTTCTTTAACCCATCGGAGTTTGCTGGTACCGAGAAATATTTCTTCTTCTTCGGCATTTGTCATCAAGACTGATTTGTTAAAATTTATCTCCAGCCCAGCCTCATTTCCTACTAGGACCAGCTCTTCTAGCATTTTCTTCAGTTCAGATGGTGAGTTGTGAAATGAGAAGCACATCATCAGCGAATCTCAGATTTGACATTTTTTCCCATTAATGTCTATTCCAAAATTCTTCTAGTGAAGGTTTCTGAAAACTTCTTCCAAGACCGCGTTGAATAGATCAGGTGACCAAGGATCGCCCTGACGAATCCCTCTTTCGATTGGAAAATCCTCTCCATTTAAGTCCAGAACTACTCTCGCTTGGCTGTTGGTATACCAACATTGAAGAATATCCAAACTCTGTTTATTAATGCCTTGGCGTTTTAGACTGTTGATAAGAAATGAGTGCTTTACTGAAGTCAATAAATGCAAAATATATTGAGATTTGGTATTCATTCGATTTCTCAATGATTCGTTGACGACATGGAGATTATCTATTGTAGAAAATCCCTTTCGAAACTCAGCTTGTTCTATTGGTTGGTTCTCGTCGGAGAATCTTTTTAAGCGGGTTTTGAGAGCTTTTGAGAAAATCTTGGCAAAGATAGGGATCAGACTTATGGGACGGTAATTATCTAATTTTGATGGGCTACCTTTCTTAAAAATCAAAACAATGTCTGATTTTAACCACTGGTCGGGTATTTCCCTAGTTTTCATAATTACATTGAACAGTTTCATTAATATAGGAGCAATTAGTTCTGAAGCTGTGATAATTAATTCTGCAGTTATGATATCGCGTCCAGGCATTTTGTCTCTTTTGAGCTCCTTTATTATTTTTGCTGTTTCCTCCTCCAGAAAATCTTCAAACACCTTGTTATTATCTTCATTTCCGCTGGTTGGTCTAAATTTGTTTGAATACTTTTCAGAATATTGCTGTTTATAGAATTTTGTAGCAGTATGGATTATTGCAGTTCTACTAGTTTGAATTTCTCCTTTTTCGTTATTAAGTTTTAAAAGCCAGTTTTTTCCTGGAGTTATCAACTTCCTACCTTTTTTAAGGGATGTATTTTTTGAATGAAATTTCCGACAATGGCCTGGTTATGTCTTTCGAGGTCCGAACAAAGTTTATATTTCACAAGTTTGCATATAAGATTGTATTCTACTTTTTCTTCTTTTGACTTATTTCTTTTTTGTTTGAGACTTTCTCATTTATTGATTAATGTCAGGGTTTCTTCGGGAGGTTTAAAGCCAAGTTGGTTTTTGTCGTTTTAGAATTTAGTGCAATTCTAAAACGACAAAAACAATTTTGATTGCCTTTTCGAGGGTACTGTAAGCTGTCTGAATGTTTTCAGAAAAATTTAGTTCTTCGGATTGTAATAATTTTGATAGTTCTGCAATGAATAGTTGTTCGGTAACATTCCTTGGTATTTCACTCGTTTTTTTCTTGGTGAAGGGACGCCTGGGTAGATAAATAGTGGCTTTTAGGATTCTGTTGTCAGACTGGAATGAAAATCGATGGGATGCTTCGATGTTTTTAAAAATAGTATGGTTCGGAGATAGGAAGTAGTCTATTTCATTACGATATAATCCATTTGGAGACAACCAGGTCCATTTCTTTCCCTTTCGCTTCTTAAAAAAGGTATTAACGATTTTTAATTGTTTTTCTATACTGAAATTTACCAGTCTTTCTCCTCGTTTATTCCTCGATTTCGGGTACCCATATGGACCAATGCAGTTCTCATCTGGACAGGCCTTTCTTCCTACTTGACTGTTGAAATACCCCATAATAATAAAAAAATTCTGGTGATTGGATTTTATAGTTGAGATTGTTTCATTCAGGAGTTGGTAGAAATCTTCCCCTTCTTCTTCCGAAGATGCACTCGTTGGCGCATATACTTGTATTAAAACTAGTTTCTTATCGTCCGTCTTCATTTTTAATACAGCAATTCTATCGGAGACGCCTTTTATTTCCGTGATATTATCTTTAACGTCTTTTCGAATCATGAATCCCACACCTCGATGTCCACTGACCTGACCATATTGAAAAAATAAATAACCACTTTTCCTTAGTTGAATATTTTCTCCCTTTCTTCTTACTTCAGATAATCCAAGAATTGTTATATCTGAATTAAACATCGCGTTTTCCAGTTCTTCTACTCTCGGCTAATAGACTTCTGACATTAAGTGTGGCTATTTCTAATTTTTGGATTTTTTTAGATTGTTGTTTTGCGAGGTTTAGGTCATATTCCCCCTTGTTGACCAAACATTCTGGGGGAAGTCAGTCCGGTTTGTTGTCCTTGTCGATGCCTTTTCTCATTAACTTTGGTTGTTCTCTCCAATTTATATGCTATTTGCGAATCTTTGGGTCTTTGGAATTCGTTTTTGAAGCACCCAAGTTTTTATTACCACTCTCCTCCGATATTTTTTCTTCATGAGATTTCAAAAATGTGTCTAGGCTATTTGTCCTTTGATGATAAGGTTTCGCTTCCTTTGGCTTTTTGTCCTTTGGTTTTTGCTCATTTCCTTTACCGGCAGTCCCTTATTTTTCTTCACTTCTTTCTTTCCTTTTTCTTATGGCTTCTTGGGCCTGCAGCTCTTCTAGGGTAAACAAATTATCATTTGTCAATAGTTTGTCGTATCTCAGGTTAGCCTTGATTCTTTTCTCCCAGTGGGATTTCATAAATGTAAATAATTCCTTTCTAATTTCTCTGACAGCCTTTGATTTTAATCATTTTAAATTCTTCCAGTTTCATTAATTTATTATTATTATTTAATTTTCATTTGCACCTGCGCAATTGCGCATCCAGCAAATTTGATCCAGATGTTTTTCTCTTTGCTATTGTACAGGAACATCGAGTTTTGGAATGAAATATCAATTTTTCAGTAGGTCTCTTGGCCAATGTCTTTTTAATCTTTTTTTATTAAGTCCAGGTAACAGGGAGTAGGAAAGCGGAAGAACGAGTGGGTTTGGGTGATATTGTGTCGATAAGTGGTATGTTATGTATTTGTTATGAATATATGATTTTATAGTAGGAATGTTCATGTCATTGTGTATAGTGTGATTCGAAACATACCACGGTGCATTAAGAATTTTTCTGGGAATTTTGGATTGTGTTATTTGAATCTTGTGTATGTGAACTTTTTTTGCTGAACCCCAAAGTTCTGCTCCATATGTCCAAATAGGTTTTAGTAAATTATCGAGTTTAATTTCTCTAATACTGGCCCATTTTTATTTTTAGGGTTAATTTTCCTTATCTCCGTTATATCATAAGGTCTGAAATCTGGTATGATGTAATACAATATTCTAAATATCGTAGTCTTCATTTCCATTGTTTTTTCTCTCTCTAGTCCGAATATTACTATATTTTTCCTTCGAATATTATATTCTTCTCTTTCCCTATAACTCTGGATATCAAATTTTATCTTATTTAATTCCTCCTCTTGCCATCTTTTATTTTCCTCCAACTCGCTCTCTAGGCCTGTAATGTTTTCTATTAGTATATTAAATTTGTCTTCTATTGTTGCCATATTGGTAAAAATTGAGAGATCAAAGATTATTGAAAAATCAGAGAGGTTGCAATGTGGTTAGTGAAGCTACCGATGTAAATGAAGTGGCAGCGGAGACAAGGTGGGGGGGAGATGGGCGGAGCTAGACCTGGTGGGGACTATCTCTATATACTAGCACTGATCTTAAAGATAACAGAAGGATTTTACCGTAATAGTCCAGAAATTAAAATCAATTTTATAGTTTCTTCTGATTTCTTTCAAAATTCACAAACCTTTCCACTAACACTTCAGTAGTCGCCTTTAATGGAACATAAGTAGTCGCATGTCATCTGTGAGATGCCTTTTCTATTTTGTCCGATTATACTCACAATATTACTTTAACATTATAGAAAATTGGTAAAATGATTGAAATAATTAAATCCCTAGCCATGGACGTTTATTAAAAAAATGTGAAGAAATATAAAAAATAAAACAATAAGGAAAAATTTTAAAATATAAAATAATAAACATAGAGGTTTACAAAATATTTCATATGCAATATGAAAATAAATTTAAAGTATATACACATTGGAGTCTACCGATGGGTAGTTTCTCCACAAGTGTTTTTCAAGTCATATTGTACATATAGCAGAATTATTTATTGTAATATTATTATAGTTGCAAATATCAATAAATTAAATTTTAAAAAAAATTAAAGTATATACACATAATCAAAAATTAATTACCAATAATACTTTTTTTATGTAAAAAAATTTAAAAAATGTATCAGTCTTTTTTGCGACTACAACCATCAGAACAAATAAAGCAAGAATGTGCATCTAAGCATAAATACTGCCCGAAATCTTTACATCTGTACTGGGTGTACCTTATTTCTGTCTTTTTGACAAGGTGAACACCGTTTACGAGAAGTAGCTTCTGCTGCATCTTCATTTGTTTCAACAGTAGAAGCAGTTTCATCTGGTGAGATCTCCTGCAATCTGCTTAACATTGCGGTGGGAGGAGTAAGATTTTTCTGAAGCTGCTCTTGTAGTAATTCTATCCCGAGACATCTTAGAATAATATGTCAGCCTAACTGGTATCTCGTTCCCATTCCATAAAAATATTACTTGGGCATTGATGCCAGCAATATTTAGTTACGAGAAAAACACCACCATAGGCCAACGTCGCCCTCCCCCCAGTAGTCGCGTAGGATCTCAGAGATGATTCAGCTAATATCAAGTTAATCACTTGTCCAGAAGAAAACCAAAACCACACTGGCATGTAGCTACTACTAGGGCAGGAGGATAGAAGGAGGGGAGGGGTTTGCAAGTTTCAACATGCTCTGGCAACAACCATAAATGTTTCTCTGGAATCTCTCAGATGACATGCCATTACCGGAGTGTTAATCACTAAACGATATTCTGGTAAAACGTCGAACAATTTGGTGCACTTTAACCGATTTTTTTAGCTGTTAAACCTGGAGACGATGTGATACACTTTACGGACTGGCCGGAACTCTTATATCTATTACTTTCATTTTTTTATTTTAACTAATAATTTTTGGTATTTCTAATTCCTTTACCTTACATATTGTTTTTTTTCATTTTTTTTTTTAATTTATTAATTGATAGTTACAACTGTATTACAATAATACAACAAGTAAATAGGATAAGCGATACATAATGATATGAGAATGACAAGTAGAGAAACTACCCACTGGTAGTATCAAAGTTCAACTAAGAAGGTCATGAGGCCATCGTCTTTTCAGACGCCTCTGAGGATTATCGGGAATTGAAGAGGAAGCTAGGTTTGAAACTGGAGGGTTTGAGTGGTAATGAAGTTTGTTATGAAAGGACAGTTACCGGGTTCGGGCCAAATCAGCAACAAATGGGGCATTAAGGTCATTATGGATGACTTTATTCTTAACAAAATAAAGAGCATTGAGGATTTTACAAAGGATTTTGGATTGTAAGGATTGGATACAAGAGGAATTCGATGGCTTAGTGGAGCCCCAAAGCTTTACTCCGTAAGTCCAAATAGGTCGTATGATGGTCATGTAGATGAGTCTTTTCTAGTTAATTGGGAGCTTAGAGCATTTGTCTAGTAAGTGTTGAAGTAGCCTGAAATGTCGAGCGGTTTCTTGTCTTTTCAGTCTTGTATGAGGATTCCAGGTTAATCGTTTGTCGAGGTGCAACCCTAAGTATCTGTTCTACAGGCACCAGAGGGATATTATTAAAGGATACTGAAGGGCAGGAAGTCATTGGTTTACGACGTAAGGTAAAAGTGATTTGATGCGATTTTTGAAAATTTATTTTAATTCTCCAATTTTGACACCATTCTTAAAGTTCAGTGATATGGGATTGGAGGCTTAGGGATGCAATAACTAGATTGTTGTAGACTGACAATGCACATGTATAATCAGCATACGTGGTAAGGATAGTATTAAGATGAGTTGGGATGTCAGCTGTATAAAGGATTGGGCCAAGGATACTACCTTGAAGTATCCTTAAACACCAGCAAATTGGGAAAAGAGGGATGAATAGACATTATTATAGTTTACTTGGAAAGGTCTATTTGTGAGAAAGGATTGAAGGATGAGAAAATATGTAGTTTTTTTATCATTATATTAGTATTTATCTCCATTGTGTTTCAATGATTTCTATATGCTAAAATCTTTCTTTAAATGTTGATTATTAAGTTAAACTTATTTTTTAATTGTGTCAACGTTTCGGCCTACGATGTAGGCTATCTTCAGGGCTAAGATAGGAACAGAAAATGATATATAAATCATTGCAATCACAAGGCAGAATTACAGAATTTATAGTAATGTGGAGAGATATAGAGAGTAAGATAAAATTGTAATAGGATTATGTATTGATAACAGAAATAGTGTTCAGAATTTATAGTAATGTAAAGGTGTGTATCTCTTTATGTTTGTTGGGCGAGTTGCGATTCGGAGTAGAACAGGGGATACGGTATACAATGTTTGAGCTATGTTTAGGTGGAATAATTCTCTTTCTCCCCCCTTACATTTAATGACATTCATTATAATAGGTTGGGAAAATAGAAATCCATTATTTTCTCCGTAGATGGCTGTAGTGATCGATATCTCGTAAAGTATCGATCAAACAATTCCGAGTTTATGCTCGTCAAGGTGACATTTCATACTAAAAAAGTTTTTTGCCTGTTTTTTATTTGTTCTATTCAGTTGTAAGTTACCAATGGAAGTCAACAAAAAGGAAATTCGGTACATTTTACAGCTTTTCTCTGATAAAGGCGAAAATGCAAGCCAGGCCACTGAAATTGTGAATGGTGTTTATGATGCCAATAATTATGTGCAATTTTGGTTTCATCGATTCCGTTCAGGCATTTTTGATGTTAAAGATGCACCTCGCATTGGCAGGCCTGTCGTCGAAAATGTTGATAAAATCACGGAAATAATCGAAATTGACCGGCATGTTAGTAGTTGTAACATCGCCCATGAGCTAAAACAGTTTAAACCATTTACGCAAAGCTGGATTCAAAAAGAAGCTCGATGTTTGGGTGCCACACCAATTACCGCCAAAATACATGATTCATGGTTCAAATTTCCATCTGCGAAGCCTTAGGCAAACGGAATGAAATCGACTCATTTCTTTAACGGATGGTGAATGGGGATGAGAAATGGGTCATATGCGACAATATTGTGCGAAAACGATCCTGGTCAAAGTGTGGTGAAGCACCTCAAACGGTGGCCAAATCATGGCTAACGGCCAGGAAGGTTCTACTGTGTATTTGGTGGGACTTGAAAGGAATCATTTATTATGAGTTGCTTCCTTATGACCAAACACTAAATTCAGATCTCTACTGTCAACAACTGGACCGTTTGAATTTAGCGATTGACCAGAATTGGCCAACAGAAGAGGTGTTGTGTTCCATCAGGACAACGCAAGGCCACACACGTCTGTAGTGACTCGCCATAAACTACAGGAGCTTGGTTGGGAAGTTTTACTGAATCCACCATATAGTCCGGACCTGGCACCAAGTGAATACCACCTTTTTATCGCATTGCAAAACTTCCTGAGTGATAAGAAATTGGGATCAAGAGAAGATTATGAAAATTGGTTACCAGAGTTTTTGCCAATAAGGACCAATACTTCTATGGGAGAGGCATTATGAAGCTACCTTTAAAATTGCTACAAATTATACAACAAAATGGTGCATATTTGACCCCAAACAGACAATCCGAAACATCTTTAACAAAGTTTTGAATTTCACGCAAGAATAATAGATTTCTTTTTCCCCAACCTATTATTGTTTTATTCTATTATTTGTAATAGGATCATTAAATTCCTTCTCATCTCAACTGTTTATACTATTCTTCACATATTATCATTTGTCACACTATTACTTCTCTTAATTTTTTATCATAAAATCTATAAAATTTCTTCTATAAATAAAAATCACGATTTGTGTTAATATAAATTCATATTAATATATCTTTTGAATACGAAATAAGTAAAAAAATAATATATATCATTAGCTGTAATTGAACTATGCTTTCCATTCTTATTATGTCTCGCCTGTTTTACATAATGTAACTTACTCTTTGCTCTTTCTCACTAGTTATTTCATAATTTATCTTACTCTCTATATCTCTCCACATTACTATAAATTCTGTAATTCCCCCTTGGCACTGCAATGATTTATATAGTCATTTTCTGTTTCTTTCTTGGCCCTGAAGATGGCCTAATTCTTAGGCCGAAACATTGGCACAATTAAAAAATTTTGTGTTATCATTGACTGCACCCCCTGACCAATTCAATCTATCATTAGAATTATCCAGTCAACCATTTTCCATTAAGCAATCATTATAAAAGTTAGTATTAATAATATCAGTACTAAATAATGCATTATTTAATTCTTAAAGTGATCTATTATATTATAAACAATATCTTTAATACAGTTCAACCCATTTATTTATTCAGAATTGTAAACAATCCTCTCATATTCTACTCGACTCATTTAATGAGCAAGTTTTATTTAGTTACATCTTTGATTAAATTATTTGCATCTCAAAATATGTTTTAACTGCCATGTATAAATTGAACATTCCCTACATTTATAAATATTATATTAATAAGTCCTTCATTTCACCATGAAAATAAGAAATAAAGTGGTAATTTTCATTTTGAATTATGTCTACAAATGACCTACTTGTGTTGGATAAAATCTAATTTTAAACATTACTAATGATTGGCGTTCTATAAAAAAAATAAATGCCATAATTTAAACAAGAATAAAAGAAATCTGCTATCGATCATTAGATTGATATCAGATTAGTAGAATTGTACCTTCTAGAGCTGATTAATAGCATCCAAAATTGAATGTAATGGGAAAAGTGCAAATAAATCAATTTAATGTTTTAACTAAATAGATATCTTTTGTAGCACCCACCATTCACTCAGACATCAAATATTTTAAAAGAACCGTCAAAGTTTTATTAGTTTACAAATACACTGTTAGTTCTTAGCTGCGCACTCAATTTAAAATTGATTCATTATTAATCATGAGACAGTCCAGAAACAATTTCCTAAGTATTATATTACCATTATAAAGATTTAATTTTCCAATATATTATCGATTTCGTATAAATCGATTGTTTTTACGATTAAGGTTTGTGTTAAGCTAAAAATTGTTCTATCATTAAATTCATATAATTTCCCTAAATAACCTAACAATGCTTTCAAAATTTGTTAATAAAATCGATTCTGTATTAATCGATCATTTCAAGGATACACTTTCTTAGTTAGATCGCCCAGCAACCTCACATCGAATAAGTTGAAATATGTTAAAGTAAATCGATTCACTATTTATTGATTACGTTATAGATAACTGTTTTGCAAATAGTCTCATCCGTATCCAAATAATAACCTCCAAAATCGATTTTATTTAGATAAGTTAAGAAATACAAGATTTGTGATTATTCTATTATTAAAATGATGTAATTTTCCTCAATACGATTCGAAAACCTACAAATGTATTATAACATCCATGATCATATCGTTTCATAATCGGTCCCATCGATAACTAAATGTGGATTCCATTATCGATTTTATTTTATTAGTCGATAAATTGATTCTATATTTCCATCGTTTTCGTATATATGCTTTCAAAAAAGTAGTAATGTACTCCAACATACAAGACATCAACAATTAATTATGTATGAATCGATCATTAATATGTTACTAGTTTCGTATTTAGCGCCCTCAATGACGTGATAATTTACTCTAACATCAAATATGATTAAAATCGATTATTTTATCGATATCTTTTACGTGCTTTACGATCATCAAAACCTAGAATGGACCATATCACAGCGTATATCTGAAGAAATTAAAGAAAAATGAAATAGTTTTAGTATTAGTATATCACTATATGGAGGTGTGTTTCATGTTAAAATGATAATAGCTTTATCAAAACCCCATGAAGATATTCAATGATGCCTATATATCCCTTAAAAATCAGCAATCAGATATTCCATTTTAACCTTCTCAATCTTCTTTTCTTTTATATATTTATTATTTGAACACAAAATCTAAATACTAACATTTGGATGATTATGTTTCAGGTTGGCCATCCTGATTTGTCTACTCAACTGGAAAACGCTGTGGCTAACAACTGTCCCAAAGATATTTTCCAACTAGCGAGTGAAGGAGCTGATGTGTGTGGGTCGACTCAGTCTGGGGACAGCTTTCTGCATGTGGCCGTAAGAGCCGGCAACAGTGCCACCATCAAAGCTCTTGTTTTCCTGAATGCGGACCTGGAAGCTGTGAACTCTAGAAATGCCACTCCATTAGAAGTGGCAGTCAGACATAACAGCGCATCTTCTGTGAGGGCTCTGTTGATCGGCGGTGCTAAATATGACAAGCGATTGTCTGGAGGAGACACCTACATCCATGTCGCTGCTGCTGGAGGATTCAATGAAGCCATGGAAGCCTTGCTAGAACTAGGAATGGATTTGGATGAAAAAAACCAACTCGGGGAAACTCCATTATTTCAAGCTGTTAGAGCGGGCAACATTCAGGGTATTAAGTTGTTACAGAAGAAAGGAGCGGATTTCAGTGTTCTGTCAGGTTTCAAGTTGGAAGATGGTGACAGTATAGTCCATTCTGTAGCTCGGTCAGGAAATATAGAAATTCTCAAAATATTGGCAGATAAGAAGGTACTAGCAAACGTAAAGAATCACAGTGGCGTCACGCCATTGCATGTCGCCTGTAATCCTTCAGTCGTCAGAATCCTCCTCAGGATGGGTGTGCCTGTGGACAGCCAGGACAATGCTGGAAGCACTCCGTTGATGTTGGCTTTGAGAAATAGTAAAGCAGACCTTGTAACTTTGTTATTACAAAACCGAGCTGATCCCAATATAAAGAACAAAGAAGGTCGGACAGCGCTTCACTACGCCGCTGAAGGTGGCTGTATTGGGTTGGTGAACACGCTGTTGATCACTGGTGCCAGGTTGTGTGAGCAAGATAACAAAGGCGATACTCCAGTCTTCCTTGCAGCTATGAATAATAACCCAGAAGTCCTCAAGTTGCTTATAGAGAGAGCAGCTGATTTGGCTGTGAAGGACACCAATGGTGATGGGATATTACATAAGGAGGCCTGTAGTGGACATGTCGAGATAGTGAGGGCGCTGCTCGATGCCGGAGTGGTGGTGGATATGAAGGATAAGGACCAGAAGACTGCCTTACACCCGGCTGCACAGAACGGTCACACTGCCGTGGTGACGTTGCTGCTCGAGGCCGGGGCGGCGGTGGATATGAAGGATAAGGACCAGAATACCGCTTTACACCTAGCAGCAGCGAACGGGCACCCTGCCGTGGTGATGGCGCTGCTCGGGGTCGGGGCGGCGTTGATTATGAAGGATAAGGACCAGAAGACCGCCTTACACCTGGCAGCAGAGAAAGGGCACTCAGCTGTAGTGACGGCGCTGCTCGGGGCCGGGGCAGTGGTGCATATGAAGGATAAGGACCAGAAGACCGCCTTACACCTGGCAGCAGAGAAAGGGCACTCAGCTGTGGTGACGGCGCTGCTCGAGGCCGGGGTGGCGGTGGATTTGAAGGATAAGGACCAGAAGACCGCCTTACACCTGGCAGCAGAGAAAGGGCACTCAGCTGTGGTGACGGCGCTGCTCGATGCCGGGGCGGCGGTGGATATGAAGGATAAGTACCAGCAGACCGCCTTACACCTGGCAGCAGAGAAAGGGCACTCAGCTGTGGTGACGGCGCTGCTCGAGGCCGGGGCGGCGGTGGATTTGAAGGATAAGGACCAGAAGACCGCCTTACACCTGGCAGCAGAGAAAGGGCACTCAGCTGTGGTGACGGCGCTGCTCGAGGCCGGGGCGGCGGTGGATTTGAAGGATAAGGACCAGAAGACCGCCTTACACCTGGCAGCAGAGAAAGGGCACTCAGCTGTGGTGACGGCGCTGCTCGAGGCCGGGGCGGCGGTGGATTTGAAGGATAAGGACCAGAAGACCGCCTTACACCTGGCAGCAGAGAACGGGCAACATGTCGTGGTGACGGCGCTGCTCGGGGCCGGGGCGGCGTTGGATATGGAGGATAAGTACCTGAAGACCGCCTTACACCTGGCAGCAAAGAAAGGGCACCTTGCCGTGGTGACGGCGCTGCTGGAGGCCAGGGCAGACCCAGCAGCTAGGGACCCTAGTGACTGGACACCGCTAATGGCCGCATCTTGTAATGGCCACTTGGAAGTGGTGGAGCTGCTCGTTGGCCGCGGTGTCGATATCAATGCCAGGGATAATTGTGGATCGACTGCCTTACGCTGGGCTAATGGCAACAACCACAGAGCTGTAGCAGACTACCTGAGGTCCAGGGGCGGTGTAGTGTGATCTGGACAGCCTGGTTGGCCTCTCTGCTCCATCTTGGCCACTTTATATCTTCTTCTTTTGATTAAACAACTTTTTTAAATGTTTAATTTGTGATGTTATTTTTGTGAAATATACTTTTTATGATTGATAATAAACGAATAATATTATGAAATATTGTTATTTGTTATTATACCTCCTTCTTTTTTTAAATTCTTCGTCCTGTTTGAAAGTATTTATTGTACTTTCATTAATATAGCCTTTGATTTTAATTGGTTTATTACCTTGAAGTATGCTTAATAAAAGAATGAATTTTATTTCTTGAATTTCATGGACACAATTGAATTTTCTAATGAAAAATCCATCTTACTGTTCAAATACAATTCTTTTTCTTGAGTTGCTTAAAATTGATTCTCACAAGATAAATCAGAGGAGTTATTATTTCTTATTTATTTGTAGTTGTGAAGGAGACTGACTTATGAGGACACAATCAATAGTTTGGAAGTTATTACTGAGTCTTATTACATAAAATAAAATAATAACAATCAATTGATGAGATCACAATGCAATGTCCACTTGGGCTTATCTGTTGATAACTTACAGGGAATTTGTTTTTGTAATTTTTAAAATTAATTACGTTCTTTGGTGAACATAAAGCGATGTATTTTAGTAGTTCAAATCATTTACTATTAATTAAAGCAATATTACAATAAAAAGAGAATGTTTTCTGATTTTTTCATTCTCTTTTGCTCCTAAAATCGTGAATGTGCGATGGGGTTTTGATGATCAGAACGATGATGATACAGTTTATCATAATACGATCCATTTTTGATTTTTCTAAGTTAATCGATATTGAGTTCTTTTAATGGAGGCGTAGTTTACGATAAACATTCGATTTTAGATTCGGATTCTAAATAGAACAATATTGAATAAAAATGAAAATTGAATATAAATTTTTGAGTGATCGATTGTGTTTTCGAAACCTTAACAACCATAAAAATGGATCCCAATATCGAACGCTTTGGAAAAGTTGAAATAAATCGATGCTCGAGAGATCTATCAGAAAATCGATTGTTCTTTCGGGAATTACATCGCTGATAACAGCAAATGGAATCCAGTATCGAATATATTCAAAATGTTAAAATAGAAAGATAAAAAAATATTTAATCGACTAGGGAAGAGTGAAAAATTATCCGTTCACTCATTCACGAGTTTTCAACTTCGAGAGGAAAAGCGATTGACGGTCGGAAAATTATAACATTTTTATTGTTTTATAGTTACTGCTCTATCTGTTCGATTTTTTAGTTAAAATGAACTAATAACGAACAAAAAGATGGCGGAACTTGTAAAGAAGAACAAAGTACTTTGTTTAAATAATTTCCTTCTGTTCCTTTTTCCGTTTCCTCTTGTCTTGTAATACTCGTACAATGACTCAGCCTAGTTTCTTTTTCTCCACTTCCCACCTTTCCTGTTGTTTTCCTCGCCGTTTTCGCCCTCCAGCATCCAAAGAAAAAGTAAAATTGATCAGCATTTCCTCCTCCATTCATCTAAGACGGTCATACCAGTCCAATCTCTTGTTCTCAATATTTTTAGGACATTTCGTTACCCTTACATTAAGCAGCACTTCTCATCCATGCATCTGTTCCGTACAGCAACATGCTCTAAATTAACTTCTTGGTACCTTTCGTCACATCACTGCTCCAAAGGACCGAGCTCAACAAACCAATGGCTTTGTGCTTCGTAATTATGCTTCTTCTTTTTTTAATATCTTTTAAGGACGTTTCGTTTCTTTCCCTTAAAGAGCCCAAAAAATGAAAATTCTCCAACCTTTTTAATGCATCCTCTTTAATAAAGAGGTCCTCCTGACCGTAAATGATCATATATTGAGTTTTGCTGAAGTTTATTCTAAGATCCCAGCTGGAATACGTCACTCGCAGTTTTCTTAGAATGTGTTTGTAGCATCCTCATGGTGCTGATTGACGATACCCTCTACAGTAGATTATGGAGATGACTTACCTATTCCTGCTCAAGTCTTCTATTTACGATTCCTATAAAGCCTTTCCAATGTAAATTTTTAATATGAGGGGTACCTACAGCAGTTTTCTATACAATTTCACAACGTGTTGTAAATTTTTCAATCATAGAACTGAAAAATTCAGGAATTTAGATTAAATATAGTCTGAAAATGCGTTTTTGATGTGAGAATCGTTTTGAAAATTTTACACTTAAGGAAGTAGTCCAAACTTCTGAATAAGGAATCTGTTTCAGATTAGTCTGAGGAATACGGTGAGTGTGGGAGGACTTTGTGTCCTAGCTTGTTCAGTTTCTTCACTGTCTGTCGTGAAACCTTAGGTCTGGCGTTGTCGTGTAAGAGTGTAGGTCCCTTCCGATTAACCAATGCAGGTTGTTTCTTAAAACATTTGCTTGCATTACGTCAATATCCCTGCAGTAAAATGAGGATGTGATGGTTTCACTTCTGGGTAGAAAAGTGAAATGTATTATTCCTGCCATTGTCCAACACAGAGAAACCAATATTTTTTATGTGGTGTGAACATTTTTCAAACCGACGGCGAATGGTCTGTTCGTTACAACACCCTTTCCCGAACGCCGGAATCTGATTGTTTGATGATAATAAAAAGCTTAGCGAACCCGACTCGGTCTACCTCATAGAAGTTTACCAATCGGCACTGCGCTTAACAACAGATTAGGAATTTGTTCGTTACTAAGCCTAGCAATTTCTTCTTAATCTTCGCGACACAATTCCGCGTTATGCAACCTCCTATATTCCCTAGTGGTCTCATCAATTTCAGGAGAGCATATTCTATGTAACACCTTATTTTCGAATACCTGTAGCTGATGTTCATCCTTCAGGGTTAGTGGCCACGTTTCACATCCGTAAAGTGTTGGAAGGACGATAGTTTTATAAATGCTGATGTTTGTATTTCCGGACAAAAGACGCGAGCTTAGTAATGTCGATACCGAATAATAGCGAGCGTTTCCTGCTTTCAATCGCGCCTTTATTTCCTCGTGAATTTCGTTTTTTCTAGTTCCCGTAAACCTTAAGTACTTAAACTTCTCGACATATTCAGACTTATTCCCTCCTAAAACAATGTCCCCAAAGTCTCCCCTCCTTCTGCTACTAACCATAACTTAGTCTTATCCGAATTTATTTCTTTATATTATTTATCGACATTACTGTATTTAGATTTATAATTTCCGCGTCTTCGCCCAACAGCACCAAATCGTCCGAAAACCCAAGCACGGATATTTTGCTATTCATATTCAGATTCAAACCTGTTTCGTTGTGTATCACTTTTTTAATGACGTACTCGAGTTTTAAGTTGAATAGTACAGGTGATTCACAAGCTATTTATACCAATTATGCATGGCTACGTGAGTGAGCTATTTTGACCGAAAAAAATGTAGATGTTGAAGCAATTAATTTTAGAATGCAAGAGGCATTGAAATTTCATTCAATAGATAATATAATACAAGATAGATTACTGCTGACGATACTGACCAAGTAGCCAACTATCTCGTGTAATTCCCGATTTCATTGGTTTATCTGGAATGCCACCACACGATTTGGTACTGAAAATCGGTTCACTAGTCATTTTACCTGGAAATTTGAATGCGCCAAAGCGATGCAATGTCACACGATCAGTCATGAAAAGAATCATGGGCAATATTCTTGAAGCTACTTTCGTGAATCGCAAGTTTTAAGATGAAATTGTTCTTCTACCTTGGATTCCAATGATCCCTTTAGACTCGCACATCACATTTCAATGTTTGCAATGACTTTAAATTAGTCATAAAGCCGAACATGTCAATTTGTGGCTTGGATTTAGAAAACCCGCACTATTCAATTATATGCTGCGTTGGCAAACCACCAAGTTCGCTCTTCGAATCAATCAGAGGTTAACTAAAAATATAGCGCATCACATTGTATTCCGATATAAAAAGAAATCAGATTTCATTCTTGTTAATATTACGATGAAATATGTATCTAATGATTTATTTTCTATACAGTAAAGAAATATACCTGTCATAAAAATAGTTGAGTTTTTTTTTGGAACTATTAATTAAAACAGTTTTAAGTTTATAATTAAGATATATAATTACTCTTACACATATAATTGATAGAAAACGTATGCGTGATGGAATCCGGTAGTTCAGTCCAACTAAATGCATTCTAAAAATGTAATAATTTTCAAATTCAAAAAGTTAGACCAGTACAAACAATGAAGGGTCTAGGGTTAAGTACGTGTTAGATACTGTTCTGTTTCTTGTTTGTTTATAGTTCTGTTTATGTGTGCATTATTATATTGTTCATAAAATTTAATTTTGTGTTTTTGTTTTATTCCTTGATATTGCCTATGCATGCCTGTTACGTATTGATAATGTAATATGATTGTTTAAATTAACTGATTATTTGGGATTAGTTTAGGTTTTGTTTGTTTAATTGAGTGTAATTGGCTGTAGATGAATCCTGAGAGGAGTCCTTTGTCCTTGACTTTGGAGAGTCAAAGTCATATGTGAGGTTCAAGGGTTCATAAAGATAGTTAGCGCTGCTGTTACTAAAAGAAATAAAATATTTACACTTGGCAATGAGATCTCTGATCTTGCTTAAGTAGGAAGAGTCACAGTTACAAGTGGAACAGGAGATGGTAGCAGTTGAAGGAAGGTGAGACATCCAGATTTTCAACAGTTTCAAGGATTGGAGGCATCAGGAACATTGGTAGAGGTAGAGGTATAACAGAAACGCCCTTTTTATTTGGATGTCTATGAATAAAGGTTCTACATCAAATGAGGTGAGGACGTAGTGGTCAGGGATGACAGCGCACCAATGCTTAGGCTGTCATACGTCACCACAACATATATTATCATAACTTACCACTACATGTGCTATCATCCCTCACCACTGAATCTGCCATCATACATCACCACTATATGCGAAACCATCCCTCACCATTACATCTGCTATCATCCCTCACCATTACATATGCTATCATCCCTCACCACTACATATGCTATCATCCCTCACCACTACATCTGCTATCATTCCTCACCATTACATATGCTATCATCCCTCACCACTACATCTGCTTTCATTCTCACCATTACATTAGCTGTCATCCCTCACCACTACATCTGCTGTCATCCCTCACCATTACATATCCTATCATCCCTCACCACTACATCTGCTGTCATCCTCACCATTACATATGCTATCATCCTTCACCACTACATATGCTATCATCCCTCACCACTACATCTGCTATCATCCCTCACCATTACATATCCTATCATCCCTCACCACTACATCTGCTGTCATCCTCACCATTACATTAGCTGTCATCCCTCACCACGACATCTGCTATCATCCCTCACCACTACATATGCTATCATCCCTCACCATTACATATGCTATCATCCCTCACCACTACATCTGCTATCATCCCTCACCACTACATCTGCTGTCATCCTCACCATTTCATTAGCTGTCATCCCTCACCACTACATCTGTTATCATCCCTCACCATTACATATGCTATCATCCTTCACCACTACATATGCTATCATCCCTCACCACTACATCTGCTATCATCCCTCACCATTACATATGCTATCATCCCTCACCACTACATCTGCTTTCATTCTCACCATTACATTAGCTGTCATCCCTCACCACTACATCTGCTATCATCCCTCACCATTACATATGCTATCATCCCTCACCACTACATATGCTAACATCCCTCACCACTACATATGCTATCATCCCTCACCACTACATATGCTATCATCCCTCACCACTACATATGCTATCATCCCTTATTTCTAATTTTACCAGTCACATATCACACACTATAGTTTAAAATTATTTCTCATGCAAAATTATTATGTTTTACAAAAGAACCTCGATAATCCGAACCTTGGTAATCCGAACGCTCGATAATCCGAACGCCGTTTTCAGAAAAATAAAAATAATCAGAATCGTAAGGACAAACTGAGAGAGGGAAGGGTTAGTGTTGTTATTGTGCCTGTGTTGGTTTTTACTTTCGAAATTCACTGTTTAATGAACAGTGAAACATTACTTGTGTACTGTAATTTCAAGTAAAATGGCTTCACAAGCGTCGTTTAAAAGAAAACATAAGACACTGAACATAGAAGTAAAACTTCAAATCCTGGAAAGACTTAATAAAGGTGAAAGCGGAGCAGCATTAGTCTGAGTTCGGCGTCGGTAAGTCTACAATTACGGACATAAAGTCTAAACAAGATGCTATCTTGAAGTATGCATCCCAACAAGATAGCAATGACGGATCTAAAAAGAGAAAAACATTAAAATTAGCGCATAATATGGCTCTTGAAAATGCCTTATATTTATGGTTTACACAAAGAAGGAGCTTAAGTGAAACAATATAGGCCCACTTCTTTGTGAAAAGGCTCTAGATTTTAATAAACAACTTAATGGGCCTCCTGATTTCAAGGCCAGCAGTGGGTGGCTGGCTAACTTCAAACAACGCCACGGAATAAGACAGCTTGATGTTCAAGGGAAAAGGCTATCTCTTAATTTTTTTTTAATTTTGTCTTTCTGTACAGTATAATTTTTTTGTGTGTACAGTACTGTACTTTCTGTGTGTGTATAAGATTGTATACTACATATGTAAAATATTGTGAAATTCATGTGCAACAATAAAATATAGTTACCTTACGGTAGCACAGTAGTATTTCATAAAACAAACTATTTACCTTAAACAATATAACGTGCTTCTTATTTTATGGGAACTAGTATGTCAGTGATCATTTTTTGCATGCTACTGTGCCTGGAAAGCACTTTGTTTGGTAATCCGAACGATTTGATAGTCCGAACCACCCCCGGTCCCAATCAGTTCGGATTATCGAGGTTCTACTGTATTATCTCTGTAGATTCTCAGTTCATTTATTCCCTCCTCCCCCCATAATTTTCTACACCACTCATATTGTATACTATTTGAGAAGTGTTCTTGTTAAAATATCTGGCCAGGCATCTGCCTCTTAATGTTTTGAATACATTGTTAGAAACAATAAAGTTCAAATTTTGAATTTTGGGGGGGAACAGGGTCAATAAATAAAAAAATATATTATAATTTGCCATTAACATTTCTTTATTATATTGTCAACGACTTCTGGTTATTTGGAATTGTACATATTTCTTGTAACAATTTTTTATAAACATTTATACATAACACAATTTAGAAAATATTATAAATATAATACAATTATTGGCGCGAAGGCAGCGTGTAACTCGATAAGAATGGGAAAAGTACGAAATTATTTATACAACACAGTAAGCACACATATGCTTTATATAAAGGAGCTGTATTATATATATTGGAAGTATATAAGGTAAATATACCCTCAAGACATGACATTTAGAAAGAAAATAATTACATGGTAAAACACTCTTTAATTCGTAGGTTAAGCTGACTAGGCACTGTCTTAATTAAATGCAATTACACAATTTTTATTTATATAAAGACAATGTTCTTAGTAATGCGAATTCAATTTTTGGCATACTCTGCTGTAAACTGAACCTTAACACAAAATTATGACTAAATACAAATATATTACTTTTAATTTCTCTCTCTCTCTGAGCATATAAATATATATATATTTACAACAAATTAACAAATGATATGTATAATTTAAAAAAAAAAAAAAGCAGCAGAGTTAAACATTTACACGAAATAAATGAAAAACTGCTTGCGTTAGATACAACAATACAACAATGGCTAGTAACGCAGAGGAACTTATTACTGGCCAAGTAGCATGAAAGATGTACATCGGTGTCTATATACAAAGAGGGGATGGGCGTTATTGTAAAAGCCCGCCAATATTTATCTTATTGTCATAAAACGCTTATCATACAAAAGCATAAAAACCTTATACATACCAGTTATAAAATTTCTGATGGAAAAATTTATAGACTACAAAAGCATAGAAAAATGTTTGTAACCAAGCGCATTGACTGTATGAATGGAGGGTTCAGCGCGCCATTGTCTTTCTGTAAATAGTAACTTCTTCAATATTTTAACTTTCAGTCGTTAAAACAAAATGCTTATACTTTTCAGAATAAATGATGTGACTTGTTCATAAATCACTTAATGTAAGTTTTAAAGTGTATAATTACACAATAATGTTTTCTGATCACCTTCTACTCCATCATCCATGACTTCAATATCATTAACCTCGAAACACAATTCCGAAAATAAAACAATTTTCAGATAGTTTGTCTCATTAATGTATGGGTAGACATATGTAAATGCCTTTAATCGCTTTTAAGACAAAACTTGAAATACTTCACACAATTCAAACAGGAAATTGTTAATCTACGTTGCATAAATTAACAATAATGAGAAAGGATTCCAAGCTATGAAATGGAATACAATTTAATTAATTTATCAATCAATAATTACTTTGATTGTTAGAAATATATTTGTAGATTTAGAGTGTTTATGATTATTATCAAAATTGCATTAAAATTTGTGAATCAACGCCATGTTTTCACTCCTGCTGATGCTGTCCTCATAAAATAAATGTTTAATCACTAACATATTTCTTAATTTTACATATAGATCCTAATCACTCTACTATTTTCGAACATGGAAACGGGAGAGTCTACCATATGTACATTGTTAACCTTTGAAATGCATAGTAAATTATTTCAAAAAGTAATTTGTTTTATCTATTAATTGACTTGAAAGGTATTTTTAAGTGAAGCTGTCGAAGATGACAAGTGAGACAATTGTTCGAAAGTAAAGCTAGCTAATTCCATCATTTACAAAGAAATTTTTAAAAAAGCATCTTCTGCAACTCCAGTCTAATATGCCTTCGAATCACCCTAGTTTTAAAAAGCATTTATAAACGATTTTAACACTTATGCCCTCCTCAAAAAGCAATTCTGCAGAGTGTGGTGGATATATAAATTATATTTGTCTGGAAGTTCAACGGACATTAACTTCTAGTTCAAAAAAGCGTTTGTTTTAAATCATATTTTCTCAACTCATTGTTTTTTATTTTAAATCTTCTAAATAATGTGTGTAATGTATCACTTTTCAATATTAAAAAAAAAGTTTAGAAACATACGCGTATTTCCATCTTACACTTTTAAGAAATCTAATTATTTCTTTTTTGCGATTTAAATTTATAGATATCTGAAACCTCCATATAACTATTTTATCAGCGATGAGGATCACATTAAGAACACGGGGATCGAAGGCAGCGAATTTTAAATAAATGCACGATGCTGAAAAATGTGAAAAGCAAACAATGTATTCTTTTGTAATAAATGAAAAAGTAAAAAAATAGGAAATGTTTAAATTTATTATATATTTTTATTAACTTATTAGACAACAGCGCTGAATATAGATCTAACAACTAGGAAATGCACAATTTGAGCTATTTTCTTTTTAAATTAAAAAAATATATTTCATCGCAGCTGGCTATTGTAGGAAACATAGATCTTTATAAAAAATGTTTCGTTAGCTAATGTATAGTTTTACATATATATACAGATTCAAAAAGTATTTTACAATTGTACATAGACGTCCTTTGAAATCAGCCTAACAGATTATTAGATTACATCTAACATGTAATTAGGCTGAAAGTTTGAGAGTAGCGTTGTTTTTTTGTTTCGGCTAAGACTCCACCCCTAGGCTGCCAGTGCTGCTCATCTCATCTTCCGCAGCATGAGGGTTTGAACAGTTGGCGGCTTCTTGCGGCCTCATCAGCATATTCAACTAAAAATTAATAAATATTATTATTATTATCGGATGGTTTTCTACTGGAACCAGGTATTAAGTTTAGTTTTGAATTATTTTGTCTCACTTTCTTTAAATCAGTATCAATGTCCGGGCAGGAGCTGTATTCAGTGTTTGCGAACTCTCAGCCTACTTTATACCTACTAACATCTACTGTCTGAGTCGCAAGGACTTGCAAAGTCAGAGGTCGGGTTCAATGTCTGAATGGCAGCGGGTGTCTCAAATCGACCCACTTGGGGCACCAGGCGCACCTCACTGAATTTAGTACCTGCAGTGTAATCCATCCCCATTCTTTTATGAACAAAATGTGTGCCCGATACTTTTACAATGAAACTCTTTTATCTCAGGAAGAATTGTCTTCCTTGGATACTTCCTTTATAGATTTAACCCAGCAATGGGTTAAATCGGCGAATCAGCAGTTGGAGTCCAACTAAATTAAGAAGCGGAAGGCTATAGAGTCAAAACAGGATGTATTGGAAGCGTAGAGGCAGCCATGTTAATGACTAGAGTTGTGACTTCCACCTTAAAAAGCCTCACTGAAACTTTAATAAACAAGCCTGAACCGGTCAAACTCAACATTCCCTTTGTCAGGTTAAGTTCTGACACATCCTCTGGGGTCTTTCTCAATGTGACACAGACGAGGAACAGGCGAAGGAGGAACTAAAAAAGCCGAAGACCTTGCAAGATGCTTTGCTGGGTCAGTGATAACGGAGCCTAACCATGAGCTCATTGAGCTACGGACTTAGCCTACAGTTAAGTCAATCTCCATGAAAGGGTTCTCGAGTTGGGCCAGCACGCAACTGCTAAGGCTCCCTGCTTAGGATGCAAGGTTTCCTAGGATGCCTACGGACAAGGTTGGGGGCCGTGCGAGGGACCTGCAGAAGCATTGCAATTAGGGCCTGTTCAAAGGAGCACTGCTAGTACTGCAGGGTTTTTATCAAAACCGACTATCAGTTAGAAGTTCCTAAAGGGCAACACGACTCCTGAGGCCAAGAAGCCTAAGGCTCTAGGCACAAAAGCTACTCCAAGGCAGCCAGAGGGAAACTGATTGCAGTAGTTCCTAGTGGCTACCTGGAGCTTAAGCAGTCATGAAGGAAAGCGAGAAATTCAAGGAGCATATAATTGAAAGGCTTGATATCGAGGGAGTGTCTTCCCCGGTATCAAGGAATCAGCACTTCAGTGGCTGACCAAAATAATCTCCAGCATGGTCATTAACTTAAGACTTTCCCTTTGAATAGGTGACTGTTGGGATCTTGACGCAGCAAGTCTAATTGGGAGCTTTCTTCCACAGCAAAATGGTCTGTGAAGAGGTCTTTTTGAAGAGGAAAAGGATCCAAAACAGGAGTATAGTGTACATGTGCAGCTGCCCAGTCTGTGAAGGCTTCTACACCATTATCAAGGTTCCTGAAACCAGCTTTTGGAGCCTGAGGGAGTATGACACGCAAGTGGACTTTGGCTTCCACGATGTCCCACTCAGTTTGCACAAGAAAAAAGTCTGCATCACTGCATCTTATGTGCTTACTTATTATTATATGCATCTTAGGTATGTGCTACAGGAGGTATACCAGAACTAAGGACATTTATATTATATTAAGTCAAGAGCCTTATCTACACAATAATGGGTTTCAAATTTCTCCAGGCAGCCATTTGTGAAATATGCAAGTGCCTAACGTATCCCCAATGCTATTTATTTTGTCTCATACCTCATTTCAGGCATAAATTTTCCTAATTACTCTAAAAAATCTTTAAGGACATTTTCAAACAAACTTAGTGCTCTAATTTGAGCAATCAATATAAATTTGTGATAAACATAAGTTCACTTTCTTGTTCTGCTTTTTTTTGCTAGCAGATTCACATTCATCATCATTTTCCATTTTTGTAACAGAGCCCATCCTTCTTTGAACTATTGCCAAATCAATCCTTTTTGGAAGCACATTTTATTTAGTTTATCGATTTTCTTTGTCTTCAATTATTGTTTGAACTAGAGTTCTCAATAAAATATTTATTTCTTCTAATATCCGTTATAGTTAAACCACTGTCACTAAAATTTATAACTTTTATTTTTCACCTCCTGCGTATGTATATTACATTCCCGAGAAATAATATATGGTGGATAAGTTTTTTTCATCACCCAAATTTTTTATAAAAATACATAAAGAACCTAAAGGAGGTGAAATATCATTAGAAATTAATAAAAAGTGATTATGTGAAATATTTCATCACTAATACTTAATAAAATTAATGGAACATTCAATCATATTGGAACTGATTGTATCGGGGAAAGCACTAATCCTTACTACATATGGACCATACAACACATTTCCCTTATTTCTAATCATAAAAAATCAATTTAATGGCTTTATTATTCATTAAAATTTGTTTTTAATTTCTTCAATAGATAAAACAAGGAAAAGGATTTTAAATGGCAACTGCAACTGGATTCAAATTATGTTCTTGTGAAATCCAAGATTACCGACTCACGACTAAATCATTTGTCAACTTAGGACATCAATTAAATGGAAAAAATAAAATATAAAATAATGCATTGACTTACAAGAGGATCGGGCTCTGACGTCCCTTGAGAATTTAGCACTGGTCGATGTTGTAGTATTGACCGTGGCCTGTATCTCGTACCCGACATCTTCCGGCCTTAGCCTGAACAAAATAATGAGGCTAATCAATTTATTAATCTGTATATCTAAAAGAGAGTGGCGTTAGTTACTGACCTAATAACTCAAGAACGCCGGACCGATTTCGATGATTCGAACCAATTAGGACTTGTCTTCGGCCAAAAAAGAAGAATACCCAAGAAAAATCGAAATCGGTCCAGGCGTTCTTGAATTATAAGCGTTGTAACTAACGTCTCATTCTATCAAAAAACTCGAGCAGCCCATTAATAACTATTTAGCAATATTATTATTCTAATATTTCACTTAAACAATTAAACCGTTTTTCAGATGCCCTTAGAATTAGCTATGTATGTTATATTTCAGACATTAGGGTACTGGAATAATTAAACACGAGAGATATAAAGAAAATTTAATTCATTGTGTAAAGGTAATAATAAAAATTTCTGTCGACTCTTTCCTCATTTATTAATAAATTATTTTCAAAAATGCCTCCATTTTATTATTTCTTTTAATAGTCTTATCCAACTTTTATTTCTACAACTTAATTTAGTCATAAATGCAACTTCTGGCCACGAAAGATATAACTTTTTAAAACGACCGTTATTTGAAACCATTCTTACAATTACAAAAAAATGAAACAAACAAAAAAAAAGGCATCGCTTGATGGAAATTATTAAAATAATAACGGAAATAGAAAAGCCAATTGAATAATAAATAAAACTTTAAAACCTGTTGAAGGAATAAATAATTTAAAATTGTACCAGAATAACAAACCTATCAAGTAGTCTCGGGAAGATATATTGGGGTCTGAAAGCTTTGAACAGAAAAGATCAGTTCAAACTCGGGAATTGGAAGGTTTAGGAAGGTACAATACTGAATTGCCCAGGTGTAGGTAGTAAACCCCAAGTACGGAACTACCTGAAAATAGTAAGGTAACTACCTGTTTCAAGACTAATAAAAAGAAATCTATGACAAAATACTGTAACAAATATTTATTTTGTTATGAAGAGATAAGATTCCTTACTTAAATTTACTTTTATTGGAGTTCACTTATCTCAAAACCTTTCAATGTTATTTAATTTTAAAAACTGGTAGAATCTTTAGATTAAAGATAACAGAATATATCGATGCCTTAGTTCACATATGTGTTAAGTGCCGAAAACAATATTGTTACAGAGAGGAAGGAACTCTCTTGGGAAATCTGCCTGGTATACTTAGACGGCATCATTGAGCCGGGAGTTTACAATGTACTCCATGGTCATTATTGTAACAATGTCCATGGAGTACATTGTAAACTCTAAGTATTATAAGAAAAATTTTAAATTATTTGACAATCTACTAAAAGGTTAAAAATGTGCAAATTTATAAAGATTTTAAAAAATATTTTTAAATTAAACAAAGGAAAGGGACTTATAAGACATGTAAATTGAAAATGACAGAAGAATGTTGAAACGTTTTTAAATAAAGAAAAAATATTTGACTGGAAAAAGGTTTTATTTTACTCACTTGAATGATTGACTAAAAAAGATGTACTCCACTAACACAAACAAGAGAATTAAAATATAAAATTAAGGAATAGTTTAATTCATTTTAATAGCCAATAGCCCGTAACAATATTTTACAGGAGTCAAATTTGATAATAATTTAACACAAGAAATACAGTTCAAGTTTAAGCACACAATATATTTTTGTATTTTGTAACCATCACAGTTTCTCTATTAATTTTATATAAACATTTGATCTATGACTTCCTGATCACAACTTTACAATATTATTTATATAACTAAAACCATTTCTGAAAAATTTGCACATTTGTGAACTAAGGCATCGATATGTCCATTTCTAGAAATCATTAACAAAAGAAAAATAGTTTGTTGTAATCCCTTTCTTAAGTAGGATCTTTTGAATTCTCTTATGCCTATCCTAGAAAGGTGATATCTTATGTCCAGGTCTCATTCAATATCAAGATCAACTGTGTTTCACGTTAATTAGATATTTTTATGAACTAGAATTAAAGAGTTAGAAATGAAGCAATACGTTTTTTTTTTATTTTTTAAAAATCGACCCTGAAAAGTGTAAAATACGAGAAATCATGTTAAGTTAGAGATGTGATTGAGTAAGCAGGCTTTACATTTTAACATAATAATAATTGTATTCATGATTTTGCAAAATAAACCACTAGATATTACAGTTGTTGATATTATATAATATAGTGGATTTAAATAGAAAACTTATTGATAGTTCTATAATTATGCCATTTAATATTTAATAGGACAGTTTATTATTATCTATCAACAAAGGGATAAGCATTGGTAGGCTGGCTCAATTCACAAATGCTCTAAGTCATTGCTCATAATATGAAGTTCATTTATGGAATTCAAAATTCAGCCTCCGTTTAAACTCGACATAGATTTCTATTTAAAATCAATGCGGGCGAAGTCGCGGGCAAAAGCTAGTTATCAATAAATAAAAAAGTCATGAGGTATTTTCATTCTTCTAGTGTGAGTCGGCCCCTAAAGTGCAGAGGCCTCCACCAATTTTCCTACGGAGCATAAAAAACTTTAGGCTTCTTTGCACTCAACTGAATAAGGCAGTAGGCACCGGAAAATACTATTGCACTAGCAGGACCAACGATACAAAGATCCAGTCAGACACGCCCGAGACATACCGAAATATAGTCAAGTACCTAACGGAGATCAAGGCAGATTACCACACGTACCAACTAAAGGAGGGGAGATCCATCAGAGTGGTAGTCAGAAAATTGCACCCAACCACCCCTGCTGACGTCATAGAGGAGGAGCTCACCGCCATGGGCTTCAAAGTTAGACAAATCACAAATATCTACAAGAAGAATCCTGTACACCCCGAGACAGGTAACAAAATCCCATTGCCTCTCTTCTTCATAGATTTAGAACCAGCACCCGGAGTAGAAAAAATCTATGATGTAAGTAGACTATACTATACCCAGGTTCAAATCGAAAAACCATACCCAAAGAAAGACATCGTGCAATGCCACAACTGCCAGGCATATGGGCACACTAGGCACTACTGCCATCATACCCCAAGATGTGTCAAATGCGGAGAACCGCATAAAACTGAAGAATGCGTCAAGCCGAGAGAAATACCAGCTGTCTGCGCACTATGTCTTCAAGGGCATCCAGCCAATTATAAAGGTTTCCAAACCTACAAGAAGATAAAATCTCAAGTTCTGGCAGCACGTCGGCCCAGCGACGAAGTGAGGACCTCAAGAAGACAGCCTTCTAAAATTGTAGATGGAGCTGTTTCCTACGCCGAAATGTCAGGTGGTCAACAAACTAACAGTCTCGGGGCCATGCTAAAATCCGAACCCCCCAAACCCCTCTCTAAACCACAAATCAATTCTCTACAACCAATAAACCAGCCCCAACAACTAGGATATCCCGTGAATCAAAATCCAAATACCCCGCATCAAATCCCTCATATCCCCCCTCCTTCAAATGCTACTGATCTCACAACACTACTCACATCATTCCTCTCCGAGTTCAAATCCATGCTCACACCACTAATATCTCTCCTAACAAATCTCGTTTCCCATCTCTTTCCTGTCCAACAAAATCCTTAAATGACATCCACCTTATCCATTCTCCTTTGGAATGCGAATGGTATTCGAAACCACACTGACCAACTAACATCCTTACTGTATGATAAAAAATTGATGTAGCCTTAATTACAGAAACTAGACTGACCAGTAAACGGAAGCTCAACATAACACAGTACCAAATCTACCGGACCGACCATCCTGATGGAAAAGCTCACTGTGGTACGGCTGTCATTGAGCATCAATCCCTCTCCTAACACTCATTTCCACTCCAATCAAACGATATCCTTCAGGCTACAGCTGTTATAATCAAAACCTTTTCCTTTCCTCTCACCTTAGTATCAGTGTACTGCCCTCCCAATAAATCCATTTCCCGTTCCCAATTCAGCTCTCTCCTAAACTCCTTAGGGATTCATTTCCTTTTAGGTGCAGACTTTAATGCGAAACACCAACAATGGGGCTCAAGAACTACTAATACCCGAGGTCGCATCCTCCTCTCTGCACTTAACTCCCATAATTCCAGTTTTATTTCTCCAGGCACACCTACATATTGGCCCACTGACCCAAACCGAAATCCTGATCTCCTTGACTTTTTCATCCATGCTGGCTTAGGTCCCCTAAACTACTCCATAGAACGCCTTGATGACCTGTTCTCAGATCACAGTCCTTTGATCCTTACCCTTTCTATAGTCCCAATATCCAAACTTCCTCCGCCATCATTTATTAGGGGACCAGTTGACTGGAACCTATTTCACCAGCTTGTATCCGACACCATTGACCTCAGAGTTTCCCTAAAAACACCTCAGGAGTTGGATGACGCCGTCAATTTCTTTACCAATTTGATCTAGCAAGCAGTTTGGACTGCATCTTCACCCCGTCCTTCCTTCAAAATCCTTAAGAAAAATCCATTACCGCAAGATCTTAGACATCTTATCCTTATCAAACGCCGTTACCGATCCCTTTGGCAAAGAACCAGGCATCCTCACGATCGGAGACGGTCACCAAATTAGTCAAAAAGAACCTGACAACCTATAAATCCGAATCCTACAAATGCTATCTTTCCACACTATCTGCTTCAGATAATTCCCTTTGGAATGCCACCAAAAAAATCCTCAAATATCACTCTATTTCCCATCCCCTCCGACGTGAAGACAGCTCTTGGGCTGCATCAGATGAGGACAAAGCAGAAGAATTTGCCAAACACCTTTCAAATACATTTATCCCACATCCTGATATCCACTCTACGCACATTTCCAATATTAATGAATTCCTCTCTTCACCCATCCCTCTATCCTTACCTCCTAAAGCGGTAAATCCCTCTGAGGTCAAATTCCTCTTACAAAAGTTAAAAGTCCGCAAATCTCCTGGACATGACCTTCTAACCACCCAGATCCTTCAATATCTTCCTCAAAAAGGGATTATTTTCCTTACCTACCTATATAACTGTATCCTTCGTACAACTCACTTTCCTTTGCTGTGGAAACACTCCGTCATCATCCTATTCCCTAAACCTGGCAAGCCACCCAATGCCACATCATCATACCGGCCCATCAGCCTGCTTCCTATTCTTTCCAAAATTTTCGAAAAAATCCTCCTGAAACGAATCCTACCCATAATTGAATCCAATGATATTTCTTCACACCAGTTTGGATTCCGTCCCAGGCACTCGACGGTCCAGCAGGGTCTCCGAGTTGTCGATCACATATCCTCTGCTCTTGAAAACAAACAATAATGCACATGCGCATTTCTGGACGTAGCACAAGCTTTCGACCGGGTATGGCAGGCCGGTTTGCTGTTCAAGCTCAAAACCCAGTTACCTCAATCCTTATTCCTAGTCCTTCGATCCTACCTCTCTGATCGTTACTTACAAGTACGCTGTGGTAACGAATACTCCAATCTTTACCCAATTCAAGCTGGAGTCCCCCAGGGCAGCGTCTTGGGTCCTATCCTATACATATGACACCGCTGATATCCCAACTACTCCCGAAACCTTCCTTGCAACGTTCGCAGACGACACAGCCATCCTATCATCTCATCCAGATCCCGAAATGGCTTCCTCGAACCTCCAAAGGCACCTTTCACTCATTGAAATTTGGTGTAACCAATGGCGGATCATAGTCAACGAGGAAAAACGCAAACACGTGACTTTTACACTTCGCCGGGGAGCATGTCCTTCTGTCCAATTCAATGAAACCGTCCTACCCATTTCCGACAAAGTACGATACCTTGGCTTTCTCCTAGACAAAAGACTTACATGGAATCCTCATACTAGACTCAAAAGACAAGAACTTAACAGACGATTCAGCCAACTATACAGATTACTATGTAGGACCTCCCATCTTTCAATAGACAATAAACTACTAATATACAAGACCATCATCAAATCTATTTGGAGCTATGGACTGGAACTGTGGGGGACCGTGAAAAAATCGAATATCAGACGCATTCAATCCTTTCAATCCAAAGTTCTGAGAACTATTGTCAATGCTCCTTATTATGTCTCCAACAAAACCCTCCATAATGATCTCAACATTCCTTTCGTCCTCGATCTCATCCCTACTAAATTTTCAAACTTTCACCAAAACCTTGCCTGTCATCCCAACCCCCTGACTCAGTCATTATCCATTTCCACACATCCATATAACCCACCCCGCCGCCTAAACCGGCAATGGCCTCGAGACCTGATATAATAATGTTATTTGGAGTACTGGCACTGGCCAGATTCTCCACTCACGACCTGTGTGTGTGTGAAGCGCCCTTAACCAGCTTCCATTGGCGTTTAATACCAGTGACGCGGCTGGGAAAGGGGGCTGGTGCCTCCCGGACTCCTGCTTTGCCCTCATTCATGAGGAAGAAGCTCAGTTCGGGGACCCCAGGCAGATTGTAAATAGAGTATGAATGTGTACAGTATATTTCTTTTATGTTTTATTTATTTATTTTTTTTATTATATATATATATTGTTTTTTTTTATTTATTTATTTTTTTTTTGCATCGGATTCTTTCATTCATCCATACAGCCAGCTATGTATTATTATTAAGTGCACTGTTTAGTTAGATGCCAACAGCACGCGGTTTTTCCCCAGATGGTTACCGCCTGTTTTTCCCAGGCGGTCACCCATCCAAGTACTAACCACGCCCGACGTTGCTTAACTTCGGTGATCTGACGGGAACCGGTGTGTTCAACGTGTTATGGCCGTTGGCTTTTTTTTTTTTTTTTTTACTTTATTTTTGTATATATTTTTTCGCTTGTATATATTTATTTATGCATTTATTTCGTTTATATCATTGATTTTTTATGGAATGATTGTAAGCTACATAGCACCATTACTTATTTCCCACAACAGGCAGATTGTAATGCTTCAATAAAGTGTTTTCTTCTCTCTCTCTCTCTCTCTCTCTCTCTCTCTCTCTCACTCTCTCTCTCTCTAGTGTGAGCTTGTTCCAAATAGATTGTTATAAGTGTTTCTTATTTTGTTTAATCTTTGACCATTTCAAACCATTACCATTTTTTTCTTTCTTTTGGTATTTTAAAATTTAAATGCAGTTGTTACCAGATCCTAGAGGAGCCATTAGTTGTAATTTAGAAAAAAAACTAATCTCATGTCTCTAAGTCAGAAATATTCCATACAAATGTAGAAATTCTAAAATATTTTATTTTAAAAAGTGCTGTTCTATCAGGGGCAATATGGAATACATATCGTTGTTTTTTATTTTTCCAAACTAGCACTTTTATTTGCAAATTAACATAATTTTTCTCTAAAATTGTAACCATTAATTGTAAGCATAAGTGATCAACTTTGAGTGATTGAACTTAGATAGCACCGCTGATTTCACTCTTTTGTTGTAATGTCTAGAAGACATTTATAACGTTATAAATCACGTCGTAGCGCTATTTGGTTATTGGCGAGTGAACCAGTGAGAAAATTATTGGCGAGTGAACGAGTGAAGGAATTATTGGCGAGTGAACCAGTGAGGCAGTTATTGGCGAGTGAACCAGTGAGCAAATTATTGGCGAGTGAACGAGTGAAGGAATTATTGGCGAGAGAACCAGTGAGGGTGTTGGAAAATTTTATAGTTGTTTACAAGCTTGGTTGGTAGAATAGCTACGACCTTCCTAATGGCGGGAAAACGTCACACATAAGGCAAAGTGTCAACATTTTAATTAAGTAATAAACATTGTAAAAAAATGAAAAAATCTCAGATTTGGTTGCACATTCTTTCGTTATTATCTAAATAACGATACTTGATTCCGATATATCGCAAAGGGCAACGATATCTATATTTTTGGATTTCGGAAGAATCTTATCTGTACTCAAACCGTTTGAGTATTATTCAACAAATAAATTTTCTAAGAAATTTAGCTAATCACATTATTTTACATAACACTTTGAAATCGATTTGAACGAAAAAAATAACTAAACATGTAATTAAAAGAAAAAAATATTATACAGGGTGTCCCGAATTTCAATGGCATAACTTCAGGAACTTATAGGGTACCGAAAAACTAAGACAAAAAGTCCTTTAGAGATTTGCTCGTTTTTTCTTAGTTTTAGAGAAAATCGCAAAAAAAGAAACAAAACGAGTTTTCATTTTTATACTTATTTATTTACATTTATATTTATGTTATGTTCTTTTTAATGTAAATATTGCTCAAAATGTTGTCCTCTAGCACCAATGCAAGCATTACATCTAGCACTCACTTGATAAATTGCAGCTAAACATTGTTCTGATGATATTTGGTGCACTGCATCTATGATTCGGTCTCTTAATTGCTCTCTTGAGTTGATTGATACAGAATAAACTTTCTGCTTCAAGGTTCCCCATACGAAGAAATCCATGGATGTCATATCAGGTGATCTGGGTGGCCAAGGTACTACTCCTCCAGGTCCAATCCATCGTTGTGGATAATTTATATCCAGCCAAGCTCGAGCAACTCTGCTCAAGAAACCAGTTACTAAAATTCAATCTCTTGACATAATCTTGAGGCAATAAATTCTGAACTTTTTGAAGATGGTATGGGTAGCGATTATCACCTTTCAAAGTTCGCCATATTGCTTGCCGCGATATTGCTAATGCAGCAGATGCTCTTTGGATGCTAGTCTCAGGATTGTTATCGAAGTGGCGCTGGACACAATTTCTTCTCCGATAATCTGCTCTTACTGCTGCCTGAAATTGGTCGCCTTCATTACGTATTAAGAATGACCCAGTCTCTCGTAGTCTATTAAAGGTTAACGAAAAGATAACTCGTCGGTTAGGCACTCTTCTATTTGGAAATCGGCGCGCATACTCCCGCACCGCTTCTAAAGCATTACCGTTACAGAAACCATACACAAAAATCATATCAGCGTATTCAACATTAGAATGTGTATGCGGCATTATGGCTGATGCTATTCATGCAAAAATATCTGAGTAACTGACTGAAGACTGATTTAGGAATTATAATCCTAGAAGGAAGCCAAAATGTAAACAAATAAAAGTATGTAAAGGATAACATTAAGTGTTTACATATCTCACTGCCTTGCCTGACGAACTTTGGAAGGTGATAATCGCTACCTGTAACATTTTTGTTTTGTTTCTTTTTTTTGCGATTTTCTCTAAAATTAAGCAAAAAGGAGCATATTTCTAAAGGACTTTTTGTCTTAGTTTTTCGGTCCCCTATAAGTTCCTGAAGTTTTGCTATTTAAATTCGGGACACCCTGTATATATAAAGATTTCAAAGGTTTATTAAAATATGAAAACAATAGTTTCACTCATGTTCTTTCTGTTATTTTAGTACACAAAAAACTGTCTAGGGGGAACGTGCCCCCCCCCTGGATCCGAAAAAATATCGATACCGGTATATCGGTAATATCGAAAGAACCCTCCCCCCACTCCTAGCTCTTTCATAGAGAGGTTAGATCTGAAGGTGTTCACACGTGTTAGTCCAATTTGGAAAAGATATTAACTGACTGAGGTAAGGCATTAGTTGTGATTAATTTGCTTTTACAGTGATTATTATCATCTCCTCATTCTAATATTTGTTACAAATCATTATTCTGCAGGTTGTTGATATGAGTTGAGTTCCAACAAGTTTTGACCTTCATTTGCATTCCTTAAAATATCTTCCAATTTAAGTTATCTTCTAGAGAATATAATTATGGGAAATGAGTATTGCATACTTCGTAATCATTTCATTTAGAAATGAACGATTCAACAAACATATCATATTAACTTCAAAATGTCAGTTGAAACTTTTATTTCTAGATGAAATGGAAACCAAAATCTGCTCGTTACATATAATTAAATTCTCTTTTCAATACTAAAGCTCAAGATGACTTGTATTTTTGGAAAATATTAAAAATGAAATAAATTAACAGTTACAGCTTGTAATTCAATTGGAAGTGACAACCTGCAGAATAATTAACTTCTTTTGTTTCCAATATCATATCAATATCCCCATATTTGTTCTTATAAAACAGGGCATTTAGTTTAGAAATATATTACTTTGTTTACAATTCATATAGAGTGGGACAGATTTATCTTACTGCATTTTAAATTTGGATAACAATATAGGTCCTTAGTTGCTCAACAGCTCTATAATAATGACTCAACTTGTAATAACAGTAAAAGAGCTTTATTTTTGTAATTGTAAAAGTGTGATGTTCTACTTTTTCTTCTATTTGCTTCTTAGTTATTGTATATCGAGAGCATTTTTTTAAACATTTATGTACCTTTCATATTTTAGGATAGGTGCAAGCTGTTATATTATACTTAATTTTTTATATTATAGCATGTTTTAAAACTATACAAATGAAACTGTGTTTGTTTCATATTTAGAATAATATTTTGAGTAGCATTAAAATCTTTCCATGTTAAAATTTCTATTGCTAACCAAATATGATCTCAACCATGACCTATAACTTAAAAACTGTTACATAAATAAAGGTAATTTATATAAAGCATTTATAACAACCTACAAAAATTAGCAAAGATACAACACATTAAAATGGTTTTTACTTTCCTTTACTATAGTGGTTAGAACGGTATTGGAATGGTGTAAGATTATGATGTCCATTTTCCAGGTTTGAAACAGTGTCAAAAGTTCTCCTTATTTATAGCGGTTCTCATTTTTCTCGGTTGTGTTTATGTATTTATCATTACATTAAAACCGATTGTCTTTGAAACAAGCGATTACAGTGCTCTCCAAGACTTGAAGAACTGAAAATTCACCATTTTATAGTTCTGAGGGGATATTAATAAAAAACAAAACAGTTCTAATAGTTAAAAATGCTTTGAGGAAGGAAAAAAAAACCTGAATAAAGTTTCTTTTACCTAATTTTCAATAAAATCTTAGATTTTTGTTTTAAATTATTTCTATTTCATTATATTTGATATGGAAAGACCCTCCTGAACCAGATGAGAATTACTATAATATGCTACTTCTGGCTTGTCTGCTCACACCACTTCACTTTTGGTACCAAGTCCTGTTACAAAATTCCTTGGTATATCTTTACTAATAATAAACCGAATTGATTCTTAATTTAGTTATGTATGTATCCAATTTGATTGCCTTCTAAATGTTAAATGTTTTGTTTAAATATTAAATTGTGGGCAACCTGTGGTTAAAACCTACAAAGCAAAACATTGCGGGTCCGTAGCCAGGTAGTGACGGCCCCAGGTTTTTTTAAAGGGAATACCTTGGTTACGCCGTCCTTGGAAGAGAAGCTAAACAGGGAGCCCCAAGCCAGTACGATATAAGGTACTCGTTAAAAATCTCTATCCTAATTAGGTAAACCTTAAACCTGGATAGGCAAAATTTATAGCTCCTACTGTAGCATCGCCTGATTAACAATAGCAGCGTAAAGTGACAAATTAACAGACAAACTATAAATTTTTTACTTCTTGAGATTTGTAATCTAAATTTAGTTTTCTTGTCAACTCGTCTTATATTTTCAATATACAAGGTCATTTTTACTTTATGTTGTTTTTTTACTACGTTTCATTTAATATTGTCTAAAAAAATTAAAAATTGCAGAATTTTTTTCTTACCTTTAACCCTGCACAGGCCATATACTCCATTACAATATAATATCTCGTATTATAGTATATATAATGCTTATTTTTAGCATGTTATAATTAATACATGTTTATGTTTGAGTGGAAACTACGCTTATTAATGTTAATAATCACTTACTATTATTTAATAATTATAATAATAATTACTAAACTTATTATTGATTATTGTTAGATGAATGATATACTTAATTTCATGTTTCAGGTTGAAGGAATTATGCCTAGCCCAACAATGAAGAAGGTTGCCAATCAGTGCTACCACAAGATGCTGTCCGGTGCTGCCTATGGTCTCCAAGCTAATATCTACAGTCCCTCATTAATCGCTGACATGGAACTGAGCACACCGCAGTGCCTACTGCTAGCGCTGCTCCACTCGCTAGCAACAGGAGACGTAATGTCATGTATATTATTGGCTGACATCTGTCAGCAGGTCGACCGCCTGCGGTCTAGGTACCTTAGGGTGTGGCTCTTAGAGGACTTCTCCTTCCCTAGGACTGACATAGAGGACGCTATGGCTCTTCTTCTGCAGCTAGTAGCGGACGGTACGCTGAAGTTGCCTGATCATGTTCTGGCAATAATGTCTGCTCTGGCCAAGCAGTATAGGATTCCTGATGTGCAGTTCAGGACATTTTCGGAGGTATCTCTTTCAATTATTTAATTTTTAAAACATTTATTTCTTATGACTATCTCCTACTAAGCAGACAACTTATTATTTTATTTGTTCAAAGAGCAATATGACCTAATTTCAGACCATGTTCTTCAACTGAAAACTTTACCAGAGTTAAAGAATCTTCCAAAAATTTATTATTTGCTTTAAAAAAGTTATATCTTCGTATTATTTCCAACTACATTTTCCTAAGTTTGGTTTAAATTATTAGTTTTGTTTATGAAGAAACTTAATTTTTTATTTTACTAGCTGGGGTACCCGGCTTCGCTGAGGGAGTTGATATGAGATTGTGTGGTAGTTGGTATGAAATAATAAACTTCAAAATATATGAGATACAAATTTTTTATCGAAAATATATTCTAACTACAATAATTATATGAGCCGTTTCTTTTGAAAGTGGCCTAACTCCGTTTTTCAATTTTTTGCCGGTTACCATGGTTACATGTACAACTTCATATTACATATCATTGTAGCATTTCAGGTTGCTTATATTCTGAGCAAATTCGATAAGTTTTTGACACACAAGTTTTCAGAATTAGTTCAATAACTGAACCGTGTAGTTTGAAAGTGGCCTAACTCCATTTATTTTATACTTACATCAAGATATTTACTATTGATAATGTCTATTGCGATATATACTACCGGAACATCATGATTTCTTCAAATCCCTTTCACACGCGCAAAATGTAGATGGATAGTAAATTGTTTTGTAGTAAATTTATGTTAGTAATTTTATATGTTCTGTAATTAAAAAATGTTTTGAATCGCATAAATTGTGTTTCCAAAGTGTTTTAAAGATATGTAAAATAAATTGAGTATTGTTTTTTTCAATTTGAAGCAACTTAAATTATGTTGAATGGACTTGGGTACCTTCAAATTTTATAATGAATCTGGTTGTATATTTTGAAAGTGGCCTAACTCCATTCTTGATAAGAAAACGCACATTATTAATTTATTAGTTGTTACTATTTTATTAACAACCATAAATTTAATAGCCTTAGATACAGTTAAGCAGTTTGACTCGTTAGTATCCTATATATATATATATATATATATATATATATATAGGTATATGTATATTTTTAAATTCATTGAAACGCAAACCCTTAAATATCTCGATTTGAAGATAAATGGAGTTAGGCCACTTTCAAAATAAACGGCTCATATTTACAATACTTTTATATAAACAACATTTTTCACTTTGTTATCGGAGTATATATGTATAAATTTTTTATATTCCGCACTCGGTCCTTGTTTTACCGACCATTCTGTGAAGGTATTTCATTTCAGCTCCTGTCTTCCTGCTGATGTGCTTGTCAAGCATGACGCAACTTTCACTCCCATATGTAAGTGTTGGGAGGTATATTGCTTTAAATATATGAATTTTCGTCGCCTTCCCTACATTTCGGTGGCCAACTATGCTATTACAGATCTGGTAATATATCTGATTTGCTTTATTGATTCTATTGCTTACTTCTTGGTCTACTTTACTAGACCTGCTTGCTAATGATGGTTCCTAAGTAGGAAAAGTGGTCCACCACTTTGAGAACCTCACCGTTGCATAGCAAACGTACATCTTCCTGTTCATGCGTAGATATGACAAGAACTTTGCTTTTGGCAATATTTATTGCCATTCCCTTACGTTGGAGCTCCTCTTTCCATTCCACAAGGGCTTGCTGCAGCTTCTCCTTAGAGTCCGCCAGAAGAACGATGTCATCAGCGTAGAGAAGGCTCTGGACGACGACAGGATGCATATTCCATCTACCGATTAGAGTTTGTGATGTTCTCCTCTTGCATATTTTATGGATCTCACCCATAAAACCTATGAATAGTAGGGGGCTGAGGCTATCACCCTGCCTAACTCCGTTATCCATGTGGAATGCATCGGTCTCTCTCCCATTGATCCGAACTACCCCTTTTGCATTTTTATAAATTGCTTTTATAGCATTGATAAGATCCCCTGGGACATTTTTATTCACCAAAGCATTCCATATCTCCTTGTATGGAACAGAGTCGAAAGCAGCCTTCAAGTCGAGATAGGCTAGGAAAATGTCTTTTGTCTCGGTCCCATGCTCCCTCTAATAGTTTCCTGAGAACAAAAATGTGGTCCTGCGCCTGTCTACAGGGTCTAAATCCAGCTTGCTGGGGATCGAGCTGTTCCTCCATGATTCGCCGTAGTCTCTTTTCGAGAATGCATGTGTATATCTTATATACGACAAAGAGTAGACTAATCGGCCTATAGTTTTTACATTCTGTAGTGTTGCCCTTCTTATGTATCGGAATCATTACACTGAAGTTCCAATCCTCTGGTACTCTCCCGGAATCCCATATTTCTTGAAATAGCCCTTGAAGGGCCTTCACCAGTTCTTGGCCACCGTATTTGATAAACTCTGGGGCAATGCCATCTCTTTCTGGGGCTTTTCCAACCTTCATTTTCTCAATGGCGTCGGCTATCTCTTCTTCTTCTGTTGACTCCTGGCTTGTGTTACCATTGGCAATAATTTGAGGGACCACATATTCCTCTTTCTTAAAGAGTTCTTCAAAGTGGGTTTTCCATCTGTCGAGGATTCCTTCCGTCTCCGGGAGTATGCTCCCATTATGGTCTTTGATGTTTCTTAAAGGCTTTTTATATTTACCTTTTAGGACCTTAACTGTTCTCCAGAACTTCTTAATATTATCCCGATGGTCTTCATTCAAACTTCTACCGAATTCTTCCCAAGTCTCTTTTTGGCCGCTTGAACTGCTATCTTACATTCAGATCTTACCCTGCTATACTTGATAAGGTTTTCCCGGGATTTATCTTGGAGATATGATTATGATGGAGATATCACACTTCACTGCTTGTTTTTATTAATTCGCTGCTCTTCACTGGTGAGAAAGTGACGTTCAAACCCACGACGCATCATGCTTTATATATCCCTACCAACGGGTATTCCTACCCATACAAAAAAGACTGAATGTTCCACAATGATCATGCTCAACCGCCAGAATTCCTCCCCCTTATTTTGGGTACTTACTTTATAGAGGCTGGGTGAGCCCCAGGAGGTACCTACAGATTAATGACAACAGACTAATTAAAAGTCTTGCTAGCAGCGGGATTTGAAACAGGATTTTCGGCATGGCAACTCAGTGCTCTACCACTGAGCCACTCTGCTCCCTATAAAAGTATTGATATAATATTATGAACCAGGAAGCATTATTCTTATTATGTTATAGTTATTTTTAAACCTTATAGATCATCTTTGGTGGTGTATCCTATGGCATTTGATGAAACAGGAGCTAATAACTTTATCGAACTAGGTGTTTTTATAATTAATTGAATAGTTTGAGTTGTTTAATAATAGAGTGTATACAAAAAAAATGGCTGTTTTATCAATTTTTATCAGTTTTTTCAATTTTCATATTATTTTTATTATAAAAAGCAAATGCTAGGTAAAGCAATAACGGTAATTTTTTTTTTAAATTTTACAGAAATTATATGAACTGCTACATTTTAGGGCAATAGGCATTATGTCTATTAGTAGATATCGTTCTAAGTAAAATATATTTAACATAAAATGAAAAATTTATACAAATTGGAATAAAAAAAAATTATGCTAAATTATAAATAAGGTTTACTAAAAGTTATGAAATATCAAAAAAATAAAATAATTATCATCAACAAATGTAATATATATATTTAAAAATTCATTATCTCTAACCTCGTAGGCTCGAATAGGGACAACAAAAATTGTGACAAAGCAAAATAAACAAGAGATGGTATACCATGAAAGTGATTTTGGTTTGCACCAGTAGATAGTGTTGCATTTGTTTTGATGTTAGTTTGTCAGCATCAGCATATTTTTATTTTTAAGAATTGGTTGTCGATATCTTTAGGTTGTCATAGAACCACCTTCAGTTTGATAATTTGCTTATCAATTTTGCTATCAATTGCAATTTTGCTTAAAAGCAAGAATTGTCTCAGGCTCATAATTAGATATGTGAAGTTAATGGTGTATTAACAAATCCTTAAATTTTGGCCATTCATGTATTTTTCCATTAATTTTTGGGAACTCCATGCGAGCTAGCCTGCGGTGAGTTGAATGGCCGAAGGAACAAGAGTTAGAATTCCTCGATTATTGTTAATTTTCATTCCGTTGAGCTTGTTTCTCTTGTTGCATCTCAACAATTGTATAATACAGGGCGTTTATCTCACCTCTCTCCTTGATGTCCTCCTCAGTAGGAAACAATGTGTCCTTTTCGATGGTGATTGTTAGTACCTGACCCTCCTCAAACTTACTCATGTAACTAGCCTTCAATGTAGCCGCAGTTGAACACATGGCCTTGAATGTAGAATCTATGTGAAATGAGTTTAACTATCCATTCATCAATTTTATAGTTCGTTCGCGGTCAGTAGTGTGCACTGAGAGACAGAATTAAATAATTATAAAATAATAAACGAGTATTATCATTAAATAATCGCAAAACAGAAAATTAAATACCTATTTATACCAATCGAACATTACTATATTCTAACGACTATCTATTAATTAAGAAATTTAACCACAGGAAATTAATACTATCACCTTGTTTCAAGATAAACTAATCAAGATCAAGTTTAACTTAATATTAAAATAAATCATGAATTAAATCATAAGGGAGGTAATCAAAATAACGGTTTACCTTAATCAACAAACTCGTTACTTAAATTATAAAATAACTTCAATCAAAGAGATAAGACAAAAAAAGTTTACCTTATGAGGTCATTCCATGTCAAATCAACCAATAAAAAAAAGTTTTCAACTTGACCATTTCAAATTTGGCTGAAACTCGGTTTATTTTTACTCTCTGACATCCTGAACTCAAATTGTATCCCTGGTAGTTGTTTGGAAATGAAATACAAAGATTTTTCTTTATTTTTTACATCTTTATTTTATTCTTTACACTTTCGATTGAAGTTTCTTCGTTGCCTGAGTGCTTTCCAACTCTGTAAGATGGTACACTCTTCAAGCTTGGGTTGTGGGATCTACTTTGGTTAAGACATCTGGTCTTATTTAGTAATAAAATGTCTGGCACCATAGGATATTTAAATGAAGGCGATGGACCATGGGGTTCCAGAAAACTTATTTTAATGTCTTCGTTTTCTGTATCGATGACACACCCTAACCACCATTCCTTGTCCCTTACAAACATGTGACAAAACCAACAATTTCATCCAACTCTAATTCACTGTCAACATCATTTTCTGAAAAGCACTTCTTCTTTGGTTTAATTTGAAAGGAGTAAGTTTTTACTAAAACTCTTGTTGCATTTTTTGGTTTGTAGTAGTGAAACTGTTGTGTTCCTTTCACTGTTTTGGCTTCTTCCAATCTTGTTTTCATAAGTGTTTTCTCATGTTTATAATCTTCTTTAGTTGAATAAATAAAACTAACATTAGTTATATTTTCTTTAGCCCAGTCATAGAGTTGGCGAGGAGTCATAATTTGTTCATTAGACACCATTCGTAGGCCTGCTTGTGCTGCTAGACGTTTAACAGCACCTCCTACTCCATCACAAGCGTCCTTTCCATGTGACGATGCAAAAAAGTTCCATTCTGCTTTAATAGAAAAATCTGTTGTGTGGCGACAGAGGTTAAGAAAGTTAGTTTTATTCTTATATTGTGATGCAGCCAAATCGGAAAAATAGTGTATCCCCTCAATTTCATAAGGTAGTTTTTCCTTTAAGGTAATTTATCAAAAGTAGCTGGAACAAATGCACAGCAACTGTGTCATGAGCCTTACAGTCAGATATGATTACTAAACTTAGGTGTTGCAAAGTTTCTTCTTCCTTGAAATAAATGACAGAACGATGTTGTATTGTTGGTTGTGCATTGTTTCAATGAAAGCCTTCAGCAGCATCTTGGAGCACAAATGAATAATTCTCAGCGAAGTCACATACAACGATGCATTCATTTGATGGAATATTTTCTTTCAAGTGTCTCAGATAAGCTGACTGTTTAGTTGTAATAAAAGAATGTTTAAGAAGTTTAGGCAGACTATCAAACAAAGAGTCTAGAAAACCTCCTGTGGATTTGGTTATGGTTTCAAGAACACACTTATTGTCCACCTGTACCCTTTTTTTATATTACACGTTCAATACTGTTTGTTCCTGTTAAAGTGGATGGCAAACGAATTCATGTACAAACATTTTTAATTTTGCCAATGTTTTGCACTTTTCAAAGAACGCTATCCTGAACAGAAAATTGGGTTTTCTAAATTCTGCAAACTTCGACCAAAGCACTGTTTTCTTCCAGGGTCTGCAGGTACACATTCAGTATGTGTATGTACTGTGCATCAAAATACAAAGTTGATGATGGCGCATTGTAAACTTTCAGAATTAGTAAATCGAGAAACGCCAATTAAAACTTATTAAGACTTAACTAATGGTATTGTTTGTGAAAATCCTACAGAAAAATGTTATTTCAGGTAATGTGAACTGTGTGCAGATATTAACAATCTAAAATTTTTGTTTGAGGATGCTTTTGAGCAAAACAGTGCGTTCATTCTTATACCATTCTATTAACTCTCTACACCCTTCATATTTCTACAATCTCCTCCAATTCAAATCCTCAATTCAACACCATAAAACAAGATCTCGCCTTCCTATCTCTATACTCATTCCCACAGCACCAAAACATTCGAGCGTTCCTTTTGAAATTTATTGATTGATAGTTACAACTGTATTACAATAATACAACAAGTAAATAGGATAAGTGATACATAATGATATGAGAATGACAAATAGATAAACTACCCACTGGTACTACTCAAATAAAAGTTCAACTAAGAAGGTCATGTACCCATCTTCTTTTCAGACGCCTCTGAGGATTATCGGGAATTGATGATGAAGCTAGGTTTGAGGGTTTGAGTGGTAATGAAATTTGTTATGAAAGGATAGATACCGGGTTTGGGCCAAATCAGCAACAAATGGGACATTAAGGTCGTTATGGATGACTTTATTCTTAACAAAATAAGGAGCATTGAGTATTTTACAAACGATTTTGGATTGTAAGGATTGGATACGAGAGGAATTCGATGGCTTAGTGGAGCCCCAAAGCTCTACTCCGTAAGTCCAAATAGGTCGTATGATGGTCATGTAGATGAGTCTTTTGTAGTTAATTGGGAGCTTAGAGAGTTTGCCTAGTAAGTGTTGAATTAGCCTGAAATGTCGAGCGGTTTCTTGTATGAGGATTCCAGGTTAATCGTTTGTCGAGGTGCAACCCTAAGTATCGGATCTGTTCTACAGAAAGGTCTATTTGTTAGATAGGATTGAAGGGTGAGAAAATATGTAGCTTTTTATCATTACATTAGTATTTGTCTCTTTTTTGTTTCAATGATTTCTGTATGCTAAAGTCTTGCTTTAAATGTTGATTATAAAATGATGGATTGAATAGGTCAGGATAACAGTCAAAGATAATGCGAAATAAGTTAAACTTATTTTTTAATTGTGTCTACGATGTAGGCTATCTTCAGGGCTAAGGTAGGAACAGAAAATTGCTATATAAATCATTGCAGTCACAAGGGAGAATTACAGAATTTATAGTAATGTGAAGAGATGCAGAGAGTAAGATAAATTTGTAATAGGATTATGTATTGATAACAGAAATAGTGTTCAGAATTTATAATAATGTAAAGGTGTGTATCTCTGTATGTTTGTTGGGCGAGTTGCGATTCGGAGTAAAACAGGGGATATGGTATACAATGTTTGAGCGATGTTTAGGTGGAATAATTCTCTTTCCCCCCCCTTACATTTAATGACATTCATTATAATAGGTTGGGAAGATAGAAATCCATTATTTTTTCGGTAGATGGCTGTAGTGATCGATATCTCGTAAAGTATCGATCAAACAATTCCAAGTTTATGCTCGTCAAGGTGACATTTCATACTAAAAAAAGTTTTTTGCCTGTTTTTTATTTGTTCCATTCAGTTGTAAGTTACCAATGGAAGTCAACAAAGAGGAAATTCGTTTTACATTTTTTTCTTTGATAACATTTTACAGTTTCAGTTTTACTTAACATTTTACAGTTTTTCTTTGATAAAGCCGAAAATGCAAGCTGAAATTGTGAATGGTGTTTAAGATGCCAATAATTACGTGCAATTTTGGTTTCATCGATTCCGTTCAGGCATTTTTGATGTTAAAGATGCACCTCGCATTGGCAGGCCTGTCGTCGAAAATGTTGATAAAATCACGGAAATAATCGAAGTTGACCGGCATGTTAGTAGTTGTAACATCGCCCATGAGCTAAAACAGTTTAAACCATTTACGCAACGCTGGATTCAAAAAGAAGCTCGATGTTTGGGTGTCACACCAATTACCGCCAAAATACATGATTCATGGTTCAAATTTCCATCTGCGAAGCCTTAGGCAAACGGAATGAAATCGACTCATTTCTTAAACGGATGGTGAATGGGGTTGAAAAATGGGTCACATGCGACAATATTGTGCAAAAACGATCCTGGTCAAAGTGTGGTGAAGCACCTCAAACGGTGGCCAAATCATGACTAACGGCCAGGAAGGTTCTACTGTGTATTTGGTGGGACTTGAAAGGAATCATTTATTCTGAGTTGCTTCCTTATGACCAAACACTAAATTCAGATCTCTACTGTCAACAACTGGACCGTTTGAATTTAGCGATTGACCAGAAACGGCCAGAATTGGCCAACAGAAGAGGTGTTGTGTTCCATCAGGACAACGCAAGGCCACACACGTCTGTGGTGACTCGCCATAAACTCCGGGAGCTTGGTTGGGAAGTTTTAATGAATCCACCATATAGTCCGGACCTGGCACCAAGGGATTACCACCTTTTTATCGCATTGCAAAACTTCCTGAGTGATAAGAAATTGGGATCAAGAGAAGATTATGAAAATTGGTTACCAGAGTTTTTGCCAATAAGGAACAATACTTCTATGGGAGAGGCATTATGAAGCTACCTTTAAAATTGCTACAAATTATACAACAAAATGGTGCATATTTGACCCAAAACGGACAATCCGAAACATCTTTAACAAAGTTTTGAATTTCACGCAAGAATAATAGATTTCTTTTTCCCCAACCTATTATTGTTTTATTCTATTATTTGTAATAGGATCATTAAATTCCTTCTCATCTCAACTGTTTATACTATTCTTCACACATTATCATTTGTCACACTATTACTTCTCTTAATTTTTTATCATAAAATCTATAAAATTTCTTGTATAAATAAAAATCACGATTTGTGTTAATATAAATTCATATTAATATATCTTTTGAATACGAAATAAGTAAAAAAATAATATATATCATTAGCTGTAATTGAACTATGCTTTCCATTCTTATTACGCCTCGCCTGTTTTACATAATGTAACTTACTCTTTGCTCTTTCTCACTAGTTATTTCATAATTTATCTTATTCCCTATATCTCTCCACATTACTATAAATTCTGTAATTCCCCCTTGGCACTGCAATGATTTATATAGTCATTTTCTGTTTCTTTCTTGGCCCTGAAGATGGCCTAATTCTTAGGCCGAAACATTGGCACAATTAAAAAATTTTGTGTTATCATTGACTGCACCCCCTGACCAATTCAATCTATCATTAATATTATCCAGTCAACCATTTTCCATTAAGCAATCATTATAAAAGTTAGTATTAATAATATCAGTACTAAATAATGCATTATTTAATTCTTAAAGTGATCTATTATATTATAAACAATATCTTTAATACAGTTCAACCCATTTATTTATTCAGAATTGTAAACAATCCTCTCATATTCTACTCGACTCATTTAATGAGCAAGTTTTATTTAGTTACATCTTTGATTAAATTATTTGCATCTCAAAATATGTTTCAACTGCCATGAATAAATTGAACATTCCCTACATTTATAAATATTATAATAATAAGTCCTTCATTTCACCATGAAAATAAGAAATAAAGTGGTAATTTTCATTTTGAATTATGTCTACAAATGACCTACTTGTGTTTTATAAAATATGATTTTAAACATTACTAATGATTGGTGTTCTATAACAAAAATAAATGCCATAATTTAAACAAGAATAAAAAAAAATCTGCTATTGATCATTAGATTGATATCAGCGTCCAAAATTGAATGTAATGGGAAAAGTGCAAATAAATCAATTTAATGTTTTAACTAAATAGATATCTTTTGTAGCACCCACCATTCACTCAGACATCAAATATTTTATTATTTATAAAATTTTATTATTTATATAAATATTTATTTTATCATAAAGAACCATCTAAGCTTTATTAGTTTACAAATACACTATTAGTTCTTAGCTGCGCACTCTGTACCCTCATCATTATTACAACATTCACAATATTGTACATAAGTGTTAAGTGGCTATAAGCTGATTTTGGATTTAAACATTTGAAATGTTGACCATAAATTTAAAATTGATTCATTATTAATCATCACACAGCCAAGAAACAATTTCCTAAGTATTATATTACCATTATAAAGATTTAATTTTCCAATATATTATCGATTTCGTATAAATCGATTGTTTTTACGATTAAGGTTTGTGTTAAGCTAAAAATTGTTCTATCATTAAATTCATATAATTTCTCTAAATGACCTAACAATGCATTCAAAACTTGTTAATAAAATCGATTCTGTATTAATCGATCATTTCAACGATACACTTTCTTATTTAGATCGCCCAGCAACCTCACATCGAATAAGTTGAAATATGTTAAAGTAAATCGATTCACTATTTATTGATTACGTTATAGATAACTGTTTTGCAAATAGTCTCATCCGTATCCAAATAATAAACTCCAAAATCGATTTTATTTAGATAAGTTAAGAAATACAAGATTTGTGATTATTCTATTATTAAAATGATGTAATTTTCCTCAATACGATTCGAAAACCTACAAATGTATTATAACATCCATGATCATATCGTTTCATAATCGTTCCCATCGATAATTAAACGTGGATTCCATTATCGATTTTATTTTATTAGTCGATAAATTGATTCTATATTTCCATCGTTTTCGTATATATGCTTTCAAAAAAGTAGTAATATACTCCAACATACAAGACATCAACAATTAATTATGTAAGAATCGATCATTAATATGTTACTAGTTTCGTATTTAGCGCCTTCAATGACGTGATAATTTACTCTAACATCAAATATGATTAAAATCGATTATTTTATCGATATCTTTTACGTGCTTTACGATCATCAAAACCTAAAATGGACCATAACACAGCATATATTTGAAGAAATTAAAAAAAAAATTAAATAGTTTTAGAAAAAAAAAAAAAAAACCTTCACTATATGGAGGCGTGTTTCATGTTAAAATTATAATAGCTTTATCAAAACCTCATGAATATATTCAATGATGCCTATATATCCCTTAAAAATCAGCAATCAGATATTCCATTTTAACCTTCTCAATCTTCTTTTCTTTTATATATTTATTATTTGAACACAAAATCTAAATACTAACATTTGGATGATTATGTTTCAGGTTGGCCATCCTGATTTGTCTACTCAACTGGAAAACGCTGTGGCTAACAACTGTCCCAAAGATATTTTTCAACTAGCGAGTGAAGGAGCTGATGTGTGTGGGTCGGCTCAGTCTGGGGACAGCTTTCTGCATGTGGCCGTAAGAGCCGGCAACAGTGCCACCATCAAAGCTCTTGTTTTCCTGAACGCGGACCTGGAAGCTGTGAACTCTAGAAATGCCACTCCATTAGAAGTGGCAGTCAGACATAACAGCGCATCTTCTGTGAGGGCTCTGTTGATCGGCGGTGCTAAATATGACAAGCGATTGTCTGGAGGAGACACCTACATCCATGTCGCTGCTGCTGGAGGATTCAATGAAGCCATGGAAGCCTTGCTAGAACTAGGAATGGATTTGGATGAAAAAAACCAACTCGGGGAAACTCCATTATTTCAAGCTGTTAGAGCGGCCAATATAGAGGGTATTAAGTTGTTACAGAAGAAAGGAGCGGATTTCAGTGTTCTGTCAGGTTTCAAGTTGGAAGATGGTGACAGTATAGTCCATTCTGTAGCTCGCTCAGGAAATATAGAAATCCTCAAAATATTGGCAGATAAGAAGGTACTAGCAAACGTAAAGAATCACAGTGGCGTCACGCCATTGCATGTCACCTGTAATCCTTCAGTCGTCAGAATCCTCCTCAGGATGGGTGTGCCTGTGGACAGCCAGGACAATGCTGGAAGCACTCCGTTGATGTTGGCTTTGAGAAATAGTAAAGCAGACATTGTAACTTTGTTATTAAAAAACCGAGCTGATCCCAATATAAAGAACAAAGAAGGTCGGACAGCGCTTCACTACGCCGCTGAAGGTGGCTGTATTGGGTTGGTGAACTCTCTGTTGATCGCTGGTGCGAGGTTGTGTGAGCAAGATAACAAAGGTGATACTCCAGTCTTCCTTGCAGCTATGAATAATAACCGAGAAGTCCTTAAGTTGCTTTTAGAGAGAGCAGCTGATCTGGCTGAGAGGGACAGTGATGGCGAAGGGATATTACATCAGGAGGCCTGCATTGGACATGTCGAGGTATTGAGGACGCTGCTCGATGCCGGGGTGGCAGTGGATATGAAGGATGAAGATCAGAAGACCTCCTTACACCTGGCAGCAGAGAAAGGGCACTCAGGCGTGGTGACGGTGCTGCTCGAGGCCAGGGCGGCGGTGGATATGAAGGATAAGGACCAGAAGACCGCCTTACACCTGGCAGCAGAGAAAGGGCACTCAGGCGTGGTAACGGTGCTGCTCGAGGCCAGGGCGGCGGTGGATATGAAGGATAAGGACCAGAATACCGCTTTAAACCTAGCAGCAGCGAACGGGCACCCTGCCGTGGTGACGGCGCTGTTCGAGGCCGGGGCGGCGGTGGATATGAAGGATAAGGACCAGAGGACCGCCTTACACCTAGCAGCAGCGAACGGGCACACAGCCACGGTGACGGCGCTGCTCGAGGCCGGGGCGGCGGTGGATATGAAGGATAAGGACCAGAATACCGCTTTACACCTAGCAGCAGCGAACGGACACCCTGCCGTGGTGACGGCGCTGTTCGAGGCCGGGGCGGCGGTGAATATGAAGGATAAGGACCAGAAGACCGCCTTACACCTGGCAGCAGAGAAAGGGCACTCAGGCGTGGTAACGGTGCTGCTCGAGGCCAGGGCGGCGGTGGATATGAAGGATAAGGACCAGAAGACCGCCTTACACCTGGCAGCAGGGAACGGGCACCCTGCCGTGGTGACGGCGCTGTTCGAGGCCGGGGCGGCGGTGGATATGAAGGATAAGGACCAGAGGACCGCCTTACACCTAGCAGCAGCGAACGGGCACACAGCCACGGTGACGGCGCTGCTCGAGGCCGGGGCGGCGGTGGATATGAAGGATAAGGACCAGAAGACCGCCTTACACCTGGCAGCAGGGAACGGGCACCCTGCCGTGGTGACGGCGCTGTTAGAGGCCGGGGCGGCGGTGGATATGAAGGATAAGGACCAGAAGACCGCCTTACACCTGGCAGCAGAGAACGGGCACTCAGCCGTGGTGACGGCGCTGCTGGATGCCGGGGCGGCGGTGGATATGACGGACAAGTGGCAGCAGACCACCTTACACCTGGCAGCAGCGAAGGGGCACTCAGCCGTGGTGACGGCGCTGCTGGATGCCGGGGCGGCGGTGGATATGACGGACAAGTGGCAGCAGACCACCTTACACCTGGCAGCAGAGAACGGGCACTCAGCCGTGGTGACGGCGCTGCTCGAGGCCGGGGCAGACCCAGCAGCTAGGTCAACTGGGGGCTGGACACCGCTAATAGCCGCATCTTTTAATGGCCACTTGGCAGTGGTGGAGCTGCTCGTTGGCCGCAGTGTCAACATCAATGCAAGGGATAATGGTCAATGGACTGCCTTAAGCTATGCTAATCACAACAACCAGAGAGCTGTAGCAGACTACCTGAGGTCCAGGGGCGGTGTAGAGTGATCTGGACAGCCTGGTTGGCCTCTCTGCTCCATCTTGGCCACTTTATATCTTCTTCTTTTGATAAAACAGCTTTTTTAAATGTTTAATTTGTGATGTTATTTTTGTGAAATATACTTTTTATGATTGATAATAAACGAATAATTTTATGAAATATTGTTATTTGTTATTGTACCTCCTTCTTTTTTTAAATTTTCGTCCTGTTTGAAAGTATTTATTGTACTTTCATTAATATAGCATTTGTTTTAATTGGTTTATTACCTTGAAGTACGCTTAATAAAATGATTAATTTTATTTTTTGAATTTCATGGACACAATTGAGTTTTCTATTAAAAAATTCATCTTACTTTGCAAATACAATCCTTTTTCTTGAGTCACTTAAAATTGATACTCACAAGATAAATCAGAGGAGTTATTATTTCTTATCTATTTGTAGTTGTGAAGGAGACTGACTTATGAGGACACAATCAATAGTTTGCAAGTTATTACTGAGTCTTATTACATAAAATAAAATAATAACAATCAATTGATGAGATCACAATGCAATGTCCACTTGGGCTTATCTGTTGATAACTTACAGGGAATTTGTTTTCCTATTTTTTAAAATTAATTACGTTCTGTGGTGAATATTAAGTGATGTATTTCAGTAGTTCAAATCATTTACTATTTATTAAAGCAATATTATAATAAAAAGTGAATGTTTTCTGATTTTTCATTCTCTTTTGCTCCTAAAATCGTGAACGTGCGATGAGGCTTTGATGATCAGAACGATGATGATACAGTTTATCATAATACGATCCATTTTTGATTTTTCTAACTAAATCGATATTGAGTTCTTTTAATGGAGGCGTACTTTACGATAAACATTCGATTTTAGATTCGGATTCTAAATAGAACAATATCGAATAAAAATGAAAATTGAATATAAATTTTTGAGTGATCGATTGTGTTTTCGAAACCTTAACAACCATAAAAATGGGTCACAATATCGAACGTTTTGGAAATGTTGAAATAAATCGATGCTCGAGAGATCTATCAGAAAATCGATTGTTCTTTCGGGAATTACATAACTGATAACAGCAAATGGAATCCAGTATCGAATATATTCAAAATGTTAAAATAGAAAGATAAAAAAATATTCAATCGACTAGGGAAGAGTGAAAAATTATCCGTTCACTCATTCACGAGTTTTCAACTTCGAGAGGAAAAGCGATTGACGGTCAGAAAATTATAACATTTTTATTGTTTTATAGGTACCCTCTATCTGTTCAATTTTTTAGTTAAAATGAACTAATAACGAACAAAAATATGGCGGAACTTGTAAAGAAGAACAAATTACTTTGTTTAAATAATTTCCTGGCATTGAGATTTCCTTCGCCAACCAACAATTTCTTTCAGTTCCTTTTTCCGTTCCCTCTTGTCTTGTAATACTCGTACAATGACTCAGCCTAGTTTCTTTTTCTCCACTTCCAACCTTTTCTGTTGTTTTCCTCGCCGTTTTCTCCCTCCAGCATCCAAAGAAAAAGTAAAATTGATCAGCATTTCCTCCTCCATTCATCTAAGACGGTCATACCAGTCCAATCTCTTGTTCTAAATATTTTTAGGACATTTCGTAGACCTTAAATTAAGCAGAACCATACCTCTGTTCCCAACAGCAATATTTTCCCAATTATCTAAATTAACTTCTTGGTACCTTTCGTCACATCACTGCTCCAAAGGACCGAGCTCAACAAACCAATGGCTTTGTGCTTCGTAATTATGCTTCTTTTTTTTTTTAATATCTTTTAAGGACGTTTCGTTTCTTTCCCTTAAAGAGCCCCAATAATGAAAACTCTCCAACCTTTTTAATGCATCCTCTTTAATAACGAGGTCCTCCTGACCGTAAATGATCATATATTGAGTTTTGCTGAAGTTGTGAAGGACTTGTGAAGTCAGAGGTCGGGTTCTATGTCTGAATGGCAGCGGGTGTCTCAAATCGACCCACTTGGGGCACTAGGCGCACCCCACTGAATTTAGTACCTGCAGTGTAATCCATCCCCATTCTTTTATGAACAAAATTTGTGCCCGATACTTTTACAATGAAACTCTTTTATCTCAGGAAGAATTGTCTTCCTTGGATACTTCCTTTATAGATTTAACCCAGCAATGGGTTAAATCGGCGAATCAGCAGTTGGAGTCCAACTAAATTAGGAAGCGGAAGGCTATAGAGTCAAAACAGGATGTATTGGAAGCGTAGAGGCAGCCATGTTAATGACTAGAGTTGTGGCTTCCACCTTAAAAAGCCTCACTGAAACTTTAATAAACAAGCCTGAACCGGTCAAACTCAACATTCCCTTTGTCAGGTTAAGTTCTGACACATCCTCTGGGGTCTTTCTGAATGTGACACAGACGAGGAACAGGCGAAGGAGGAACTAAAAAAGCCGAAGACCTTGCAAGATGCTTTGTTGGGTCAGTGATGACGGAGCCTAACCATGAGCTCATTGAGCTACGGACTTAGCCTACAGTTAAGTCAATCTCCATGAAAGGGTTCTCGAGTTGGGCCAGCACGCAACTGCTAAGGCTCCCTGCTGAGGATGCAAGGTTTCCTTTGATGCCTACGGACAAGGTTGGGGGCCGTGCGAGGGACCTGCAGAAGCATTGCAATTAGGGCCTGTTCAAAGGAGCACTGCTAGTACTGCAGGTTTTTTATCAAAACCGACTATCAGTTAGAAGTTCCTAAAGGGCAACACGACACCTGAGGCCAAGAAGCCTAAGGCTCTAGGCACAAAAGCTACTCCAAGGCAGCTAGAGGGAAACTGATTGCAGTAGTTCCTAGTGGCTACCTGGAGCTTAAGCAGTCATGAAGGAAAGCGAGAAATTCAAGGAGCATATAATTGAAAGGCTTGATATCGAGGGAGTGTCTTCCCCGGTATCAAGGAATCAGCACTTCAGTGGCTGACCAAAATAATCTCCAGCATGGTCATTAACTTAAGACTTTCCCTTTGAATAGGTGACTGTTGGGATCTTGACGCAGCAAGTCTAATTGGGAGCTTTCTTCCACAGCAAAATGGTCTGTGAAGAGGTCTTTTTGAAGAGAAAAAGGATCCAAAACAGGAGTATAGTGTACATGTGCAGCTGCCCAGTCTGTGAAGGCTTCTACACCATTATCAAGGTTCCTGAAACCAGCTTTTGGAGCCTGAGGGAGTATGACACGCAAGTGGACTTTGGCTTCCACGATGTCCCACACGATGTTTGCACAAGAAAAAAGTCTGCATCACTGCATCTTATGTGCTTACTTATTATTATATGCATCTTAGGTATGTGCTACAGGAGGTATACCAGAACTAAGGACATTTATATTATATTAAGTCAAGAGCCTTATCTACACAATAATGGGTTTCAAATTTCTCCAGGCAGCCATTTGTGAAATATGCAAGTGCCTAACGTATCCCCAATGCTATTTATTTTGTCTCATACCTCATTTCAGGCATAAATTTTCCTAATTACTCTAAAAAATCTTTAAGGACATTTTCAAACAAACTTAGTGCTCTAATTTGAGCAATCAATATAAATTTGTGATAAACATAAGTTCACTTTCTTGTTCTGCTTTTTTTTGCTAGCAGATTCACATTCATCATCATTTTCCATTTTTGTAACAGAGCCCATCCTTCTTTGAACTATTGCCAAATCAATCCTTTTTGGAAGCACATTTTATTTAGTTTATCGATTTTCTTTGTCTTCAATTATTGTTTGAACTAGAGTTCTCAATAAAATATTTATTTCTTCTAATATCCGTTATAGTTAAACCACTGTCACTAAAATTTTTAACTTTTATTTTTTACCTCCTGCGTATGTATATTACATTCCCGAGAAATAATATATGGTGGATAAGTTTTTCTTTCATCACCCAAATTTGTTTAAAAAATACATAAAGAACCTAAAGGAGGTGAAATATCATTAGAAATTAATAAAAAGTGATTATGTGAAATACTTCATCACTAATACTTAATAAAATTAATGGAACATTCAATCATATTGGAACTGATTGTATCGGGGAAAGCACTAATCCTTACTACATATGGACCATACAACACATTTCCCTTATTTCTAATCATAAAAAATCAATTTAATGGCTTTATTATTCATTAAAATTTGTTTTTAATTTCTTCAATAGATAAAACAAGGAAAAGGATTTTAAATGGCAACTGCAACTGGATTCAAATTATGTTCTTGTGAAATCCAAGATTACCGACTCACGACTAAATCATTTGTCAACTTAGGACATCAATTAAATGGAAAAAATAAAATATAAAATAATGCATTGACTTACAAGAGGATCGGGCTCTGACGTCCCTTGAGAATTTAGCACTGGTCGATGTTGTAGTATTGACCGTGGCCTGTATCTCGTAGCCGACATCTTCCGGCCTTAGCCTGAACAAAATAATGAGGCTAATCCATTTATTAATCTGTATATCTAAAAGAGAGTGGCGTTAGTTACTGACCTAATAACTCAAGAACGCCGGACCGATTTCGATGATTCGAACCAATTAGGACTTGTCTTCGGCCAAAAAAGAAGAATACCCAAGAAAAATCGAAATCGGTCCAGGCGTTCTTGAATTATAAGCGTTGTAACTAACGTCTCATTCTATCAAATGCTGGTTCCGGCATTGCCGGCAGATAGCGTTGTGTGCATCAAATTTTGACAGTTGGTAGAAGATAAAGAATGTATCTGCCACATCTGTTCCCGGAGCCAGGACGTACACTGGACCAGCCCGAATAAAATCACCATATAATAAATTATATGTAATAACATAAAGCTACAGTGTACTATTTTATTTTATTTTTTATTCCAACTATGTAGAATTGTTTATCGCTGGAAACAAATTATTAAAAACTCGAGCAGCCCATTAATAACTATTTAACAATTTTATTATTCTAATATTTCACTTAAACAATTAAACCGTTTTTGAGATACCCTTAGAAATATCCATTTATGTTATATTTCAGACGTTAGGGTACTGGAATAATTAAACAGGAGAGATGTAAAGCAAATTCAATTCATTGTGTAAAGGTAATAATAAAAATTTCTGTCGACTCTTTCCTCATTAATTAATAAATTTTTTTCAAAAATGCCTCCATTTTATTATTTCTTTTAATAGTCTTATCCAACTTTTATTTCTACAACTTAATTTAGTCATAAATGCAACTTCTGGCCACGAAAGATATAACTTTTTAAAATGACCGTTATTCGAAACCATTCTTACAATTACAAAAAAATGAAACAAACAAAAAAAAAGACATCGCTTGATGGAAATTATTAAAGTCATATCGAAAATAGAAAAGCCAATTGAATAATAAATAAAACTTTAAAACCTGTTGAAGGAATAAATAATTTAAAATTGTACCAGAATAACAAACCTATCAGGTAGTCTCGGGAAGATATATTGGGGTCTGAAAGCTTTGAACAGAAAAGGTCAGTTCAAACTCGGCAATCGGAAGGTTTAGGAAGGTACAATACTGCATTGTCCAGATCTAGGAAGTAAACCCCAAGTACGGAACTACCTGAAGATAGTAAGGTAACAAGCTACCTGTTTCAAAACTAATAAAAATACTGTAACAAATATTTCTTTTGTTATGAAGAGACAAGATTCCTTCCTTAAATTTACTTTTATTGCAGCTCACTTATCTCAAAACCTTTCAATGTTATTTAATTTTAAAACTGGTAGAATCTTTAGAATAAAGATAACAGAATATATCGATGCCTTAGTTCACATTTGTGTTAAATGCCGAAAACAATATTGTTACAGAGAGGAAGGAACTCTCTTGGGAAATATGGCTGGTAAACATAGACAGCATCATTGAGCCGGGAGTTTACAATGTACTCCATGGTCATTATTGTAATAATGTCCATGGAGTACATTGTAAACTCTAAGTATTATAAGAAAAATTTTAAATTATTTGACAATCTACTAAAAGGTTAAAAATGTGCAAATTTATAAAGATTTTAAAAAATATTTTTAAATTAAATAAAGGAAAGGGACTTATAAGAGATGTAAATTGAAAATGACAGAAGAATGTTGAAACGTTTTTAAATAAAGAAAAAATATTTGACTGGAAAAAGGTTTTATTTTACTCACTTGAATGATTGACTAAAAAAGATGTACTCCAGTAACACAAACAAGAGAATTAAAATATAAAATTAAGGAATAGTTTAATTCATTTTAATAGCCAATAGCCCGTAACAATATTTTACAGGAGTCAAATTTGATAATAATTTAGCACAAGAAATACAGTTCAAGTTTAAGCACACAATATATTTTTGTATTTTGTAACCATCACAGCTTCTCTATTGATTTTATATAAACATATCATCTATGACTTCCTGATCACGACTTTACAATATTATTTATATAACTAAAACCATTTCTGAAAAATTTGCACATTTGTGAACTAAGGCATCGATATGCCCATTTCTAGAAATCATTAACAAAAGAAAAATAGTTTGTTGAGATCCCTTTATTATGTTAGATCTTTTGAATTCTCTTATGCCTATCCTAGAAAGGTGATATCTTATGTCCAGGTCTCATTCAATACCAAGATCAACTATGTTTCACGTTAATTAGATATTTTTATGAACTAGAATTAAAGAGTTAGAAATGAAGCAATACGTTTTTTTTTATTTTTTTAAAATCGACCCTGAAAAGTGTAAAATACGAGAAATCGTATCATGTTAAGTTAGAGATGTGAATTGAGTAAGGAGGCTTTACATTTTAACATAATAATAATTGTATTCATGATTTTGCAAAATAAACCACTAGATATTACAGTTGTTGACATTATATAGTGGATTTAAATAGAAAACTTATCGATAGTTCTATAATTATGCCATTTAATATTTAATAGGACAGTTTATTAAAATCTATCAACAAAGGGATAAGCATTGGTAGGCTGGCTCAATTCACAAATGCTCTAAGTCATTGCTCATAATATGAAGTTCATTTATGGAATTCAAAATTCAGTCTCCGTTTAAACTCGACATAGATTTCTATTTAAATCAATGCGGACGAAGTCGCGGGCAAAAGCTAGTTATCAATAAATAAAAAAGTCATGAGGTATTTTCATTCTTCTAGTGTGAGTCGGCCCCTAAAGTGCACAGGCCTCCACCAATTTTCGTACGGAGCATAAAAAACTTTAGGCTTCTTTGCACACAACTGAATAAGGCAGTAGGCACTGGAAAATACTATTGCACTAGCAGGACCGACGATACAAAGATCCAGTCAGACACGCCCGAGACATACCGAAATATAGTCAAGTACCTAACGGAGATCAAGGCAGATTACCACACGTACCAACTAAAGGAGGGGAGATCCATCAGAGTGGTAGTCAGAAAATTGCACCCAACCACCCCTGCTGACGTCATAGAGGAGGAGCTCACCGCCATGGGCTTCAAAGTTAGACAAATCACAAATATCTACAAGAAGAATCCTGTACACCCCGAGACAGGTAACAAAATCCCATTGCCTCTCTTCTTCATAGATTTAGAACCAGCACCCGGAGTAGAAAAAATCTATGATGTAAGTAGACTATACTATACCCAGGTTCAAATCGAAAAACCATACCCAAAGAAAGACATCGTGCAATGCCACAACTGCCAGGCATATGGGCACACTAGGCACTACTGCCATCATACCCCAAGATGTGTCAAATGCGGAGAACCGCATAAAACTGAAGAATGCGTCAAGCCGAGAGAAATACCAGCTGTCTGCGCACTATGTCTTCAAGGGCATCCAGCCAATTATAAAGGTTTCCAAACCTACAAGAAGATAAAATCTCAAGTTCTGGCAGCACGTCGGCCCAGCGACGAAGTGAGGACCTCAAGAAGACAGCCTTCTAAAATTGTAGATGGAGCTGTTTCCTACGCCGAAATGTCAGGTGGTCAACAAACTAACAGTCTCGGGGCCATGCTAAAATCCGAACCCCCCAAACCCCTCTCTAAACCACAAATCAATTCTCTACAACCAATAAACCAGCCCCAACAACTAGGATATCCCGTGAATCAAAATCCAAATACCCCGCATCAAATCCCTCATATCCCCCCTCCTTCAAATGCTACTGATCTCACAACACTACTCACATCATTCCTCTCCGAGTTCAAATCCATGCTCACACCACTAATATCTCTCCTAACAAATCTCGTTTCCCATCTCTTTCCTGTCCAACAAAATCCTTAAATGACATCCACCTTATCCATTCTCCTTTGGAATGCGAATGGTATTCGAAACCACACTGACCAACTAACATCCTTACTGTATGATAAAAAATTGATGTAGCCTTAATTACAGAAACTAGACTGACCAGTAAACGGAAGCTCAACATAACACAGTACCAAATCTACCGGACCGACCATCCTGATGGAAAAGCTCACTGTGGTACGGCTGTCATTGAGCATCAATCCCTCTCCTAACACTCATTTCCACTCCAATCAAACGATATCCTTCAGGCTACAGCTGTTATAATCAAAACCTTTTCCTTTCCTCTCACCTTAGTATCAGTGTACTGCCCTCCCAATAAATCCATTTCCCGTTCCCAATTCAGCTCTCTCCTAAACTCCTTAGGGATTCATTTCCTTTTAGGTGCAGACTTTAATGCGAAACACCAACAATGGGGCTCAAGAACTACTAATACCCGAGGTCGCATCCTCCTCTCTGCACTTAACTCCCATAATTCCAGTTTTATTTCTCCAGGCACACCTACATATTGGCCCACTGACCCAAACCGAAATCCTGATCTCCTTGACTTTTTCATCCATGCTGGCTTAGGTCCCCTAAACTACTCCATAGAACGCCTTGATGACCTGTTCTCAGATCACAGTCCTTTGATCCTTACCCTTTCTATAGTCCCAATATCCAAACTTCCTCCGCCATCATTTATTAGGGGACCAGTTGACTGGAACCTATTTCACCAGCTTGTATCCGACACCATTGACCTCAGAGTTTCCCTAAAAACACCTCAGGAGTTGGATGACGCCGTCAATTTCTTTACCAATTTGATCTAGCAAGCAGTTTGGACTGCATCTTCACCCCGTCCTTCCTTCAAAATCCTTAAGAAAAATCCATTACCGCAAGATCTTAGACATCTTATCCTTATCAAACGCCGTTACCGATCCCTTTGGCAAAGAACCAGGCATCCTCACGATCGGAGACGGTCACCAAATTAGTCAAAAAGAACCTGACAACCTATAAATCCGAATCCTACAAATGCTATCTTTCCACACTATCTGCTTCAGATAATTCCCTTTGGAATGCCACCAAAAAAATCCTCAAATATCACTCTATTTCCCATCCCCTCCGACGTGAAGACAGCTCTTGGGCTGCATCAGATGAGGACAAAGCAGAAGAATTTGCCAAACACCTTTCAAATACATTTATCCCACATCCTGATATCCACTCTACCAACATTTCCAATATTAATGAATTCCTCTCTTCACCCATCCCTCTATCCTTACCTCCTAAAGCGGTAAATCCCTCTGAGGTCAAATTCCTCTTACAAAAGTTAAAAGTCCGCAAATCTCCTGGACATGACCTTCTAACCACCCAGATCCTTCAATATCTTCCTCAAAAAGGGATTATTTTCCTTACCTACCTATATAACTGTATCCTTCGTACAACTCACTTTCCTTTGCTGTGGAAACACTCCGTCATCATCCTATTCCCTAAACCTGGCAAGCCACCCAATGCCACATCATCATACCGGCCCATCAGCCTGCTTCCTATTCTTTCCAAAATTTTCGAAAAAATCCTCCTGAAACGAATCCTACCCATAATTGAATCCAATGATATTTCTTCACACCAGTTTGGATTCCGTCCCAGGCACTCGACGGTCCAGCAGGGTCTCCGAGTTGTCGATCACATATCCTCTGCTCTTGAAAACAAACAATAATGCACATGCGCATTTCTGGACGTAGCACAAGCTTTCGACCGGGTATGGCAGGCCGGTTTGCTGTTCAAGCTCAAAACCCAGTTACCTCAATCCTTATTCCTAGTCCTTCGATCCTACCTCTCTGATCGTTACTTACAAGTACGCTGTGGTAACGAATACTCCAATCTTTACCCAATTCAAGCTGGAGTCCCCCAGGGCAGCGTCTTGGGTCCTATCCTATACATATGACACCGCTGATATCCCAACTACTCCCGAAACCTTCCTTGCAACGTTCGCAGACGACACAGCCATCCTATCATCTCATCCAGATCCCGAAATGGCTTCCTCGAACCTCCAAAGGCACCTTTCACTCATTGAAATTTGGTGTAACCAATGGCGGATCATAGTCAACGAGGAAAAACGCAAACACGTGACTTTTACACTTCGCCGGGGAGCATGTCCTTCTGTCCAATTCAATGAAACCGTCCTACCCATTTCCGACAAAGTACGATACCTTGGCTTTCTCCTAGACAAAAGACTTACATGGAATCCTCATACTAGACTCAAAAGACAAGAACTTAACAGACGATTCAGCCAACTATACAGATTACTATGTAGGACCTCCCATCTTTCAATAGACAATAAACTACTAATATACAAGACCATCATCAAATCTATTTGGAGCTATGGACTGGAACTGTGGGGGACCGTGAAAAAATCGAATATCAGACGCATTCAATCCTTTCAATCCAAAGTTCTGAGAACTATTGTCAATGCTCCTTATTATGTCTCCAACAAAACCCTCCATAATGATCTCAACATTCCTTTCGTCCTCGATCTCATCCCTACTAAATTTTCAAACTTTCACCAAAACCTTGCCTGTCATCCCAACCCCCTGACTCAGTCATTATCCATTTCCACACATCCATATAACCCACCCCGCCGCCTAAACCGGCAATGGCCTCGAGACCTGATATAATAATGTTATTTGGAGTACTGGCACTGGCCAGATTCTCCACTCACGACCTGTGTGTGTGTGAAGCGCCCTTAACCAGCTTCCATTGGCGTTTAATGCCAGTGACGCGGCTGGGAAAGGGGGCTGGTGCCTCCCGGACTCCTGCTTTGCCCTCATTCATGAGGAAGAAGCTCAGTTCGGGGACCCCAGGCAGATTGTAAATAGAGTATGAATGTGTACAGTATATTTCTTTTATGTTTTATTTATTTATTTTTTTTATTATATATATATATATATATATATATATATATATTGTTTTTTTTTATTTATTTATTTTTTTTTTGCATCGGATTCTTTCATTCATCCATACAGCCAGCTATGTATTATTATTAAGTGCACTGTTTAGTTAGATGCCAACAGCACGCGGTTTTTCCCCAGATGGTTACCGCCTGTTTTTCCCAGGCGGTCACCCATCCAAGTACTAACCACGCCCGACGTTGCTTAACTTCGGTGATCTGACGGGAACCGGTGTGTTCAACGTGTTATGGCCGTTGGCTTTTTTTTTTTTTTTTTTTACTTTATTTTTGTATATATTTTTTCGCTTGTATATATTTATTTATGCATTTATTTCGTTTATATCATTGATTTTTTATGGAATGATTGTAAGCTACATAGCACCATTACTTATTGCCCACAACAGGCAGATTGTAATGCTTCAATAAAGTGTTTTCTTCTCTCTCTCTCTCTCTCTCTCTCACTCTCTCTCTCTCTCTCTCACTCTCTCTCTCACTCTCTCTCTCTCTCTAGTGTGAGCTTGTTCCAAATAGATTGTTATAAGTGTTTCTTATTTTGTTTAATTTTGACCATTTCAAACCATTACCATTTTTTTCTTTCTTTTGGTATTTTAAAATTTAAATGCAGTTGTTACCAGATCCTAGAGGAGCCATTAGTTGTAATTTAGAAAAAAAAACTAATCTCATGTCTCTAAGTCAGAAATATTCCATACAAATTTAGAAATTCTAAAATATTTTATTTTAAAAAGTGCTGTTCTATCAGGGGCAATATGGAATACATATCGTTGTTTTTTATTTTTCCAAACTAGCACTTTTATTTGCAAATTAACATAATTTTTCTCTAAAATTGTAACCATTAATTGTAAGCATAAGTGATCAACTTTGAGTGATTGAACTTAGATAGCACTGCTGATTTCACTCTTTTGTTGTAATGTCTAGAAGACATTTATAACGTTATAAATCACGTCGTAGCGCTATTTGGTTATTGGCGAGTGAACCAGTGAGAAAATTATTGGCGAGTGAACGAGTGAAGGAATTATTGGCGAGAGAACCAGTGAGGCAGTTATTGGCGAGTGAACCAGTGAGCAAATTATTGGCGAGTGAACGAGTGAAGGAATTATTGGCGAGAGAACCAGTGAGGGTGTTGGAAAATTTTATAGTTGTTTACAAGCTTGGTTGGTAGAATAGCTACGACCTTCCTAATGGCGGGAAAACGTCACACATAAGGCAAAGTGTCAACATTTTAATTAAGTAATAAACATTGTAAAAAAATGAAAAAATCTCAGATTTGGTTGCAAATTCTTTCGTTATTATCTAAATAACGATACTTGATTCCGATATATCGCAAAGGGCAACGATATCTATATTTTTGGATTTCGGAAGAATCTTATCTGTACTCAAACCGTTTGAGTATTATTCAACAAATAAATTTTCTAAGAAATTTAGCTAATCACATTATTTTACATAACACTTTGAAATCGATTTGAACGAAAAAAATAACTAAACATGTAATTAAAAGAAAAAAATATTATACAGGGTGTCCCGAATTTCAATGGCATAACTTCAGGAACTTATAGGGTACCGAAAAACTAAGACAAAAAGTCCTTTAGAGATTTGCTCGTTTTTTCTTAGTTTTAGAGAAAATCGCAAAAAAAGAAACAAAACGAGTTTTCATTTTTATACTTATTTATTTACATTTATATTTATGTTATGTTCTTTTTAATGTAAATATTGCTCAAAATGTTGTCCTCTTGCACCAATGCAAGCATTACATCTAACACTCACTTGATAAATTGCAGCTAAACATTGTTCTGATGATATTTGGTGCACTGCATCTATGATTCGGTCTCTTAATTGCTCTCTTGAGTTGATTGATACAGAATAAACTTTCTGCTTCAAGGTTCCCCATACGAAGAAATCCATGGGTGTCATATCAGGTGATCTGGGTGGCCAAGGTACTACTCCTCCAGGTCCAATCCATCGTTGTGGATAATTTATATCCAGCCAAGCTCGAGCAACTCTGCTATAATGAGCTGGACAACCATCGAGTTGGAACCACATTTCAATCCGCTGTTATAAGGGAATGTCATCTAAATAAATAGAAAAGTCGTTCTCCAAAAAATGTGTAAATGTGATAACATTCAATCTTCCAGGTAAAAAATTAATGGTCCCACCAGTAATCCGTTCCAAATTCCAAGCCAAACGTTAATAGCAAATCCATGCTGAAACCTATTCTCTCTAATAGCTCTGGGATTTTCAAGAGCCCATACATGATAATTTCTTTGATTAAAAATTCCTCCTCTTGTGAAGGTAGCTTCATCAGTCCATATAATTTTTAATGGAAATAAATTATCATCGCGAATTTTATCAAGAAACCAGTTACTAAAATTCAATCTCTTGACATAATCTTGAGGCAATAAATTCTGAACTTTTTGAAGATGGTATGGGTAGCGATTATCACCTTTCAAAGTTCGCCATATTGCTTGCCGCGATATTGCTAATGCAGCAGATGCTCTTTGGATGCTAGTCTCAGGATTGTTATCGAAGTGGCGCTGGACACAATTTCTTCTCCGATAATCTGCTCTTACTGCTGCCTGAAATTGGTCGCCTTCATTACGTATTAAGAATGACCCAGTCTCTCGTAGTCTATTAAAGGTTAACGAAAAGATAACTCGTCGATTAGGCACTCTTCTATTTGGAAATCGGCGCGCATACTCCCGCACCGCTTCTAAAGCATTACCGTTACAGAAACCATACACAAAAATCATATCAGCGTATTCAACATTAGAATGTGTATGCGGCATTATGGCTGATGCTATTCATGCAAAAATATCTGAGTAACTGACTGAAGACTGATTTAGGAATTATAATCCTAGAAGGAAGCCAAAATGTAAACAAATAAAAGTATGTAAAGGATAACATTAAGTGTTTACATATCTCACTGCCTAGCCTGACGAACTTTGGAAGGTGATAATCGCTACCTGTAACATTTTTGTTTTGTTTCTTTTTTTTGCGATTTTCTCTAAAATTAAGCAAAAACGAGCATATCTCTAAAGGACTTTTTGTCTTAGTTTTTCGGTCCCCTATAAGTTCCTGAAGTTTTGCTATTTAAATTCGGGACACCCTGTATATATAAAGATTTCAAAGGTTTATTAAAATATGAAAACAATAGTTTCACTCATGCTCTTTCTGTTATTTTAGTACACAGAAAACTGTCTAGGGGGAACGTGCCCCCCTCCTGGATCCGAAAAAATATCGATACCGGTATATCGGTAATATCGAAAGAACCCTCCCCCCACTCCTAGCTCTTTCATAGAGAGGTTAGATCTGAAGGTGTTCACACGTGTTAGTCCAATTTGGAAAAGATATTAACTGACTGAGGTAAGGCATTAGTTGTGATTAATTTGCTTTTACAGTGATTATTATCATCTCCTCATTCTAATATTTGTTACAAATCATTATTCTGCAGGTTGTTGATATGAGTTGAGTTCCAACAAGTTTTGACCTTCATTTGCATTCCTTAAAATATCTTCCAATTTAAGTTATCTTCTAGAGAATATAATTATGGGAAATGAGTATTGCATACTTCGTAATCATTTCATTTAGAAATGAACGATTCAACAAACATATCATATTAACTTCGAAATGCCAGTTGAAACTTTTATTTCTAGATTAAATGAAAACCAAAATCTGCTCGTTACATATAATTACATTCTCTTTTCAATACTAAAGCTCACGATAACTTGTATTTTTGGAAAATTTTATAAATGAAATAAATTAACAGTTAAAGCTTGTAATTCAATTGGAAGTGACAACCTGCAGAATAATTATCTTCTTTTGTTTTCAATATCATATCAATATCCCCATATTTGTTCTTATAAAACAGGTCATTTAGTTTTGAAATATATGACTTTGTTTACAATTCATATAGAGTGGGGCAGATTTATCTTACTTCATTTTAAATTTGGATAACAATATAGGTCCTTAGTTCCTCAACAGCTCTATAATAATGACTCGACATGTAACAACAGTATAAGAGCGTTGTTTTTGTAATTGTAAAAGTGTGATGTTCTACTTTTTCTCCACTTGCTTCTTAGTTATTGTATATCGAGAGCATTTTTTATTTTTATTTTTTAAACATGTATGTACCTTTCATATTTTAGAATAGGTGCATACTGTTTCATTATACTTAATTTTTTATATTATAGCATGTTTTAAAACCATACAAATGGAACTGTTTGTTTCATATTTAGAATAACATTTTGAGTAGCATTAAAACCCATCCATGTTAAAATTTCTGTTGCTAACCCAAATATGATCTCAACCATGACCTATAACTTAAAAACTGGTATATAAATAAAGGTTATTTATATAAAGCATTTATAACAACCTACAAAACTTAGCAAAGATACAACACATTAAAATGGTTTTTACTTTCCTTTACTATATTGGTTAGAACGGTATTGGAATGGTGTAAGATTATGATGTCCATTTTCCAGGTTTGAAACAGTGTCAAAAGTTCTCCTTATTTATAGCGGTTCTCATTTTTCTCGGTTGTGTTTATGTATTTATCATTACATTAAAACCGATTGTCTTTGAAACAAGCGATTACAGTGCTCTCCAAGACTTGAAGAACTGAAAATTCACCATTTTATAGTGCTGAGGGAATATTAATAAAAAACAAAACAGTTCTAATAGTTAAAAATGCTTTGAGGAAGGAAAAAAAAACTGAATAAAGTTTCTTTTACCTAATTTTCAATAAAATCTGAGATTTTTGTTTTAAATTATTTCTATTTCATTATATTTGATATGGATTGACCCTCCTAAACCAGATGAGAATTATTATAATATGCTACTTCTGGCTTGTCTGCTCACACGACTTCACTTTTGGTACCAAGTCCTGTTACAAAATTCCTTGGTATATCTTTACTAATAATAAACCGAATTGATTCTTAATTTAGTTGTGTATGTAGCCAATTTGATTGCCTTCTAAATGTTAAATGTTTTGTTTAAATATTAAATTGTGGGCAACCTGTGGTTTGTATAAAAACCTACTAAGTAAAAGATTGCGGGTCCGTAGCCAGGTAGTGACGGCCCCAGGTTTTTTTAAAGGGAATACCTTGGTTATGCTGTTCTTGGAAGAGAAGCTAAACAGGGAGCCCCAAGCCAGTACGATATCAGGTACTCGTTAAAAATCTCTATCCTAATTAAACCTTAAACCTGGATAGGCAAAATTTAGAGTTCCTACTGTAGCATCGCCTGATTAACAATAGCAGCGTAAAGTGACAAATTAACAGACAAACTATAAATTTTTTAATTCTTGAGATTTGTAATCTAAATTTAGTTTTCTTGTCAACTCGTCTTATATTTTCAATATACAAGGTCATTTTTATTTTGTTTTTTTTTTTTACTACCTTTCATTTAATATTGTCTAAAAAAATTAAAAATTGCAGAATTTTTTTCTTTCCTTTAACCCTGCACAGGTCGTATACTCCATTACAATATAATATATCGTATTATAGTATATATAATGCTTATTTTTAGCATGTTATAATTAATATATGTTTGAGTGGAAACTACGCTTATTAATGTTAATAATCACTTACTATTATTTAATAATTACTAAACTTATTATCGATTATTGTTAGATGAATGATATACTTAATTTCATGTTTCAGGTTGAAGGAATTATGCCTAGCCCAACAATGAAGAAGGTTGCCAATCAGTGCTACCACAAGATGCTGTCCGGTGCTGCCTATGGTCTCCAAGCTAATATCTACAGTCCCTCATCAATCGCTGACATGGAACTGAGCACACCGCAGTGCCTACTGCTAGCGCTGCTCCACTTGCTAGCAACAGGGGACGTAATGTCATGTATATTATTGGCCGACATCTGTCAGCAGGTCGACCGCCTGCGCTCTAGGTACCTTAGGGTGTGGCTCTTAGAGGACTTCTCCTTCCCTAGGACTTACATAGAGGATGCTATGGCTCTCCTCCTGCAGCTAGTAGCGGACGGTACGCTGAAGTTGCCTGATCATGTTCTGGCAATAATGTCTGCTCTGGCCAAGCAGTATAGGATCCCTGACGTCCAGTTCAGGACATTTTCGGAGGTATCTCTTTCAATTATTTAAGTTTTAAAACATTTATTTCTTATGACTATCTCCTACTAAGCAGACAACTTATTATTTTATTTGTTCAAAGAGCAATATGACCTAATTTCAGACCATGTTCTTCAGCTGAGAACTTTACCAGAGTTAAAGAATCTTTCAAGAATTTATTATTTGCTTTCAAAGTTATATCTACTTATTATTTCCAACTACATTTTCCTTAAGTTTAAAAAAGACTTTGAATGTTCCACAATCATCATGCTCAACCGCCAGAATTCCCCTCCCCTTATTTTGGGTACTTACTTTAGAGAGGCTGGTTGAGCCCCAGGAGGTTCCTACAGATAAATAACAACAGACTAATTAAAAGTTGCTAGCAGCGGGATTTGAAACAGGATTTTCGGCATGGCAACTCAGTGCTCTACCACTGAGCCACTCTGCTCCCTATAAAAGTATTGATATAATATTATGAACCAGAAAGCATTATTCTTATTATGTTATAGTTATTTTTAAACCTTATAGATCATCTTTGGTGATGTATCCTATGGCATTCGATGAAACAGGAGCTAATAACTTTACCGAACTAGGTGTTTTTATAATTAATTGAACAGTTTGAGTTGTTTAATAATAGAGTGTATACAAAACAAATGGCCGTTTTATCAGTTTTTTCAATTTTCATATTATTTTTATTATATAAAGCATTAATATTTATTAGAAATTATACTACATTAAATATTGTAAAATATAAAAATTTCCCTAATAATATATATGCTAGGTAAAGTAATAACGGCCATTTTTTTTTATACACCCTATTAGCTTAATCAAAAAGTGACTTTTTTTTTTTAAACTTTAAAGAAATTATATGAACTCCTACCTTTTAGGGCAATAGCTATTATGTCTATTAGTAGATATCGTTCTAAGTAAAATATATTTAAAAAAATGAAAAATTTATACAAAATGGAATAAAAAATGTTATGCTAAATTTATTTATTTGACGCGAAACAGCCATGAAAGACTACGCGACTATGATGCAGTGTTTTTTTCTTATTGTTTTTCAGTCTTTTCTCGGCCCATCTTTTCCTCATGGTTTCACTAAAGGCCTTTTTTCTTTCTTCTGTCCAGGTCTTAGATGGAAATTTTTTTCTTTCTGCCACTAGACCCGCATTTTTGAGGAATTTTTGGTATTCAGTTCTGTTTTCCAATAAATCTGGTGTAATGCCGTGTTTCTTGTTTTATTTGTTCTGTGTATCCTTGTCTGAATTTGTAGCCCATAATTTTGGTGAACATTTTTTTGTTTAGTCTCTCCTCGTTCATCCTCATCATGTCACCATAAAATCTGAGTCTTCTAACCCTCATTTCTTTTTCCAAGTCACTCATCAAAGTAAATTTCTTTGTTAGATTTCAGCCGGTATCCTTCTGGTGTTACTTTGGGCCCATGGATTCTCCTAAGAATCCTTCTCTCTATTTTAAGAAGTTTGTCTAAACTGGGAAAGCACATAGTCTCTATCCCGTACAATATCACTGGTTTTACCACTGTATTGTAGTGCCTGATTTTGGCCTTTTTGGGGAGACATTTTTTATTACATATACTACTCGTTAAGTAACATAAATTCTCCAAATTTTCAATTCTGTACTGCATACTTTCCTTCTCAGACAAGTTTCTGCTTATTATCTCGCCCAGGTATTTAAAACTATTAACCACCTGAATTTTACCGAAATCTGTTTTCACTTCTTTCTTACTAAAGTGAGGGTCTGGAGTCATAAATTTGGTCTTTTGAACGGAGATTTTTAGTCCAGTTTTTTCAGCTACTTTCTTCAATGAATTAATTTGCCTAATTGCGTCTTCTTCTGACTCTGCCAGTAGGGCTAAGTCATCCGCAAAAGCCAGACACTTTACAAGGATATTACTCTTCTGATTTCCTACTTTAGCTCCTGATGTTTCTTCTTCCCATAATGTCTTCATAACTTTGTCGAGAACAACGTTGAAGAGAACAGGTGGAAGTCCGTCCCCTTGTCTCACACCCGTTTTTATCTAAAACCGTTCGCTGATATTCCCTCTTAATTTTATTTTTGATTTGGTCTCTGTTAAGGTTTCTTTTATTAGGTTTATGGTCTTTTGATCGACTCCGTACTCCCTCAGGGTTTTTAGTACGGTTTCTCTGTCTAAGGAGTCTTATGCTTTTTCAAAATCGACAAACGAGATATAAAGGTTTTTCTGTGGCCTAGTTAGATAATGTTTTATCAAAAGTTTTTGGCTAAGTTTCTGTTCTTGGCAGGATCTTTCTTTCCTGAATCCTCCCTGGTATTCTCCTATTTTGTCGTCAATTTGTGGTTCTAACCTGTTCAATAGAGCCTTAGAGATTCTCTTATTAGATAAGCCTGAGATAATTCTGTTGAGCTTGTTTCTCCTTTTGCATCTCAACAATTTTATAATACAGAGCGTTTATCTCACCTCTCTCCTTGATGTCCTCATCAGTAGAAAACAATGTGTCCTTTTCGATGGTGATTGCTAGTACCTGACCCTCCTCAAACTTACTCATGTAACTAGCCTTTAATGTTGTCGCAGTTGAACACATGGCCTTGAATGTAGAATCGATGTTTGCTGTACCTACATTATAAATCTGTGCTATATCCTTATGCAAAAGGTTAAGAGCTGCGCGGATGCCCTTAATTTGTAATTCGGAGGGGACCATGGTGACGACACTTTACAAATATTTATATAAAAAATCAAAATTTAAATTTATATTTTTTTCAGAAAATTGAATCTATAGAATTTATGATTCTTAAAAAATATTCTATTTATAGAAAATGTTTATTTCATAATTTTAAAATTTATTTCATATTATTCGATATTTTTAAATATTTATAAACTATATTTATTGAAAATCGAAAGTAAAAACAAAATATCATACGAGCTAATAAATGACAATAGTGCTATCTATGTGAAATGAGCTTAACTATCCATTCATCAATTTTGTAGTTCGTTTGCGGTCAGTAGTGTGCACTGAGAGACACAATTAAATAATTATAAAATAATAAACGAGTATTATCATTAAATAATCGCTAAATTGAAAATTAAATACCTACTTATACCGATTGAACATTACTATATTCTAACGACTATCTATTAATTAAGAAATTTAACTACAGGAAATTAATACTATCACCTTGTTTCAAGATAAACTAATCAAGATCAAGTTTAACTTAATATTAAATAAATCATAAGGGCGGTATTCAAAATAACGGTTTACCTTAATCAACAAACTCGTTAGTTAAATTATAAAATAACTTCAATCAAAGAGATGAGACAAAAAAGTTTACCTTATGAGGTCATTCCATCTCAAATCAATCAATAAAAAACAGTTTTCAACTTGACCATTTCAGATTTGGCTGAAACTTGGTTTATTTTTACTCTCTGACATCCTGAACTCAAATATAATTTGCAAAAAATTGTATCCCTGATAGTTTTTTAGTTATAAATTTTTAAAAATCACAAAATGCCGCGTTTTTTAACGTGTGCTAAAATCTGCAATAACTTTGGTTCTATTAGTGCTAGAGAGCTGAGAGATAACTCATTTTAAAGAGAGTTTAATGGGCTTTAATCTGATACCCAACTTGAACACTGAGTGGGACCATGATGGGATCAGGAGATATGTTAAAAATACATCACTGAAGTATCACAAAGTTTTCACTGCTAATAGCCTGGTTCTGATACATAGGCTATATGAAACATAACTTTAGAAATGAAATACAAAGATTTTTCTTTATTTTTTACACCTTTATTTTATTCTTTACATTTTAGATTGAAGTTTCTTCGTTGCTTGAGTGCTTTCCAACTCTGTAAGATGGACACTCTTCAAGCTTGGGTTGTGGCATCTACTTTGGTTAAGACATCTGTCTTATTTAGTAATAAAATGTCTGGCACCATAGGATATTTAAATGAAGGCGATGGACCATGGGGTTCCAGAAAACTTATTTTAATGTCTTCGTTTTCTGTATCGATGACACATCCTAACCACCATTCCTTGTCCCTTACAAACATGTGACAAAACCAACAATTTCATCCAACTCTAATTCACTGTCAACATCATTTTCTGAAAACACTCCTTCTTTGGTGTAATTTGAAAGGAGTAAGTTTTTACTAAAACTCTTGTTGCATTTTTTGGTTTGTATTAGTGAAACTGTTGTGTTCCTTCCACTGTTTTGGCTTCTTCCAATCTTGTTTTCATAAGTGTTTTCTCATGTTCATAATCTTCTTTAGTTGAATAAACAAAACTAACATTAGTTATATTTTCTTTAGCCCAGTCATAGAGTTGGCGAGGAGTCATAATTTGTTCATTATACGCCATTCGGAGGCCTGCTTGTGCTGCTAGATGTTTAACAGCACCTCCTACTCCATCACAAGCGTCCTTTCCATGTGACGATGCAAAAAAGTTCCATTCTGCTTTAATAGAAAAATGTGTTGTGTGGCGACAGAGGTTAAGAAAGTTAGTTTTATTCTTATATTGTGATGCAGACACATCGGAAAAATAGTGTATCCCCTCAATTTCATAAGGTTTTTCCTTTAAGGTAATTTATCAAAAGTAGCTGGAACAAATGCACAACAACTGTGTCATGAGCCTTACAGTCAGATATGATTACTAAACTTAGGTGTTGCAAAGTTTCTTCTTTCTTGAAATAAATGACAAAAGGATGTATTGTTGGTTGCGCATTGTTCCAATGAAAGCCTTGAGCAGCATGTTGGAGCACAAATGAATAATTCTCAGCGAAGTCACATACAACAATGCATTCATTTGATGGAATATTTTTTTTCAAGTGTCTCAGATAAGCTGACTGTTTAGTTGTAATAAAAGAATGTTTAAGAAGTTTAGGCAGACTAGAAAACCTCCTGTGGATTTGGTTATGGTTTCAAGAACACACTTAATGTCCACCTGTACCCACTTCTTATGTTATTTACTCTTTTTATGTTGCATGTTCAATACTGTTTTTCTTTTTAATTTTATCAATTCATAATGTACATCAGCATATTTTTTTTGTACATATTTACCATTGATCCAATGTGATCCTACAAGTGAGCTGCAAATAAATGCGATATTATTTTTTAACTTTTAAGAGAGCATGTGGTCATTTTGGCTTTTATTAGCAATATTTAGCCTGTTAAGTTAGCTCTAAAAGAATTCAACAACCTATACATGTGACATATATTTATTAACGTTCACTATAGTGGTTAACTGGACATTTGATTTAACGTTCATTTTTAAAAACAGCAGAAAAGTCCACCATTATTTCTTTTATTTACTTGATTTGATTGCTCAAGTTCTGCCACTTTTTTTTTTTTTTAAACATGTTAGTATTATTTTATATTCACATATATATATATTTACTGATAATTAATATCCACATTCACAACCTATCCTTCTCAAGTCTTCTCAATTTAACTGTTAAGACATTTCAATTACCACCTCTCCACTGCCTTCTTCATTCCCTGTTCCAACTTAATTTTTGCTATATAATTTCCTCCCCACTCCCAATAATTTGACCACTAAGGTAAGATGTTGTGTGTGTTTTTATTATTTATATTTTATTTCTATTAATAATAATTATAATAATAAGCTTTATTTTTTTTTCTCTTTCTTCTGTGTACAATTTTTATATGGTTTTTATATTTACAAGGTTTTTAAAAAGAAAAAAAGGCCCTTCTTTGGGCATAAGCCTCTCCCAATTTACCCCAGCTACGTCTGTTCCAAGCAGAACGGTGCCATAATACTCCAATGAAGTTTTGTATGTCGTACCGCCATCTCGTAGCTGGGCTCCCTCTTCTCCTAGTGCGGTGTATTGGATACCAATCCGTTGTTGCCTTAGCCCAATGTGTTGATCCCATTCTTGCAATGTGTCCAGCCTACTGCCATTTAAGATCAGATACTGATTTGAGAATATCGCGCGTACCAGTCAGCTTCCGTACTTCTGTCTTCTTTTTTTTCTCCCTCCTACTTTTCCTTAACATACTTCGCTCCATTGCACGCTGAGTGGTTGCTAGGGATTTAGATATATCGTTATTTAGACTCCAAGTTTAGCATCCATAAGTTAAAGAAGGAATGATGCAAGCATCAAAAACTTTTCTCTTGTGATGTATGGCCATGTTGCTTTTAAAAAATATTTTTGTGTGACCAAAATTTGGACCATCCTATTTTAATCCTTCTATTCACCTCTTTCTTGGATTTATCTGCAAATGATATGAGTTGCCCTAGATAGATTGTTTCTTTAACCCATCGGAGTTTGCTGGTACCGAGAAATATTTCTTCTTCTTCGGCATTTGTCATCAAGACTGATTTGTTAAAATTTATCTCCAGCCCAGCCTCATTTCCTACTAGGACCAGCTCTTCTAGCATTTTCTTCAGTTCAGATGGTGAGTGTGAAATGAGATGCACATCATCAGCGAATCTCAGATTTGACATTTTTTCCCATTAATGTCTATTCCAAAATTCTTCTAGTGAAGGTTTCTGAAAACTTCTTCCAAGACCGCGTTGAATAGATCAGGTGACCAAGGATCGTCCTGACGAATCCCTCTTTCGATTGGAAAATCCTCTCCATTGAAGTCCAGAACTACTCTCGCTTGGCTGTTGGTATACCAACATTGAAGAATATCCAAACTCTGTTTATTAATGCCTTGGCGTTTTAGACTGTTGATAAGAAATGAGTGCTTTACTGAAGTCAATAAATGCAAAATATATTGAGATTTGGTATTCATTCGATTTCTCAATGATTCGTTGACGGCATGGAGATTATCTATTGTAGAAAATCCCTTTCGAAACTCAGCTTGTTCTATTGGTTGGTTCTCGTCGGAGAATCTTTTTAAGCGGGTTTTGAGAGCTTTTGAGAAAATCTTGGCAAAGATAGGGATCAGACTTATGGGACGGTAATTATCTAATTTATCTGATATCGCGTCCAGGCATTTTGTCTCTTTTGAGCTCCTTTATTATTTTTGCTGTTTCCTCCTCCAGAAAATCTTCAAACACCTTGTTATTATCTTCATTTCCGCTGGTTGGTCTAAATTTGTTTGAATACTTTTCAGAATATAGCTGTTTATAGAATTTTGTAGCAGTATGGATTATTGCAGTTCTACTAGTTTGAATTTCTCCTTTTTCGTTATTAAGTTTTAAAAGCCAGTTTTTTCCGGGAGTTATCAACTTCCTACCTTTTTTAAGGGATGTTTTTTTTTTAATCAAATTTCCGACAATGGCCTGGTTTTGTCTTTCGAGGTCCGAACAAAGTTTATATTTCACAAGTTTGAATATAAGATTGTATTCTATTTTTTCTTCTTTTGACTTATTTCTTTTTTGTTTGAGACTTTCTCGTTTATCGATTAATGTCAGGGTTTCTTCGGGAGGTTTAAAGCCAACATTGGTTTTTGTCGTTTTAGAATTTAATGCTGCAATTTTAATTGCCTTTTCGAGGGTACTGTAAGCTGTCTGAATGTTTTCAGAAAAATTTAGTTCTTCGGTAACATTCCTTGGTGTTTCGCTCGGTTTTTTCTTGGTGAAGGGACGCCTGGGTAGATAAATAGTGGCTTTTAGGATTCTGTGGTCAGACTGGAATGAAAATCGATGGGATGCTTCGATGTTTTTTTAAAATAGTATGGTTCGGAGATAGGAAGTAGTCTATTTCATTACGATACAATCCATTTGGAGACAACCAGGTCCATTTCTTTCCCTTTCACTTCTTAAAAAATTTATTAACGATTTTTAATTGCTTTTCTATACTGAAATTTACCAGTCTTTCTCCTCGTTTATTCCTCGATTTCGGGTACCCATATGGACCAATGCAGTTCTCATCTGGACAGGCCTTTCTTCCTACTTGACTGTTGAAATACCCCATAATAATAAAAAAATTCTGGTGATTGGATTTTATAGTTGAGATTGTTTCATTCAGGAGTTGGTAGAAATCTTCCCCTTCTTCTTCCGAAGATGCACTCGTTGGCGCATATACTTGTATTAAAACTAGTTTCTTATCGTCCGTCTTCATTTTTAATACAGCAATTCTATCGGAGACGCCTTTTATTTCCGTGATATTATCTTTAACGTCTTTTCGAATCATGAATCCCACACCTCGATGTCCACTGACCTGACCATATTGAAAAAATAAATAACCACTTTTCCTTAGTTGAATATTTTCTCCCTTTCTTCTTACTTCAGATAATCCAAGAATTGTTATATCTGAATTAAACATCGCGTTTTCCAGTTCTTCTACTCTCGGCTAATAGACTTCTGACATTAAGTGTGGCTATTTCTAATTTTTGGAATTTTTTTTACATTGTTGTTTTGCGAGGTTTAGTTCATATTCCCCCTTGTTGACCAAACATTCTGGGGGAAGTGAGTCCGGTTTGTTGTCCTTGTCGATGCCTTTTCTCATTAACTTTGGTTGTTCTCTCCAATTTATATGCTATTTGCGAATCTTTGGGTCTTTGGAATTCGTTTTTGAAGCACCCAAGTTTTTATTACCACTCTCCTCCGATATTTTTTCTTCATGACATTTCAAAAATGTGTCTAGGCTATTTGTCCTTTGATGATAAGGTTTCGCTTCCTTTGGCTTTTTGTCCTTTGGTTTTTGCTCATTTCCTTTACCGGCAATCCCTTATTTTTCTTCACTTCTTTCTTTCCTTTTTCTTATGGCTTCTTGGGCCTGCAGCTCTTCTAGGGTAAACAAATTATCATTTGTCAATAGTTTGTCGTATCTCAGGTTAGCCTTGTTTCTTTTCTCCCAGTGGGATTTCATAAATGTAAATAATTCCTTTCTAATTTCTCTGACAGCCTTTGATTTTAATCATTTTAAATTATTCCAGTTTCATTAATTTATTATTATTATTATTATTATTTAATTTTCATTTGCACCTGCGCAATTGCGCATCCAGCAAATTTGATCCAGATGTTTTTCTCTTTGCTATTGTACAGGAACATCGAGTTTTGGAATGAAATATCAATTTTTCAGTAGGTCTCTTGGCCAATGTCTTTTTAATCTTTTTTTATTAAGTCCAGGTAACAGGGAGTAGGAAAGCGGAAGAACGAGTGGGTTTGGGTGATATTGTGTCGATAAGTGGAATGTTATGTATTTGTTATGAATATATGATTTTATAGTAGGAATGTTCATGTCATTGTGTATAGTGTGATTCGAAACATACCACGGTGCATTAAGAATTTTTCTGAGAATTTTGGATTGTGTTATTTGAATCTTGTGTATGTGAACTTTTTTTGCTGAACCCCAAAGTTCTGCTCCATATGTCCAAATAGGTTTTAGTAAATTATCGAGTTTAATTTCTCTAATACTGGCCCATTTTTATTTTTAGGGTTAATTTTCCTTATCTCCTAACGGATATATCATAAGGTCTGAAATCTGGTATGATGTAATACTATATTCTAAATATCGTAGTCTTCATTTCCATTGTTTTTTCTCTCTCTAGTCCGAATATTACTATATTTTTCCTTCGAATAATATATTCTTCTCTTTCCCTATAACTCTGGATATCAAATTTTATCTTATTTAATTCCTCCTCTTGCCATCTTTTATTTTCATCCAACTCGCTCTCTAGGCCTGTAATGTTTTCTATTAGTATATTAAATTTGTCTTCTATTGTTGCCATATTGGTAAAAATTGAGAGATCAAAGATTATTGAAAAATCAGAGAGGTTGCAATGTGGTTAGTGAAACTACCGATGTAAAGCTGTCAATGAAGTGGCAGCGGAGACAAGGGGGGGGGAGATGGGCGGAGCTAGACCTGGTGGGGACTATCTCTATATACTAGCACTGATCTTAAAGATAACAGAAGGATTTTACCTTAATAGTCCAGAAATTAAAATCAATTTTATAGTTTCTTCTGATTTCTTTCAAAATTCACAAACCTTTCCACTAACACTTCAGTAGTCGCCTTTAATGGAACATAAGTAGTCGCATGTCATCTGTGAGATGCCTTTTCTATTTTGTCCGATTATACTCACAATATTACTTTAACATTATAGAAAATTGGTAAAATGATTGAAATAATTAAATCTCTAGCCATGGACGTTTATTAAAAAAATGTGAAGAAATATAAAAAATAAAACAATAAGGAAAAATTTTAAAATATAAAATAATAAACACAGAGGTTTACAAAATATTTCATATGCAATATGAAAATAAATTTAAAGCATATACACATTGGATTCTACCGATGGGTAGTTTCTCCCCAAAGTGTTTTTCAAGTCATATTGTACATATAGCAGAATTATTTATTGTAATATTATTATAGTTGCAAATATCAATAAATTAAATTTAAAAAAAAAATTAAAGTATATACACATAATCAAAAATTAATTACCAATAATACTTTTTTTATGTAAAAAAATTAAAAAAATGTATCAGTCTTTTTTGCGACTACAACCATCAGCACAAATAAAGGAAGAATGTGCACCTAAGCATAAATACTGCCCGAAATCTTTACATCTGTACTGGGTGTACCTTATTTCTGTCTTTTTGACAAGGTGAACACCGTTTACGAGAAGTAGCTTCTGCTGCATCTTCATTTGTTTCAACAGTAGAAGCAGTTTCATCTGGTGAGATCTCCTGCAATCTGCTTAACATTGCGGTGGGAGGAGTAAGATTTTTCTGAAGCTGCTCTTGTAGTAATTCTATCCCGAGACATCTTAGAATAATATGTCAGCCTAACTGGTATCTCTTTCCCATTCCATAAAAATATTACTTGGGCATTGATGCCAGCAATATTTAGTAAGGAGAAAAACACCACCATAGGCCAACGTCGCCCTCCCCCCAGTAGTCGCGTAGGATCTCAGAGATGATTCAGCTAATATCAAGTTAATCACTTGTCCAAAAGAAAACCAAAACCACACTGGCATGTAGCTACTACTAGGGCAGGAGGATAGAAGGAGGGGAGGGGTTTGCAAGTTTCAACATGCTCTGGCAACAACCATAAATGTTTCTCTGGAATCTCTCAGATGACATGCGATTACCGGAGTGTTAATCACTAAACGATATTCTGGTAAAACGTCGAACAATTTGGTGCACTTGAACCGATTTTTTTAGCTGTTAAACCTGGAGACGATGTGATACACTTTACGGACTGGCCGGAACTCTTATATCTATTACTTTCATTCTTTTATTTTAACTAATAATTTTTGGTATTTCTAATTCCTTTACCTTACATATTGTTTTTTTTCATTTTTTTTTTTAAATTTATTAATTGATAGTTACAACTGTATTACAATAATACAACAAGTAAATAGGATAAGCGATACATAATGATATGAGAATGACAAGTAGAGAAACTACCCACTGGTAGTACTCAAATCAAAGTTCAACTAAGAAGGTCATGAGGCCATCGTCTTTTCAGACGCCTCTGAGGATTATCGGGAATTGAAGAGGAAGCTAGGTTTGAAACTAGAGGGTTTGAGTGGTAATGAAGTTTGTTATGAAAGGATATTTACCGGGTTCGGGCCAAATTAGCAACAAATGGGGCATTAAGGTCATTATGGATGACTTTATTCTTAACAAAATAAGGAGCATTCAGTATTTTACAAAGGATTTTGGATTGTAAGGATTGGATACAAGAGGAATTCGATGGCTTAGTGGAGCCCCAAAGCTCTACTCCGTAAGTCCAAATAGGTCGTATGATGGTCATGTAGATGAGTCTTTTGTAGTTAATTGGGAGCTTAGAGAGTTTGCCTAGTAAGTGTTGAATTAGCCTGAAATGTCGAGCGGTTTCTTGTCTTTTCAGTCTTGTATGAGGATTCCAGGTTAATCGTTTGTCGAGGTGCAACCCTAAGTATCGGATCTGTTCTACAGAAAGGTCTATTCGTTAGATAGGATTGAAGGGTGAGAAAATATGTAGCTTTTTATCATTACATTAGTATTTGTCTCTTTTTTGTTTCAATGATTTCTGTATGCTAAAGTCTTGCTTTAAATGTTGATTATAAAATGATGGATTGAATTGGTCAGGATAACTGTCAAAGATAATGCGAAATAAGTTAAACTTATTTTTTAATTGTGTCTACGATGTAGGCTATCTTCAGGGCTAAGGTAGGAACAGAAAATTGCTATATAAATCATTGCAGTCACAAGGGAGAATTACAGAATTTATAGTAATGTGAAGAGATGCAGAGAGTAAGATAAATTTGTAATAGGATTATGTATTGATAACAGAAATAGTGTTCAGAATTTATAATAATCTAAAGGTGTGTATCTCTGTATGTTTGTTGGGCGAGTTGCGATTCGGAGTAAAACAGGGGATATGGTATACAATGTTTGAGCGATGTTTAGGTGGAATAATTCTCTTTCCCCCCCCTTACATTTAATGACATTCATTATAATAGGTTGGGAAGATAGAAATCCATTATTTTTTCGGTAGATGGCTGTAGTGATCGATATCTCGTAAAGTATCGATCAAACAATTCCAAGTTTATGCTCGTCAAGGTGACATTTCATACTAAAAAAAGTTTTTTGCCTGTTTTTTATTTGTTCCATTCAGTTGTAAGTTACCAATGGAAGTCAACAAAGAGGAAATTCGTTTTACATTTTTTTCTTTGATAACATTTTACAGTTTCAGTTTTACTTAACATTTTACAGTTTTTCTTTGATAAAGCCGAAAATGCAAGCTGAAATTGTGAATGGTGTTTAAGATGCCAATAATTACGTGCAATTTTGGTTTCATCGATTCCGTTCAGGCATTTTTGATGTTAAAGATGCACCTCGCATTGGCAGGCCTGTCGTCGAAAATGTTGATAAAATCACGGAAATAATCGAAGTTGACCGGCATGTTAGTAGTTGTAACATCGCCCATGAGCTAAAACAGTTTAAACCATTTACGCAACGCTGGATTCAAAAAGAAGCTCGATGTTTGGGTGCCACACCAATTACCGCCAAAATACATGATTCATGGTTCAAATTTCCATCTGCGAAGCCTTAGGCAAACGGAATGAAATCGACTCATTTCTTAAACGGATGGTGAATGGGGTTGAAAAATGGGTCACATGCGACAATATTGTGCAAAAACGATCCTGGTCAAAGTGTGGTGAAGCACCTCAAACGGTGGCCAAATCATGACTAACGGCCAGGAAGGTTCTACTGTGTATTTGGTGGGACTTGAAAGGAATCATTTATTCTGAGTTGCTTCCTTATGACCAAACACTAAATTCAGATCTCTACTGTCAACAACTGGACCGTTTGAATTTAGCGATTGACCAGAAACGGCCAGAATTGGCCAACAGAAGAGGTGTTGTGTTCCATCAGGACAACGCAAGGCCACACACGTCTGTGGTGACTCGCCATAAACTCCGGGAGCTTGGTTGGGAAGTTTTAATGAATCCACCATATAGTCCGGACCTGGCACCAAGGGATTACCACCTTTTTATCGCATTGCAAAACTTCCTGAGTGATAAGAAATTGGGATCAAGAGAAGATTATGAAAATTGGTTACCAGAGTTTTTGCCAATAAGGAACAATACTTCTATGGGAGAGGCATTATGAAGCTACCTTTAAAATTGCTACAAATTATACAACAAAATGGTGCATATTTGACCCAAAACGGACAATCCGAAACATCTTTAACAAAGTTTTGAATTTCACGCAAGAATAATAGATTTCTTTTTCCCCAACCTATTATTGTTTTATTCTATTATTTGTAATAGGATCATTAAATTCCTTCTCATCTCAACTGTTTATACTATTCTTCACACATTATCATTTGTCACACTATTACTTCTCTTAATTTTTTATCATAAAATCTATAAAATTTCTTGTATAAATAAAAATCACGATTTGTGTTAATATAAATTCATATTAATATATCTTTTGAATACGAAATAAGTAAAAAAATAATATATATCATTAGCTGTAATTGAACTATGCTTTCCATTCTTATTATGTCTCGCCTGTTTTACATAATGTAACTTACTCTTTCTCACTAGTTATTTCATAATTTATCTTACTCTCTATATCTCTCCACATTACTATAAATTCTGTAATTCCCCCTTGGCACTGCAATGATTTATATAGTCATTTTCTGTTTCTTTCTTGGCCCTGAAGATGGCCTAATTCTTAGGCCGAAACATTGGCACAATTAAAAAATTTTGTGTTATCATTGACTGCACCCCCTGACCAATTCAATCTATCATTAGAATTATCCAGTCAACCATTTTCCATTAAGCAATCATTATAAAAGTTAGTATTAATAATATCAGTACTAAATAATGCATTATTTAATTCTTAAAGTGATCTATTATATTATAAACAATATCTTTAATACAGTTCAACCCATTTATTTATTCAGAATTGTAAACAATCCTCTCATATTCTACTCGACTCATTTAATGAGCAAGTTTTATTTAGTTACATCTTTGATTAAATTATTTGCATCTCAAAATATGTTTTAACTGCCATGTATAAATTGAACATTCCCTACATTTATAAATATTATATTAATAAGTCCTTCATTTCACCATGAAAATAAGAAATAAAGTGGTAATTTTCATTTTGAATTATGTCTACAAATGACCTACTTGTGTTGTATAAAATCTAATTTTAAACATTACTAATGATTGGCGTTCTATAAAAAAAATAAATGCCATAATTTAAACAAGAATAAAAGAAATCTGCTATCGATCATTAGATTGATTTCAGATTAGTAGAATTGTACCTTCTAGAGCTGATTAATAGCATCCAAAATTGAATGTAATGGGAAAAGTGCAAATAAATCAATTTAATGTTTTAACTAAATAGATATCTTTTGTAGCACCCACCATTCACTCAGACATCAAATATTTTAAAAGAACCGTCAAAGTTTTATTAGTTTACAAATACACTGTTAGTTCTTAGCTGCGCACTCAATTTAAAATTGATTCATTATTAATCATGAGACAGTCCAGAAACAATTTCCTAAGTATTATATTACCATTATAAAGATTTAATTTTCCAATATATTATCGATTTCGTATAAATCGATTGTTTTTACGATTAAGGTTTGTGTTAAGCTAAAAATTGTTCTATCATTAAATTCATATAATTTCCCTAAATAACCTAACAATGCTTTCAAAATTTGTTAATAAAATCGATTCTGTATTAATCGATCATTTCAAGGATACACTTTCTTAGTTAGATCGCCCAGCAACCTCACATCGAATAAGTAGAAATATGTTAAAGTAAATCGATTCACTATTTATTGATTACGTTATAGATAACTGTTTTGCAAATAGTCTCATCCGTATCCAAATAATAACCTCCAAAATCGATTTTATTTAGATAAGTTAAGAAATACAAGATTTGTGATTATTCTATTATTAAAATGATGTAATTTTCCTCAATACGATTCGAAAACCTACAAATGTATTATAACATCCATGATCATATCGTTTCATAATCGGTCCCATCGATAACTAAATGTGGATTCCATTATCGATTTTATTTTATTAGTCGATAAATTGATTCTATATTTCCATCGTTTTCGTATATATGCTTTCAAAAAAGTAGTAATGTACTCCAACATACAAGACATCAACAATTAATTATGTATGAATGGATCATTAATATGTTACTAGTTTCGTATTTAGCGCCCTCAATGACGTGATAATTTACTCTAACATCAAATATGATTAAAATCGATTATTTTATCGATATCTTTTACGTGCTTTACGATCATCAAAACCTAGAATGGACCATATCACAGCGTATATCTGAAGAAATTAAAGAAAAATGAAATAGTTTTAGTATTAGTATATCACTATATGGAGGTGTGTTTCATGTTAAAATGATAATAGCTTTATCAAAACCCCATGAAGATATTCAATGATGCCTATATATCCCTTAAAAATCAGCAATCAGATATTCCATTTTAACCTTCTCAATCTTCTTTTCTTTTATATATTTATTATTTGAACACAAAATCTAAATACTAACATTTGGATGATTATGTTTCAGGTTGGCCATCCTGATTTGTCTACTCAACTGGAAAACGCTGTGGCTAACAACTGTCCCAAAGATATTTTGCAACTAGCGAGTGAAGGAGCTGATGTGTGTGGGTCGACTCAGTCTGGGGACAGCTTTCTGCATGTGGCCGTAAGAGCCGGCAACAGTGCCACCATCAAAGCTCTTGTTTTCCTGAATGCGGACCTGGAAGCTGTGAACTCTAGAAATGCCACTCCGTTAGAAGTGGCAGTCAGACATAACAGCGCATCTTCTGTGAGGGCTCTGTTGATCGGCGGTGCTAAATATGACAAGCGATTGTCTGGAGGAGACACCTACATCCATGTCGCTGCTGCTGGAGGATTCAATGAAGCCATGGAAGCCTTGCTAGAACTAGGAATGGATTTGGATGAAAAAAACCAACTCGGGGAAACTCCATTATTTCAAGCTGTTAGAGCGGCCAATATAGAGGGTATTAAGTTGTTACAGAAGAAAGGAGCGGATTTCAGTGTTCTGTCAGGTTTCAAGCTGGAAGATGGTGACAGTATAGTCCATTCTGTAGCTCGCTCAGGAAATATAGAAATCCTCAAAATATTGGCAGATAAGAAGATACTAGCAAACGTAAAGAATCACAGTGGCGTCACGCCATTGCATGTCGCCTGTAATCCTTCAGTCGTCAGAATCCTCCTCAGGATGGGTGTGCCTGTGGACAGCCAGGACAATGCTGGAAGCACTCCGTTGATGTTGGCTTTGAGAAATAGTAAAGCAGACCTTGTAACTTTGTTATTACAAAACCGAGCTGATCCCAATATAAAGAACAAAGAAGGTCGGACAGCGCTTCACTACGCCGCTGAAGGTGGCTGTATTGGGTTGGTGAACACGCTGTTGATCACTGGTGCCAGGTTGTGTGAGCAAGATAACAAAGGCGATACTCCAGTCTTCCTTGCAGCTATGAATAATAACCCAGAAGTCCTCAAGTTGCTTATAGAGAGAGCAGCTGATTTGGCTGTGAAGGACACCAATGGTGATGGGATATTACATAAGGAGGCCTGTAGTGGACATGTCGAGATAGTGAGGGCGCTGCTCGATGCCGGAGTGGTGGTGGATATGAAGGATAAGGACCAGAAGACTGCCTTACACCCGGCTGCACAGAACGGTCACACTGCCGTGGTGACGTTGCTGCTCGAGGCCGGGGCGGCGGTGGATATGAAGGATAAGGACCAGAATACCGCTTTACACCTAGCAGCAGCGAACGGGCACCCTGCCGTGGTGATGGCGCTGCTCGGGGTCGGGGCGGCGTTGATTATGAAGGATAAGGACCAGAAGACCGCCTTACACCTGGCAACAGAGAAAGGGCACTCAGCTGTAGTGACGGCGCTGCTCGGGGCCGGGGCAGTGGTGCATATGAAGGATAAGGACCAGAAGACCGCCTTACACCTGGCAGCAGAGAAAGGGCACTCAGCCGTGGTGACGGCGCTGCTCGAGGCCGGGGCGGCGGTGGATTTGAAGGATAAGGACCAGAAGACCGCCTTACACCTGGCAGCAGAGAAAGGGCACTCTGCCGTGGTGACGGCGCTGCTCGATGCCAGGGCAGACCCAGGAGTTAAGACAGGTGGCAGCTGGTTTGTTAGTGGCTGGACACCGCTAATACACGCATCTGGTTATGGCCACTTGGCAGTGGTGGAGCTGCTCGTTGGCCGCGGTGTCGATATCAATGCCAGGACTGATAGTGGATGGACTGCCTTACGCTGGGCTAATGGCAACAACCAGAGAGCTGTAGCAGACTACCTGAGGTCCAGGGGCGGTGTAAAGTGATCTGGACAGCCTGGTTGGCCTCTCTGCTCCATCTTGGCCACTTTATATCTTCTTCTTTTGATAAAACAGCTTTGTTAAATGTTATTTTTGTGAAATATACTTTTTATGATTGATAATAAACGAATAATATTATGAAATATTGTTATTTGTTATTATACCTCCTTCTTTTTTTAAATTCTTCGTCCTGTTTGAAAGTATTTATTGTACTTTCATTAATATAGCCTTTGATTTTAATTGGTTTATTACCTTGAAGTATGCTTAATAAAAGAATGAATTTTATTTCTTGAATTTCATGGACACAATTGAATTTTCTAATGAAAAATCCATCTTACTGTTCAAATACAATTCTTTTTCTTGAGTTGCTTAAAATTGATTCTCACAAGATAAATCAGAGGAGTTATTATTTCTTATTTATTTGTAGTTGTGAAGGAGACTGACTTAAGAGGACACAATCAATAGTTTGGAAGTTATTACTGAGTCTTATTACATAAAATAAAATAATAACAATCAATTGATGAGATCACAATGCAATGTCCACTTGGACTTATCTGTTGATAACTTACAGGGAATTTGTTTTCGTATTTTTTAAAATCAACTACGTTCTTTGGTGAACATAAAGCGATGTATTTTAGTTGTTCAAATCATTTACTATTTATTAAAGCAGTATTATAATAAAAAGCTAATGTTTTCTGATTTTTCATTCTCTTTTGCTCCTAAAATCGTGAACGTGCGATGGGGTTTTGATGATACAGTTTATCATAACACGATCCGTTTTTGATTTTTCTAAGTTAATCGATTTTGAGTTCTTTTAATGGAGGCGTAGTTTACGATAATCATTCGATTTTAGATTCGGATTCTAAATAGAACAATATCGAATAAAAATGAATATTGAATATAAATTTTTGAGTGATCGATTGTGTTTTCGAAACCTTAACAACCATAAAAATGGATCCCAATATCGAACGCTTTGGAAAAGTTGAAATAAATCGATGCTCGAGAGATCTATCAGAAAATCGATTGTTCTTTCGGGAATTACATCGCTGATAACAGCAAATGGAATCCAGTATCGAATATATTCAAAATGTTAAAATAGAAAGATAAAAAAATATTTAATCGACTAGGGAAGAGTGAAAAATTATCCGTTCACTCATTCACGAGTTTTCAACTTCGAGAGGAAAAGCGATTGACGGTCGGAAAATTATAACATTTTTATTGTTTTATAGTTACTGCTCTATCTGTTCGATTTTTTAGTTAAAATGAACTAATAACGAACAAAAAGATGGCGGAACTTGTAAAGAAGAACAAAGTACTTTGTTTAAATAATTTCCTTCTGTTCCTTTTTCCGTTCCCTCTTGTCTTGTAATACTCGTACAATGACTCAGCCTAGTTTCTTTTTCTCCACTTCCCACCTTTTCTGCTGTTTTCCTCGCCGTTTTCTCCCTCCAGCATCCAAAGAAAAAGTAAAATTGATCAGCATTTCCTCCTCCATTCATCTAAGACGGTCATACCAGTCCAATCTCTTGTTCTCAATATTTTTAGGACATTTCGTTACCCTTACATTAAGCAGCACTTCTCATCCATGCATCTGTTCCGTACAGCAACATGCTCTAAATTAACTTCTTGGTACCTTTCGTCACATCACTGCTCCAAAGGACCGAGCTCAACAAACCAATGGCTTTGTGCTTCGTAATTATGCTTCTTCTTTTTTTAATATCTTTTAAGGACGTTTCGTTTCTTTCCCTTAAAGAGCCCAAAAAATGAAAATTCTCCAACCTTTTTAATGCATCCTCTTTAATAAAGAGGTCCTCCTGACCGTAAATGATCATATATTGAGTTTTGCTGAAGTTTATTCTAAGATCCCAGCTGGAATACGTCACTCGCAGTTTTCTTAGAATGTGTTTGTAGCATCCTCATGGTGCTGATTGACGATACCCTCTACAGTAGATTATGGAGATGACTTACCTATTCCTGCTCAAGTCTTCTATTTACGATTCCTATAAAGCCTTTCCAATGTAAATTTTTAATATGAGGGGTACCTACAGCAGTTTTCTATACAATTTCACAACGTGTTGTAAATTTTTCAATCATAGAACTGAAAAATTCAGGAATTTAGATTAAATATAGTCTGAAAATGCGTTTTTGATGTGAGAATCGTTTTGAAAATTTTACACTTAAGGAAGTAGTCCAAACTTCTGAATAAGGAATCTGTTTCAGATTAGTCTGAGGAATAAGGTGAGTGTGGGAGGACTTTGTATCCTAGCTTGTTCAGTTTCTTCACTGTCTGTCGTGAAACCTGAGGCCTGGCGTTGTTGTGTAAGAGTGTAGGTCCCTTCCGATCAACCAATGCAGGTTATTTTTTAAAACATTTTCTTGCATTACGTCAATATCCCTGCAGTAAAATGAGGATGTGATGGTTTCACCTCTGGGTAGAAAAGAGAAATGTATTATTCCTGCCATTGACCAACACAGAGAAACCAATATTTTGTATGTGGTGTAAACATTTTTCAAACCAACGACGAATGGTCTGTTCGTTGCAACACCCTTCCCCGAACGCAGGAATCTGATTGTTTGATGATAATAAAAAGCTTAGCGAACCCGACTCGGTCTACCTCATAGAAGTTTACCAGTCGGCACTGCGCTTAACAACATCTTAGGAATTCGTTCGTTACTAAGCCCAGCAATTTCTTCTTAATCTTCGCGACACAATTCCGCGTTATGCAACCTCCTATATTCCCTAGTGGTCTCATCAATTTCAGGAGAGCATATTCTATGTAACACCTTATTTTCGAATACCTGTAGCTGATGTTCATCCTTCAGGGTTAGTGGCCACGTTTCACATCCGTAAAGTGTTGGAAGGATGATAGTTTTATAAATGCTGATGTTTGTATTTCGGACAAAAGACGCGAGCTTAGTAATGTTGATACCGAATAATTACGAGCGTTTCCTGCTTTCAATCGCGCCTTTATTTCCTCTTGAATTTCGTTTTTTCTAGTTCCCGTAAACCTTAAGTACTTAAACTTCTCGACATATTCAGACTTATTCCCTCCTAAAACAATGTCCCCAAAGTCTCCCCTCCTTCCGCTACTAACCATAACTTATTATAATTTATTTCTTTATATCATTTATCGACATTACTGTATTTAGATTTATAATTTTCGCGTCTTCGCCCAACAGCACCAAATCGTCCGAAAACCCTAGCACGGATATTTTGCTATTCATATTCAGATTCAAACCTGTTTCGTTGTGTATCACTTTTTTAATGACGTACTCGAGTGTTAATTTGAATAGTACAGGTGATTCACAAGCTATTTATACCAATTATGCATGGCTACGTGAGTGAGCTATTTTGACCGAAAAAAATGTAGATGTTGAAGCAATTAATTTTAGAATGCAAGAGGCATTGAAATTTCATTCAATAGATAATATAATACAAGATAGATTACTGCTAACGATACTGACCAAGTAGCCAACTATCTCGTGTAATTCCCGATTTCATTGGTTTATCTGGAATGCCACCACACGATTTGGTACTGAAAATCGGTTCACTAGTCATTTTACCTGGAAATTTGGATGCGCCAAAGCGATGCAATGGCACACGATCAGTCATGAAAAGAATCATGGGCAATATTCTTGAAGCTGCTTTCGTGAATCGCAAGTTTTAAGATGAAATTGTTCTTCTACCTTGGATTCCAATGATACCTTTAGACTCGCCCGTCACATTTCAATGTTTGCAATGACTTTAAATTAGTCATAAAGCCGAACATGTCAATTTGTGGCCTGGATTTAGAAAACCCGCACTATTCAATTATATGCTGCGTTGGCAAACCACCAAGTTCGCTCTTCGAATCAATCAGAGATTAACTAAAAATATAGCGCATCACATTGTATTCCGATATAAAAAGAAATCAGATTTCATTCTTGTTAATATTACGATGAAATATGTATCTAATGATTTATTTTCTATACAGTAAAGAAATATACCTGTCATAAAAATAGTTGAGTTTTTTTTTTAAACTATTAATTAAAACAGTTTTAAGTTTATACTTAAGATACATAATTACTCTTACACATGTAATTGATAGAAAACGTATGCGTGATGGAATCCGGTAGTTCAGTCCAACTAAATGCATTCTAAAAATGTAATAATTTTCAAATTCAAAAAGTTAGACCAGTACAAACAATGAAGGGTCTAGGGTTAAGTACGTGTTAGATACTGTTCTGTTTCTTGTTTGTTTATAGTTCTGTTTATGTGTGCATTATTATATTGTTCATAAAATTTAATTTTGTGTTTTTGTTTTATTCCTTGATATTGCCAACGCATGCCTGTTACGTATTGATAAAGTATTAGGATTGTTTAAATTAACTGATTATTTGGGATTAGTTTAGGGTTTGTTTGTTTAATTGGCTGTAGATGAATCCTGAGAGGAGTCGTTTGTAATTGCTGAAGATTGGAGAGTCAAACTCAAATGTGAGGTTGAAGGGTTCAGAAAGATAGGAAGCGCTGCTGTTACTGAAAGGAATAAAATGTTTATACTAGGCGATGAGATCTCTGATCTTACTAAAGTAGGAAGAGTCACAGTTACAAGTGGAACAGGAGATGGTAGCAGTTGAAGGAAGGTGAGACATCCAGATTTACAACAGTTTCAAGGATTGGAGGCATCAGGAACGTTGGTAGAGGTAGAGGTATAACAGAAATGCCTGTTTTATTTGGATGTCTATGAATAAACGTTCTACATCAAAGGAGGTGAGGACGTAGTGGTCAGGGATGACAGCGCACCACTGCTTAGGCTGTCGTACGTCACCACAACATATATTATCATCACTCATCACTACATCTGCTTTCATCCCCCAACACTACATGAGTGTACACCTGCTGTCATCCCTCACCATTACATTAGCTGTCATCACTCACGACTAAATCTGTTATCATCCCTGACCACAACATATGCTATCATCCCTCACCACAATATCTGCCATCATACATCACCACTACATCTGCTATCATCCCTCACCATTACATATGCTATCATCCCTCACCACTACATCTGTTATCATCCCTCACCATTACATATGCTATCATCCCTCACCACTACATATGCTATCATCCCTCACCACTACATCTGCTATCATCCCTCACCATTACATATGCTATCATCCCTCACCACTACATATGCTATCATCCCTTATTTCTAATTTTACCAGTCACATATCACACACTATAGTTTAAAATTATTTCTCATGCAAAATTATTATGTTTTACAAAAGAACCTCGATAATCCGAACCTTGGTAATCCGAACGCTCGATAATCCGAACGCCGTTTTCAGAAAAATAAAAATAATCAGAATCGTAAGGACAAACTGAGAGAGGGAAGGGTTAGTGTTGTTATTGTGCCTGTGTTGGTTTTTACTTTCGAAATGCACTGTTTAATGAACAGTGAAACATTACTTGTGTACTGTAATTTCAAGTAAAATGGCTTCACAAGCGTCGTTTAAAAGAAAACATAAGACACTGAACATAGAGGTAAAACTTCAAATCCTGGAAAGACTTAAGAAAGGTGAAAGCGGAGCATCATTAGTCTGAGTTCGGCGTCGGTAAGTCTACAATTACGGACATAAAGTCTAAACAAGAGGCTATCTTGAAGTATGCATCCCAACAAGGTAGCAATGACGGATCTAAAAAGAGAAAAACATTAAAATTAGCGCATAATATGGCTCTTGAGGATGCCTTATATTTATGGTTTACACAAAGAAGGAGCTTAAGTGAAACAATATAGGCCCACTTCTTTGTGAAAAGGCTCTAGATTTTAATAAACAACTTAATGGGCCTCCTGATTTCAAGGCCAGCAGTGGGTGGCTGGCTAACTTCAAACAACGCCACGGAATAAGACAGCTTGATGTTCAAGGGAAAAGGCTATCTCTTAATTTTTTTTTAATTTTGTCTTTCTGTACAGTATAATTTTTTTGTACAGTACTGTACTTTCTGTGTGTGTATAAGATTGTATACTACATATGTAAAATATTGTAAAATTCATGTGCAATAATAAAATATAGTTACCTTACGGTAGCACAGTAGTATTTCATAAAACAAACTATTTACCTTAAACAATATAACGTGCTTCTTATTTTATGGGAACTAGTATGTCAGTGATCATTTTTTGCATGCTACTGTGCCTGGAAAGCACTTTGTTTGGTAATCCGAACGATTTGATAGTCCGAACCACCCCCGGTCCCAATCAGTTCGGATTATCGAGGTTCTACTGTATTATCTCTGTAGATTCTCAGTTCATTTATTCCCTCCTCCCCCCATAATTTTCTACACCACTCATATTGTATACTATTTGAGAAGTGTTCTTGTTAAAATATCTGGCCAGGCATCTGCCTCTTAATGTTTTGAATACATTGTTAGAAACAATAAAGTTCAAATTTTGAATTTTGGGGGGGAACAGGGTCAATAAACAAAAAAATATATTATAATTTGTCATTAACATTTCTTTATTATATTGTCAACGACTTCTAGTTATTTGGAATTGTACATATTTCTTGTAACAATTTTTTATAAACATTTATACATAGCACAATTTAGAAAATATTATAAATATAATACAATTATTGGTGCGAAGGCAGCCTGTAACTCGATAAGAATGGGAAAAGTACGAAATTATTTATACAACACAGTAAGCACACATATGCTTTATATAAAGGAGCTGTATTATATATATTGGAAGTATATAAGGTAAATATACCCTCAAGACATGACATTTAGAAAGAAAATAATTACATGGTAAAACACTCTTTAATTCGTAGGCTAAGCTGACTAGGCACTGTCTTAATTAAATGCAATTACACAATTTTTATGCATATAAAGACAATGTTCTTATTAATGCAAATTCAATTTTTGGCATACTCTGCTGTAAACTGAACCTTAACACAAAATTATGACTAAATACAAATATATTACTTTTAATTTCTCTCTCTCTGAGCATATAAATATATATATATTTACAACAAATTAACAAATGATATGTATAATTTAAAACAAAAAAAAAAAACAGCAGAGTCAAACATTTACACGAAATAAATGAAAAACTGCTTGCGTTAGATACAACAATACAACAATGACTAGTAACGCAGAGGAACTTATTACTGGCCAAGTAGCATGAAAGATGTACATCGGTGTCTATATACAAAGAGGGGATGGGCGTTATTGTAAAAGCCCGCCAATATTTATCTTATTGTCATAAAACGCTTATCATACAAAAGCATAAAACCTTATACAAACCAGTTATAAAATTTCTGATGGAAAAATTTATAGACTACAAAAGCATAGAAAAATGTTTGTAACCAAGCGCATTGACTGTATGAATGGAGGGTTCAGCGCGCCATTGTCTTTCTGTAAATAGTAACTTCTTCAATATTTTAACTTTCAGTCGTTAAAACAAAATGCTTATACTTTTCAGAATAAATGATGTGACTTGTTCATAAATTACTTAATGTAAGTTTTAAAGTGTATAATTACACAATCATGTTTTATGATCACCTTCTACTACATCATCCATGACTTCAATATCATTAACCTCGAAACACAAATCCGGAAATAAAACAATTTTCAGATAGTTTGTCTCATTAATGTATGGGTAGACCCTCCCACATATGTAAATGCCTTTAATCGCTTTTAAGACAAAACTTGAAATACTTCACACAATTCAAACAGGAAATTGTTAATCTACGTTGCATAAATTAACAATAATGAGAAAGGATTCCAAGGTATGAAATGGAATACAATTTAATTAATTTATCAATCAATAATTACTTTGATTGTTAGAAATATATTTGTGGATTTAGAGTGTTTATGATTATTATCAAAATTGCATGAAAATTTGTGAATCAACGCCATGTTTTCACTCCTGCTGATGCTGTCCTCATAAAATAAATGTTTAATCACTAACATATTTCTTAATTTTATAAATATAGATCCTAATCACTCTACTATTTTCGAACATGGAAACGGGAGAGTCTACCATATGTACATTGTTAACCTTTGAAATGCATAGTAAATTATTTCAAAAAGTAATTTGTTTTATCTATTAATTGACTTGAAAGATATTTTTAAGTGAAGCTATCGAAGATGACAAGTGAGACAATTGTTCGAAAGTAAAGCTGGCTAATTCCATCATTTTCAAAGAAATTTTTAAAAAAGCATCTTCTGCAACTCCAGTCTCATATGCCTTCGAATCAGCCTAGTTTTAAAAAACATTTATAAACGATTTTAACACTTATGCCCTCCTCAAAAAGCAATTCTGCAGAGTGTGGTGGATATATAAATTATATTTGTCTGGAAGTTCAACGGACATTAACTTCTAGTTCAAAAAAGTGTTTGTTTTAAATCATATTTTTTCAAGTCATTGTTTTTTATTTTAAATCTTCTAAATAATGTGTGTAATGTATCACTTTTCAATATTTAAAAAAAAGTCTAGAAACATACGCGTATTTCCATCTTACTCTTTTAAGAAATCTAATTATTTCTTTTTTGCGATTTAAATTGATAGATATCTGAAACCTCCATATAACTATTTTATCAGCGATGAGGATCACATTAAGAACACGCGGATCGAAGGCAGCGAATTTTAAATAAATGCACGATGCTGAAAAATGTGAAAAGCAAACAATGTATGCTTTTGTAATAAATGAAAAAGTAAAAAAATAGGAAATGTTTAAATTTATTATATATTTTTATTAACTTATTAGACAACAGCGCTGAATATAGATCTAACAACTAGGAAATGCACAATTTGAGCTATTTTCTTTTTAAATTAAAAAAATATATTTCATCGCAGCTGGCTATTGTAGGAAACATAGATCTTTATAAAAAATGTTTCGTTAACTAATGTATACTTTTACATATATATACAGATTCAAAAAGTATTTTACAATTGTACATAGGGTCCTTTGAAATCAGCCTAACAGATTATTAGATTCCATCTAACATGTAATTAGGCTGAAAGTTTGAGAGCAGCGTTGTTTTTTTGTTTCGGCTAAGACTCCACCCCTAGGCTGCCAGTGCTGCTCATCTCACCTTCCGCAGCATGAGGGTTTGAACAGTTGGCGGCTTCTTGCGGCCTCATCAGCATATTCAACTAAAAATTAATAAATATTATTATTATTATTATCAGATGGTTTTCTACTGGAACCAGGTATTAAGTTTAGTTTTGAATTATTTTGTCTCACTTTCTTCAAATCAGTATCAATGTCCGGGCAGGAGCTGTATTCAGTGTTTGCGAACTCTCAGCCCACTTTATACCTACTAACATCTACTGTCTGAGTCGCAAGGACTTGTGAAGTCAGAGGTCGGGTTCTATGTCTGAATGGCAGCGGGTGTCTCAAATCGACCCACTTGGGGCACTAGGCGCACCTCACTGAATTTAGTACCTGCAGTGTAATCCATCCCCATTCTTTTATGAACAAAATGTGTGCCCGATACTTTTACAATGAAATTCTTTTATCTCAGGAAGAATTGTCTTTCTTGGATACTTCCTTTATAGATTTAACCCAGCAATGGGTTAAATCGGCGAATCAGCAGTTGGAGTCCAACTAAATTAGGAAGCGGAAGGCTATAGAGTCAAAACAGGATGTATTGGAAGCGTAGAGGCAGCCATGTTAATGACTAGAGTTGTGGCTTCCACCTTAAAAAGCCTCACTGAAACTTTAATAAACAAGCCTGAACCGGTCAAACTCAACCTTCCCTTTGTCAGGTTAAGTTCTGACACATCCTCTGGGGTCTTTCTCAATGTGACACAGACGAGGAACAGGCGAAGGAGGAACTAAAAAAGCCGAAGACCTTGCAAGATGCTTTGTTGGGTCAGTGATGACGGAGCCTAACCATGAGCTCATTGAGCTACGGACTTAGCCTACAGTTAAGTCAGTCTCCATGAAAGGGTTCTCGAGTTGGGCCAGCACGCAACTGCTAAGGCTCCCTGCTTAGGATGCAAGGTTTCCTAGGATGCCTACGGACAAGGTTGGGGGCCGTGCGAGGGACCTGCAGAAGCATTGCAATTAGGGCCTGTTCAAAGGAGCACTGCTAGTACTGCAGGTTTTTTATCAAAACCGACTATCAGTTAGAAGTTCCTAAAGGGCAACACGACTCCTGAGGCCAAGAAGCCTAAGGCTCTAGGCACAAAAGCTACTCCAAGGCAGCTAGAGGGAAACTGATTGCAGTAGTTCCTAGTGGCTACCTGGAGCTTAAGCAGTCATGAAGGAAAGCGAGAAATTCAAGGAGCATATAGTTGAAAGGCTTGATATCGAGGGAGTGTCTTCCCCGGCATCAACGAATCAGCACTTCAGTGGCTGACCAAAATAATCTCCAGCATGGTCATTAACTTAGGACTTTCCCTTTGAATAAGTGACTGTTGGGATCTTGACGTAGCAAGTCCAATTGGGAGCTTTCTTCCACAGCAAAATGGTGTGTGAAGAGATCTTTTTGAAGAGGAAAAGGATCCAAAACAGGAGTATAGTGTACATGTGCAGCTGCCCAGTCTGTGAAGGCTTCTACACCATTATCAAGGTTCCTGAAACCAGCTTTTGGAGCCTGAGGGAGTATGACACGCAAGTGGACTTTGGCTTCCACGATGTCCCACTCAGTTTGCACAAGAAAAAAGTCTGCATCACTGCATCTTATGTGCTTACTTATTATTATATGCATCTTAGGTATGTGCTACAGGAGGTATACCAGAACTAAGGACATTTATATTATATTAAGTCAAGAGCCTTATCTACACAATAATGGGTTTCAAATTTCTCCAGGCAGCCATTTGTGAAATATGCAAGTGCCTAACGTATCCCCAATGCTATTTATTTTGTCTCATACCTCATTTCAGGCATAAATTTTCCTAATTACTCTAAAAAATCTTTAAGGACATTTTCAAACAAACTTAGTGCTCTAATTTGAGCAATCAATATAAATTTGTGATAAACATAAGTTCACTTTCTTGTTCTGCTTTTTTTTGCTAGCAGATTCACATTCATCATCATTTTCCATTTTTGTAACAGAGCCCATCCTTCTTTGAACTATTGCCAAATCAATCCTTTTTGGAAGCACATTTTATTTAGTTTATCGATTTTCTTTGTCTTCAATTATTGTTTGAACTAGAGTTCTCAATAAAATATTTATTTCTTCTAATATTCGTTATAGTTAAACCACTGTCACTAAAATTTATAACTTTTATTTTTCACCTCCTGCGTATGTATATTACATTCCCAAGAAATAATATATGGTGGATAAGTTTTTTTCATCACCAAAATTTTTTATAAAAATACATAAAGAACCTAAAGGAGGTGAAATATCATTAGAAATTAATAAAAAGTGATTATGTGAAATATTTCATCACTAATAGTTAATAAAATTAATGGAACATTCAATCATATTGGAACTGATTGTATCGGGGAAAACATTAATCCTTACTACATATGGACCATACAACACATTTCCCTTATTTCTAAAATCAATTTAATGGCTTTATTATTCATTAAAACTTGTTTTTTATTTCATCAATAGATAAAACAAGGAAAAGGATTTTAAATGGCAACTGCAACTGGATTCAAATTATGTTCTTGTGAAATCCAAGATTACCGACTCACGACTAAATCATTTGTCAACTTAGGACATCAATTAAATGGAAAACATAAAATATAAAATAATGCATTGACTTACAAGAGGATCGGGCTCTGACGTCCCTTGAGAATTTAGCACTGGTCGATGTTGTAGTATTGACCGTGGCCTGTATCTCGTACCCGACATCTTCCGGCCTTAGCCTGAACAAAATAATGAGGCTAATCAATTTATTAATCTGTATATCTAAAAGAGAGTGGCGTTAGTTACTGACCTAATAACTCAAGAACGCCGGACCGATTTCGATGATTCGAACCAATTAGGACTTGTCTTCGGCCAAAAAAGAAGAATACCCAAGAAAAATCGAAATCGGTCCAGGCGTTCTTGAATTATAAGCGTTGTAACTAACGTCTCATTCTATCAAAAAACTCGAGCAGCCCATTAATAACTATTTAACAATATTATTATTCTAATATTTCACTTAAACAATTAAACCGTTTTTCAGATGCCCTTAGAATTAGCTATGTATGTTATATTTCAGACGTTAGGGTACTGGAATAATTAAACAGGAGAGATGTAAAGAAAATTCAATTCATTGTGTAAAGGTAATAATAAAAATTTCTGTCGACTCTTTCCTCATTAATTAGTAAATTTTTTTCAAAAATGCCTCCATTTTATTATTTCTTTTAATAGTCTTATCCAACTTTTATTTCTACAACTTAATTTAGTCATAAATGCAACTTCTGGTCACGAAAGATATAACTTTTTAAAACGACCGTTATTCGAAACCATTCTTACAATTACAAAAAAATGAAACAAACAAAAAAAAGACATCGCTTGATGTAAATTATTAAAGTCATATCGAAAATAGAAAAGCCAATTGAATAATAAATAAAACTTTAAAACCTGTTGAAGGAATAAATAATTTAAAATTGTACCAGAATAACAAACCTATCAGGTAGTCTTGGGAAGATATATTGGGGTCTGAAAGCTTTGAACAGAAAAGGTCAGTTCAAACTCGGCAATCGGAAGGTTTAGGAAGGTACAATACTGAATTGCCCAGGTGTAGTTAGTAAACACCAAGTATGGAACTACCTGAAAATAGTAAGGTAACTACCTGAAAATAGTAAGGTAACTACCTGTTTCAAGACTAATAAAAAGAAATCTATGACAAAATACTGTAACAAATATTTATTTTGTTATGAAGAGATAAGATTCCTTACTTAAATTTACTTTTATTGGAGTTCACTTATCTCAAAACCTTTCAATGTTATTTAATTTTAAAAACTGGTAGAATCTTTAGATTAAAGATAACAGAATATATCGATGCCTTAGTTCACATATGTGTTAAGTGCCGAAAACAATATTGTTACAGAGAGGAAGGAACTCTCTTGGGAAATCTGCCTGGTATACTTAGACAGCATCATTGTGCTGGGAGTTTACAATGTACTCCATGGTCATTATTGTAATAATGTCCATGGAGTACATTGTAAACTCTAAGTATTATAAGAAAAATTTTAAATTATTTGACAATCTACTAAAAGGTTAAAAATGTGCAAATTTATAAAGATTTTAAAAAATATTTTTAAATTAAACAAAGGAAAGGGACTTATAAGACATGTAAATTGAAAATGACAGAAGAATGTTGAAACGTTTTTAAATAAAGAAAAAATATTTGACTGGAAAAAGGTTTTTTTACTTACTCGAATGATTGACTAAAAAAGATGTACTCCAGTAACACAAACAAGATAATTAAAATATAAAATTAAGGAATAGTTTAATTCATTTTAATAGCCAATAGCCCGTAACAATATTTTACAGGAGTCAAATTTGATAATAATTTAACACAAGAAATACAGTTCAAGTTTAAGCACACAATATATTTTTGTATTTTGTAACCATCACAGCTTCTCTATTAATTTTATATAAACATATCATCTATGACTTCCTGATCACAACTTTACAATATTATTTATATAACTAAAGCTATTTCTGAAAAATTTGCACATTTGTGAACTAAGGCATCGATATGTCCATTTCTAGAAATCATTAACAAAAAAAAAAAATTTGTTTAGATCCCTTTATTAAGTAGAATATTTTGAATTCTCTTATGCCTATCCTAGAAAGGTGATATCTTATGTCCAGGTCTCATTCAATACCAAGATCAACTATGTTTCACGTTAATTAGATATTTTTATGAACTAGAATTAAAGAATTAAAAATGAAGCAATACGTTTTTTTTTATTTTTTAAAAATCGACCCTGAAAAGTGTAAAATACGAGAAATCATGTTAAGTTAGAGAGGTGATTGAGTAAGCAGGCTTTACATTTTAACATAATAATAATTGTATTCATGATTTTGTAAAATAAACCACTAGATATTACAGTTGTTGATATTATATAGTGGATTTAAATAGAAAACTTATCGATAGTTCTATAATTATGCCATTTAATATTTAATAGGACAGTTTATTAAAATCTATCAACAAAGGGATAAGCATTGGTAGGCTGGCTCAATTCACAAATGCTCTAAGTCATTGCTCATAATATGAAGTTCATTTATGGAATTCAAAATTCAGCCTCCGTTTAAACTCGACATAGATTTCTATTTAAAATCAATGCGGGCGAAGTCGCGGGCAAAAGCTAGTTATCAATAAATAAAAAAGTCATGAGGTATTTTCATTCTTCTAGTGTGAGCTTGTTCCAAATAGATTGTTATAAGTGTTTCTTATTTTGTTTAATCTTTGACCATTTCAAACCATTACCATATTTTTCTTTCTTTTGATATTTTAAAATTAATATGCAGTTGTTACCGGATCCTAGAGGAGCCATTAGTTGTAATTTAGAAAAAAAAAACTAATCTCATAGCTCTAAGTCAGAAATAATTCCATACAAATGTAGAAATTCTAAAATATTTTATTTTAAAAAGTGCTGTTCTATCAGGGGCAATATGGAATAGATATTGTTACGGGCGCCGGCAGGAAGACGGAAGCAAGAGGATTAGCGTCTTAAATCCGTCGGCGGGAGAAGTTAAAATAGGATTAGGACGGTTCTAGATCGTCTCCTTTTATCGGCAAAGGATTAAGAATATTCCAGAATTGTCTGGCCCCTCCGTGTTCTAGAATGTTCGGTCTTGCCTATAAAAAGACTTCCCTCACCTCGAGTCAGTCAGTCTTAGCCTGAGAGTAGACCAGTGAAGATCTGTGATAAGTGTAATAAGTGAGTGTCAGTGTGATAAACTAGTCAGTGTTGAACCGGCCCGTGTAATAAGTGTATCAGTGAACTGTGACAGTCTCGCGAGTGTAATAAACTGTTTCTGTTTGTTACTGTGTGTCAGTTTGTGATACTTGAAGAATCTTACGGTCGGTGGACTAGTGAACTGTAAGTGTTAATTATTAGTTATAAATTGTAGTGTAATTTTATAATATTCATAGAAACTATTGTAACTAGTTAAGCTATCTAGAATTAGTAAAATCTTATATTATTGTAATAATTAAATAGGAGTTAGGCCTAGATAATAAATATTTAGAATATTGTTATTATAAATTTATATTAGTTTAATAATTTAATTGTTAATAGTTTACTTGTATCCTTTTTATCATTTTGTTAATAAATATTAGTATATTTAATTAAGGAATTGTTTAATTCATTTTAATACCCAGTAGCCCGTAACAAATTGGTGTCAGGTGTGGGGTCATTGTGTAGTTGCTATTATTTTGCATTTTATAATTATAGGGCTACTGTATGTATAATGGCTTCTAAGTGTGGCTAAAAGTGTTAAATTAATTGATTTAAAAGTTGCGGATTTAAATCGGGAGTTGGAGGAACGTGATCTGGATTCATCCGGAACTAAAAGTATGCTGCAACAGCGCTTGGGTCAATTTTTTGTAGACTTAGAGGAAAATCCAGATGACGTTCTGTTTGAAACCGATTTAAGCAAGTTGTCTGCAACTTTTAAAAATGAATTAGGTACTGTTAAAAATGAGTTAAGCAATGTAGAAAATAAGCTAGGTAATTTACAGAATGAATTAAGCAATGTAGAAAATAAGCTAGGTAATGTATAGAATGAATTAGGTACTGTAAAAAGTGATTTATTGGATACATTAGAGTCTAAGTTAGGCACGTTAGAGACTAAGTTAATGGAAAATGTTGAGAATAAGTTAGCCAATGTAAGTAGCTAATTTTGGCAATAAGTAGGCCGATGTAAATAATAAAGTAGCTGATGTAGAATCTAGGTTAGGAGAAGAACTGAATTCAATTAAAAATGAACTTAGGCTAAGAGTAGACGCTCTCGAGGGACGTATGAGCAACCCATCGACGAACGACACCGACCATTTCTCCGAGGGCAGCCTTCATAACAGAATTATACCCGCCAATGCTGGGACGCCACCAACTCACAACACTATTCCAGTATTCGACGGAAAGACGCCGTGGGAAGACTACATGACTCTCTTCGAGACAGCAGCTTCAATCTACGGGTGGTCAAAAGAGACCCAAGCTTCAGCGTTGTGCCTGGCCTTGCGTGGAGACGCCTTGGGAGTACTGCAAGGGATGCCCATGACAGAGCGGTCTAACTACGGGGAACTGGTTAGAAGGCTGGAGATGCGTTTCGGCCACCGCCACATGGACCAGCTTTATCGCTCACAGCTGAGAAACAGGATCCAGAAGACCAACGAGACGCTGCAGGAATTTGAAGCGGATATTGCCCGGCTGGTGAGGAATGCCTACCCATCGGTCACCGATGATGTCTACGAGAGCCTGGCTGTCGACAAATTCCTGGATGGACTTCGGGACCCCGAGACGCAACAAGCAGTGAAGCTCGCCCGGCCAAAAACTCTAGGAGACGCATTATCTCAGGCCATGGAGTTCGAGGCTGTCAGGCAGTCAGTACGGGGCCATGCGCGAGTTCGAGCAGCTGAAGCGGAGCCTACTGTGGTCCCTAGCGTCGAAGACATAGTGACAAAGATTTTGGAGGCTCTCAGGACCCGTAAGAAAGAGATACGCTGTTGGAGCTGCGGCCAACTTGGACACCCTAGAAGCAAGTGTCCATCCAAGAAGCAAGAAAAGCCACAGGAAAACTAAGTAGGGTTGATGGGAAGGGGCAACTGTCAACCCGTAAAGTCAAAGGCCCCAGGAAGACCATCAGAGTTGCGTCAATAGGAAGCAGATCGAACAGTTTCTACGTAGATGGGATGGTGAACGGGCAGCTGCGAAGTCTGCTACTGGATACCGGCGCAACCATGACTATCTTGAACTTGAAGACAGTTCCGGCTGATAAGATCTTACCAACGACTTGGACATTACGGACTGCCACAGGAGAGCCAGCCCAGGTCTACGGGGAGACAGTTGTCACCTTCATCATCGGGAATCTACATCTGAAGCACCGAACTCTCGTGGCAGATATTGATGAAGATGTCATATTGGGCACGGACTTGATGATCGCATATGGGATCAAGCTGGATATGGCGAGAGGTGTTATGACGCTGGGAGATGAAGAAGTCATCCTTCGGCAGGGAAAGGACATCTACGCACGAGTGCGCCTACTAGAAGACACCACTTTACCTGCACGGAGCCAAATCATAACGCATGGGAAGATCGAAGGACACCTACCTGAGGGTCAATGTTTGCTAATTGAACCTGGAAGGCAAGAAGAACAGGAGATCGGACGCGGCTTAATGGTTGCAAGGTCTCTCATCAAGGTCGGACGTACCACTCCGATTCGGCTAATGAACCTGAACCGCTTTCCAGTAACGCTGAACAAAGGAACACCGGTAGGGGAATGTACAACCGCTACCTTAGTGGTTCGTCAGCCTTCAAAGAGTTTAAGTTCTTTTGTTTCGTCAGTTTAAAGAGTTTGTTAAAGAGGTTAAATTCTTGGGGTTTTTGTTCAATGAAAATGGGCATAAGCCGGATGCCGATCGTATCCGTGTTATCAATGAATTAAAAGCACCTAACAACGTCAAGGAATTGCAGAAAATGCTGGGAATGGTAAATTACTTGCGAAGCCACTTACCTAACCTATCACAGGTTTTATCCCCTTTCCGACTACTATTAAAAAAAGGATCAGAATGGTTATGGACTTCATATCATGATGAAAAATTTCTTGAACTGAAGGAGCTTATTGGAAATGCAACACTATTGAGGTCATTTGATCCTACCAAAAAAGTGGAAATCCAAGCTGATGCTAGTAAGGATGCCCTAGGTTGTGCTCTTTTACAGGAGGGTAGATCCATTCTTTTCGCTAGTAGGTCATTAACAGATTGTGAGTGCAACTATGCACAGATCGAAAAGGAAATGCTTGCTGTTGTATATGCATTCACAAAGTTTCACAAATATGTGTATGGTCATTCAGATGTTACTGCTTTTTCTGATCATTCGCCTCTGACATCTATTTTTATGAAGGATATAAATAAGATAGTTAATAATAGAATAAAAAGAATGAGGTTGAAGCTGATGCCTTATCAGTTTGAGTTAAAATATCTTCCGGGAAAATTCATGTACATAGCAGATTTTTTGTCCCGTAATTTTGTCAAATCTCACCCTGAAGATGACCCATCTATGTTAGAAAGAGTGCACTGTTTAGGATCTATGGTCAATTTCACGGAAGAAAAATATTCTCAGTTTCAGTTATCAAGGACCCATCTCTTTCACAGATCACTGAATTCTATCGTAATGGATGGCCACCAAAACTAAATTCAACTGCTCCCGAAGTGGTTCATTTTTATAAGCTTCGTAATAACATTTGTGAGGAAAACGGCTTATTGTATTTAGAGAATAGGTTAATTGTTCCAGTTGTGTTAAGGCGTTTTATCCTGAGTTTATTGCATGAGACCCATTTAGGTTTAAACAAAATAAAGAGTACAGTAAAAAGTTTTTTTTATTGGCCAGGAATAATGTCGGATATTGTTAATTTGGTCTCAGGCTGTTTAGTTTGCCAAACGTTTCAGCGGAGTAAGATAAAAGAAGAGTTGCTCCCTCATGATATTCCGAATATCCCATTTTATAAGGTCGGACTTGACATAGCTGAATTCGATAGACATTTTTTTTTAATCCTTGTTGATTACTACTCTAGATGGGTGGAGGTAATCCCTATAAAAGATAAATCGAGTGCTACCATCATAGCATCGCTCAAGCCTCTTTTTGCGAGATTTGGCATTCCAAGAATCATAATTGCAGACAACAACCCTTTTGGCTCAGCAGAGTTTCGAAATTTTTCCCAACAATGGGCTACAGAAATTAAAACAGTAAGTCCTCATTATCCTCAGAGTAATGGTCTTGTAGAAAAGTATGTTGGTATTGTCAAATCCATGTTGAAAAAATGCCAGGCCAATGGCCAAGATTTTAATTTATATCTTCTGAACTACAGAAGCTCGCCAGTGGCAGGTTTGAATTGTTCTCCTTCATTATTAATGTGTAGAAACCTAAGAACCAAATTACCAATTCGCAATAATGATTTTCTTCCAAAAGTTGTTGTAAATAATAATTGTAGTATGCAAAAAGATAAGCAAAAAACCGTATATGACAAAAGTTCTAAAACTCCGGATGATTTTGTTGCACAAGAACCTGTGCTGATTCCGAATAAATTTACTAAATTATGGTCTCCAGGATATATTGTAAAAAAGTTAGAGTTTCGATCTTACATAGTTGATATTAATGGAAAAAGGTACAGGAGAAATTCCAGGTTCATTAGAAAATTCAAAAAACCACTATTTTCGGCGGTAGATTTAAATAGGGATAGTATAAATTTTAAACCCCAGCTAGCTGAAACCAATTGTAATGACTTAGAGTTATCTGAAATGAACTATGATGATGATTTAGAAAGTAATGGAAATTGTAATATTAACCCAAATGAAATACCTGATGATTGCCTGACTAGTGGGGATGTTGGTAATAATTTTGTAAATAACCATGAAGGTTACCGTACCAGGTCAGGACATGTAATAAGGCGACCTACAAGATTTCAAGATTGAAACTAATCAATGTCGGTTAAAATTGTATTTGTTATTTAAATTATGTTTATGATGTTTATTTCATGTATTGTATCTTTCCTTGTATGATTAGATATAGTGTTTACTTCTTGTATTTTATATATTGTATGTTATTTTCTTTTATTTATGTTAATCATGTTTTCTGTAATAGCTATACATTTTGGTATTGGTAGTCTTAGAGGGGAGGATGTTTGGATATTATGTAATTACATTGTAAGGTGGCTACACTGCTGTAACCTCCCTGATATTGGTGATGATCAGTTGGTATTGTATCTGATCATGTGTGTTATTTTAAAGTAAATAAAACATGCTTATAAAGTTATTAAGTGAGTTGTGCACATTCATTTAACAAACGAAACATACTTATTTATTTACATTTATATTTATGTTATGTTCTTTTTAATGTAAATATTGCTCAAAATGTTGTCCTCTTGCACCAATGCAAACATTACATCTAGCACTCACTTGATAAATTGCAGCTAAACATTGTTCTAATGATATTTGGTGCACTGCATCTATGATTCGGTCTCTTAATTGCTCTCTTGAGTTGATTGATACAGAATAAACTTTCTGCTTCAAGGTTCCCCTTACGAAGAAATCCATGGGTGTCATATCAGGTGATCTGGGTGGCCAAGGTACTACTCCTCCACGTCCAATCCATCGTTGTGGATAATTTATATCCAGCCAAGCTCGAGCAACTCTGCTATAATGAGCTGAACATCCATCGAGTTGGAACCACATTTCAATCCGCTGTTATAAGGGAATGTCATCTAAATAAATAGAAAAGTCGTTCTCCAAAAAATGTGTAAATGTGATAACATTCAATCTTCCAGGTAAAAAATTAATGGTCCCACCAGTAATCCGTTCCAAATTCCAAGCCAAACGTTAATAGCAAATTCATGCTGAAACCTATTCTCTCTAATAGCTCTGGGATTTTCAAGAGCCCATACATGATAATTTCTTTGATTAAAAATTCCTCCTCTTGTGAAGGTAGCTTCATCGGTCCATATAATTTTTAATGGAAATAAATTATCATCGCGAATTTTGTCAAGAAACCAGTTACTAAAATTCAATCTCTTGACATAATCTTGAGGCAATAAATTCTGAACTTTTTGAAGATGGTATGGGTAGCGATTATCACCTTTCAAAGTTCGCCACATTGCTTGCCGCGATATTGCTAATGCAGCAGATGCTCTTCGGATGCTAGTCTCAGGATTGTTATCGAAGTGGCGCTGGACACAATTTCTTCTCCGATAATCTGCTCTTACTGCTGCCTGAAATTGGTCGCCTTCATTACGTATTAAGAATGACCCAGTCTCTCGTAGTCTATTAAAGGTTAACGAAAAGATAACTCGTCGATTAGGCACTCTTCTATTTGGAAATCGGCGCGCATACTCCCGCACCGCTTCTAAAGCATTAACGTTACAGAAACCATGTATGATTTTTGTGTACAAAAATCATATCAGCGTATTCAACATTAGAATGTGTATGCGGCATTGTGGCTGATGCTATTCACGCAAAAATATCTGAGTAACTGACTGAAGACTGATTTAGGAAGTATAATCCTAGAAGGAAGCCAAAATGTAAACAAATAAAAGAATGTAAAGGATAACATTAAGTGTTTACATACCTCACTGCCTAGCCTGACGAACTTTGAAAGGTGATAATCGCTACCTGTAACATTTTTGTTTTGTTTCTTTTTTTGCGATTTTCTCTAAAATTAAGCAAAAACGAGCATATCTCTAAAGGACTTTTTGTCTTAGTTTTTCGGCCCCCTATAAGTTCCTGAAGTTTTGCCATTTAAATTCGGGACACCCTGTATATATAAAGATTTCAAAGGTTTATTAAAATATCAAAACAATAGTTTCACTCATGTTCTTTCTGTTATTTTAGTACACAAAAAACTGTCTGGGGGGAACGTGCCCCCCCTGGATCCGAAAAAATATCGATACCGGTATATCGGTAATATCGAAAGAACCCTCCCCCCACCCCTAGCTCTTTCATAGAAAGGTTAGATCTGAAGGTGTTCACACGTGTTAGTCCAATTTGGAAAAGATATTAACTGACTGAGGTAAGGCATTAGTTGTGATTAATTTGCTTTTACAGTGATTAATATCATCTCCTCATTCTAATATTTGTTACAAATCATTATTCTGCAGGTTGTTGATTTGAGTTGAGTTCCAACAAGTTTTGACCTTCATTTGTTTCCCTTAAAATATCTTCCAATTTAAGTTATCTTCTAGAGAATATAATTATGGGAAATGAGTATTGCATACTTCGTAATCATTTCATTTAGAAATGAACGATTCAACAAACATATCATATTAACTTCGAAATGTCAGTTGAAACTTTTATTTCTAGATGAAATGAAAACCAAAATCAGCTCGTTACATATAATTACATTCTCATTTCAATACTAATGCTAATGATAACTTGTATTTTTGGAAAATATTAAAAATGAAATAAATTAACAGTTAAAGCTTGTAATTCAATTGGAAGTGACAACCTGCAGAATAATTACCTTCTTTTGTTTTCAATATCATATCAATATCCCCATATTTGTTCTTATAAAACAGGGCATTTAGTTTAGAAATATATTACTTTGTTGAAAATTTCATAAAGAACAGGGGAGCAGATTTATCTTACTGCATTTTAAATTTGGATAACAGTATAGGTCCTTAGTTCCTCAACAGCTCTATAATAATGACTCAACATGTAATAACAGTAAAAGAGCGTTATTTTTGTAATTGTAAAAGTGTGATGTTCTACTTTTTCTTCTACTTGCTTCTTAGTTATTGTATATCGAGAGCATTTTTTATTTTTATTTTTTAAACATGTATGTACCTTTCATATTTTAGGATAGGTGCAAACTGTTTCATTATACTTAATTTTTTATATTATAGCATGTTTTAAAACCATACAAATGAAACTGTTTGTTTCATATTTAGAATAATATTTTGAGTAGCATTAAAACCTTTCCATGTTAAAATGTCTATTGCTAACCAAATATGATCTCAACCATGACCTATAACTTAAAAACTGTTATATAAATAAAGGTTATTTATATAAAGCATTTATAACAACCTACAAAACTTAGCAAAGATACAACACATTAAAATGGTTTTTACTTTCCTTTACTATATTGGTTAGAACGGTATTGGAATGGTGTAAGATTATGATGTCCATTTTCCAGGTTTGAAACAGTGTCAAAAGTTCTCCTTATTTATAGCGGTTCTCATTTTTCTCGGTTGTGTTTATGTATTTATCATTACATTAAAACCGATTGTCTTTGAAACAAGCGATTACAGTGCTCTCCAAGACTTGAAGAACTGAAAATTCGCCATTTTATAGTGCTGAGGGAATATTAATAAAAAACAAAACAGTTCTAATAGTTAAAAATGCTTTGAGGAAGGAAAAAAAAACTGAATAAAGTTTCTTTTACCTAATTTTCAATAAAATCTGAGATTTTTGTTTTAAATTATTTCTATTTCATTATATTTGATATGGAATGACCCTCCTAAACCAGATGAGAATTATTATAATATGCTACTTCTGGCTTGTCTGCTCACACCACTTCACTTTCGGTACCAAGTTCTGTTACAAAATTCCTTGGTATATCTTTACTAATAATAAACCGAATTTATTCTTAATTTAGTTATGTATGTATCCAATTCGATTGCCTTCTAAATGTTGAATGTTTTGTTTAAATATTAAATTTTGGGCAACCTGTGGTTTGTATAAAAACCTACAAAGCAAAAGATTGCGGGTCCGTAGCCAGGTAGTGACGGCCCCAGGTTTTTTTAAAGGGAATACCTTGGTTATGCTGTTCTTGGAAGAGAAGCTAAACAGGGAGCCCCAAGCCAGTACGATATCAGGTACTCGTTAAAAATCTCTATCCTAATTAAACCTTAAACCTGGATAGGCAAAATTTAGAGTTCCTACTGTAGCATCGCCTGATTAACAATAGCAGCGTAAAGTGACAAATTAACAGACAAACTATAAATTTTTTAATTCTTGAGATTTGTAATCTAAATTTAGTTTTCTTGTCAACTCGTCTTATATTTTCAATATACAAGGTCATTTTTATTTTATGTTTTTTTTTTTACTGCCTTTCATTTAATATTGTCTAAAAAAATTAAAAATTGCAGAATTTTTTTCTTTCCTTTAACAGGTCGTATACTCCATTACAATATAATATATCGTATTATAGTATATATAATGCTTATTTTTAGCATGTTATAATTAATATATGTTTGAGTGGAAACTACGCTTATTAATGTTAATAATCACTTACTATTATTTAATAATTACTAAACTAAAATTGATTATTGTTAGATGAATGATATACTTAATTTCATGTTTCAGGTTGAAGGAATTATGCCTAGCCCAACAATGAAGAAGGTTGCCAATCAGTGCTACCACAAGATGCTGTCCGGTGCTGCCTATGGTCTCCAAGCTAATATCTACAGTCCCTCATCAATCGCTGACATGGAACTGAGCACGCCGCAGTGCCTACTCCTAGTGCTGCTCCACTCGCTAGCGACAGGGGACGTAATGTCATGTATACTACTGGCCGACATATGTCAGCAGGTCGACCGCCTGCGCTCTAGGTACCTTAGGGTGTGGCTCTTAGAGGACTTCTCCTTCCCTAGGACTTACATAGAGGATGCTATGGCTCTCCTCCTGCAGCTAGTAGCGGACGGTACGCTGAAGTTGCCTGATCATGTGCTGGCAATAATGTCTGCGCTGGCCAAGCAGTATAGGATCCCTGACGTCCAGTTCAGGACATTTTCGGAGGTATCTCTTTCAATTATTTAAGTTTTAAAACATTTATTTCTTATGACTATCTCCTACTAAGCAGACAACTTATTATTTTATTTGTTCAAAGAGCAATATGACTTAATTTCAGACCTTGTTCTTCAGCTGAGAACTTTACCAGAGTTAAAGAATCTTTCAAGAATTTATTATTTGCTTTAAAAGTTATATCTTCTTTTTATTTCCAACTACATTTTCCTTAAGTTTGGTTTAAATTATTAGTATTGTTTATGAAAAAAATTAATTTTTTGTTTTACTAGCTGGGGTACCCGGCTTCGCTGAGGGAGTTGATATGAGATTGTGTGGTAGTTGGTATAAAAGAATAAACTTTAAATTATATGAGATACAAATTTTTTATTGTAAATATAATCTAACTACAATAATTCCATTTACAATACTTTTATATAAACAACATTTTTCATTTTGTTATCGGAGTATATATTTATAAATTTTTCGAATTTCCTTCTCGATAGCAAGCTACGTATAGTTGACTTTGAGAAAAGCAGGAGTCTTTGTGGTTGATGCTGCAATATTTGCGCTTTGTTAATTGTAAAACTATAGGCTAATTTGATTGGAAATTGCAGTCTTTTAAATGGAATGGAAATTCAGTATATATGCTGGGGATAAATACTGTTTATCCTTTGTCCTTCCCAGTCATAAATTCGGCTTTGATGATGTTATTCGATAGCTGTTTGTTTATATTCTTTCGTCGGGTCGTAGTGGAATGCTTCATTTGTTAGTTCGTCCTGTTTACATGCCCTCGTCCGCGCTTCTCGTAGATTGATATATTCAGGGGTGGCTTGCGTTTGCAGTCTTTTATCATAAGATTGTGTCACGATTCTTGATTTTTCAATTCTAAAATTTAAAGCAAAGCTTTTTATTAAGAAATGCACTAAGTACACTTTTCACAATTTATTTTCGATTTATATTAGGCTCTGTATCACTTTGATTACTCACATTTCACTGTTTGTTTTTATTTCATTTCATTCGCTGCGCTTCACTAGTGAGAAAGTGACGTTCAAACCCACGACGCATCATGCTTTATATATCCCTACCAACGGGTATTCCTACCCGTACAAAAAAGACTTTGAATGTTCCACAATGATCATGCTCAACCGCCAGAATTCCCCTCCCCTTATTTTGGGTACTTACTTTATAGAGGCTGGGTGAGCCCCAGGAGGTTCCTACAGATTAATAACAACAGACTAATTAAAAGTCTTGCTAGCAGCGGGATTTGAAACAGGATTTTCGGCATGGCAACTCAGTGCTCTACCACTGAGCCACTCTGCTCCCTATAAAAGTATTGGTATAATATTATGAACCAGGAAGCATTATTCTTATTATGTTATAGATATTTTTAAACCTTATAGATCATCTTTGGTGATGTATCCTATGGCATTTGATGTAACAAGAGCTAATACTTTATCGACTTAGGTGTTTTTATAATTAATTGAACAGTTTGAGTTGTTTAATAATAGAGTGTATAAAAAAAAATGGCCGTTTTATCAATTTTAATCAGTTTTTTCAATTTTCATATTATTTTTATTATATAAAGCATTAATATTTATTAGAAATTATACTACAGTAAATATTGTAAAATATAAAAATTTCCCTAATAATATATATGCTAGGTAAAGTAATAACGGCCTTTTTTTTTTATACAACCTATTAGCTTTATCAAAAACAGACCTTTTTTTTTTTAAACTTTAAAGAAATTATATGAACTGCTACCTTTTAGAGCAATAGGTATTATGTCTATTAGTAGATATCGTTCTAAGTAAAATATATTTTAAAAAATGAAAAGTTTATACAAAATGGAATAAAAAATGTTATACTAAATTTATTTATTTGACGCGAAACAGCCATGAAAGACTACGCGACTATGATGCAGGGTTTTTTTCTTTTTTGTTTTTCAGTCTCTTCTCGGCCCATCTTTTCCTCATGGTTTCACTAAAGGCCTTTTTTCTTTCTGCCACTAGAACCGCATTTTTGAGGAATTTTTTGTATTCAGTTCTGTTTTCCAATAAATCTGGTGTAATAGCGTGTTTCTTGTTTTATTTGTTCTGTGTATCCTTGTCTGAATTTGTAGCCCATAATTTTGGTGAACATTTTTTTGTTTAGTCTCTCCTCATTCATCCTCATCATGTGACCATAAAATCCGAGTCTAACCCTCATTTCTGTTTCAAAGTCACTCATCAAAGTAAATTTCTTTGTTAGATTTCAGCCGGTATCCTTCTGGTGTTACTTTGGGCCCATGGATTCTCCTAAGAATCCTTCTCTCTATTTTAAGAAGTTTGTCTAAACTGGGAAAGCACATAGTCTCTATCCCGTACAATATCACTGGTTTTACCACTGTATTGTAGTGCCTGATTTTGGCCTTTTTAGGGAGACATTTTTTATTATATATACTACTCGTTAAGTAACATAAATTCTCTAAATTTTCAATTCTGTACTGCATACTTTCCTTCTCAGACAAGTTTCTGCTTATTATCTCGCCCAGGTATTTAAAACTATTAACCACCTGAATTTTACCGAAATCTGTTTTCACTTCTTTCTTACTAAAGTGAGGGTCTGGAGTCATAAATTTGGTCTTTTGAACGGAGATTTTTAGTCCAGTTTTTTCAGCTACTTTCTTCAATGAATTTATTTGCCTAATTGCGTCTTCTTCTGACTCTGCCAGTAGGGCTAAGTCATCCGCAAAAGCCAGACACTTTACAAGGATATTACTCTTCTGATTTCCTACTTTAGCTCCTGATGTTTCTTTTTCCCATAATTTCTTCATAACTTTGTCGAGAACAACGTTGAAGAGAGCAGGTGAAAGTCCGTCCCCTTGTCTCACACCTGTTTTTATCTGAAAACGTTCGCTGATATTCCCTCTTAATTTTATTTTTTATTTGGTCTCTGTTAAGGTTTCTTTTATTAGGTTTATGGTCTTTTGATCGATTCCGTACTCCCTCAGGGTTTTTAGTACGGTTTCTCTGTCTAAGGAGTCGTATGCTTTTTCAAAATCGACAAAAGAGATATAAAGGTTTTTCTGTGGCCTAGTTAGATAATATTTTATCAAAAGTTTTAGGCTAAGTATCTGTTCTTAGCAGGATCATTCTTTCCTGAATCCTCCCTGGTATTCTCCTACTTTGTCGTCAATTTGTGGTTCTAACCTGTTCAATAGAGCCTTAGAGATTCTGTTATTAGATAAGCCTGAGATAATTCTGATGAGCTTGTTTCTCCTTTTGCATCTCAAAAATTTTATAATACAGAGCGTTTATCTCACCTCTCTCCTTGATGTCCTCATCAGTAGTAAACAATGTGTCCTTTTCGATGGTGATTGCTAGTACCTCCTCAAACTTACTCATGTAACTAGCCTTCAATGTATCCGCAGTTGAACACATGGCCTTGAATGCAGAACCCATTTTTGCTGTATCTACATTATAAATCTGTGCTATATCCTTATGCAAAAGGTTTAGAGCTGTGCGGATGCCCTTAATTTGTAATTCGGGGGCCCCCCGAGGGCATGGTGACGACACTTTACCAATATTTATATAAAAAATCAAAATTTAAATTTATATTTTTTACAGAAAATTGAATCTATAGAATTTATGATTCTTAAAAAATATTATATTTATATAAAATGTTTATTTCATAATTTTAAAATTTATTTCACATTTATTCTATATTTTTAATAGAATATATTCACTATTTATAAATTCAATATTCACATTTATAAACTATATTTATTGAAAATCGAAAGAAAAACAAAATATCATATGAGCTAATAAATGACACTACTGCTATCCATGTGAAATGAGCTTAACTATGCATTCATCAATTTCGTAGTTCGTTCGCGGTCAGTAGTGTGCACTGAGAGACAGAATTAAATAATTTTAAAATAATAAACGAGTATTATCATTAAATAATCGCTAAACAGAAAATTAAATACCTACTTATACCGATCGAACATTACTATATTCTAACGACTATCTATTAATTAAGAAATTTAATCACAGGAAATTAATACTATCACCTTGTTTCAAGAAAAACTAATCAAGATCAAGTTTAACTTAACATTAAATAAATCATAAGGGCGGTAATCAAAATAACGGTTTACCTTAATCAACAAACTCGTTACTTAAATTATAAAATAACTTCAATCAAAGAGATGAGACAAAAAAGTTTACCTTATAGGGTCATTCCATGTCAAATCAACCAATAAAAAAAAGTTTTCAACTTGACCATTTCAGATTTGGCTGCAACTCGGTTTATTTTTACTCTCTGACATCCTGAACTCAAATATAATTTGCAAAAAATTGTATCCCTGATAGTTTTTTAGTTATAAATTTTTAAAAATCACAAAATCCCGTGTTTTTTAACGTGTGCTAAAATCTGCAATAACTTTGGTCCTATTAGTGCTAGAGAGCTGAGAGATAACTCATTTTAAAGAGATTTTAATGGGCTTTAATCTGATACCCAACTTGAACACTGAGTGGGACCATGATGGGATCAGGAGATATGTTAAAAATACATCACTGAAATATCACAAAATTTTCACTGCTAATAGCCTGGTTCTGATACATAGGCTATATGAAACATAACTTTGGAAATGAAATACAAAGATTTTTCTTTATTTTTTACATCTTTACTTTATTCTTTACATTTTCGATTGGAGTTTCTTCGTTGCCTGAGTGCTTTCCAACTCTGTAAGATGGACACTCTTCAAGCTTGGGTTGTGGCATCTACTTTGGTTAAGACATCTGGTCTTATTTAGTAATAAAATGTCTGGTACCATAGGATATTTAAATGAAAGTGATGGACCATGGGGTTCCAGAAAACTTATTTTAATGTCTTCGTTTTCTGTATCGACGACTCACCCTAACCACCATTCCTTGTCCCTTACAAACATGTGACAAAACCAACAATTTCATCCAACTCTAATTCACTGTCAACATCATTTTCTGAAAACACTCCTTCTTTGGTGTAATTTGAAAGGAGTAAGTTTTTACTAAAACTCTGGTTGCATTTTTTGGTTTGTCATAGTGAAACTGTTGTGTTCCTTCCACTGTTTTGGCTTCTTCCAATCTTGTTTTCATAAGTGTTTTCTCATGTTCTTAATCTTCTTTAGTTGAATAAATAAAACTAATATTAGTTATATTTTCTTTAGCCCAGTCATAGAGTTGGCGAGGAGTCATAATTTGTTCATTTTACACCATTCGGAGGCCTGGTTGTGCTGCTAGATGTTTAACAGCACCTCCTACTCCATCACAAGTGTTCTTTCCATGTGACGATGCAAAAAAGTTTAATAGAAAAATGTGTTGTGTGGCGACAGAGGTTAAGAAAGTTAGTTTTATTCTTATATTGTGATGCAGACACATCGGAAAAATAGTGTATCCCCTCAATTTCATAAGGTAGTTTTTCCTTTAAGGTAATTTATCAAAAGTAGCTGGAACAAATGCACAGCAACTGTGTCATGAGCCTTACAGTCAGATATGATTACTAAACTTAGGTGCTGCAAAGTTTCTTCTTCCTTGAAATAAATGACAAAAGGATGTATTGTTGGTTGTGCATTGTTCCAATGAAAGCCTTGATCAGCATGTTGGAGCACAAATGAATAATTCTCAGCGAAGTCACATACAACAATGCATTCATTTGATGGAATATTTTCTTTCAAGTGTCTCAGATAAGCTGACTGTTTAGTTGTAATAAAAGAATGTTTAAGAAGTTTAGGCAGACTAGAAAACCTCCTGTGGATTTGGTTATGGTTTCAAGAACACACTTAATGTCCACCTGTACCCACTTCTTATGTTATTTACTCTTTTTATGTTGCATGTTCAATACTGTTTTTCTTTTTTATCAATTCATAATGTACATCAGCATATTTTTTTTGTACATATTTACCATTGATCCAATGTGATCCTACAAGTGAGCTGCAAATAAATGCGATATTATTTTTTAACTTTTAAGAGAGCATGTGGTCATTTTGGCTTTTATTAGCAATATTTAGCCTGTTAAGTTAGCTCTAAAAGAATTCAACAACCTATACATGTGACATATATTTATTAACGTTCACTATAGTGGTTAACTGGACATTTGATTTAACGTTCATTTTTAAAAACAGCAGAAAAGCCCACCATTATTTCTTTTATTTACTTGATTTGATTGCTCAAGTTCTGCCACTTTTTTTTTTTAAACATGTTAGTATTATTTTATATTCACATATATATATATATTTACTGATAATTAATATCCACATTCACAACCTTTCCTTCTCAAGTCTTCTCAATTTAACTGTTAAGACATTTCAATTACCACCTCTCCCCTGCCTTCTTCATTCCCTGTTCCAACTTAATTTTTGCTAAATAATTTCCACCCCACTCCCAATAATTTGACCACTAAGGTAAGATGTTGTGTGTGTTTTTATTATTTATATTTTATTTCTATTAATAATAATTATAATAATAAGCTTTATTTTTTTTTCTCTTTCTTCTGTGTACAATTTTTATATGGTTTTTATATTTACAAGGTTTTTAAAAAGAAAAAAAGGCCCTTCTTTGGGCATAAGCCTCTCCCAATTTACCCCAGCTACGTCTGTTCCAAGCAGAACGGTGCCATAATACTCCAATGAAGTTTTGTATGTCGTACCGCCATCTCGTAGCTGGGCTCCCTCTTCTCCTAGTGCGGTGTATTGGATACCAATCCGTTGTTGCCTTAGCCCAATGTGTTGATCCCATTCTTGCAATGTGTCCAGCCTACTGCCATTTAAGATCAGATACTGATTTGAGAATATCGCGCGTACCAGTCAGCTTCCGTACTTCTGTCTTCTTTTTTTTTCTCCCTCCTACTTTTCCTTAACATACTTCGCTCCATTGCACGCTGAGTGGTTGCTAGGGATTTAGATATATCGTTATTTAGACTCCAAGTTTAGCATCCATAAGTTAAAGAAGGAATGATGCAAGCATCAAAAACTTTTCTCTTGTGATGTATGGCCATGTTGCTTTTAAAAAATATTTTTGTGTGACCAAAATTTGGACCATCCTATTTTAATCCTTCTATTCACCTCTTTCTTGGATTTATCTGCAAATGATATGAGTTGCCCTAGATAGATTGTTTCTTTAACCCATCGGAGTTTGCTGGTACCGAGAAATATTTCTTCTTCGGCATTTGTCATCAAGACTGATTTGTTAAAATTTATCTCCAGCCCAGCCTCATTTCCTACTAGGACCAGCTCTTCTAGCATTTTCTTCAGTTCAGATGGTGAGTTGTGAAATGAGAAGCACATCATCAGCGAATCTCAGATTTGACATTTTTTCCCATTAATGTCTATTCCAAAATTCTTCTAGTGAAGGTTTCTGAAAACTTCTTCCAAGACCGCGTTGAATAGATCAGGTGACCAAGGATCGCCCTGACGAATCCCTCTTTCGATTGGAAAATCCTCTCCATTTAAGTCCAGAACTACTCTCGCTTGGCTGTTGGTATACCAACATTGAAGAATATCCAAACTCTGTTTATTAATGCCTTGGCGTTTTAGACTGTTGATAAGAAATGAGTGCTTTACTGAAGTCAATAAATGCAAAATATATTGAGATTTGGTATTCATTCGATTTCTCAATGATTCGTTGACGACATGGAGATTATCTATTGTAGAAAATCCCTTTCGAAACTCAGCTTGTTCTATTGGTTGGTTCTCGTCGGAGAATCTTTTTAAGCGGGTTTTGAGAGCTTTTGAGAAAATCTTGGCAAAGATAGGGATCAGACTTATGGGACGGTAATTATCTAATTTTGATGGGCTACCTTTCTTAAAAATCAAAACAATGTCTGATTTTAACCACTGGTCGGGTATTTCCCTAGTTTTCATAATTACATTGAACAGTTTCATTAATATAGGAGCAATTAGTTCTGAAGCTGTGATAATTAATTCTGCAGTTATGATATCGCGTCCAGGCATTTTGTCTCTTTTGAGCTCCTTTATTATTTTTGCTGTTTCCTCCTCCAGAAAATCTTCAAACACCTTGTTATTATCTTCATTTCCGCTGGTTGGTCTAAATTTGTTTGAATACTTTTCAGAATATTGCTGTTTATAGAATTTTGTAGCAGTATGGATTATTGCAGTTCTACTAGTTTGAATTTCTCCTTTTTCGTTATTAAGTTTTAAAAGCCAGTTTTTTCCTGGAGTTATCAACTTCCTACCTTTTTTAAGGGATGTATTTTTTGAATGAAATTTCCGACAATGGCCTGGTTATGTCTTTCGAGGTCCGAACAAAGTTTATATTTCACAAGTTTGCATATAAGATTGTATTCTACTTTTTCTTCTTTTGACTTATTTCTTTTTTGTTTGAGACTTTCTCATTTATTGATTAATGTCAGGGTTTCTTCGGGAGGTTTAAAGCCAAGTTGGTTTTTGTCGTTTTAGAATTTAGTGCTGCAATTTTGATTGCCTTTTCGAGGGTACTGTAAGCTGTCTGAATGTTTTCAGAAAAATTTAGTTCTTCGGAATGTAATAATTTTGATAGTTCTGCAATGAATAGTTGTTCGGTAACATTCCTTGGTATTTCGCTCGTTTTTTTCTTGGTGAAGGGACGCCTGGGTAGATAAATAGTGGCTTTTAGGATTCTGTTGTCAGACTGGAATGAAAATCGATGGGATGCTTCGATGTTTTTAAAAATAGTATGGTTCGGAGATAGGAAGTAGTCTATTTCATTACGATATAATCCATTTGGAGACAACCAGGTCCATTTCTTTCCCTTTCGCTTCTTAAAAAAGGTATTAACAATTTTTAATTGTTTTTCTATACTGAAATTTACCAGTCTTTCTCCTCGTTTATTCCTCGATTTCGGGTACCCATATGGACCAATGCAGTTCTCATCTGGACAGGCCTTTCTTCCTACTTGACTGTTGAAATACCCCATAATAATAAAAAAATTCTGGTGATTGGATTTTATAGTTGAGATTGTTTCATTCAGGAGTTGGTAGAAATCTTCCCCTTCTTCTTCCGAAGATGCACTCGTTGGCGCATATACTTGTATTAAAACTAGTTTCTTATCGTCCGTCTTCATTTTTAATACAGCAATTCTATCGGAGACGCCTTTTATTTCCGTGATATTATCTTTAACGTCTTTTCGAATCATGAATCCCACACCTCGATGTCCACTGACCTGACCATATTGAAAAAATAAATAACCACTTTTCCTTAGTTGAATATTTTCTCCCTTTCTTCTTACTTCAGATAATCCAAGAATTGTTATATCTGAATTAAACATCGCGTTTTCCAGTTCTTCTACTCTCGGCTAATAGACTTCTGACATTAAGTGTGGCTATTTCTAATTTTTGGAATTTTTTAGATTGTTGTTTTGCGAGGTTTAGGTCATATTCCCCTTTGTTGACCAAACATTCTGGGGGAAGTCAGTCCGGTTTGTTGTCCTTGTCGATGCCTTTTCTCATTAACTTTGGTTGTTCTCTCCAATTTATATGCTATTTGCGAATCTTTGGGTCTTTGGAATTCGTTTTTGAAGCACCCAAGTTTTTATTACCACTCTCCTCCGATATTTTTTCTGCATGAGATTTCAAAAATGTGTCTAGGCTATTTTTCCTTTGATGATAAGGTTTCGCTTCCTTTGGCTTTTTGTCCTTTGGTTTTTGCTCATTTCCTTTACCGGCAGTCCCTTATTTTTCTTCACTTCTTTCTTTCCTTTTTCTTATGGCTTCTTGGGCCTGCAGCTCTTCTAGGGTAAACAAATTATCATTTGTCAATAGTTTGTCGTATCTCAGGTTAGCCTTGTTTCTTTTCTCCCAGTGGGATTTCATAAATGTAAATAATTCCTTTCTAATTTCTCTGACAGCCTTTGATTTTAATCATTTTAAATTCTTCCAGTTTCACTGCATTGCGCATCCAGCAAATTTGATCCAGATGTTTTTCTCTTTGCTATTGTACAGGAACATCGAGTTTTGGAATGAAATATCAATTTTTCAGTAGGTCTCTTGGCCAATGTCTTTTTAATCTTTTTTTATTAAGTCCAGGTAACAGGGAGTAGGAAAGCGGAAGAACGAGTGGGTTTGGGTGATATTGTGTCGATAAGTGGAATGTTATGTATTTGTTATGAATATATGATTTTATAGTAGGAATGTTCATGTCATTGTGTATAGTGTGATTCGAAACATACCACGGTGCATTAAGAATTTTTCTGAGAATTTTGGATTGTGTTATTTGAATCTTGTGTATGTGAACTTTTTTTGCTGAACCCCAAAGTTCTGCTCCATATGTCCAAATAGGTTTTAGTAAATTATCGAGTTTAATTTCTCTAATACTGGCCCATTTTTATTTTTAGGGTTAATTTTCCTTATCTCCGTTATATCATAAGGTCTGAAATCTGGTATGATGTAATACTATATTCTAAATATCGTAGTCTTCATTTCCATTGTTTTTTCTCTCTCTAGTCCGAATATTACTATATTTTTCCTTCGAATAATATATTCTTCTCTTTCCCTATAACTCTGGATATCAAATTTTATCTTATTTAATTCCTCCTCTTGCCATCTTTTATTTTCATCCAACTCGCTCTCTAGGCCTGTAATGTTTTCTATTAGTATATTAAATTTGTCTTCTATTGTTGCCATATTGGTAAAAATTGAGAGATCAAAGATTATTGAAAAATCAGAGAGGTTGCAATGTGGTTAGTGAAACTACCGATGTAAAGCTGTCAATGAAGTGGCAGCGGAGACAAGGGGGGGGGGAGATGGGCGGAGCTAGACCTGGTGGGGACTATCTCTATATACTAGCACTGATCTTAAAGATAACAGAAGGATTTTACCTTAATAGTTTCTACCGATTTTTGGATTCTACCGATGGGTAGTTTCTCCACAAGTGTTTTTCAAGTCATATTGTACATATAGCAGAATTATTTATTGTAATATTATTATAGTTGCAAATATCAATAAATTAAATTAAAAAAAAAATTAAAGTATATACACATAATCAAAAATTAATTACCAATAATACTTTTTTTATGTAAAAAAATGTATCAGTCTTTTTTGCGACTACAACCATCAGCACAAATAAAGGAAGAATGTGCACCTAAGCATAAATACTGCCCGAAATCTTTACATCTGTACTGGGTGTACCTTATTTCTGTCTTTTTGACAAGGTAAACACCGTTTACGAGAAGTAGCTTCTGCTGCATCTTCATTTGTTTCAACAGTAGAAGCAGTTTCATCTGGTGAGATCTCCTGCAATCTGCTTAACATTGCGGTGGGAGGAGTAAGATTTTTCTGAAGCTGCTCTTGTAGTAATTCTATCCCGAGACATCTTAGAATAATATGTCAGCCTAACTGGTATCTCGTTCCCATTCCATAAAAATATTACTTGGGCATTGATGCCAGCAATATTTAGTAAGGAGAAAAACACCACCATAGGCCAACGTCGCCCTCCCCCCAGTAGTCGCGTAGGATCTCAGAGATGATTCAGCTAACATCAAGTTAATCACTTACCCAGAAGAAAACCAAAACCACACTGGCATGTAGCTACTACTAGGGCAGGAGGATAGAAGGAGGGGAGGGGTTTGCAAGTTTCAACATGCTCTGGCAACAACCATAAATGTTTCTCTGGAATCTCTCAGATGACATGCCATTACCGGAGTGTTAATCACTAAACGATATTCTGGTAAAACGTCGAACAATTTGGTGCACTTGAACCGATTTTTTTAGCTGTTAAACCTGGAGACGATGTGATACACTTTACGGACTGGCCGGAACTCTTATATCTATTACTTTCATTCTTTTATTTTAACTAATAATTTTTGGTATTTCTAATTCCTTTACCTTACATATTGTTTTTTTTCATTTTTTTTTTTAAATTTATTAATTGATAGTTACAACTGTATTACAATAATACAACAAGTAAATAGGATAAGCGATACATAATGATATGAGAATGACAAGTAGAGAAACTACCCACTGGTAGTACTCAAATCAAAGTTCAACTAAGAAGGTCATGAGGCCATCGTCTTTTCAGACGCCTCTGAGGATTATCGGGAATTGAAGAGGAAGCTAGGTTTGAAACTAGAGGGTTTGAGTGGTAATGAAGTTTGTTATGAAAGGATATTTACCGGGTTCGGGCCAAATTAGCAACAAATGGGGCATTAAGGTCATTATGGATGACTTTATTCTTAACAAAATAAGGAGCATTCAGTATTTTACAAAGGATTTTGGATTGTAAGGATTGGATACAAGAGGAATTCGATGGCTTAGTGGAGCCCCAAAGCTCTACTCCGTAAGTCCAAATAGGTCGTATGATGGTCATGTAGATGAGTCTTTTGTAGTTAATTGGGAGCTTAGAGCGTTTGTCTAGTAAGTGTTGAAGTAGCCTGAAATGTCGAGCGGTTTCTTGTCTTTTCAGTCTTGTATGAGGATTCCAGGTTAATCGTTTGTCGAGGTTCAACCCTAAGTATCTGTTCTACAGGCACCAGAGGGATATTATTAAAGGATACTGAAGGGCAGGAAGTCATTGGTTTACGACGTAAGGTAAAAGTGATTTGATGCGATTTTTGAAAATTTATTTTAATTCTCCAATTTTGACACCATTCTTAAAGTTCAGTGATATGGGATTGGAGGCTTAGGGATGCAATAACTGGATTGTTGTTGACTGATAATGCACATGTATAATCAGCATACGTGGTAAGGATAGTATTAAGATGAGTTGAGATGTCAGCTGTATAAAGGATTGGGCCAAGGATACTACCTTGAAGTATCCTTAAACACCAGCAAATTGGGAAAAGAGGGATGAATAGACATTATTATAGTTTACTTGGAAAGGTCTATTTGTGAGAAAGGATTGAAGGATGAGAAAATATGTAGTTTTTTATCATTATATTAGTATTTATTTCTTTTGTGTTTCAATGATTTCTCTATGCTAAAATCTTTCTTTTAATGTTGATTATAAAATGATGGATTGAATAGGTCAGAATAACAGTCAAAGATAATGCGAAATAAGTTAAACTTATTTTTTAATTGTGTCACCGTTTTGGCCTACGATGTAGGCTATCTTCAGGGCTAAGATAGGAACAGAAAATGATATATAAATCATTGCAATCACAAGGCAGAATTACAGAATTTATAGTAATGTGGAGAGATATAGAGAGTAAGATAAAATTGTAATAGGATTATGTATTGATAACAGAAATAGTGTTCAGAATTTATAGTAGTGTAAAGGTGTGTATCTCTTTATGTTTGTTGGGCGAGTTGCGATTCGGAGTAGAACAGGGGATACGGTATACAATGATTGAGCTATGTTTAGGTGGAATAATTCTCTTTCTCCCCCTTACATTTAATGACATTCATTATAATAGGTTGGGAAAATAGAAATCCATTATTTTCTCGGTAGATGGCTGTAGTGATCGATATCTCGTTAAGTATCGATCAAACAATTCCAAGTTTATGCTCGTCAAGGTGAAATTTCATACTAAAAAAGTTGTTTGCCTGTTTTTTATTTGTTCCATTCAGTTGTAAGTTACCAATGGAAGTCAACAAAAAGGAAATTCGGTACATTTTACAGTTTTTCTCTGATAAAGGCGAAAATGCAAGCCAGGCCACTGAAATTGTGAATGGTGTTTATGATGCCAATAATTATGTGCAATTTTGGTTTCATCGATTCCGTTCAGGCATTTTTTATGTTAAAGATGCACCTCGCATTGGCAGGCCTGTCGTCGAAAATGTTGATAAAATCACGGAAATAATCGAAGTTGACCGGCATGTTAGTAGTTGTAACATCGCCCATGAGCTAAAACAGTTTAAACCATTTACGCAAAGCTGGATTCAAAAAGAAGCTCGATGTTTGGGTGCCACACCAATTACCGCCAAAATACATGATTCATGGTTCAAATTTCCATCTGCAAAGCCTTAGGCAAACGGAAAGAAATCGACTCATTTCTTAAACGGATGGTGAATGGGGATGAGAAATGGGTCATATGCGACAATATTGTGCGAAAACGATCCTGGTCAAAGTGTGGTGAAGCACCTCAAACGGTGGCCAAATCAGGACTAACGGCCAGGAAGGTTCTACTGTGTATTTGGTGGGACTTGAAAGGAATCATTTATTATGAGTTGCTTCCTTATGACCAAACACTAAATTCAGATCTCTACTGTCAACAACTGGACCGTTTGAATTTAGCGATTGACCAGAATTGGCCAACAGAAGAGGTGTTGTGTTCCATCAGGACAACGCAAGGCCACACACGTCTGTAGTGACTCATCCATAAACTCCGGGAGCTTGGTTGGGAAGTTTTAATGAATCCATCATATAGTCCGGACCTGGCACCAAGTGAATACCACCTTTTTATCGCATTGCAAAACTTCCTGAGTGATAAGAAATTGGTCAAGAGAAGATTATGAAAATTGGTTACCAGAGTTTTTGCCAATAAGGAACAATACTTCTATGGGAGAGGCATTATGAAGCTACCTTTAAAATGGCTACAAATTATACAACAAAATGGTGCATATTTGACCCCAAACGGACAATCCGAAACATCTTTAACAAAGTTTTGAATTTCACGCAAGAATAATAGATTTCTTTTTCCCCAACCAATTATTGTTTTATTCTATTATTTGTAATAGGATCATTAAATTCCTTCTCATCTCAACTGTTTATACTATTCTTCACATATTATCATTTGTCACATTATTACTTTTCATAATTTTTTAACATAAAATCTAGAAAATTTCTTGTATAAATAAAAATCACGATTTGTATTACTATAAATTTATAATAATATATCTTTTGAATACGAAATAAGTAAAAAAAATAATATATATCATTAGCTGTAATTGAACTATGCTTTCCATTCTTATTACGCCTCGCCTGTTTTACATAATATAACTTACTCTTTGCTCTTTCTCACTAGTTATTTCATAATTTATCTTATTCTCTATATCTCTTCACATTAATATAGATTCTGTAATTCCCCCTTGGTACTGCAATGATTTATATAGTCATTTTCTGTTTCTTTCTTGGCCCTGAAGATGGCCTAATTCGTAGGCCGAAACATTGGCACAATTAAAAAATTTTGTGTTATCATTGACTGCACCCCCTGACCAATTCAATCTATCATTAGAATTATCCAGTCGACTATTTTCCACTCAAACGTACATTATAAAAGTTAGTATTAATAATATCAGTACTAAATAATTCATTATTTAATTCTTAAAGCCATCTACAGTGGCTACCAGTCCAAATGATACACCAGGATATTTATAGATGTCTTTGCATAAATAAATATTTCAAGTTATATTACATTAATAACAATAATTTATTGTAATCACTAAACATCCTAGAAGTATGTACTTTGTATATAAACATTTAAAAATAAACAATGATTTAATAATAAAAATAAAATTGACCCAAGAGTTTAACTAAAGTAAATCAGTTTAAGTTAAAGAAATATTGGTAAAAATTAAGGTGTATCATCTTCATTGTGAGATAAGTAATCCTAAACAAATTATTATAATGTAATTGGAAAAAACCACAATGCAAAGCCTTATGTTTCAAAAATACACCCACTTACCAGTCGACGTTTCGCCTATTCAGGCATTATCAAGACACCAAAAACAAAAAGGGGTTTATGTGAATCACATCTGGAAGAAAAAGGTGCAATACATCCCAACGATCAACAGCCCAAACAGGCTCCAAACATGAGACAGCACCCCACCACCAAGACGTTCAACATACAACTGAAAAGCTTTAAAAATGATTAGTACTCAAAAGCTAATTAGAAGTGATGTGTCATTTTTTGAGTATGAGGTGAAATAATTTATTTCCTTTTTGTCTGTTAATTTTTTTAAATAATCAAAATTGAATATTTTCAATCTCATCTGTTTGTATATATTTAAATATGGTAAATTGAGTTTTCTGGTTTTGATCCCTGTAACAATATAAATTTTTCTTTTTTTCTTATTTTTTCTACAGGGTGTATCAATTTCACTGTGAGCCACTGTAAATTATTTCATCTCATACACAATATGTCACATCACTTCTAATTACCTTTTGGGTACTAATAATATATAAACTTTGTATTTAGTAAACAATTATTTGTAGGTTGTGCTTTGTTGGGTGCACTCAAATGTGGATTTCTTTTAATTTCCCTGACCATCCAAGTCTCATCCCTATCAGTTAAAATTTGTCTAGTGCTTGTAACTTATATTCTGGCAATGTACTTTTCCTTCTTGAATCTCTCCACTATATGCTGGACAATTGAACGGCTTTTTTCAATAAATTTGGCGATTTCATGTAAAGATTTCCGGTCATTAATATGTTGAATAACCAACTCACGTTCTTTTAACGTTGTGTGTGCCTCCATTTTCGTAAAAAAAATTAAAAAAAAAAAGTCAGTTTTTCTTCAACTCACTCTGAAAAGAGCCAAACACTTTCGACACAAGAGTGTAACTAAGGTAAAGAAATATTGGTAAAAACTAAGGTGTATCATTTTCATCGTGAGATAAGTAATCCTAAACAAATGTTTTTTATTTTTATGATTAAATCCTTGTTTATTTTTAAATGTTTATATACAAAGTACATACTAGGATGTTTAGTTATTACAATAAATTATAGTATTTAATGTAATATAATTTGAACTATTTATTTATTCAAAGACATATATAAATATCCTGGTGTAATATTAATATTATAAACAATATCTTTAATACAGTTCAACCCATTTATTTATTCAGAATTGTAAACAATCCTCTCATATTCTACTCGACTGGTTTTATTTAGTTATATCTTTGATTAAATTATTTGCATCTCAAAATATATGTTTCAACTGTCTGGTGTCAACTGCCATGCATAAATTGAACATTCCCTACATTTATAAATATTATATAAATAACTCCTTTCCTTTTCTTTTTTTTTATTTCTCCATGAAAATAAGAAATAAAATGGTAAATTTCATTTTGAATTATGTCTACAAATGACCTACTTGTGTTTTATAAAATATGATTTTAAACATTACTAATGATTGGTGTTCTATAACAAAAATAAATGCCATAATTTAAACAAGAAAAAAAAAATCTGCTATTGATCATTAGATTGATATCAGATTAGTAGAATTGTACCTTCCAGAGCTGATTAATAGTGTCCAAAATTGAATGTAATGGGAAAAGTGCAAATAAATCAATTTAATGTTTTAACTAAATAGATATCTTTTGTAGCACCCACCATTCACTCAGACATCAAATATTTTATTATTTATAAAATTTTATTATTTATATCAATACTAGCATTTGCCCGCGGCTTCGCTCGCATAGAATTTGGACTACCACATAAAGTTTCTTGACAGTGCTTTTTAACAACAATTTAAAATAATAAATAATTTAATTAATTTAATTTTTTTCACTATAGGTTACTCGTACAAAATTTCAGATCATACAAAACTTCAAAACTGACGGATTCCATACAAACTTTGAACCCTTATTATAATAAGGGTGGAACTATCCAAACTTCTTTCTTAAATCATACAAAGGACCTATCTGCAAATTTCAAGATGCTAAATTCCTGATTTGCCTTTAATTATGTACTATAATGGATTCTCCACAGTTCCTATAAAACTGTCGGGGAGGGAGGGGGGGGCGTGCCCCCGTGCGCCCCACTAAATCCGCGTTTGCTATAGCCCATGTGTTATTCTGATGTATAACCTATATTACTGTAAAGTTTCATCCAAATACGTTCAGTAGTTTTTGCGTGAAAGAGAGACAAACATACAACCTTTCACATTTATAATATTAGTAAGATTTATTTTATCATAAAAAACCGTCTAAGTTTTATTAGTTTACAAATACACTATTAGTTCTTAGCTGTGCACTCTGTACCCTCATCATTATTACAACATTCACAATATTGTACATAAGTGTTAAGTGGCTATAAGCTGATTTTGGATTTAAACATTTGAAATGTTGACCAAAAATTTAAAATTGATTCATTATTAATCATCACACAGTCAAGAAACAATTTCATAAGTATTTTATTACCATTATAAAGATTTAATTTTCCAATATGTTATCGATTTCGTATAAATCGATTGTTTTTACGATTAAGGTTTGTGTTAAGCTAAAAATTGTTCTATCATTAAATTCATATAATTTCCCTAAATAACCTAACAATGCATTCAAAATTTGTTAATTAAATCGATTCTGTATTAATCGATCATTTCAACGATACACTTTCTTACTTAGTTGGCCCAGCAACCTCACATCGAATAAGTTGAAATATGTTAAAGTAAATCGATTCACTATTTATTGATTACGTTAAAGATAACTGTTTTGCAAATAGTCTCATACGTATCCAAATAATAACCTCCAAAATCGATTTTATTTAGATAAGTTAAGAAATACAAGATTTGTGATTATTCTATTATTAAAATGATATAATTTTCCTTAATACGCTTCGATAACTGTTATGTCCCCCTAAAGATATTAAAAGGTAATGAATACACTCATAATTAACTGTAATCTATTATGAACATATTTGAACATACAGAACCATAATAATACATATTATCATATGACTAAAAAGGAAAAGCATAACCTTTCTCCAAAGAGATACACAACAGTCTCCCCCACATAATAAAAGCATAGAAATATATATACAATATAAACATATAACAAGAATATATAAGTTTGAGTAGTTAGTAATCACTCCATCACATAATCACGGAAATCACGGAAACGTTCGGGCATTCTGGTAGGCCTAGAAGATCTGCGCAGGACTGGTTCTGGAGGGATCGCATTGGGTACATCCGCAGTTCGCTCTTGAGGGCACGGTTGTGGAGCTTGAAGTTCTGATGCCGGTACCTGAGGATCTGGAATGTCAGTCTGAGGGATTGCAATGTCAGGATTTGTAGCAGGCAATCTGGGAATCTCATATAAGGAAACTTCAGGATTGAATGTGACAGTTTTCCTCGGTACAAGTGTCAGACGTAATTGATCAATGTGACGTTTCAGTGTTCTCCTCGATTTATCTAGAACGACTATGTAGTGCCGTTTTCCTAACTTTTTCAATATCTGGCCAAACTCCCAAATGTACTTATTGTTGAGGACGAAACGCACTTGGACTCTCTCCCCCACTTGAAGAACCCTAACACCACATGGAGCATTGCCTTTTGAAGTTTTGTGCTTGAAAGGGAAAACTGCATCCAGACGGATCCGAAGTTTACGGTTTAAGTACAATTCAGCTGGTGACTTCCCACAAGCAAGAGGTGTTGCACGATATTTAAACAAAATCCTCCTCACTTTCTCAGCTATTGGTATATTTTCTTCAGTCATAGAAATAAGTCGGTGTTTCAGTAATTGGACATGACGTTCAGCCAAGCCGTTTGTAGCCGGATATCCAGGGGCAATATACTTTTGGAGGATACCATTTGTAGTACAAAATGAAGAGAACTCCTCACTCCGGAATATTGTAGCGTTGTCTGATACAAGGAAATTTGGGAATGCGTGGGAAGCAAAAATATCGTTCAGCATTGATATTGTTGAACTGCTATTGGGTGTAGTTTTTAAAATCTTTATCTCTGCCCATTTAGATTTAGCATCAACACAAACAAGAAAATGATGATCGTAAAACGGACCTGCATAATCTATGTGCACTCTTTCCCAATTACTCTTAGGTTCATCCCACGAGTGGAGAGGCGCTCTTGTTGGGTTAGAAGTATTCAAAGCACATTTTTCACATCCGCGAACCAGTCTCTCAATATCTCTGTCAATGCCTGGCCAGTAGACATACCGACGTGCCAACTGCTTCATTTTCATAATGCCCAAGTGTGTTTCATGAAGCTCCAGTAGAATCTGCTGACGCAACGTTGAAGGTATGAAGACTCGGTCTTGTCGAAAGATTAATCCATTGTGCAGGGTAAATTCAGAAGTGGAAGATTTATACTTTAATTCATCGATAAGCCTATTCATCTCGGAGTCCTTTTTCATCTCTTCTTGGATATTTTTCCATATGATTTTGTCACTTGAGATTTGGAAGATTGTTTGTATGCAAAGCTGGTTCACCTCATCACCAACAAGGATGTCCGTCAGATGTTGTACGCAGGTAGATGGAGCTCTAGACAAACAGTCCACATTCTTGTTATCAGAACCTTTCTTGTACTGAACGGTGTAATCAAACCCAGATAAGAATGATGCATAGCGCAATAGTCTCGCTGATGTCATTTGTGGCAATGCCTTATTATGTTGAAAAATTCGTGTTAATGGCTCGTTGTCAGTTTTTAAAATAAAATGTTTCCCAAAAAGATACTTATAAAAATGGTTTACACCAAACATTATGGCTAGCGCCTCTCTGTCCAACTGACTGTAGTTTTGTTCTGCAGGAGTGAGAGAGCGTGAAGAGTAGGCAATTGGCTTTTCCTCACCTTTATAAAGATGACTCAATACTGCTGCTACTCCCGATGGGCTTGCATCTGTGGTCAATATCACTGGTAAGGAAGGGTCATATGGTGTCAAAACCCTGCTGCTGCATAGTTCATCTTTGAGTCTCATAAATGCTGTTTCACATGGCAAAGTCCAATTAAACCGGATTCCTTTGCGGAGTAGGCATCTGAGAGGATAGGAAAGTGTCGAAAAGTCGGGTATAAATCTAGAATAATATGTTATGAGACCCAAGAATCGTCGAAGTTCATCTACATTTTTTGGATAGGGCATATCCCGAACAGCTCTGATCTTTTCTGGAGATTTATGGATAGCATTATATTCGATTATGTGACCCAAATATTCAACTTTTGTTTTGAAAAAGGAGCACTTGGCACGATTGACATGTAAATCGAACTCAGACAATCTCTTCAGAAATGCACGCAGATTTTCCAAACATTCTTCAAGTGTAGCTCCGTGAACAATGAAATCATCAAAATATGCTTCAACACACATTAGTCCCCTGAGTATTTGTGCCATGTGTTTATTAAATTCTGCTGGTGCATTTTTAATGCCAAAACTAAGTCGTTTCACCTTGAACGTACCACGATGTGTTGAAATGGTCTGGATCTTTGAGCTTTCTTCATCTACCTGGAAATGTAAATAAGCCTTAAACAGATCAAGTTTGCAAAAATACCTGGAGTTTCTCAAGTTGTCCAAAACTTCATCTATTCGCTTGATGGGAAAGTTTGTATTTACAAGCCTTTCATTCACCCCACATTTGTAGTCTACATACAATCATATTCCTCCGTCAGGTTTGGGAATAACTACCAATGGAGATCCCCAGTCACTTGAAGATATGGGCTCTATTATTCCAGCAGCTTCCAATGCATTCAGTTCTTGTTCGACACGTTTTCTAAGAGCATATGGCACGTCTCGCTCTTTCGTGAAAACGGGTCTTGCATCCTTTCGTAACTGCAATTTGATTTGAACATTTGGAACACATCCTATTTTCTCCTCAAATACATTAGGAAATTCTTTAATAATATCATCAGTTATTGAGATGATGGAGTTAGCTGCAACGATTTTCTTCATAGGTTCTCTGGTTGAGTCAAGGTCCTTCAACTCAATCCCCAGGCCTCGAATCCATAATCTACCAAGTAAAGCTGCATGCCCTGTTGGAACGATGTAAAGATCTCCTTCAATTTCTTTATTTTTGTAGCTAACTTTAACTTTGACCATACCTTTTGGACTAACAATGTTACCAGAATAAGAACGGAATTCTATGTTAGTTGGTTTTAATGTATTATTCAAATTTAATTTATTGAATTCGTCTTCTGGTAGGAGGGTGTAACGAGCTCCGGAATCCACCTCGAACTGCTGAAGCTTTGTATTAATGCAAACCGTGACCATATACTTATCTAAATCGGGAGCTATTTCAAATAAGTCTACGATTTTAGAAGACTCACCACAGTGCTGTAAATTATTTATACCATAGCGCCATTCAGATGGAGAATCATGGCAAACAGCTAAAAGTGAATTCGCTGAGCTGGATCTATCGCGCTGATGATTTTTCATGAGGCTGGTTATACAGACTTTTGCGACATGGTCCACTCTTGCACACTTTTCACAGTAGACGTCTTGCCGCTGTACTCTGCAATCTGAAACTCGATGATTCGGTTTCCCACAACGAAAACACAGGCCTTCCAAACCTAAGGCACGGTAGTTAGGGCGACTTCTACTGGGAGGAGAAGGAGAGCGCCGTCCAGATCGAAGAGGTGACGCCTTTGAATGAGTAGGACTACGACTGGAGTAGTGACTTCTTGCAGAGCTACCAGATCGATGACGAGAAATGTCTCTGTGCCTAGGACTTGATATTGTGTACGTGTCATCGCAAAAAGTTTCAGTGGGATTCGTTATCTGAGAGCATGATAAGGCCTTACTTTCAATCCATGAAGCCCCCAAAGCTAAAGCCTTTGAAAGAATGACGTCAAATTCCATTTCACTAGACTGTAATAATTGTTCTCGAATCCAATTTTCACGTAGCCCTCTTATAAATTGGGCTCTCAGAAAAACATTACTAATCGATACACTCTTTTTACATGCACATTTTACTGAGAACTGACATTCTGACAAATTACCTCTTAGAGCAGCTACGAATTCTGTAATCGATTTGTCTCCCTGATGTATATTTAAAAAATAATGTTGAGCAACAACAGGACTTTTCTTTGGACTTAATAACTGAGAAAACAGTTCAGTTAGAGTAGTGTAATCACATGACTTAATTAACTTCTCCGGGCCAAGATAGGCAGCCAATTCATTGTAATATTTTGATCCAATGCTAGTACTTAAAAGTTGTGCTTTCTTTTCGTCATCATGGATATTTTTCATTGTTAAAAAATTTTCAAATCTTTCTAAATAGTATGAAAACTTTTCCTTTGATGCATCAAAGTTTTCAAAGAGGTGCATATTTGAAAAACTTGTCTTACCTGAGAGGTTAACAATAAGTTGTTCTATCATGATCTTTTGTTGTTGGTTAAAGGCATCCAAAAGGGTTTTAAACTGAGAAGCATCCATATTTATAAAGTAAGAATTACACTATTTCGAAAAGAACTTGAATTAAAGTTGAATATCTGTAAGTTGAGCAAATTGGAAATTGAAAATTGAAGGTTAATTAAAGCACTGGAACACGAAATTTGAATGAATTAAATTCTAAACTTTTTACCTCGTCGCCAACTGTTATGTCCCCCTAAAGATATTAAAAGGTAATGAATACACTCATAATTAACTGTAATCTATTATGAACATACAGAACCATAATAATACATATTATCATATGACTAAAAAGGAAAAGCATAACCTTTCTCCAAAGAGATACACAACAATAACCTACTAATGTATTATAACATCCATGATCATATCGTTTCATAATCGGTCCCATCGATAACTAAATGTGGATTCCATTATCGATTTTATTTTATTAGTCGATAAATTGATTCTATACTTCCATCGTTTTCGTATATATGCTTTCAAAAAAGTAGTAATGTACTCCAACATACAAGACTATATGTTACTAGTTTCGTATTTAACTCCCTCAACAACTTTTTAAATAACTAAGATAGCAATTAAGTTCAATCAATTTAATTTAATTAATTACGAATTTAATTTGGTAAAGGACTCTAACATTTGGTATATCAGAAGAATAAATAAAACCGATTCAGTTTAAACCAGTTTCGTATTTAGCGCCCTCAATGACGTGATAATTTACTCTTACATCAAATATGATTAAAATCGATTATTTTATCGATATCTTTTACGTGCTTTACGATCATCAAAACCTAGAATGGACCATAACACAGCGTATATCTGAAGCAATTAAAAAAAAATGAAATAGTTTTAGTATTAATATATCACTACATATATGGAGGTGTGTTTCATGTTAAAATGATAATAGCTTTATCAAAACCCCATGAAGATATTCAATGATGCCTATATATCCCTTAAAAATCAGCAATCAGATATTCCATTTTAACCTTCTCAATCTTCTTTTCTTTTATTTATTTATTATTTGAACACAAAATCTAAATACTAACATTTGGATGATTATGTTTCAGGTTGGCCATCCTGATTTGTCTACTCAACTGGAAAACGCTGTGGCTAACAACTGTCCCAAAGATATTTTCCAGCTAGCGAGTGAAGGAGCTGATGTGTGTGGGTCGACTCAGTCTGGGGACAGCTTTCTGCATGTGGCCGTAAGAGCCGGCAACAGTGCTACCATCAAAGCTCTTGTTTTCCTGAATGCGGACCTGGGAGCTGTGAACTCCAGTAATGCCACTCCACTAGAGGTGGCAGTCAGGCAAAACAGTGCATCGTCTGTGAGGGCTCTGTTGATCGGCGGTGCTAAATATGACAAGCGTTTGTCTGGAGGAGACACCTACATCCATGTCGCTGCTGCTGGAGGATTCAATGAAGCCATGGAAGCCTTGCTAGAACTAGGAATGGATTTGGATGAAAAAAACCAACTCGGGGAAACTCCATTATTTCAAGCTGTTAGAGCGGGCAACATCCAGGGTATTAAGTTGTTACAGAAGAAAGGAGCGGATTTCAGTGTTCTGTCAGGTTTCAAGTTGGAAGATGGTGACAGTATAGTCCATTCTGTAGCTCGCTCAGGAAACGTCGAAATCCTCAAAATATTGGCAGATAAGAAGGTACTAGCAAACGTAAAGAATCACAGCGGCCTCACGCCATTGCATGTCACTTTTAATCTTTCGATCGTCAGAATGCTCCTTAGGATGGGTGTGCCTGTGGACAGCCAGGACAATGCTGGAAGCACTCCGTTGATGTTGGCTTCGAGAAATAGTAAAGCAGACATTGTAACTTTGTTATTACAAAACCAAGCTGATCCCAAGATAAAGAACAAAGAAGGTCGGACCGCGCTTTACTACGCTGCTGAAGATGGCTGTGTTGGGTCGGTGAACTCTCTGTTGATCGCTGGTGCCAGGTTGTGCGAGCAAGATAACAAAGGCGATACTCCAGTCTTCGTTGCAGCTATGAATAATAACCAAGAAGTCCTCAAGTTGCTTATAGAGAGAGCAGCTGATTTGGCCGTGAAGGACACCAATAGTGATGGGATATTACATCAGGAGGCCTGCAGTGGACATGTCGAGATAGTGAGGGCGCTGCTCGATGCCGGAGTGGTAGTGGATATGAAGGATAAGGACCAGAAGACCGCCTTACACCTGGCAGCAATGAACGGACACCCAGCCGTGGTGACGGCGCTGCTCGAGGCCAGGGCGGCGGTGGATATGAAGGATGAAGACCAGAAGACCGCCTTACACCTGGCAGCAGAGAATGGGCACCCTGCCGTGGTGACGGCGCTGCTCGAGGCCGGGGCGGCGGTGGATATGAAGAATAAAGACCAGAAGACCGCCTTACACCTGGCAGCAGAGAATGGGCACCCTGCCGTGGTGACGGCGCTGCTCGAGGCCGGGGCGGCGGTGGATATGAAGAATAAAGACCAGAAGACCGCCTTACACCTGGCAGCAATGAACGGACACCCAGCCGTGGTGACGGCGCTGCTCGAGGCCGGGGCGGCGGTGGATATGAAGGATGAAGACCAGAAGACCGCCTTACACCTGGCAGCAGAGAATTGGCACCCTGCCGTGGTGACGGCGCTGCTCGAGGCCGGGGCGGCGGTGGATATGAAGAATAAGGACCAGAAGACCGCCTTACACCTGGCAGCAGCGAACGGGCACCCTGCCGTGGTGACGGCGCTGCTCGATGCCGGGGCAGACCCAGCAGCTAGGGCAGGAGGCCTACGCTGGACACCGCTAATACACGCATCTTATTATGGTCACTTGGCAGTGGTGGAGCTGCTCGTTGGCCGCGGTGTCGATATCAATGCCAGGAATAATTTTGGATTTACTGCCTTATACTGGGCTAATTACAAGAACCACAGAGCTGTAGCAGACTACCTGAGGTCCAGGGGCGGTGTGTAGTGATCTGGACAGCCTGGTTGGCCTCTCTGCTCCATCTTGGCCACTTTATATCTTCTTCTTTTGATAAAACAGCTTTTTTAAATGTTTAATTTGTGATGTTATTTTTGTGAAATATACTTTTTATGATTGATAATAAACGAATAATTTTATGAAATATTGTTATTTGTTATTGTACCTCCTTCTTTTTTTAAATTTTCGTCCTGTTTGAAAGTATTTATTGTACTTTCATTAATATAGCCTTTAGTTTTAATTGGTTTATTACCTTGAAGTATGCTTAATAAAATAATTAATTTTATTTTTTGAATTTCATGGACACAATTGAGTTTTCTATTAAAAAATTCATCTTACTCTGCAAATACAATCCTTTTTCTTGAGTTGCTTAAAATTGATACTCACAAGATAAATCAGAGGAGTTATTATTTCTTATCTATTTGTAGTTGTGAAGGAGACTGACTTATGAGGACACAATCAATAGTTTGCAAGTTATTACTGAGTCTTATTACATAAAATAAAATAATAACAATCAATTGATGAGATCACAATGCAATGTCCACTTGGACTTATCTCTTGATAACTTACAGGGAATTTGTTTTTGTAATTTTTAAAATCAACTACGTTCTTTGGTGAACATAAAGCGATGTATTTTAGTAGTTCAAATCATTTACTATTTATTAAAGCAATATTATAATAAAAAGATAATGTTTTCTGATTTTTCATTCTCTTTTGCTCCTAAAAAAGTGAACGTGCGATGGGGCTTTGATGATCAGAACGATGATGAAACAGTTTTATCATAATACGATCCATTTTTGATTTTTCTAAGTTAATCTATATTGAGTTTTTATAATGGAGGCGTAGTTTACGATAAACATTCGATTTTAGATTCGGATTCTAAACATAACAATATCGAATAAAAATGAATATTGAATATAAAATTTTGAGTGATCGATTGTGTTTTCGAAACCTTAACAACCATAAAATTGGTCCCAATATCGAACGCTTTGGAAAAGTTGAAATAAATCGGGGCTCGAGAGATCTATCAGAAAATCGATTGTTCTTTCGGGAATTACATCGCTGATAACAGCAAATGGAATCCAGTATCGAATATATTCCAAATGTTAAAATAGAAAGATAAAAAAATATTCAATCGACTAGGGAAGAGTGAAAAATTATCCGTTCACTCATTCACGAGTTTTCAACTTCGAGAGGAAAAACGATTGACGGTCAGAAAATTATAACATTTTTATTGTTTTATAGGTACCCTCTATCTGTTCAATTTTTTAGTTAAAATGAACTAATAACGAACAAAAATATAGCGGAACTTGTAAAGAAGAACAAAGTACTTTGTTTAAATAATTTCCTGGCATTGAGATTTCCTTCGCCAACCAACAATTTCCTTCTGTTCCTTTTTCCGTTTCCTCTTGTCTTGTAATACTCGTACAATGACTCAGCCTAGTTTCTTTTTCTCCACTTCCCACCTTTTCTGCTGTTTTCCTCGCCGTTTTCTCCCTCCAGCATCCAAAGTGAAAGTTAAATTGATCAGCATTTCCTCCTCATATCATCTAAGACGGTCATACCAGTCCAATCTCTTGTTCTCAATATTTTTAGGACATTTCGTTGCCCTTACATTAAGCAGCACTTCTCATCCATGCATCTGTTCCGTACAGCAATATGCTCTAAATGAACTTCTTGGTACCTTTCGTCACATCACTGCTCCAAAGGACCGAGCTCAACATACCAATGGCTTTGTGCTTCGTAATTATGCTTCTTTTTTTTAATATCTTTTAAGGACGTTTCGTTTCTTTCCCTTAAAGAGTCCAAAAAATGAAAACTCTCCAACCTTTTTAATGCATCCTCTTTAATAACGAGGTCCTCCTGAACGTAAATGATCATATATTGAGTTTTGCTGAAGTTTATTCTAAGATCCCAGCTGGAATACGTCACTCGCAGTTTTCTTAGAATGTGTTTGTAGCATCCTCATGGTGCTGATTGACGATAACCTCTACAGTAGATTATGGAGATGACTGTTACCTATTCCTGCTCACGTCTTCTATTTACGATTCCTATAAAGCCTTTCCAATGTAAATTTTTAATATGAGGGGGACCTACAGCAGTTTTCTATACAATTTCACAACGTGTTGTAAATTTTTCAATCATAGAACTGAAAAATTCAGGAATTTAGATTAAATATAGTCTGAAAATGCGTTTTTCATGTGAGAATCGTTTTGAAAATTTTACACTTAAGGAAGTAGTCCAAACTTCTGAATAAGGAATCTGTTTCAGATTAGTCTGAGGAATAAGGTGAGTGTGGGAGGACTTTGTATCCTAGCTTGTTCAGTTTCTTCACTGTCTGTCGTGAAACCTGAGGCCTGGCGTTGTCGTGTAAGAGTGTAGGTCCCTTCCGATTAACCAATGCAGGTTGTTTCTTAAAACATTTTTTTGCATTACGTCAATATCCCTGCAGTAAAATGAGGGTGTGATGGTTTCACCTCTGGGTAGAAAAGAGAAATGTATTATTCCTGCCATTGACCAACACAGAGAAACCAATATTTTGTATGTGGTGTAAACATTTTTCAAACCAACGACGAATGGTCTGTTCGTTGCAACACCCTTCCCCGAACGCAGGAATCTGATTGTTTCATGATAATAAAAAGCTTAGCGAACCCGACTCGGTCTACCTCATAGAAGTTTACCAATCGGCACTGCGCTTAACAACATCTTAGGAATTCGTTCGTTACTAAGCCTAGCAATTTCTTCTTAATCTTCGCGACACAATTCCGCGTTATGCAACCTCCTATATTCCCTAGTGGTCTCATCAATTTCAGGACAGAATATTCTATGTAACACCTTATTTTCGAATACCTGAAGCTGTTGTTCATCCTTCAGCGTTAGTGGCCCACGTTTCACATCCGTAAAGTGTTGGAAGGATGATGGTTTTATAAATGCTGATGTTTGTATTTCGGGACAAAAGACGCGAGCTTAGTAATGTCGATACCGAATAATAGCGAGCGTTTCCTGCTTTCAATCGCGCCTTTATTTCCTCTTGAATTTCGTTTTTTCTAGTTACCGTAAACCTTAAGTACTTAAACTTCTCGACATATTCAGACTTATTCCCTCCTAAAACAATGTCCCCAAAGTCTCCCCTCCTTCCGCTACTCACCATAACTTAGTCTTATCCGAATTTATTTCCTTATATCATTTTTCGACATTACTGTATTCAGATTTATAATTTCCGCGTCTTCGCCCAACAGCACCAAATCGTCCGAAAACCCTAGCACGGATATTTTGCTATTCATATTCAGATTCAAACCTGTTTCGTTGTGTATCACTTTTTTAATGACGTACTCGAGTGTTAATTTGAATAGTACAGGTGATTCACAAGCTATTTATACCAATTATGCATGGCTACGTGAGTGAGCTATTTTGACCGAAAAAAATGTAGATGTTGAAGCAATTAATTTTAGAATGCAAGAGGCATTGAAATTTCATTCAATAGATAATATAATACAAGATAGATTACTGCTGACGATACTGACCAAGTAGCCAACTATCTCGTGTAATTCCCGATTTCATTGGTTTATCTGGAATGCCACCACACGATTTGGTACTGAAAATCGGTTCACTAGTCATTTTACCTGGAAATTCGAATGCGCCAAAGCGATGCAATGGCACACGATTAGTCACGAAAAGAATCATGGGCAATATTCTTGAAGCTGCTTTCGCGAATCGCAAGTTTTAAGATGAAATTGTTCTTCTACCTTGGATTCCAATAATCCCTTTAGACTCGCCCGTCACATTTCAATGTTTGCAATGACTTTAAATTAGTCATAAAGCCGAACATGTCAATTTGTGGCCTGGATTTAGAAAACCCGCACTATTCAATTATATGCTGCGTTGGCAAACCACCAAGTTCGCTCTTCGAATCAATCAGAGATTAACTAAAAATATAATACATCGCATTGTATTCCGATATTAAAAAAAAAACAGATTTCATTCTTGTTAATATTACGATGAAATATGTATCTAATGATTTATTTTCTATACAGTAAAGAAATATACCTGTCATAAAAATAGTTGAGTTTTTTAATGGAACTATTAATTAAAATAGTTTTAAGTTTATATTTAAGATACATAATTACTCTTACACATATAATTGATAGAAAACGTTTGAGTGATGGATTCCGTAGTTCAGTCCAACTAAATGCATTCTAAAAATGTAATAATTTTCAAATTCAAAAAGTTTGACCAGTACAAACAATGAAGGGTCTAGGGTTAAGTACGTGTTAGATACTGTTCTGTTTCTTGTTTGTTTATAGTTCTGTTTATGTGTGCGTTATTATATTGTTCATTAAATTTAATTTTGTGTTTTTTGTTATATTCCTTGATATTGACAACGCATGCCTGTTACCTATTGATAATGTAATAGGATTGTTTTAATAAACTGATTATTTGGGATTAGTTTAGGTTTTGTTTGTTTAATTGAGTGTAATTGGCTGTAGATGAATCCTGAGAGGAGTCCTTTGTCCTTGACTTTGGAGAGTCAAAGTCATATGTGAGGTTCAAGGGTTCATAAAGATAGTTAGCGCTGCTGTTACTGAAAAGAATAAAATGTTTATACTAGGCATTGAGATCTCTGATCTTACTAAAGTAGGAAGAGTCACAGTTACAAGTGGAACAGGAGATGGTAGCAGTTGAAGGAAGGTGAGACATCCAGATTTACAACAGTTTCAAGGATTGGAGGCATCAGGAACGTTGGTAGAGGCAGAGGTATAACAGAAACTCCTGTAGTGGGTGGCTGGCTAACTTCAAACAACGCCACGGAATAAGACAGCTTGATGTTCAAGGGGAAATGCTATCTTTTGATTTTTTTTAAATTTTGTCTTTCTGTACAGTATAATTTTTTTGTGTGTACAGTACTGTACTTTCTGTGTGTGTATAAGATTGTATACTACATATGTAAAATATTGTGAAATTTATGTGCAATAATAAAATATAGTTACCTTACTGTAGCACAGTAGTATTTCATAAAACAAACTATTTACCTTAAAAAATATAACGTGCTTCTTATTTTATGGGAACTAGTATGTCAATGATCATTTTTTGCATGCTACTGTGCCTGGAAAGCACTTTGTTTGGTAATCCGAACGATTTGATAGTCCGAACCACCCCCGGTCCCAATCAGTTCGGATTATCGAGGTTCTACTGTATTATCTCTGTAGATTCTCAGTTCATTTATTCCCTCCTCCCCCCATAATTTTCTACACCACTCATATTGTATACAGTCAACTATTTCCTCAACAAGAAATAAAACTATTTGAGAGGTGTTCTTGTTAAAATACCTGGCCAGGCATCTGCCTCTTAATGTTTTGAATACATTGTTAGAAACAGTAAAGTTCAAATTTTGAATTTTGGGGGGGAACAGGGTCAATAAATAAAAAAATATATTATAATTTGCCATTAACATTTCTTTATTACATTGTCAACGACTTGTGGTTATTTGGAATTGTACATATTTCTTGTAACAATTTTTTATAAACATTTATACATAACACAATTTAGAAAATATTATAAATATAATACAATTATTGGCGCGAAGGCAGCGTGTAACTCGATAAGAATGGGAAAAGTACGAAATTATTTATACAACACAGTAAGCACACATATGCTTTATATAAAGGAGCTGTATTATATATATTGGAAGTATATAAGGTAAATATACCCTCAAGACATGACATTTAGAAAGAAAATAATTACATGGTAAAACACTCTTTAATTCGTAGGTTAAGCTGACTAGGCACTGTCTTAATTAAATGCAATTACACAATTTTTATGCATATAAAGACAATGTTCTTATTAATGCAAATTCAATTTTTGGCATACTCTGCTGTAAACTGAACCTTAACACAAAATTATGACTAAATACAAATATATTACTTTTAATTTCTCTCTCTCTGAGCATATAAATATATATATATTTACAACAAATTAACAAATGATATGTATAATTTAAAAAAAGAAAAAAAGCAGCAGAGTTAAACATTTACACGAAATAAATGAAAAACTGCTTGCGTTAGATACAACAATACAACAATAGCTAGTAACGCAGAGGAACTTATTACTGGCCAAGTAGCATGAAAGATGTACATCGGTGTCTATATACAAAGAGGGGATGGGCGTTATTGTAAAAGCCCGCCAATATTTATCTTATTGTCATAAAACGCTTATCATACAAAAGCATAGAAAAATGTTTGTAACCAAGCGCATTGACTGTATGAATGGAGGGTTCAGCGCGCCATTGTCTTTCTGTAAATAGTAACTTCTTCTTCAATATTTTAACTTTCAGTCGTTAAAACAAAATGCTTATATTTTTCAGAATAAATGATGTGACTTGTTCATAAATCACTTAATGTAAGTTTTAAAGTGTATAATTACACAATAATGTTTTATGATCACCTTCTACTACATCATCCATGACTTCAATATCATTAAGCTCGAAACACAAATCCGAAAATAAAACAATTTTCAGATAGTTTGTCTCATTAATGTATGGGTAGACACTCCCACATATGTAAATGCCTTTAATCGCTTTTAAGACAAAATTTGAAATACTTCACACAATTCAAACAGGAAATTGTTAATCTACTTTACATAAATTAACAATAATGAGAAAGGATTCCAAGCTATGAAATGGAATACAATTTAATTAATTTGTCAATCAATAATTACTTTGATTGTTAGAAATATATTTGTGGATCTAGAGTGTTTATAATTATTATCAAAATTGCATTAAAATTTGTGAATCAACGCCATGTTTTCACTCCTGCTGATGCTGTCCTCATAAAATAAATGTTTAATCACTAACATATTTCTTAATTTTACATATAGATCCTAATCACTCTACTATTTTCGAACATGGAAACGGGAGAGTCTACCATATGTACATTGTTAACCTTTGAAATGCATAGTAAATTATTTCAAAAACTAATTTGTTTTATCTATTAATTGACTTGAAAGGTATTTTGAAGCTGTCGAAGATGACAAGTGAGACAATTGTTCGAAAGTAAAGCTAGCTAATTCCATCATTTTTAAAGAAATTTTTAAAAAAGCATCTTCTGCAACTCCAGTCTCATATGCCTTCGAATCACCCTAGTTTTAAAAAACATTTATAAACGATTTTAACACTTATGCCCTCCTCAAAAAGCAATTCTGCAGAGTGTGGTGGATATATAAATTATATTTGTCTGGAAGTTCAACGGACATTAACTTCTAGTTCAAAAAAGCGTTTGTTTTAAATCATATTTTCTCAAGTCATTGTTTTTTATTTTAAATCTTCTAAATAATGTGTGTAATGTATCACTTTTCAATATTAAAAAAAAAGTTTAGAAACATACGCGTATTTCCATCTTACTCTTTTAAGAAATCTAATTATTTCTTTTTTGCGATTTAAATTGATAGATATCTGAAACCTCCATATAACTATTTTATCAGCGATGAGGATCACATTAAGAACACGGGGATCGAAGGCAGCGAATTTTAAATAAATGCACGATGCTGAAAAATGTGAAAAGCAAACAATGTATTCTTTTGTAATAAATGAAAAAGTAAAAAAATAGGAAATGTTTAAATTTATTATATATTTTTATTAACTTATTAGACAACAGCGCTGAATATAGATCTAACAACTAGGAAATGCACAATTTGAGCTATTTTCTTTTGAAATTAAAAAAATATATTTCATCGCAGCTGGCTATTGTAGGAAACATAGATCTTTATAAAAAATGTTTCGTTAGCTAATGTATACTTTTACATATATATACAGATTCAAAAAGTATTTTACAATTGTACATAGGGTCCTTTGAAATCAGCCTAACAGATTATTAGATTACATCTAACATGTAATTAGGCTGAAAGTTTGAGAGTAGCGTTGTTTTTTTGTTTCGGCTAAGACTCCACCCCTAGGCTGCCTGTGCTGCTCATCTCACCTTCCGCAGCATGAGGGTTTGAACAGTTGGCAGCTTCTTGCAGCCTCATCAGCATATTCAACTAAAAATTAATAAATATTATTATTATTATCGGATGGTTTTCTACTGGAACCAGGTATTAAGTTTAGTTTTGAATTATTTTGTCTCACTTTCTTTAAATCAGTATCAATGTCCGGGCAGGAGCTGTATTCATTGTTTGCGAACTCTCAGCCCACTTTATCCCTACTAACATCTACTGTCTGAGTCGGCAAGGACTTGCAAAGTCAGAGGTCGGGTTCTACGTCTGAATGGCAGCGGGTGTCTCAAATCGACCCACTTGGGGCACCAGGCGCACCTCACTGAATTTAGTACCTGCAGTGTAATCCATCCCCATTCTTTTATGAACAAAATGTGTGCCCGATACTTTTACAATGAAACTCTTTTATCTCAGGAAGAATTGTCTTCCTTGGATACTTTCTTTATAGCAAATCCAGCAATGGGTTAAATCGGCGAATCAGCAGTTGGAGTCCAACTAAATTAGGAAGCGGAAGGCTATAGAGTCAAAACAGGATGTATTGGAAGCGTAGAGGCAGCCATGTTAATGTCTAGAGTTGTGGCTTCCACCTTAAAAAGCCTCACTGAAACTTTAATAAACAAGCCTGAACCGGTCAAACTCAACCTTCCCTTTGTCAGGTTAAGTTCTGACACATCCTCTGGGGTCTTTCTCAATGTGACACAGACGAGGAACAGGCGAAGGAGGAACTAAAAAAGCCGAAGACCTTGCAAGATGCTTTGCTGGGTCAGTGATAACGGAGCCTAACCATGAGCTCATTGAGCTACGGACTTAGCCTACAGTTAAGTCAGTCTCCATGAAAGGGTTCTCGAGTTGGGCCAGCACGCAACTGCTAAGGCTCCCGGCTGAGGATGCAAGGTTTCCTAGGATGCCTACGGACAAGGTTGGGGGCCGTGCGAGGGACCTGCAGAAGCATTGCAATTAGGGCCTGTTCAAAGGAGCACTGCTAGTACTGCAGGTTTTTTATCAAAACCGACTATCAGTTAGAAGTTCCTAAAGGGCAACACGACTCCTGAGGCCAAGAAGCCTAAGGCTCTAGGCACAAAAGCTACTCCAAGGCAGCCAGAGGGAAACTGATTGCAGTAGTTCCTAGTGGCTACCTGGAGCTTAAGCAGTCATGAAGGAAAGCGAGAAATTCAAGGAGCATATAATTGAAAGGCTTGATATCGAGGGAGTGTCTTCCCCGGTATCAAGGAATCAGCACTTCAGTGGCTGACCAAAATAATCTCCAGCATGGTCATTAACTTAGGACTTTCCCTTTGAATAAGTGACTGTTGGGATCTTGGCGCAGCAAGTCCAATTGGGAGCTTTCTTCCAGAGCAAAATGGTCTGTGAAGAGGTCTTTTTGAAGAGGAAAAGGATCCAAAACAGGAGTATAGTGTACATGTGCAGCTGCCCAGTCTGTGAAGGCTTCTACACCATTATCAAGGTCCCTGAAACCAGCTTTTGGAGCCTGAGGGAGTATCACACACAAGTCGACTTTGGCTTCCAAGATGTCCCACTCAGTTTGCACAAGAAAAAAGTCTGCATCACTGCATCTTATGTGCTTACTTATTATTATATGCATCTTAGGTATGTGCTACAGGAGGTATACCAGAACTGAGGACATTTATATTCTATTAAGTCAAGAGCCTTATCTACACAATAATGGGTTTCAAATTTCTCCAGGCAGCCATTTGTGAAATAAAGATAAACCTCTGTCACTAAATTTTATAACTTTTGTAGAAAGGAGATAGTTGGGGGTGCAGTAAAAAAAAAAACACGGAATAAGTACTAGACTTATAATTATGTGCCGACGTTTCGACCTACAGTGTAGGTCATCTTCAGGGCTATGAGATAGAAACAAACAGAACAAAAGATATAAAAATGTACAGTAACAATAATATGATGACAAGTAATGTAGAAAAATTAAAACAGTGACAGATATGAAAATTAAAGATAACGAATATTAAAAAAGTGACAGAATATAATAAAATTAAGATATAGACAGATTTAATAAAATTAGAGATAATGAAAAGAAATTAAAATAGTGACAGATATAATAAAATTAAGATAAAGACAGATATAATAAAATTAATGATAATGAAAAGAAATTAAAATAGTGACAGAATATAATAAAATTAAGATATAGACAGATTTAATAAAATTTAAGAAAATGGACAGAAATTAAAATAGGGACAGACATAATAATTAAAGGTAACGAATATAAAATAAAATACAGAAAATAAATGTACAGAAAGGATAGAAAAGTAAAAATAATATAAAGGGAAATAAAAAAGAGGAGGTAAACCAAAGATACAAAATGAGGATATTTACATATACAGAAAGGTTGGAACATGAAGAATTAATAAAAACTAGTAAAATAAAGATATAAAATGTATGATAACGGACTTCTAGAGGTTGCATAAGTAAATGTATGAGACATAATAATATAGGAATATGTAGAAAGAAATGGAAGGTGTCTCGTAGAATGACAGTTAGAAATGTAAAAAAATGAAAAGTATGGAACTGTAAGTACAATAACTAATGTGAATAATAGTATTACTATTGTACAGTAACTATTGTGTACAATAACTGTTTGAAAAATAGTTGACAGGATTAATAAATTTGAAAAATTAAAAATATGAACTCTTGATTACCAACATATGATGGATGCCAAAATGATAAAGGGGAAATAGGAAAATATTTAGTGTGAAGAATGGAGAAAGGCTAAAGAGAAAAGGATATAATAAATAAAATATAAAGAAAAGACTTTGGAGAGAGAAGCCGTTGGGTGCGACGGCTGGCTAACAATGAAAAAAACGTTACGGAGTAAGGCGGAAGAGTTAGCAGCGATCTCCAGCGGCCAAAAAGGTAACTATAGAAGGTAACCATACTGGGATATAGGAAAAATGAGGGAAAATGAATAAATGGATAAAATTATATTTACAAGCCAAAAATGAATGAATAAAGAAGTGGAAAGATAATACCAACAAAATATAAATGTCAATATATTAATAATATATTGATAATATTAATAAGTAATATCATCTGAAATTACTTGAGAATTTCATTCAGTGACCTCTACCCGGACCAATTTCTTCAACATAAATTATCATAGGTCAACAATTATTATCAATATAAATGTCAATAGTGTGATAACAAAGGAAACATCAGTGACGAAGTAACAGAATTTAAGGTTTTTTGAGTAAATTAAAAATTTGGGAGTAGGTAGAAGAAAGGTGATGTGAATCAGTCTTAAGATTGATAGTGGAGGAATCTAAATTTATGTGGATAGTTTCAGAGAGGATGCGTTTATCATGGTTAGGAACAGTAGCTTGGATAGACGTATTATCAAAATCAAAAGTGTGGTTTAAAGAAAGGGCATGTTCGGATAGTTTAGAGGAGGTATGGTTACGGGAGGAAATGGCATATTTGTGTTGGGTAATACGATCTTTAAGGAAGTTTTTAGTTTCACCTATATAGGAAGAGTTACAATTAGTAGTAGAGCAGGGGATACGATAGATGACATGGGAACGTAGTTTGAGGGGAATAGGATCTTTGATACGGGTATAAATATGGGAAAGTTTGTTATGGGATTTAAAGGCAATATGTAAATTGGGGATAAAGGAACGTAAGTGTTTTTGAATGGTATTAGAGAGGGAGGGTATATATGGCAAGGATCTGTGTATAGGGATAGATGGTGGATGTGGCGATCGGGTGGGGGTGGGGAGGTATAGTAGTCATGAGTGAGTTTATTAACAATATAGGGAGGAAAATTGTTCTTTAAAAGGATTTCTTTGATACGATGGGTGTTGGTTTTATGGAAGCAGGCGTCAGAGAGGGATAGGCCACGGTGAATGATATTTTTTGCGACGTTAATTTTAAGGTGGTGCGGATGTTGGGAGTAATAATTAAGAAGTCTGCCAGAGTAAGTGGGTTTAGTATACCAATCTGTGGATAAGGTGTGGTCAGGATTTTTAATGATAAGGAGGTCAAGAAAAGGTAGTGACTTATTGGATTCGACTTCAACGGTGAAATGGAGGCGGGGATGGTATGAATTGAAGGAAGATAATAAATCAGTAATGATGTTGGGATTTATGATAAGGAGGAGGTCGTCTACATATTTTTTGATGAAACAAATATCATCAAGGAACTGAGGTAGAATGGAGTCCAGAAGGTCATTTAGGACAATATTAGAGAGGTCAGGAGCGAGGGGATTTCCCATGGCAAGTCCAGAAATTTGGGAAAAGAACTGTCCATGGAAGGTAAGGTAGCCGGATTCACAACATAGTTTTAAGGATTGAAGGTGTGAGGACAGGTTAAGAGAGGTACGGGGTTCTATTATTGACCAGTTGTTATCTATTATGACAAGGGCTTTATCTAAGGGTATGTGGGTAAATAGGCTTTCAACATCAAAGGAGGTGAGGATGTAATGATCAGGAATGGTGGGGGATGTTAAAAGATCACGTAGGTGAAAGGAGTTTTGGATATCATATGGGTTGTTAAGGCTGGGGACTTGTAAGGATGGAAGTAAGAATTTGCTAAGTTTTTTAGATGGTGAATTGACGTTAGCTGTAATGGGACGGAGGGGGTTGTTGGGTTTATGAATTTTGGGAAGACCATAAAAACGGGAGGCTAAGAAACTGTATGAAATGAGGTTTCTGTAAACCGGATAAGTAATTAATTTAGAATTGACAAGGCTTTTTAGGTGGAGGTTGAATTGTTTTTGGAGAGAGGTAGTAGGATCACGAGGTATGGGTTTGTAGGTGGAAGTATCAGAAAGAAGGGAATTAATTTTGAGGTTATAATCAGAAAGGTCCATAATTACAGTTAAGTTACCTTTGTCAGCGTTAGTGACAATTAAGTCGTCATGGGATTTATACTCGTAACTTTTATTTTTCACCTCCTGCGTATGTATATTACATTCCCGAGAAATAATATATGGTGGATAAGTTTTTTTCATCACCCAAATTTTATTTTTAAAAATACATAAAGAACCGAAAGGAGGTGAAAAATCATTAGACATTAATAAAAAGTGATTATGTGAAATATTTCATCACTAATACTTAATAAAATTAATGGAACATTCAATCATATTGGAACTGATTGTATTGGAGAAAACATTAATCCTTACTACATATGGACCATACAACACATTTCCCTTATTTCTAAAATCAATTTAATGGCTTTATTATTCATTAAAACTTGTTTTTTATTTCTTCAATAGATAAAACAAGGAAAAGGATTTTAAATGGCAACTGCAACTGGATTCAAATTAGGTTCTTGTGAAATCCAAGATTACCGACTCACGACTAAATCATTTGTCAACTTAGGACATCAATTAAATGGAAAACATAAAATATAAAATAATGCATTGACTTACAAGAGGATCCGGCTATGACGTCCCTTGAGATTTAGTACTGGTCGATGTTGTAGTATTGACCGTGGCCTATATCTCGTAGCCGACATCTTCCGGCCTTAGCCTGAACAAAATAATGAGGCTAATCAATTTATTAATCTGTATATCTAAAAGAGAGTGGCGTTAGTTACTGACCTAATAACTCAAGAACGCCGGACCGATTTCGATGATTCGAACCAATTAGAACTTGTCTTCGGCCAAAAAAGAAGAATACCCAAGAAAAATCGAAATCGGTCCAGGCGTTCTTGAATTATAAGCGTTGTAACTAACGTCTCATTCTATCAAATGCTGGTTCTGGCATTGCCAGCAGATAGCGTTGTGTGCATCAAATTTTGACAGCTGGTAGAAGATAAAGAATGTATCTGCCACATCTGTTCCCGGATCCAGGACGTACACTGGACCAGCCCGAATAAAATCACCATAAAATAAATTATATGTAATAACATAAAGCTACAGTGTACTATTTTATTTTATTTTTTATTCCAACTATGTAGAATTATTTATCGCTTATAATAACTATTTAACAATTTTATTATTCTAATATTTCACTTAAACAATTAAACCGTTTTTCAGATTCCCTTAGAATTACCTATGTATGTTATATTTCAGACGTTAGGGTACTGGAATAATTAAACACGAGAGATGTAAAGAAAATTCAATTCATTGTGTAAAGGTAATAATAAAAATTTCTGTCGACTCTTTCCTCATTTATTAATAAATTTTTTTCAAAAATGCCTCCATTTTATTATTTCTTTTAATAGTCTTATCCAACTTTTATTTCTACAACTTAATTTAGTCATAAATGCAACTTCTGTTCACGAAAGATATAAATTTTTAAAACGACTGTTATTTGAAACCATTCCTACGATTCCTACAAAAAAAATGAAACAAACAAAAAAAAAGGGTATCACTTGATGGAAATTACTAAAATAATAACGGAAATAGAAAAGCCAATTGAATAATAAATAAAACTTTAAAATTTGTTGAAGGAATGAATAATTTAAAATTGTACCAGAATAACAAACCTATCAGGTAGTCTCGGGAAGATATATTGGGGTCTGAAAGCTTTGAACAGAAAAGGTCAGTTCAAACTCGGCAATCGGAAGGTTTAGGAAGGTACAATACTGAATTGCCCAGATCTAGGAAGTAAACCCCAAGTACGGAACTACCTGAAGATAGTAAGGTAACAAGCTACCTGTTTCAAGACTAATAAAAATACTGTAATAAATATTTCTTTTGTTATGAAGAGACAAGATTCCTTCCTTAAATTTACTTTTATTGGAGCTCACTTATCTCAAAACCTTTCACTGTTATTTAATTTTAAAACTGGTAGAATATTTAGAATAAAGATAACAGAATATATCGATGCCTTAGTTCACATATGTGTTAAGTGCCGAAAACAATATTGTTACAGAGAGGAAGGAACTCTCTTGGGAAATCTGCCTGGTATACTTAGACAGCATCATTGAGCCGGGAGTTTACAATGTACTCCATGGTCATTATTGTAATAATGTCCATGGAGTACATTGTAAACTCTAAGTATTATAAGAAAAATTTTAAATTATTTGACAATCTACTAAAAGGTTAAAAATGTGCAAATTTATAAAGATTTTAAAAAATATTTTTAAATTAAATAAAGGAAAGGGACTTATAAGAGGTGTAAATTGAAAATGACAGAAGAATGTTGAAACGTTTTTAAATAAAGAAAAAATATTTGACTGGAAAAAGGTTTTTTTACTTACTTGAATGATTGACTAAAAAAGATGTACTTCAGTAACATAAACAAGATAATTAAAATATAAAATTAAGGAATAGTTTAATTCATTTTAATAGCCAATAGCCCGTAACAATATTTTACAGGAGTCAAATTTGATAATAATTTAGCACAAGAAATACAGTTCAAGTTTAAGCACACAATATATTTTTGTATTTTGTAACCATCACAGCTTCTCTATTAATTTTATATAAACATATCATCTATGACTTCCTGATCACAACTTTACAATATTATTTATATAACTAAAACCATTTCTGAAAAATTTGCACATTTGTGAACTAAGGCATCGATATGTCCATTTCTTGATATCATTAACAAAAGAAAAATAGTTTGTTGTAATCCCTTTCTTAAGTAGGATCTTTTGAATTCTCTTATGCCTATCCTAGAAAGGTGATATCTTATGTCCAGGTCTCATTCAATACCAAGATTAACTATGTTTCACGTTAATTAGATATTTTTATGAACTAGAATTAAAGAGTTAGAAATGAAGCAATACGTTTTTTTTTTATTTTTTAAAAATCGACCCTGAAAAGTGTAAAATACGAGAAATCATGTTAAGTTAGAGATGTGATTGAGTAAGCAGGCTTTACATTTTAACATAATAATAATTGTATTCATGATTTTGCAAAATAAACCACTAGATATTACAGTTGTTGATATTATATAGTGGATTTAAATAGAAAACTTATCGATAGTTCTATAATTATGCCATTTAATATTTAATAGGACAGTTTATTAAAATCTATCAACAAAGGGATAAGCATTGGTAGGCTGGCTCAATTCACAAATGCTCTAAGTCATTGCTCATAATATAAAGTTCATTTATGGAATTCAAAATTCAGCCTCCGTTTAAACTCGACATAGATTTCTATTTAAATCAATGCGGACGAAGTCGCGGGCAAAAGCTAGTTATCAATAAATAAAAAAGTCATGAGGTATTTTCATTCTTCTAGTGTGAGCTTGTTCCAAATAGATTGTTATAAGTGTTTCTTATTTTGTTTAATCTTTGACCATTTCAAACCATTACCATATTTTTCTTTCTTTTGATATTTTAAAATTAATATGCAGTTGTTACCGGATCCTAGAGGAGCCATTAGTTGTAATTTAGAAAAAAAAAACTAATCTCATGTCTCTAAGTCAGAAATAATTCCATACAAATGTAGAAATTCTAAAATATTTTATTTTAAAAAGTGCTGTTCTATCAGGGGCAATATGGAATAGATATTGTTACGGGCGCCGGCAGGAAGACGGAAGCAAGAGGATTAGCGTCTTAAATCCGTCGGCGGGAGAAGTTAAAATAGGATTAGGACGGTTCTAGATCGTCTCCTTTTATCGGCAAAGGATTAAGAATATTCCAGAATTGTCTGGCCCCTCCGTGTTCTAGAATGTTCGGTCTTGCCTATAAAAAGACTTCCCTCACCTCGAGTCAGTCAGTCTTAGCCTGAGAGTAGACCAGTGAAGATCTGTGATAAGTGTAATAAGTGAGTGTCAGTGTGATAAACTAGTCAGTGTTGAACCGGCCCGTGTAATAAGTGTATCAGTGAACTGTGACAGTCTCGCGAGTGTAATAAACTGTTTCTGTTTGTTACTGTGTGTCAGTTTGTGATACTTGAAGAATCTTACGGTCGGTGGACTAGTGAACTGTAAGTGTTAATTATTAGTTATAAATTGTAGTGTAATTTTATAATATTCATAGAAACTATTGTAACTAGTTAAGCTATCTAGAATTAGTAAAATCTTATATTATTGTAATAATTAAATAGGAGTTAGGCCTAGATAATAAATATTTAGAATATTGTTATTATAAATTTATATTAGTTTAATAATTTAATTGTTAATAGTTTACTTGTATCCTTTTTATCATTTTGTTAATAAATATTAGTATATTTAATTAAGGAATTGTTTAATTCATTTTAATACCCAGTAGCCCGTAACAAATTGGTGTCAGGTGTGGGGTCATTGTGTAGTTGCTATTATTTTGCATTTTATAATTATAGGGCTACTGTATGTATAATGGCTTCTAAGTGTGGCTAAAAGTGTTAAATTAATTGATTTAAAAGTTGCGGATTTAAAACGGGAGTTGGAGGAACGTGATCTGGATTCATCCGGAACTAAAAGTATGCTGCAACAGCGCTTGGGTCAATTTTTTGTAGACTTAGAGGAAAATCCAGATGACGTTCTGTTTGAAACCGATTTAAGCAAGTTGTCTGCAACTTTTAAAAATGAATTAGGTACTGTTAAAAATGAGTTAAGCAATGTAGAAAATAAGCTAGGTAATTTACAGAATGAATTAAGCAATGTAGAAAATAAGCTAGGTAATGTACAGAATGAATTAGGTACTGTAAAAAGTGATTTATTGGATACATTAGAGTCTAAGTTAGGCACGTTAGAGACTAAGTTAATGGAAAATGTTGAGAATAAGTTAGCCAATGTAAGTAGCTAATTTTGGCAATAAGTAGGCCGATGTAAATAATAAAGTAGCTGATGTAGAATCTAGGTTAGGAGAAGAACTGAATTCAATTAAAAATGAACTTAGGCTAAGAGTAGACGCTCTCGAGGGACGTATGAGCAACCCATCGACGAACGACACCGACCATTTCTCCGAGGGCAGCCTTCATAACAGAATTATACCCGCCAATGCTGAGACGCCACCAACTCACAACACTATTCCAGTATTCGACGGAAAGACGCCGTGGGAAGACTACATGACTCTCTTCGAGACAGCAGCTTCAATCTACGGGTGGTCAAAAGAGACCCAAGCTTCAGCGTTGTGCCTGGCCTTGCGTGGAGACGCCTTGGGAGTACTGCAAGGGATGCCCATGACAGAGCGGTCTAACTACGGGGAACTGGTTAGAAGGCTGGAGATGCGTTTCGGCCACCGCCACATGGACCAGCTTTATCGCTCACAGCTGAGAAACAGGATCCAGAAGACCAACGAGACGCTGCAGGAATTTGAAGCGGATATTGCCCGGCTGGTGAGGAATGCCTACCCATCGGTCACCGATGATGTCTACGAGAGCCTGGCTGTCGACAAATTCCTGGATGGACTTCGGGACCCCGAGACGCAACAAGCAGTGAAGCTCGCCCGGCCAAAAACTCTAGGAGACGCATTATCTCAGGCCATGGAGTTCGAGGCTGTCAGGCAGTCAGTACGGGGCCATGCGCGAGTTCGAGCAGCTGAAGCGGAGCCTACTGTGGTCCCTAGCGTCGAAGACATAGTGACAAAGATTTTGGAGGCTCTCAGGACCCGTAAGAAAGAGATACGCTGTTGGAGCTGCGGCCAACTTGGACACCCTAGAAGCAAGTGTCCATCCAAGAAGCAAGAAAAGCCACAGGAAAACTAAGTAGGGTTGATGGGAAGGGGCAACTGTCAACCCGTAAAGTCAAAGGCCCCAGGAAGACCATCAGAGTTGCGTCAATAGGAAGCAGATCGAACAGTTTCTACGTAGATGGGATGGTGAACGGGCAGCTGCGAAGTCTGCTACTGGATACCGGCGCAACCATGACTATCTTGAACTTGAAGACAGTTCCGGCTGATAAGATCTTACCAACGACTTGGACATTACGGACTGCCACAGGAGAGCCAGCCCAGGTCTACGGGGAGACAGTTGTCACCTTCATCATCGGGAATCTACATCTGAAGCACCGAACTCTCGTGGCAGATATTGATGAAGATGTCATATTGGGCACGGACTTGATGATCGCATATGGGATCAAGCTGGATATGGCGAGAGGTGTTATGACGCTGGGAGATGAAGAAGTCATCCTTCGGCAGGGAAAGGACATCTACGCACGAGTGCGCCTACTAGAAGACACCACTTTACCTGCACGGAGCCAAATCATAACGCATGGGAAGATCGAAGGACACCTACCTGAGGGTCAATGTTTGCTAATTGAACCTGGAAGGAAAGAAGAACAGGAGATCGGACGCGGCGTAATGGTTGCAAGGTCTCTCATCAAGGTCGGACGTACCACTCCGATTCGGCTAATGAACCTGAACCGCTTTCCAGTAACGCTGAACAAAGGAACACCGGTAGGGGAATGTACAACCGCTACCTTAGTGGTTCGTCAGCCTTCAAAGAGTTTAAGTTCTTTTGTTTCGTCAGTTTAAAGAGTTTGTTAAAGAGGTTAAATTCTTGGGGTTTTTGTTCAATGAAAATGGGCATAAGCCGGATGCCGATCGTATCCGTGTTATCAATGAATTAAAAGCACCTAACAACGTCAAGGAATTGCAGAAAATGCTGGGAATGGTAAATTACTTGCGAAGCCACTTACCTAACCTATCACAGGTTTTATCCCCTTTCCGACTACTACTAAAAAAAGGATCAGAATGGTTATGGACTTCATATCATGATGAAAAATTTCTTGAACTGAAGGAGCTTATTGGAAATGCAACACTATTGAGGTCATTTGATCCTACCAAAAAAGTGGAAATCCAAGCTGATGCTAGTAAGGATGCCCTAGGTTGTGCTCTTTTACAGGAGGGTAGATCCATTCTTTTCGCTAGTAGGTCATTAACAGATTGTGAGTGCAACTATGCACAGATCGAAAAGGAAATGCTTGCTGTTGTATATGCATTCACAAAGTTTCACAAATATGTGTATGGTCATTCAGATGTTACTGCTTTTTCTGATCATTCGCCTCTGACATCTATTTTTATGAAGGATATAAATAAGATAGTTAATAATAGAATAAAAAGAATGAGGTTGAAGCTGATGCCTTATCAGTTTGAGTTAAAATATCTTCCGGGAAAATTCATGTACATAGCAGATTTTTTTTCCCGTAATTTTGTCAAATCTCACCCTGAAGATGACCCATCTATGTTAGAAAGAGTGCACTGTTTAGGATCTATGGTCAATTTCACGGAAGAAAAATATTCTCAGTTTCAGTTATCAAGGACCCATCTCTTTCACAGATCACTGAATTCTATCGTAATGGATGGCCACCAAAACTAAATTCAACTGCTCCCGAAGTGGTTCATTTTTATAAGCTTCGTAATAACATTTGTGAGGAAAACGGCTTATTGTATTTAGAGAATAGGTTAATTGTTCCAGTTGTGTTAAGGCGTTTTATCCTGAGTTTATTGCATGAGACCCATTTAGGTTTAAACAAAATAAAGAGTACAGTAAAAAGTTTTTTTTATTGGCCAGGAATAATGTCGGATATTGTTAATTTGGTCTCAGGCTGTTTAGTTTGCCAAACGTTTCAGCGGAGTAAGATAAAAGAAGAGTTGCTCCCTCATGATATTCCGAATATCCCATTTTATAAGGTCGGACTTGACATAGCTGAATTCGATAGACATTTTTTTTTAATCCTTGTTGATTACTACTCTAGATGGGTGGAGGTAATCCCTATAAAAGATAAATCGAGTGCTACCATCATAGCATCGCTCAAGCCTCTTTTTGCGAGATTTGGCATTCCAAGAATCATAATTGCAGACAACAACCCTTTTGGCTCAGCAGAGTTTCGAAATTTTTCCCAACAATGGGCTACAGAAATTAAAACAGTAAGTCCTCATTATCCTCAGAGTAATGGTCTTGTAGAAAAGTATGTTGGTATTGTCAAATCCATGTTGAAAAAATGCCAGGCCAATGGCCAAGATTTTAATTTATATCTTCTGAACTACAGAAGCTCGCCAGTGGCAGGTTTGAATTGTTCTCCTTCATTATTAATGTGTAGAAACCTAAGAACCAAATTACCAATTCGCAATAATGATTTTCTTCCAAAAGTTGTTGTAAATAATAATTGTAGTATGCAAAAAGATAAGCAAAAAACCGTATATGACAAAAGTTCTAAAACTCCGGATGATTTTGTTGCACAAGAACCTGTGCTGATTCCGAATAAATTTACTAAATTATGGTCTCCAGGATATATTGTAAAAAAGTTAGAGTTTCGATCTTACATAGTTGATATTAATGGAAAAAGGTACAGGAGAAATTCCAGGTTCATTAGAAAATTCAAAAAACCACTATTTTCGGCGGTAGATTTAAATAGGGATAGTATAAATTTTAAACCCCAGCTAGCTGAAACCAATTGTAATGACTTAGAGTTATCTGAAATGAACTATGATGATGATTTAGAAAGTAATGGAAATTGTAATATTAACCCAAATGAAATACCTGATGATTGCCTGACTAGTGAGGATGTTGGTAATAATTTTGTAAATAACCATGAAGGTTACCGTACCAGGTCAGGACGTGTAATAAGGCGACCTACAAGATTTCAAGATTGAAACTAATCAATGTCGGTTAAAATTGTATTTGTTATTTAAATTATGTTTATGATGTTTATTTCATGTATTGTATCTTTCCTTGTATGATTAGATATAGTGTTTACTTCTTGTATTTTATATATTGTATGTTATTTTCTTTGATTTATGTTAATCATGTTTTCTGTAATAGCTATACATTTTGGTATTGGTAGTCTTAGAGGGGAGGATGTTTGGATATTATGTAATTACATTGTAAGGTGGCTACACTGCTGTAACCTCCCTGATATTGGTGATGATCAGTTGGTATTGTATCTGATCATGTGTGTTATTTTAAAGTAAATAAAACATGCTTATAAAGTTATTAAGTGAGTTGTGCACATTCATTTAACAAACGAAACATACTTATTTATTTACATTTATATTTATGTTATGTTCTTTTTAATGTAAATATTGCTCAAAATGTTGTCCTCTTGCACCAATGCAAACATTACATCTAGCACTCACTTGATAAATTGCAGCTAAACATTGTTCTAATGATATTTGGTGCACTGCATCTATGATTCGGTCTCTTAATTGCTCTCTTGAGTTGATTGATACAGAATAAACTTTCTGCTTCAAGGTTCCCCTTACGAAGAAATCCATGGGTGTCATATCAGGTGATCTGGGTGGCCAAGGTACTACTCCTCCACGTCCAATCCATCGTTGTGGATAATTTATATCCAGCCAAGCTCGAGCAACTCTGCTATAATGAGCTGGACATCCATCGAGTTGGAACCACATTTCAATCCGCTGTTATAAGGGAATGTCATCTAAATAAATAGAAAAGTCGTTCTCCAAAAAATGTGTAAATGTGATAACATTCAATCTTCCAGGTAAAAAATTAATGGTCCCACCAGTAATCCGTTCCAAATTCCAAGCCAAACGTTAATAGCAAATCCATGCTGAAACCTATTCTCTCTAATAGCTCTGGGATTTTCAAGAGCCCATACATGATAATTTCTTTGATTAAAAATTCCTCCTCTTGTGAAGGTAGCTTCATCGGTCCATATAATTTTTAATGGAAATAAATTATCATCGCGAATTTTGTCAAGAAACCAGTTACTAAAATTCAATCTCTTGACATAATCTTGAGGCAATAAATTCTGAACTTTTTGAAGATGGTATGGGTAGCGATTATCACCTTTCAAAGTTCGCCACATTGCTTGCCGCAATATTGCTAATGCAGCAGATGCTCTTCGGATGCTAGTCTCAGGATTGTTATCGAAGTGGCGCTGGACACAATTTCTTCTCCGATAATCTGCTCTTACTGCCGCCTGAAATTGGTCGCCTTCATTACGTATTAAGAATGACCCAGTCTCTCGTAGTCTATTAAAGGTTAACGAAAAGATAACTCGTCGATTAGGCACTCTTCTATTTGGAAATCGGCGCGCATACTCCCGCACCGCTTCTAAAGCATTAACGTTACAGAAACCATGTATGATTTTTGTGTACAAAAATCATATCAGCGTATTCAACATTAGAATGTGTATGCGGCATTGTGGCTGATGCTATTCACGCAAAAATATCTGAGTAACTGACTGAAGACTGATTTAGGAAGTATAATCCTAGAAGGAAGCCAAAATGTAAACAAATAAAAGAATGTAAAGGATAACATTAAGTGTTTACATATCTCACTGCCTAGCCTGACGAACTTTGAAAGGTGATAATCGCTACCTGTAACATTTTTGTTTTGTTTCTTTTTTTGCGATTTTCTCTAAAATTAAGCAAAAACGAGCATATCTCTAAAGGACTTTTTGTCTTAGTTTTTCGGCCCCCTATAAGTTCCTGAAGTTTTGCCATTTAAATTCGGGACACCCTGTATATATAAAGATTTCAAAGGTTTATTAAAATATCAAAACAATAGTTTCACTCATGTTCTTTCTGTTATTTTAGTACACAAAAAACTGTCTGGGGGGAACGTGCCCCCCCTGGATCCGAAAAAATATCGATACCGGTATATCGGTAATATCGAAAGAACCCTCCCCCCACCCCTAGCTCTTTCATAGAAAGGTTAGATCTGAAGGTGTTCACACGTGTTAGTCCAATTTGGAAAAGATATTAACTGACTGAGGTAAGGCATTAGTTGTGATTAATTTGCTTTTACAGTGATTATTATCATCTCCTCATTCTAATATTTGTTACAAATCATTATTCTGCAGGTTGTTGATATGAGTTGAGTTCCAACAAGTTTTGACCTTCATTTGTTTCCCTTAAAATATCTTCCAATTTAAGTTATCTTCTAGAGAATATAATTATGGGAAATGAGTATTGCATACTTCGTAATCATTTCATTTAGAAATGAACGATTCAACAAACATATCATATTAACTTCAAAATGTCAGTTGAAACTTTTATTTCTAGATGAAATGAAAACCAAAATCTGCTCGTTACATACAATTACATTCTCTTTTCAATACTAAAGCTCACGATAACTTGCATTTTTGGAAAATTTTAAAAATGAAATAAATTAACAGTTAAAGCTTGTAATTCAATTGGAAGTGACAACCTGCAGAATAATTACCTTATTTTGTATTCAATATCATATCAATATCCCCATATTTGTTCTTATAAAACAGGGCATTTAGTTTTGAAATATATTACTTTGTTGAAAATTTCATAAAGAACAGGGGAGCAGATTTATCTTACTGCATTATAAATTTGGATAACAATATAGGTCCTTAGTTCCTCAACAGCTCTATAATAATGACTCAACATGTAATAACAGTAAAAGAGCTTTATTTTTGTAATTGTAAAAGTGTGTTGTTCTACTTTTTCTCCACTTGCTTCTTAGTTATTGTATATCGAGAGCATTTTTTATTTTTATTTTTTAAACATGTATGTACCTTTCATATTTTAGGATAGGTGCATACTGTTTCATTATACTTAATTTTTTATATTATAGCATGTTTTAAAACCATACAAATGAAACTGTTTGTTTCATATTTAGAATAATATTTTGAGTAGCATTAAAACCTTTCCATGTTAAAATGTCTATTGCTAACCAAATATGATCTCAACCATGACCTATAACTTAAAAACTGTTGTATAAATAAAGGTTATTTATATAAAGCATTTATAACAACCTACAAAAATTAGCAAAGATGCAACACATTAAAATGGTAAAATGGTACTTTCCTTTACTATATTGGTTAAAACGGTATTGCAATGGTGTAAGATTATGATGTTCATTTTCCAGGTTTGAAACAGTGTCAAAAGTTCTCCTTATTTATAGCGGTTCTCATTTTTCTCGGTTGTGTTTATGTATTTATCATTACATTAAAACCGATTGTCTTTGAAACAAGCGATTACAGTGCTCTCCAAGACTTGAAGAACTGAAAATTCACCATTTTATAGTGCTGAGGGAATATTAATAAAAAACAAAACAGTTCTAATAGTTAAAAATGCTTTGAGGAAGGAAAAAAAAAACCTGAATATAGTTTCTTTTACCTAATTTTCAATAAAATCTGAGATTGTTGTTTTAAATTATTTCTATTTCATTATATTTGATATGGAATGACCCTCCTAAACCAGATGAGAATTATTATATGCTACTTCTGGCTTGTCTGCTCACACCACTTCACTTTCGGTACCAAGTTCTGTTACAAAATTCCTTGGTATATCTTTACTAATAATAAACCGAATTTATTCTTAATTTAGTTATGTATGTATCCAATTCGATTGCCTTCTAAATGTTAAATGTTTTGTTAAAATATTAAATTGTGGGCAACCTGTGGTTTGTATAAAAACCTACTAAGCAAAAGATTGCGGGTCCGTAGCCAGGTAGTGACGGCCCCAGGTTTTTTTAAAGGGAATACCTTGGTTATGCTGTTCTTGGAAGAGAAGCTAAACAGGGAGCCCCAAGCCAGTACGATATCAGGTACTCGTTGAAAATCTCTATCCTAATTAAACCTTAAACCTGGATAGGCAAAATTTATAGCTCTTACTGTAGCATCGCCTAATTAACAATAGCAGCGTAAAGTGACAAATTAACAGACAAACTATAAATTTTTTAATTCTTGAGATTTGTAATCTAAATTTAGTTTTCTTGTCAACTCGTCTTATATTTTCAATATACAAGGTCATTTTTATTTTATGTTCTTTTTTTACTACCTTTCATTTAATATTGTCTAAAAAAATTAAAAATTGCAGAATTTTTTTCTTTCCTTTAACCCTGCACAGGTCGTATACTCCATTACAATATAATATATCGTATTATAGTATATATAATGCTTATTTTTAGCATGTTATAATTAATATATGTTTGAGTGGAAACTACGCTTATTAATGTTAATAATCACTTACTATTATTTAATAATTATAATAATAATTACTATACTTATTATTGATTATTGTTACATGAATGATATCCTTAATTTCAGGTTGAAGGAGTTATGCCTAGCCCAACAATGAAGAAGGTTGCCAATCAGTGCTACCGCAAGATGCTGTCCGGTGCTGCCTATAGTGCCCAAGCTAATATCTACAGTCCCTCGTCAATCGCTGACATGGAACTGAGCACGCCGCAGTGCCTACTCCTAGTGCTGCTTCACTCGCTAGCGACAGGGGACGTAATGTCATGTATACTACTGGCCGACATATGTCAGCAGGTCGACCGCCTGCGCTCTAGGTACCTTAGGGTGTGGCTCTTAGAGGACTTCTCCTTCCCTAGGACTTACATAGAGGATGCTATGGCTCTCCTCCTGCAGCTAGTAGCGGACGGTACGCTGAAGTTGCCTGATCATGTGCTGGCAATAATGTCTGCGCTGGCCAAGCAGTATAGGATCCCTGACGTCCAGTTCAGGACATTTTCGGAGGTATCTCTTTCAATTATTTAAGTTTTAAAACATTTATTTCTTATGACTATCTCCTACTAAGCAGACAACTTATTATTTTATTTGTTCAAAGAGCAATATGACTTAATTTCAGACATTGTTCTTCAGCTCAGAACTTTACCAGAGTTAAAGAATCTTTCAAGAATTTATTATTTGCTTTAAAAGTTATATCTTATTATTATTTCCAACCACATTTTCCTTAAGTTTGGTTTAAATTATTAGTATTGTTTATGAAGAAACTTAATTTTTTATTTTACTAGGTGTGGTACCCGGCTTCGCTGAGGGAGTTGATATGAGATTGTGTGGTAGTTGGTATAAAAGAATAAACTTTAAATTATATGAGACGCAAATTTTTTATTGAAAATATAATCTAACTACAATAATTCCATTTACAATACTTTTATATAAACAACATTTTTCATTTTGTTATCGGAGTATATATTTCTAAATTTTTCGAATTTCCCGAATGCAAGCTACGTATAGTTGACCGTGAGAAAAGCAGGAGTCTTAGTGGTTGATGCCGCAATATTTTAAAGTTTGTCCTTGCGCTTTGTTGATTGTAAAACTATAGGCTAATTTGATTGGAAATTGCAGTCTTTTAAATGGAATGGAAATTCAGTATATATACTGGGGATAAATACTGTTTATCCTTTGTCCTTCCCAGTCATAAATTCGGCTTTGATGATGTTATTCGATAGCTGTTTGTTTATATTCTTTTGTCGGGTCGTAGTTTGTTTATATTCTTTTGTCGGGTCGTAGTGGAATGCTTCATTTGTTAGGTTGTACTGTTTACATGCCCTCGTCCGCGCTTCTCGTAGATTGATATATTCAGGGGTGGCTTGCGTTTGCAGTCTTTTATCATAAGAATGTGTCACGATTCTTGATTTTTCAATTCTAAGATTTAAAGCAAAGCTTTTTATTAAGAAATACGTTTATTAAGTACTTAGTGCACTTTTCACAATTTATTTTAGATTTATATTAGGCTCTGTATCACTTTGATTACTCACATTTCACTGTTTGTTTTTATTTCATTTCATTCGCTGCACTTCACTGGTGAGAAAGTGACGTTCAAACCCACGACGCATCATGCTTTATATATCCCTACCAACGGGTATTCCTACCCATACAAAAAAGACTTTGAATGTTCCGCAATGATCATGCTCAACCGCCAGAATTCCCCTCCCCTTATTTTGGGTACTTACTTTAGAGAGGCTGGTTGAGCCCCAGGAGGTTCCTACAGATAAATAACAACAGACTAATTAAAAGTCTTGCTAGCAGCGGGATTTGAAACAGGATTTTCGGCATGGCAACTCAGTGCTCTACCACTGAGCCACTCTGCTCCCTATAAAAGTATTGATATAATATTATGAACCAGAAAGCATTATTCTTATTATGTTATAGATATTTTTAAACCTTATAGATCATCTTTGGTGATGTATGCATTCGATGAAACAGGAGCTAATAACTTTATCGAACTAGGTGTTTTTATAATTAATTGAACAGTATGAGTTGTTTAATAATAGAGTGTATAGAAAACAAATGGCCGTTTTATCAGTTTTTTCAATTTTCATATTATTTTTATTATATAAAGCATTAATATTTATTAGAAATTATCCTACATTAAATATTGTAAAATATAAAAATTTCCCTAATAATATATATGCTAGGTAAAGTAATAACGGCCATTTTTTTTTTATACACCCTATTAGCTTTATCAAAAACAGACTTTTTTTTTTTTTAAACTTTAAAGAAATTATATGAACTGCTACCTTTTAAGGCAATAGGTATTATGTCTATTAGTAGATATCGTTCTAAGTAAAATATATTTAAAAAAATGAAAAATTTATACAAAATGGAATAAAAAATGTTATGCTAAATTTATTTATTTGACGCGAAACAGCCATGAAAGACTACGCGACTATGATGCAGGGTTTTTTTCTTTTTTGTTTTTCAGTCTTTTCTCGGCCCATCTTTTCCTCATGGTTTCACTAAAGGCCTTTTTTCTTTATTCTTATTCAGTTCTGTTTTCCAATAAATCTGGTGTAATGCCGTGTTTCTTGTTTTATTTGTTCTGTGTATCCTTGTCTGAATTTGTAGCCCATAATTTTGGTGAACATTTTTTTGTTTAGTCTCTCCTCGTTCATCCTCATCATGTGACCATAAAATCTGAGTCTTCTAACCCTCATTTCTGTTTCCAAATCACTCATTTCAAAGTAAATTTCTTTGTTAGATTTCAGCCGGTATCCTTCTGGTGTTACTTTTGGCCCGTGGATTCTCCTAAGAATCCTTCTCTCTATTTTACGAAGTTTGTCTAAACTGGGAAAGCACATAGTCTCTGTCCCGTACAATATCACTGGTTTTACCACTGTATTGTAGTGCCTGATTTTGGCCTTTTTGGAGAGACATTTTTTATTATATATACTACTCCTTAAAGAACATAAATTCTCCAAATTTTCAATTCTGTACTTTTCTTCTCAGACAAGTTTCTGCTTATTATCTCGCCCAGGTATTTAAAACTTTTAACCACCTGAATTTTACCGAAATCTGTTTTCACTTCTTTCTTACTAAAGTGAGGGTCTGGAGTCATAAATTTGGTCTTTTGAACAGAGATTTTTAGTCCAGTTTTTTCAGCTACTTTCTTCAATGAATTTATTTGCCTAATTGCGTCTTCTTCTGACTCTGCCAATAGGGCTAAGTCATCCGCAAAAGCCAGACACTTTACAAGGATATTACTCTTCTGATTTCCTATTTTAGCTCCTGATGTTTCTTTTTCCCATAATGTTTTCATAACTTTGTCGAGAACAACGTTGAAGAGAACAGGTGAAAGTCCGTCCCCTTGTCTCACACCCGTTTTTATCTAAAACCGTTCGCTGATATTCCCTCTTAATTTTATTTTTGATTTGGTCTCTGTTAAGGTTTATTTTATTAGGTTTATGGTCTTTTGATCGACTCTGTACTCCCTCAGGGTTTTTAGTACGGTTTCTCGGTCTAAGGAGTCGTATGCTTTTTCAAAATCGACAAACGAGATATAAAGGTTTTTCTGTGGCCTAGTTAGATAATATTTTATCAGAAGTTTTAGGCTAAGTATCTGTTCTTGGCAGGATCTTTCTTTCCTGAATCCTCCCTGGTATTCTCCTATTTTGTCGTCAATTTGTGGTTCTAACCTGTTCAATAGAGCCTTAGAGATTCTCTTATTAGATAAGCCTGAGATAATTCTGTTGAGCTTGTTTCTCCTTTTGCATCTCAACAATTTTATAATACAGAGCGTTTATCTCACCTCTCTCCTTGATGTCCTCATCAGTAGAAAACAATGTGTCCTTTTCGATGGTGATTGCTAGTACCTCCTCAAACTTACTCATGTAACTAGCCTTCAATGTATCCGCAGTTGAACACATGGCCTTGAATGCAGAACCCATGTTTGCTGTATCTACATTATAAATCTGTGCTATATCCTTATGCAAAAGGTTTAGAGCTGCGCGGATGCCCTTAATTTGTAATTCGGGGGCCCCCCGAGTGCATGGTGACGACACTTTACCAATATTTATATAAAAAATCAAAATTTAAATTTATATTTTTTACAGAAAATTGAATCTATAGAATTTATGATTCTTAAAAAATATTATATTTATATAAAATGTTTATTTCATAATTTTAAAATTTATTTCACATTTATTCTATATTTTTAATAGAATATATTCACTATTTATAAATTCAATATTCACATTTATAAACTATTGAACTATTGAAAATCGAAAGAAAAACAAAATATCATATGAGCTAATAAATGACACTATTGCTATCTGTGTGAAATGAGCTTAACTATACATTCATCAATTTCGTAGTTCGTTCGCGGTCAGTAGTGTGCACTGAGAGACAGAATTAAATAATTTTAAAATAATAAAGGAGTATTATCATTAAATAATCTCTAAACAGAAAATTAAATACCTACATCACTGAAATATCACAAAATTTTCACTGCTAATAGCCTGGTTCTGATACATAGGCTATATGAAACATAACTTTGGAAATGAAATACAAAGATTTTTCTTTATTTTTTACATCTTTACTTTATTCTTTACATTTTCGATTGGAGTTTCTTTGTTGCCTGAGTGCTTTCCAACTCTGTAAGATGGTACACTCTTCATGCTTGGGTTGTGGGATCTACTTTGGTTAAGACATCTGTCTTATTTAGTAATAAAATGTCTGGCACCATAGGATATTTAAATGAAGGCGATGGACCATGGGGTTCCAGAAAACTTATTTTAATGTCTTCGTTTTCTGTATCGACGACGCACCCTAACCACCATTCCTTGTCGTACAAACATGTGACAAAACCAACAATTTCATCCTACTCTAATTCACTGTCAACATCATTTTCTGAAACCACTTCTTCTTTGGTGTAATTTGAAAGGAATAAGTTTTTACTAAAACTCTGGTTGCATTTTTTGATTTGTAGTAGTGACACTGTTGTGTTCTTCCACTGTTTTGGCTTCTTCCAATCTTGTTTTCATAAGTGTTTTCTCATGTTCTTAATCTTCTTTAGTTGAATAAATAAAACTAATATTAGTTATATTTTCTTTAGCCCAGTCATAGAGTTGGCGAGGAGTCATAATTTGTTCATTAGACACCATTCGGAGGCCTGCTTGTGCTGCTAGACGTTTAACAGCACCTCCTACTCCATCACAAGCGTTCTTTCCATGTGACGATGCAAAAAAGTTCCATTCTGTTTTAATAGAAAAATCTGTTGTGTGGCGACAGAGGTTAAGAAAGTTAGTTTTATTCTTATATTGTGATGCAGGCACATCGGAAAAATAGTGCACCCCTCAATTTCATAAGGTAGTTTTTCCTGTAGGTAATTTATCAAAAGTAGCTGGAACAAATGCACAGCAACTGTGTCATGAGCCTTACAGTCAGATATGATTACTAAACTTAAGTGTTGCAAAGTTTCTTCTTTCTTGAAATAAATGACAAAAGGATGTATTGTTGCTTGTGCATTGTTCCTATGAAAGCCTTGAGCAGCATCTTGGAGCACAAATGAATAATTCTCAGCGAAGTCACATATAACAATGCATTCATTTGATGGAATATTTTCTTTCAAGTGTCTCAGATAAGCTGACTGTTTAGTTGTAATAAAAGAATGTTTAAGAAGTTTAGGCAGACTATCAAACAAAGAGTCTAGAAAACCTCCTGTGGATTTGGTTATGGTTTCAAGAACACACTTAATGTCCACCTGTACCCACTTCTTATGTTATTTACTCTTTTTATGTTACATGTTCAATACTGTTTTTCTTTTTAATTTTATCAATTCATAATGTACATGAGCATATTTTTTTTGTACATATTTACCATTGATCCAATGTGATCCTACAAGTGAGCTGCAAATAAATGCGATATTATTTTTTAACTTTTAAGAGAGCATGTGGTCATTTTGGCTTTTATTAGCAATATTTAGCCTCTTAAGTTTGCTCTAAAAGAATTTAACAACCTATACATGTGACATATATTTATTAACGTTCACTATAGTGGTTAACTGGACATTTGATTTAACGTTCATTTTTAAAAACAGCAGAAAAGTCCACCATTATTTCTTTTATTTACTTGATTTGATTGCTCAAGTTCTGCCACTTTTTTTTTTTAAACATGTTAGTATTATTTTATATTCACATATATATATATTTACTGATAATTAATATTCACATTCACAACCTTTCCTTCTCAAGTCTTCTCAATTTAACTGTTAAGACATTTCAATTACCACCTCTCCACTGCCTTCTTCATTCCCTGTTCCAACTTAATTTTTGCTAAATAATTTCCTCCCCACTCCCAATAATTTGACCACTAAGGTAAGATGTTGTGTGTGTTTTTATTATTTATATTTTATTTCTATTAATAATAATAATAATAATAATAAGCATTATTTTTTTTCTCTTTCTTCTGTGTACAATTTTTATATGGTTTTTATGTTTACAAGGTTTTTAAAAAGAAAAAAAGGCCCTTCTTTGGGCATAAGCCTCTCCCAATTTACCCCAGCTACGTCTGTTCCAAGCAGAACGGTACCATAATACTCCAATGAAGTTTTGTATGTCGTACCGCCATCTCGTAGCTGGGCTCCCTCTTCTCCTAGTGCGGTGTATTGGATACCAATCCGTTGTTGCCTTAGCCCAATGTGTTGATCCCATTCTTGCAATGTGTCCAGCCTACTGCCATTTAAGATCAGATACTGATTTGAGAATATCGCGCGTACCAGTCAGCTTCCGTACTTCTGTCTTCTTTATTTTCTCCCTCCTACTTTTCCTTAACATACTTCGCTCCATTGCACGCTGAGTGGTTGCTAGGGATTTAGATATATCGTTATTTAGACTCCAAGTTTAGCATCCATAAGTTAAAGAAGGAATGATGCAAGCATCAAAAACTTTTCTCTTGTGATGTATGGCCATGTTGCTTTTAAAAAATATTTTTGTGTGACCAAAATTTGGACCATCCTATTTTAATCCTTCTATTCACCTCTTTCTTGGATTTATCTGCAAATGATATGAGTTGCCCTAGATAGATTATTTCTTCTTCTTCGGCATTTGTCATCAAGACTGATTTGTTAAAATTTATCTCCAGCCCAGCCTCATTTCCTACTAGGACCAGCTCTTCTAGCATTTTCTTCAGTTCAGATGGTGAGTGTGAAATGAGAAGCACATCATCAGCGAATCTCAGATTTGACATTTTTTCCCATTAATGTCTATTCCAAAATTCTTCTAGTGAAGGTTTCTGAAAACTTCTTCCAAGACCGCGTTGAATAGATCAGGTGACCAAGGATCGCCCTGACGAATCCCTCTTTCGATTGGAAAATCCTCTCCATTTAAGTCCAGAACTACTCTCGCTTGGCTGTTGGTATACCAACATTGAAGAATATCCAAACTCTGTTTATTAATGCCTTGGCGTTTTAGACTGTTGATAAGAAATGAGTGCTTTACTGAAGTCAATAAATGCAAAATATATTGAGATTTGGTATTCATTCGATTTCTCAATGATTCGTTGACGGCATGGAGATTATCTATTGTAGAAAATCCCTTTCGAAACTCAGCTTGTTCTATTGGTTGGTTCTCGTCGGAGAATCTTTTTAAGGGGGTTTTGAGAGCTTTTGAGAAAATCTTGGCAAAGATAGGGATCAGACTTATGGGACGGTAATATCTAATCTTAAAAATCAAAACAATGTCTGATTTTAACCACTGGTCGGGTATTTCCCTAGTTTTCATAATTACATTGAACAGTTTCGTTAATATAGGAGCAATTAGTTCTGAAGCTGTGATAATTAATTCTGCAGTTATGATATCGCGCCCAGGCATTTTGTTTCTTTTGAGCTCCTTTATTATTTTTGCTGTTTCCTCCTCCAGAAAATCTTCAAACACCTTGTTATTATCTTCATTTCCGCTGGTTGGTCTAAATTTGTTTGAATACTTTTCAGAATATAGCTGTTTATAGAATTTTGTAGCAGTATGGATTATTTGCAGTTCTACTAGTTTGAATTTCTCCTTTTTCGTTATTAAGTTTTAAAAGCCAGTTTTTTCCTGGAGTTATCAACTTCCTACCTTTTTTAAGGGATGTATTTTTTGAATCAAATTTCCGACAATGGCCTGGTTATGTCTTTCGAGGTCCGAACAAAGTTTATACTTCACAAGTTTGCATATAAGATTGTATTCTATTTTTTCTTCTTTTGACTTATTTCTTTTTTGTTTGAGACTTTCTCATTTATTGATTAATGTCAGGGTTTCTTCGGGAGGTTTAAAGCCAAGTTGGTTTTTGTCGTTTTAGAATTTAGTGCTGCAATTTTGATTGCCTTTTCGAGGGTACTGTAAGCTGTCTGAATGTTTTCAGAAAAATTTAGTTCTTCGGAATTTATTAATTTTGATAGTTCTGCAATGAATAGTTGTTCGGTAACATTCCTTGGTATTTCGCTCGTTTTTTTTCTTGGTGAAGGGATGCCTGGGTAGATGGGGGGCTTTTAGGATTCTGTGGTCAGACTGGAATGAAAATCGATGGGATGCTTCGATGTTTTTAAAAATAGTATGGTTCGGAGATAGGAAGTAGTCTATTTCATTACGATACAATCCATTTGGAGACAACCAAGTCCATTTCTTTCCCTTTCGCTTCTTAAAAAATGTATTAACGATTTTTAATTGTTTTTCTATACTGAAATTTACCAGTCTTTCTCCTCGTTTATTCCTCGATTTCGGGTACCCATATGGACCAACGCAGTTCTCATCTGGACAGGCCTTTCTTCCTACTTGACTGTTGAAATACCCCATAATAATCAAAAAATTCTGGTGATTGGATTTTATAGTTGAGATTGTTTCATTCAGGAGTCGGTAGAAATCTTCCCCTTCTTCTTCCGAAGATGCACTCGTTGGCGCATATACTTGTATTAAAACTAGTTTCTTATCGTCCGTCTTCATTTTTAATACAGCAATTCTATCGGAGACGCCTTTTATTTCCGTGATATTATCTTTATCGTCTTTTCGAATCATGAATCCCACACCTCGATGTCCACTGACCTGACCATATTGAAAAAATAAATAACCACTTTTCCTTAGTTGAATATTTTCTCCCTTTCTTCTTACTTCAGATAATCCAAGAATTGTTATATCTGAATTAAACATCGCGTTTTCCAGTTCTTCTACTCTCGGCTAATAGACTTCTGACATTAAGTGTGGCTATTTCTAATTTTTGGAATTTTTTAGATTGTTGTTTTGCGAGGTTTAGGTCATATTCCCCCTTGTTGACCAAACATTCTGGGGGAAGTGAGTCCGGTTTGTTGTCCTTGTCGATGCCTTTTCTCATTAACTTTGGTTGTTCTCTCCAATTTATATGCTATTTGCGAATCTTTGGGTCTTTGGAATTCGTTTTTGAAGCACCCAAGTTTTTATTACCACTCTCCTCCGATATTTTTTCTTCATGAGATTTCAAAAATGTGTCTAGGCTATTTGTCCTTTGATGATAAGGTTTCGCTTCCTTTGGCTTTTTGTCCTTTGGTTTTTGCTCATTTCCTTTACCGGCAGTCCCTTATTTTTCTTAAGTTCTTTCTTTCCTTTTTCTTATGGCTTCTTGGGCCTGCAGCTCTTCTAGGGTAAACAAATTATCATTTGTCAATAGTTTGTCGTATCTCAGGTTAGCCTTGTTTCTTTTCTCCCAGTGGGATTTCATAAATGTAAATAATTCCTTTCTAATTTCTCTGACAGCCTTTGATTTTAATCATTTTAAATTCTTTCAGTTTCATTAATTTATTATTACTATTATTATTATTATTTAATTTTCATTTGCACCTGCGCAATTGCGCATCCAGCAAATTTGATCCAGATGTTTTTCTCTTTGCTATTGTACAGGAACCATCGAGTTTTGGAATGAAATATCAATTTTTCAGTAGGTCTCTTGGCCAATGTCTTTTTAATCTTTTTTTATTAAGTCCAGGTAACAGGGAGTAGGAAAGCGGAAGGACGAGTGGGTTTGGGTGATATTGTGTCGATAAGTGGAATGTTATGTATTTGTTATGAATATATGATTTTATAGTAGGAATGTTCATGTCATTGTGTATAGTGTGATTCGAAACATACCACGGTGCATTAAGAATTTTTCTGAGAATTTTGGATTGTGTTATTTGAATCTTGTGTATGTGAACTTTTTTTGCTGAACCCCAAAGTTCTGCTCCATATGTCCAAATAGGTTTTAGTAAATTATCGAGTTTAATTTCTCTAATACTGGCCCATTTTTATTTTTAGGGTTAATTTTCCTTATCTCCGTTATATCATAAGGTCTGAAATCTGGTATGATGTAATACAATTTTCTAAATATCGTAGTCTTCATTTCCATTGTTTTTTCTCTCTCTAGTCTGAATATTACTATATTTTTCCTTCGAATATTATATTCTTCTCTTTCCCTATAACTCTGGATATCAAATTTTATCTTATTTAATTCCTCCTCTTGCCATCTTTTATTTTCATCCAACTCGCTCTCTAGGCCTGTAATGTTTTCTATTAGTATATTAAATTTGTCTTCTATTGTTGCCATATTGGTAAAAATTGAGAGATCAAAGATTATTGAAAAATCAGAGAGGTTGCAATGTGGTTAGTGAAGCTACCAATGTAAAGCTGTCAATGAAGTGGCAGTGGAGACAAGGGGGGGGGGGAGATGGGCAGAGCTAGACCTGGTGGGGACTACCTCTATATACTAGCACTGATCTTAAAGATAACAGAAGGATTTTACCTTAATAGTCCAGAAATTAAAATCAATTTTATAGTTTCTTCTGATTTCTTTCAAAATTCACAAACCTTTCCACTAACACTTCAGTAGTCGCCTTTAATGGAACATAAGTAGTCGCATGTCATTTGTGAGATGCCTTTTCTATTTTGTCCGATTATACTCACAATATTACTTTAACATTATAGAAAATTGATAAAATGATTGAAATAATTAAATCTCTAGCCATGGACGTTTATTAAAAAAATGTGAAGAAATATAAAAAATAAAACAATAAGGAAAAATTTTAAAATATAAAATAATAAACACAGAGGTTTACAAAATATTTCATATGCAATATGAAAATAAATTTAAAGCATATACACATTGGATTCTACCGATGGGTAGTTTCTCCACAAGTGTTTTTCAAGTCATATTGTACATATAGCAGAATTATTTATTGTAATATTATTATAGTTGAAAATATCAATAAATTAAATTTAAAAAAAAATTAAAGTATATACACATAATCAAAAATTAATTACCAATAATACTTTTTTTATGTAAAAAAATTAAAAAAATGTACCAGTCTTTTTTGCGACTACAACCATCAGCACAAATAAAGGAAGAATGTGCACCTAAGCATAAATACTGCCCAAAATCTTTACATCTGTACTGGGTGTACCTTATTTCTGTCTTTTTGACAAGGTGAACACCGTTTACGAGAAGTAGCTTCTGCTGCATCTTCATTTGTTTCAACAATAGAAGCAGTTTCATCTGGTGAGATCTCCTGCAATCTGCTTAACATTGCGGTGGGAGGAGTAAGATTTTTCTGAAGCTGCTCTTGTAGTAATTCTATCCCGAGACATCTTAGAATAATATGTCAGCCTAACTGATATCTCGTTCCCATTCCATAAAAATATTACTTGGGCATTGATGCCAGCAATATTTAGTAAGGAGAAAAACACCACCATAGGCCAACGTCGCCCTCCCCCCAGTAGTCGCGTAGAATCTCAGAGATGATTCAGCTAATATCAAGTTAATCACTTGTCCAGAAGAAAACCCAAACTACACTGGCATGTAGCTACTACTAGGGCAGGAGGATAGAAGAAGGGGAGGGGTTTGCAAGTTTGAACATGCTCTGGCAACAACCATAAATGTTTCTCTGGAATCTCTCAGATGACATGCCATTACCGGAGTGTTAATCACTAAACGATATTCTGGTAAAACGTCGATCAATTTGGTGCACTTGAACCGATTTTTTTAGCTGTTAAACCTGGAGACGATGTGATACACTTTACGGACTGGCCGGAACTCTTATATATATTACTTTCATTCTTTTATTTTAACTAATAATTTTTGGTATTTCTAATTCCTTTACCTTACATATTGTTTTTTTTTTCATTTTTTTTTTAAATTTATTAATTGATAGTTACAACTGTATTACAATAATACAACAAGTAAATAGGATAAGTGATACATAATGACATGAGAATGACAAGTAGAGAAACTACCCACTGGTAGTACTCAAATCAAAGTTCAACTAAGAAGGTCATGAGGCCATCTTCTTTTCAGACGCCTCTGAGGATTATCGGGAATTGAAGAGGAAGCTAGGTTTGAAACTAGAAGGTTTTAGTGGTAATGAAGTTTGTTATGAAAGGATATTTACCGGGTTCGGGCCAAATTAGCAACAAATGGGGCATTAAGGTCATTATGGATGACTTTATTCTTAACAAAATAAGGAGCATTCAGTATTTTACAAAGGATTTTGGATTGTAAGGATTGGATACAAGAGGAATTCGATGGCTTAGTGGAGCCCCAAAGCTCTACTCCGTAAGTCCAAATAGGTCGTATGATGGTCATGTAGATGAGTCTTTTGTAGTTTATTGGGAGCTTAGAGCGTTTGTCTAGTAAGTGTTGAAGTAGCCTGAAATGTCGAGCGGTTTCTTGTCTTTTCAGTCTTGTATGAGGATTCCAGGTTAATCGTTTGTCGAGGTGCAACCCTAAGTATCGGATCTGTTCTACAGGCACCAGAGGGATATTATTAAAGGATACTGAAGGGCAGGAAGTCATTGGTTTACGACATAAGGTAAAAGTGATTTGATGCGATTTTTGAGAATTTATTTTAATTCTCCAATTTTGACACCATTCTTCAAGTGCAGTGATATGGGATTGGAGGCTTAGGGATGCAATAACTGGATTGTTGTTGACTGACAATGCACATGTATAATCAGCATACGTGGTAAGGATAGTATTAAGATGAGTTGGGATGTCAGCTGTATAAAGGATTGGGCCTCGGATACTACCTTGAGGAGCACCCGCAGATTGGGAAAAGAGGATGAATAGACATTATTATGGTTTACTTGGAAAGGTCTATTTGTGAGATAGGATTGAAGGGTGAGAAAATATGTAGTTTTTTATCATTATATTAGTATTTATCTCTTTTGTGTTTCAATGATTTCTCTATGCTAAAATCTTGCTTTAAATGTTGATTATAAAATGATGGATTGAATAGGTCAGGATAACAGTCAAAGATAACACAAAATAAGTGAAACTTTTTTTTAAATTGTGCCAACGTTTCGGCCTACGATATAGGCTATCTTCAGGGCTAAAACAGATACAGAAAATTGCTATATAAATCATTGCAGTCACAAGGGAGAATTACAGAATTTATAGTAATGTGAAGAGATACAGAGAGTAAGATAAATTTGTAATAGGACTATGTATTGATAACAGAAATAGTGTTCAGAATTTATAGTAATGTAAAGGTGTGTATCTCTTTATGTTTGTTGGGCGAGTTGCGATTCAGAGTAGAACAGGGGATACGGTGTACAATGTTTGAGCGATGTTTAGGTGGAATAATTCTCTCCCTCCCCCCTTACATTTAATGACATTCATTATAATAGGTTGGGAAAATAGAAATTCATTATTTTCTCCGTAGATGGCTGTAGTGATCGATATCTCGTAAAGTATCGATCAAACAATTCCGAGTTTATGCTCGTCAAGGTGAAATTTCATACTAAAAAAGTTTTTTGCCTGTTTTTTATTTGTTCCATTCAGTTGTAAGTTACCAATGGAAGTCAACAAAAAGGAAATTCGGTACATTTTACAGTTTTTCTCTGATAAAGGCGAAAATGCAAGCCAGGCCACTGAAATTGTGAATGGTGTTTATGATGCCAATAATTATGTGCAATTTTGGTTTCATCGATTCCGTTCAGGCATTTTTGATGTTAAAGATGCACCTCGCATTGGCAGGCCTGTCGTCGAAAATGTTGATAAAATCACGGAAATAATCGAAGTTACCAGCATGTTAGTAGTTGTAACATCGCCCATGAGCTAAAACAGTTTAAACCATTTACGCAAAGCTGGATTCAAAAAGAAGCTCGATGTTTGGGTGCCACACCAATTACCGCCAAAATACATGATTCATGGTTCAAATTTCCATCTGCGAAGCCTTAGGCAAACGGAATGAAATCGACTCATTTCTTAATCGGATGGTGAATGGGGATGAGAAATGGGTCATATGCGACAATATTGTGCGAAAACGATCCTGGTCAAAGTGTGGTGAAGCACCTCAAACGGTGGCCAAATCATGACCAACGGCCAGGAAGGTTCTACTGTGTATTTGGTGGGACTTGAAAGGAATCATTTATTATGAGTTGCTTCCTTATGACCAAACACTAAATTCAGATCTCTACTGTCAACAACTGGACCGTTTGAATTTAGCGATTGACCAGAATTGGCCAACAGAAGAGGTGTTGTGTTCCATCAGGATAACGCAAGGCCACACACGTCTGTAGTGACTCGCCATAAACTCCGGGAGCTTGGTTGGGAAGTTTTAATGAATCCATCATATAGTCCGGACCTGGCACCAAGTGAATACCACCTTTTTATCGCATTGCAAAACTTCCTGAGTGATAAGAAATTGGGATCAAGAAAAGATTATGAAAATTTATTACCAGAGTTTTTGCCAATAAGGACCAATACTTCTATGGGAGAGGCATTATGAAGCTACCTTTAAAATGGCTACAAATTATACAACAAAATGGTGCATATTTGACCCCAAACGGACAATCCGAAACATCTTTAACAAAGTTTTGAATTTCACGGAAGAATAATAGATTTCTTTTTCCCCAACCAATTATTGTTTTATTCTATTATTTGTAATAGGATCATTAAATTCCTTCTCATCTCAACTGTTTATACTATTCTTCATATATTATCATTTGTTACACTATTACTTCTCTTAATTTTTTATCATAAAATCTATAAAATTTCTTGTATAAATAAAAATCACGATTTGTGTTAATATAAATTCATATTAATATAATTTTTGAATACGAAATACGTAAAAAAAAATAATATATACCATTAGCTGTAATTGAACTATGCTTTCCATTCTTATTACGCCTCGCCTGTTTTACATAATGTAACTTACTCTTTGCTCTTTCTCACTAGTTATTTCATAATTTATCTTATTCCCTATATCTCTTCATATTACTATAGATTTTGTAATTCCCCCTTGGAACTGCAATGATTTATATAGTCATTTTCTGTTTCTTTCTTGGCCCTGAAGATGGCCTAATTCGTAGGCCGAAACATTGGCACAATTAAAAAATTTTGTGTTATCTTTGACTTTGATTGCACCCCCTGACCAATTCGATCCATCATTAGAATTATCCAGTCGATTATTTTCCATTAAGCGTTCATTATAAAAGTTAGTATTAATAATATCAGTACTAAATAATTCATTATTCAATTCTTAAAGCCATCTACAGTGGCTACCAGTCAAAATGATACACCAGGATATTTATAGATATCTTTGCATAAATAAATATTTCAAGTTATATTACATTAATAACAATAATTTATTGTAATCACTAAACATCCTAGAAGTATGTACTTTGTATATAAACATTTAAAAATAAACAATGATTTAATAATAAAAAAAAAATTGACACAAGAGTTTAACTAAAGTAAATCAGTTTAAGGTAAAGAAATATTGGTAAAAACTAAGGTGTATCATTTTCATTGTGAGATAAGTAATCCTAAACAAATTATTATAATGCAATTGGGAAAAACCACGATGCAAAGCCTTATGTTTCAAAAATACACCCTCTTACCAGTTGACGTTTCGCCTATTCAGGCATTATCAAGACACCAAAAACAAAAAAGGGGTTTATGTGAATCACATCTCGAAGAAAAAGGTGCAATACATCCCAACGATCAACAGCCCAAACAGGCTCCAAACATGAGACAGCACCCTACCACCAAGACGTTCAACATACAACTGAAAAGCTTTAAAAATGATTAGTACTCAAAAGCTAATTACAAGTGATGTGTCATTTTTTGAGTATGAGGTGAAATAATTTATTTCCTTTTTGTCTGTTAATTTTTTTAAATAATCAAAATTGAATATTTTCAATCTCATCTGTTTATATGTATTTAAATATTGTATATTGAGTTTTCTGGTTTTGATTCCTGTAACAATATCAATTTTTCTTTTTTTCTTCTTCTTTCTACAGGGTGTATCAATTTCACTGTGAGCCACTGTAAATTATTTCATCTCATACACAATATGTCACATCACTTCTAATTACCTTTTGGGTACTAATAATATATAAACTTTGTATTTAGTAAACAATTATTTGTAGGTTGTGCTTTGTTGGGTGCACTCAAATGTGGATTTCTTTTAATTTCCCTGACCATCCAAGTCTCATCCCTATCAGTTAAAATTTGTCTAGTGCTTGTAACTTATATTCTGGCAATGTACTTTTCCTTCTTGAATCTCTCCACCATATGCTAGACAATTGAACGGCTTTTTTCAATAAATTTGGCGATTTCATGTAAAGATTTCCGGTCATTAATATGTTGAATAACCAACTCACGTTCTTTTAACGTTGTGTGTGCCTCCATTTTTGTAAAAAAAATTTTTAAAAAAAGTCAGTTTTTCTTCAACTCACTCTGAAAAGAGCCAAACACTTTCGACACAAGAGTGTAACTAAGGTAAAGAAATATTGGTAAAAACTAAGGTGTATCATTTTCATTGTGAGATAAGTAATCCTAAACAAATGTTTTTTATTTTTATTATTAAATCCTTGTTTATTTTTAAATGTTTATGTACAAAGTACATACTAGAATGTTTAGTTATTACAATAAATTATAGTATTTAATGTAATATAATTTGAACTATTTATTTATTCAAAGACATATATAAATATCCTGGTGTATCATTTTGACTGGGAGCCACTGTATAGTATTATAAACAATATCGTTTATACAGTTCAGCCCATTTATTTATTCAGAATTGTAAACAATCCTCTCATATTCTACTCGACTGGTTTTATTTAGTTATATCTGATTAAATTATTTGCATCTCAAAATATATGTTTCAACTGTTGGTGTCAACTGCCATGCATAAATTGAACATCCCCTACATTTATAAATATTATATTGATAACTCCTTCATTTCTCCATGAAAATAAAAAATAAAATGTGAAATAAAATTCATTTTGAATTATGTCTACAAATGACCTACTTGTGTTTTATAAAATATGATTTTAAACATTACTAATGATTGGTGTTCTTTAACAAAAATAAATGCCATAATTTAAACAAGAATAAAAAAAATCTGCTATTGATCATTAGATTGATATCAGATTAGTAGATTTGTACCTTCTAGAGCTGATTAATAGTGTCCAAAATTGAATGTAATGGGAAAAGTGCAAATAAATCAATTTAATGTTTTAACTAAATAGATTTCTTTTGAAGCGCCCGCCATTCACTCGGACATCAAATATTTTATTATTTATAAAATTTTATTATTTATATAAATACTAGCATTTGCCGCGGCTTCGCTTGCATAGAATTTGGACCACCGCATAAAGTTTCTTGACAGTGCTTTTTAACAATAATTTAAAATAATAAATAATTTAATTTTTTTCACTATAGGTTACTCGTACAAAATTTCAGATCATACAAAACTGACGGATTCCATACAAACTTTGAACCCTTATTATAATAAGGGTGGAACTATCCAAAAATCTTTCTTAAATCATACTAAGGACCTATATGCAAATTTCAAGATGCTAAATTCCTGATTTGCCTTTAATTATGTACTATAATGGATTCTCCACAGTTTCTATAAAACTGTCGGGGGAGGGTGGCGCCTGCCCCCGTGCGCCCCCCAAATCCGCGCTTGCTATAGCCCATGTGTTATTCTGATGTATAATCTATATTACTGTAAAGTTTCATCCAAATCCGTTGAGTAGTTTTTGCGTGAAAGAGAGACAAACATACAAACTTTCACATTTATAATATTAGTAAGATTAGTAGTATATCAAAACAAATAGTTTCACTCTTGTTCTTTCTGATATTTTAACAACAATGATCATGTTATTTTCCTTTAATTATGTACTATAATGGATTCTCCACAGTTCCTATAAAACTGTCGGGGAGGGGGGGGGGCGTGCCCCCGTGCGCCCCACTAAATCCGCGTTTGCTATAGCCCATGTGTTATTCTGATGTATAACCTATATTACTGTAAAGTTTCATCCAAATACGTTCAGTAGTTTTTGCGTGAAAGAGAGACAAACATACAAACTTTCACATTTATAATATTAGTTAGATTTATTTTATCATAAAGAACCGTCAAAGTTTTATTAGTTTACAAATACACTATTAGTTCTTAGCTGCTCACTCTGTACCCTCATCATTATTACAACATTCACAATATTGTACATAAGTGTTAAGTGGCTATAAGCTGATTTTGGATTTAAACATTTGAAATGTTGATCAAAAATTTAAAATTGATTCATTATTAATCATCACACAGTCAAGAAACAATTTCCTAAGTTATTCTTGAGTTATTAAGTTGTCCTAGTTAATTATAAAGATTTAATTTTCCAATGTATTATCGATTTCGTATAAATCGATTGTTTTTACGATTAAGGTTTGTGTTAAGCTAAAAATTGTTCTATCATTAAATTCATATAATTTCCCTAAATAACCTAACAATGCATTCAAAATTTGTTAATAAAATCGATTCTGTATTAATCGATCATTTCAACGATACACTTTCTTACTTAGTTGGCCCAGCAACCTCACATCGAATAAGTTGAAATATGTTAAAGTAAATCGATTCACTATTTAATGATTACGTTATAGATAACTGTTTTACAAATATGTAGTCTCATCCGTATCCAAATAATAACCTCCAAAATCGATTTTATTTAGATAAGTTAAGAAATACAAGATTTGTGATTATTCTATTATTAAAATGATGTAATTTTCCTTAATACGCTTCGATAACCTACAAATGTATTATAACATCCATGATCATATCGTTTCATAATCGGTCCCATTGATAACTAAATGTGGATTCCATTATCGATTTTATTTTATTAGTCGATAAATTGATTCTATATTTCCATCGTTTTCGTATATATGCTTTCAAAAAAGTAGTAATGTACTCCAACATACAAGACATCAACAATTAATTATGTATGAATCGATCATTTATATGTTACTAGTTTCGTATTTAACTCCCTCAACAACTTTTTAAATAACTAAGATAGCAATTAAGTTCAATTAATTTAATTTAATTAACTACGAATTTAATTTGGTAAAGGACTCTAACATTTGGTATATCAGAAGAATAAATAAAACCGATTCAGTTTAAACCAGTTTTGTATTTAGCGCCCTCAATGACGTGATAATTTACTCTAACATCAAATATGATTAAAATCGATTATTTTATCTATATGTTTTACCTGCTTTACGATCATCAAAACCTAGAATGGACCATAACACAGCGTATATCTGAAGCAATTAAAAAAAAATGAAATAGTTTTAGTATTAGTATATCACTATATGGAGGTGTGTTTCCTGTTAAAATGATAACAGCTTTATCAAAACCTAATGAAGATATTCAATGATGCCTATATATCCCTTAAAAATCAGATATTCCATTTTAACCTTCTCAATCTTCTTTTCTTTTATTTATTTATTATTTGAATACAAAATCTAAATACCAACATTTGGCTGATTATGTTTCAGGTTGGCCATCCTGATTTGTCTACTCAACTGGAAAACGCTGTGGCTAACAACTGTCCCAAAGATATTTTCCAACTAGCGAGTGAAGGAGCTGATGTGTGTGGGTCGACTCAGTCTGGGGACAGCTTTCTGCATGTGGCCGTAAGAGCCGGCAACAGTGCCACCATCAAAGCTCTTGTTTTCCTGAATGCGGACCTGGAAGCTGTGAACTATAGAAATGCCACTCCATTAGAAGTGGCAGTCAGACATAACAGCGCATCTTCTGTGAGGGCTCTGCTGATCGGCGGTGCTAAATATGACAAACGTTTGTCTGGAGGAGACACCTACCTCCATGTCGCTGCTGCTGGGGGGTTCAATGAAGCCATGGAAGCCTTGCTAGAACTAGGAATGGATTTGGATGAAAAAAACCAACTCGGGGAAACTCCATTATTTCAAGCTGTTAGAGCGGCCAATATAGAGGGTATTAAGTTGTTACTGAAGAAAGGAGCGGATTTCAGTGTTCTGTCAGGTTTCAAGTTGGAAGATGGTGACAGTATAGTCCATTCTGTAGCTCGCTCAGGAAATGTCGAAATCCTCAAAATACTAGCCGATAGGAAGGTACCAGCAAACATAAAGAATCACAGCGGCCTCACTCCATTGCATGTCACTTTTAATCTTTCGATCGTCAGAATGCTCCTTAGGATGGGTGTGCCTGTGGACAGCCAGGACAATGCTGGAAGCACTCCGTTGATGTTGGCTTCGAGAAGTAGGAAAGCAGACGTTGTAACTTTGTTATTGATAAATCGGGCTGATCCCAAGATAAAGAACAAAGAAGGTCGGACTGCGCTTCATTACGCCGCTGAAGGAGGTTGTGTTGGATCAGTGACCTCTCTATTGGATGCTGGAGCCAGGTTGTGCGAGGTAGATAAAAAAGGTGATACTCCAGTCTTCATTGCAGCTGTGAATAATCAACTAGAAGTTCTCGAGTTGCTTATAGAGAGAGCAGCTGATTTGGCCGTGAAGGACACCAATAGTGATGATATATTACATCAGGAGGCCTGTATTGGACATGTCGAGATAGTGAGGGCGCTGCTCGATGCCGGAGTGGTGGTGGATATGAAGGATAAGGACCAGAAGACTGCCTTACACCTGGCAGCAGAGAACGGGCACCCTGCCGTGGTGACGGCGCTGCTCGGGGCCGGGGCGGCGGTGAATATGAAGGATAAGGACCAGAAGACCGCTTTACACCTGGCAGCAGCGAACGGGCACCCTGCCGTGGTGACGGCGCTGTTCGAGGCCGGGGCGGCAGTGAATATGAAGGATAAGGACCAGAAGACCGCCTTACACCTGGCAGCAAAGAACGGGCACACAGCCGTGGTGACGGCGCTGCTCGGGGCCGGGGCGGCGGTGGATATGAAGGATAAGGACCAGAATACCGCTTTACACCTGGCAGCAGCGAACGGGCACCCTGCCGTGGTGACGGCGCTGTTCGAGGCCGGGGCGGCAGTGAATATGAAGGATAAGGACCAGAAGACCGCCTTACACCTGGCAGCAAAGAACGGGCACACAGCCACGGTGACGGCGCTGCTCGAGGCCGGGGCGGCGGTGGATATGAAGGATAAGGACCAGAAGACCGCCTTACACCTGGCAGCAGAGAAAGGGCACCTTGCCGTGGTGACGGCGCTGCTCGGGGCCGGGGCGGCGGTGGATATGAAGGATAAGGACCAGAATACCGCCTTACACCTGGCAGCAGAGAAAGGGCACCCTGCCGTGGTGACGGCGCTGCTCGGGGCCGGGGCGGCGGTGGATATGAAGGATAAGGACCAGAATACCGCTTTACACCTGGCAGCAGCGAACGGGCACCCTGCCGTGGTGACGGCGCTGTTCGAGGCCGGGGCGGCAGTGAATATGAAGGATAAGGACCAGAAGACCGCTTTACACCTGGCAGCAGCGAACGGGCACCCTGCCGTGGTGACGGCGCTGTTCGAGGCCGGGGCGGCAGTGAATATGAAGGATAAGGACCAGAAGACCGCTTTACACCTGGCAGCAGCGAACGGGCACCCTGCCGTGGTGACGGCGCTGTTCGAGGCCGGGGCGGCAGTGAATATGAAGGATAAGGACCAGAAGACCGCCTTACACCTGGCAGCAGAGAAAGGGCACCCTGCCGTGGTGAGGGCGCTGCTCGGGGCCGGGGCAGACCCAGCAGCTAGGGACCCTAGTGGCTGGACACCGCTAATACGCGCATCTTATTGTGGCCATTTGGCAGTGGTGGAGCTGCTCGTTGGCCGCGGTGTCGATATCAATGCTAGGGGTAATGGATTGGCTGCCTTATACTGGGCTAATCACAACAACCAGAGAGCTGTAGCAGACTACCTGAGGTCCAGGGGCGGTGTAAAGTGATCTGGACAGCCTGGTTGGTCTCTCTGCTCCATCTTGGCCACTTTATATCTTCTTCTTTTGATTAAACAACTTTTTTAAATGTTTAATTTGTGATGTTATTTTTGTGAAATATACTTTTTATGATTGATAATAAACGAATAATTTTATGAAATATTGTTATTTGTTATTGTACCTCCTTCTTTTTTTAATTTTTCGTCCTGTTTGAAAGCATTTATTGTAGTTTCATTAACCTTAATAGCCTTTGTTTTATTAGGTTTATTACCTTGAAGTATGCTTAATAAAATAATTAATTTTATTTTTTGAATTTCATGGACACAATTGAGTTTTCTATTAAAAAATTCATCTTACTGTTCAAATACAATCCTTTTTCTTGAGTTGCTTAAAATTGATTCTCACAAGATAAATCAGAGGAGTTATTATTTCTTATTTATTTGTAGTTGTGAAGGAGACTGACTTATGAGGACACAATCAATAGTTTGGAAGTTATTACTGAGTCTTATTACATAAAATAAAATAATAACAATCAATTGATGAGATCACAATGCAATGTCCACTTGGACTTATCTGTTGATAACTTACAGGGAATTTGTTTTCTTATTTTTTAAAATCAGCTACGTTCTTTGGTGAACATAAAGCGATGTATTTTAGTAGTTCAAATCATTTACTATTTATTAAAGCAATGTTATAATAAAAAGCTAATGTTTTCTGATTTTTCATTCTCTTTTGCTCCTAAAATCGTGAACGTGCAATGGTGCTTTGATGATCAGAACGATGATGATACAGTTTATCATAATACGATCCATTTTTGATTTTTCTAACTAAATCGATATTGAGTTCTTTTAATGGAGGCGTACTTTACGATAAACATTCGATTTTAGATTCGGATTCTAAATAGAACAATATCGAATAAAAATGAAAATTGAATATAAATTTTTGAGTGATCGATTGTGTTTTCGAAACCTTAACAACCATAAAAATGGGTCACAATATCGAACGTTTTGGAAATGTTGAAATAAATCGATGCTCGAGAGATCTATCAGAAAATCGATTGTTCTTTCGGGAATTACATAACTGATAACAGCAAATGGAATCCAGTATCGAATATATTCAAAATGTTAAAATAGAAAGATAAAAAAATATTCAATCGACTAGGGAAGAGTGAAAAATTATCCGTTCACTCATTCACGAGTTTTCAACTTCGAGAGGAAAAGCGATTGACGGTCAGAAAATTATAACATTTTTATTGTTTTATAGGTACCCTCTATCTGTTCAATTTTTTAGTTAAAATGAACTAATAACGAACAAAAATATGGCGGAACTTGTAAAGAAGAACAAAGTACTTTGTTTAAATAATTTCCTGGTATTGAGATTTCCTTCGCCAACCAACAATTTCCTTCTGTTCCTTTTTCCGTTTCCTCTTGTCTTGTAATACTCGTACAATGACTCAGCCTAGTTTCTTTTTCTCCACTTCCCACCTTTTCTGCTGTTTTCCTCGCCGTTTTCTCCCTCCAGCATCCAAAGTGAAAGTTAAATTGATCAGCATTTCCTCCTCCATTCATCTAAGACGGTCATACCAGTCCAATCTCTTGTTCTCAATATTTTTAGGACATTTCGTTGCCCTTACATTAAGCAGCACTTCTCATCCATGCATCTGTTCCGTACAGCAATATGCTCTAAATGAACTTCTTGGTACCTTTCGTCACATCACTGCTCCAAAGGACCGAACTCAACATACCAATGGCTTTATGATACGTAAATATGCTTCTTTCTTTTTTTAATATCTTTTAAGGAAATTTCGTTTCTTTCCCTTAAAGAGCCCAAAAAATGAAAAACTGTAAATTTTTAATAGGAGGGGGGACCTACAGCAGTTTTCTATACAATTTCACAACGTGTTGTAAATTTTTCAATCATAGAACTGAAAAATTCAGGATTTTTTGATTAAATATAGTCTGAAAATGCGTTTTTGATGTGAGAATCGTTTTAAAAATTTTACACTTAAGGAAGTAGTCCAAACTTCTGAATAAGGAATCTGTTTCAGATTAGTCTGAGGAATAAGGTGAGTGTGGGAGGACTTTGTATCCTAGCTTGTTCAGTTTCTTCACTGTCTGTCGTGAAACCTGAGGTCTGGCGTTTTCGTGTAAGAGTGTAGGTCCCTTCCGATTAACCAATGCAGGTTGTTTTCTAAAATATTTTCTTGCATTACGTCAATATCCCTGCAGTAAAATGAGGGTGTGATGGTTTCACCTCTGGGTAGAAAAGAGAAATGTATTATTCCTGCCATTGTCCAACACAGAGAAACCAATATTTTTCATATGGTGTAAACATTTTTCAAACCAACGGCGAATGGTCTGTTCGTTACAACACCCTTCCCCGAACGCCGGGATCTGATTGTTTGATGATAATAAAAAGCTTAGCGAACCCGACTCGGTCTACCTCATAGAAGTTTACCAGTCGGCACTGCGCTTAATAACATCTTAGGAATTCGTTCGTTACTAAGCCCAGCAATTTCTTCTTAATCTTCGCGACACAATTCCGCGTTATGCAACCTCCTATATTCCCTAGTGGTCTCATCAATTTCAGGACAGAATATTCTATGTAACACCTTATTTTCGAATACCTGAAGCTGTTGTTCATCCTTCAGGGTTAGTGGCCACGTTTCACATCCGTAAAGTGTTGGAAGGACGATAGATTTATAAATGCTGATGTTTGTATTTCGGACAAAAGACGCGAGCTTAGTAATGTTGGTACCGAATAATAGCGAGCGTTTCCTGCTTTCAATCGCGCCTTTATTTCCTCTTGAATTTCGTTTTTTCTAGTTCCCGTAAACCTTAAGTACTTAAACTTCTCGACATATTCAGACTTATTCCCTCCTAAAACAATGTCCCCAAAGTCTCCCCTCCTTCCGCTACTAACCATAACTTAGTCTTATCCGAATTTATTTCCTTATATCATTTTTCGACATTACTGTATTCAGATTTATAATTTCCGCGTCTTCGCCCAACAGCACCAAATCGTCCGAAAACCCAAGCACGGATATTTTGCTATTCATATTCGGATTCAAACCTGTTTCGTTGTGTATCACTTTTTTAATGACGTACTCGAGTTTTAAGTTGAATAGTACAGGTGATTCACAAGCTATTTCTACCAATTATGCATGGCTACGTGAGTGAGCTATTTTGACCGAAAAAATGTAGTTGTTGAAGCAGTTAATTTTAGAATGCAAGAGGCATTGAAATTTCATTCAATAGATAATATAATACAAGATAGATTACTGCTGACGATACTGACCAAGTAGCCAACTATCTCGTGTAATTCCCGATTTCATTGGTTTATCTGGAATGCCACCACACGATTTGGTACTGAAAATCGGTTCACTAGTCATTTTACCTGGAAATTCGAATGCGCCAAAGCGATGCAATGGCACACGATCAGTCACGAAAAGAATCATGGGCAATATTCTTGAAGCTGCTTTCGTGAATCGCAAGTTTTAAGATGAAATTGTTCTTCTACCTTGGATTCCAATGATCCCTTTAGACTCGCCCGTCACATTTCAATGTTTGCAATGACTTTAAATTAGTCATAAAGCCGAACATGTCAATTTGTGGCTTGGATTTAGAAAACGCGCACTATTCAATTATATGCTGCGTTGGCAAACCACCAAGTTCGCTCTTCGAATCAATCAGAGATTAGCTAAAAATATAGCGCATCGCATTGTACTCCGATATTAAAAAAACAAAAACAGATTTACTCTTACACATATAATTGATAGAAAACGTTTGCGTGATGGATTCCGTAGTTCAGTCCAACTTGATGCATTCTAAAAATATAATAATCTTCGAATTCAAAAAGACCAGTACAATCAACGAAGGGTCTAGGGTTAAGTACGTGTTAGATACTGTTCTGTTTCTTGTTTAATTATAGTTCTGTTTATGTGTGCGTTATTATATTGTTCATTAAATTTAATTTTGTGTTTTTGTTTTATTCCTTGATATTGACAACGCATGCCTGTTACGTATTGATAATGTAATATGATTGTTTTAATAAACTGATTATTTGGGATTAGTTTAGGGTTTGTTTGTGTAATTGGCTGTCGATGAATCCTGAGAGGAGTCCTTTGTCCTTGACTTTGGAGAGTCAAAGTCATATGTGAGGTTCAAGGGTTCCTAAAGATAGTTAGCGCTGCTGTTACTAAAAGAAATAAAATATTTACACTTGGCAATGAGATCTCTGATCTTGCTAAAGTAGGAAGAGTCACAGTTACAAGTGGAACAGGAGATGGTAGCAGTTGAAGGAAGGTGAGACATCCAGATTTTCAACACAGTTTCAAGGATTGGAGGCATCAGGAACGTTGCTAGAGGTAGAGGTATAACAGAAACGCCCTTTTTATTTGGATGTCTATCAATAAAGGTTCTACATCAAATGAGGTGAGGACGTAGTGGTCAGGGATGACAGCGCATCACTGCTTAGGCTGTCATACGTCACCACAACATATATTATCATAACTTACCACTACATGTGCTATCATCCCTCACCACTGAATCTGCCATCATACATCACCACTATATGCGAAACCATCCCTCACCATTACATCTGCTATCATCCTTCACCATTACATATGCTATCATCCCTCACCACTACATATGCTATCATCCCTCACCACTACATCTGCTATCATTCCTCACCATTACATATGCTATCATCCCTCACCACTACATCTGCTTTCATTCTCACCATTACATTAGCTGTCATCCCTCACCACTACATCTGCTGTCATCCCTCACCATTACATATCCTATCATCCCTCACCACTACATCTGCTGTCATCCTCACCATTACATATGCTATCATCCTTCACCACTACATATGCTATCATCCCTCACCACTACATCTGCTATCATCCTCACCATTACATTAGCTGTCATCCCTCACCAAGACATCTGCTATCATCCCTCACCACTACATATGCTATCATCCCTCACCATTACATATGCTATCATCCCTCACCGCTACATCTGCTGTCATCCTCACCATTACATTAGCTGTCATCCCTCACCACGACATCTGCTATCATCCCTCACCACTACATATGCTATCATCACTCACCACTACATCTGCTGTCATCCTCACCATTACATTAGCTGTCATCCCTCACCACTACATCTGCTATCATCCCTCACCATTACATATGCTATCATCCCTCACCACTACATATGCTATCATCCCTCACCATTACATATGCTATCATCCCTCACCACTACATATGCTAACATCCCTCACCACTACATCTGCTATCATCCCTCACCATTACATATGCTATCATCTCTCACCACTACATATGCTATCATCCCTCACCATTACATCTGCTATCATCCCTCACCATTACATCTGCTATCATCCTTACCATTACATTAGCTGTCATCCCTCACCACGACATCTGCTATCATCCCTTACCAATACATATGCTATCATCCCTCACCATTAAATATACTATCATCCCTCACCGCTACATCTGTTGTCATCCTCACCATTACATTAGCTGTCATCCCTCACCACGACATATGCTATCATCCCTCACCACTACATCTGCTGTCATCCTCACCATTTCATTAGCTGTCATCCCTCACCACTACATCTGCTATCATCCCTCACCATTATATATGCTATCATCCCTCACCACTACATATGCTAACATCCCTCACCACTACATATGCTAACATCCCTCACCACTACATCTGCTATCATCCCTCACCATTACATATGCTATCATCCCTCACCACTACATATGCTATCATCCCTTATTTCTAATTTTACCAGTCACTTATCACACACTATAGTTTAAAATTATTTCTCATGCAATATTATTATGTTTTACAAAAGAACCTCGATAATCCGAACGCCGTTTTCAGAAAAATAAAAATAATCAGAATCGTAAGGACAAGCTGAGAGAGGGAAGGGTTAGTGTTGTTATTGTGCCTGTGTTGGTTTTTACTTTCGAAATACAGTGTTTAATGAACAGTGAAACATTACTTGTGTACTGTAATTTCAAGTAAAATGGCTTCACAAGCGTCGTTTAAAAGAAAACACAAGACACTGAACATAGAGGTAAAACTTCAAATCCTGGAAAGACTTAAGAATGGTGAAGGCGGAGCAGCATTAGTCTGAGTTCGGCGTCGGTAAGTCTACAATTACGGACATAAAGTCTAAACAAGATGCTATCTTGAAGTATGCATCCCAACAAGGTAGCAATGACGGATCTAAAAAGAGAAAAACATTAAAATTAGCGCATAATATGGCTCTTGATAATGCCTTATATTTATGGTTTACACAAAGAAGGAGCTTAAGTGAACCAATATAAGGCCCACTTCTTTGTGAAAAGGCTCTAGATTTTAATAATCAACTTAATGGGCCTCCTGATTTCAAGGCCAGCAGTGGGTGGCTGGCTAACTTCAAACAACGCCACGGAATAAGACAGCTTGATGTTCAAGGGGAAATGCTATCTCTTAATTTTTTTTTAATTTTGTCTTTCTGTACAGTATAATTTTTTTTTGTGTACAGTACTGTACTTTCTGTGTGTGTATAAGATTGTATACTACATATGTAAAATATTGTGAAATTCATGTGCAATAATAAAATATAGTTACCTTACTGTAGCACAGTAGTATTTCATAAAACAAACTATTTACCTTAAACAATATAACGTGCTTCTTATTTTATGGGAACTAGTATGTCAGTGATCATTTTTTGCATGCTATTGGAAACGGGAGAGTCTACCATATGTACATTGTTAACCTTTGAAATGCATAGTAAATTATTTCAAAAAGTAATTTGTTTTATCTATTAATTGACTTGAAAGGTATTTTTAAGTGAAGCTGTCGAAGATGACAAGTGAGACAATTGTTCGAAAGTAAAGCTAGCTAATTCCATCATTTACAAAGAAATTTTAAAAAAGCATCTTCTGCAACTCCAGTCTCATATGCCTTCGAATCACCCTAGTTTTAAAAACATTTATAAACAATTTTAACACTCATGCCCTCCTCAAAAAGCAATTCTGCAGAGTGTGGTGGATATATAAATTATATTTGTCTGGAAGTTCAACGGACATTAACTTCTAGTTCAAAAAAGCGTTTGTTTTAAATCATATTTTCTCAAGTCATTGTTTTTTATTTTAAATCTTCTAAATAATGTGTGTAATGTATCACTTTTCAATATTAAAAAAAAAGTTTAGAAACATACGCGTATTTCCATCTTACTCTTTTAAGAAATCTAATTATTTCTTTTTTGCGATTTAAATTGATAGATATCTGAAACCTCCATATAACTATTTTATCAGCGATGAGGATCACATTAAGAACACGCGGATCGAAGGCAGCGAATTTTAAATAAATGCACGATGCTGAAAAATGTGAAAAGCAAACAATGTATGCTTTTGTAATAAATGAAAAAGTTAAAAAAATAGGAAATGTTTAAATTTATTATATATTTTTATTAACTTATTAGACAACAGCGCTGAATATAGATCTAACAACTAGGAAATGCACAATTTGAGCTATTTTCTTTTTAAATTAAAAAAATATATTTCATCGCAGCTGGCTATTGTAGGAAACATAGATCTTTATAAAAAATGTTTCGTTAACTAATGTATACTTTTACATATATATACAGATTCAAAAAGTATTTTACAATTGTACATAGGGTCCTTTGAAATCAGCCTAACAGATTATTAGATTACATCTAACATGTAATTAGGCTGAAAGTTTGAGAGTAGCGTTGTTTTTTTGTTTCGGCTAAGACTCCACCCCTAGGCTGCCAGTGCTGCTCATCTCACCTTCCGCAGCATGAGGGTTTGAACAGTTGGCGGCTTCTTGCGGCCTCATCAGCATATTCAACTAAAAATTAATAAATATTATTATTATTATCGGATGGTTTTCTACTGGAACCAGGTATTAAGTTTAGTTTTGAATTATTTTGTCTCACTTTCTTTAAATCAGTATCAATGTCCGGGCAGGAGCTGTATGCTTTGTTATTAATTATGAATGATCCTGCAGCGATGGGTGAACACACGATTTTGATTACTTCTGGCCTCTGAAGAGGTTTCAGTTAAAATTATGTTGCCAACTGTGCAGAGCAATAAGCACTGATTGGATAACCAATAAGGGTTAGAAACAAAATCAACCCAAAGATTAGAAAGAACTCTTTGGTTCTCATTTCTTCAAGAACGTCCTCAACAGGCCCGATTTTGAAAAGAAAGGGTCTGGTTTCATTAAAACTTGGAAATCTAAGGGAAATAGTTGGTGGGTAAAATGAATAAGGTATTTCTCTCACTCTTTGCGGAACAAAAAGATTCAGTGTTTGCGAACTCTCAGCCCACTTTATCCCTACTAACATCTACTATCTGAGTCGCACGGACTTGTGAAGTCAGAGGTCGGGTTCTACGTCTGAATGGCAGCGGGTGTCTCAAATCGACCCACTTGGGGCACCAGGCGCACCTCACTGAATTTAGTACCTGCAGTGTAATCCATCCCCATTCTTTTATGAACAAAATGTGTGCCCGATACTTTTACAATGAAACTCTTTTATCTCAGGAAGAATTGTCTTCCTTGGATACTTTCTTTAAAGCAAATCCAGCAATGGGTTAAATCGGCGAATCAGTAGTTGGAGTCCAACTAAATTGGAAGCGGAAGGCAATAGAGTCAATAAAGGATGTATTGGAAGCGTAGAGGCAGCCATGTTAATGACTAGAGTTGTGGCTTCCGCCTTAAAAAGCCTCACTGAAACTTTAATAAACAAGCCTGAACCGGTCAAACTCAACATTCCCTTTGTCAGGTTAAGTTCTGACACATTCTCTGGGGTCTTTCTCAATGTGACACAGACGAGGAACAGGCGAAGGAGGAACTAAAAAAGCCGAAGACCTTGCAAGATGCTTTGTTGGGTCAGTGATAACGGAGCCTAACCATGAGCTCATTGAGCTACGGACTTAGTCTACAGTTAAGTCAGTCTCCATGAAAGGGTTCTCGAGTTGGACCACCATGCTACTGCTAAGGCTCCCTGCTGAGGATGCAATGTTTCCTTTGATGCCTACGGACAAGGTTGGGGGCCGTGCGAGGGACCTGCAGAAGCATTGCAATTAGGGCCTGTTCAAAGGAGCACTGCTAGTACTGCAGGGTTTTTATCAAAACCGACTATCAGTTAGAAGTTCCTAAAGGGCAACACGACTCCTGAGGCCAAGAAGCCCAAGGCTCTAGGCACAAAAGCTACTCCAAGGCAGCTAGAGGGAAACTGATTGCAGTAGTTCCTAGTGGCTACCGGGAGCTTAAGCAGTCATGGAGGAAAGCGAGAAATTCAAGGAGCATATAATTGAAAGGCTTGATATCGAGGGAGTGTCTTCCCCGGTATCAAGGAATCAGCACTTCAGTGGCTGACCAAAATAATCTCCAGCATGGTCATTAACTTAAGACTAAATAGGTGACTGTTGGGATCTTGACGCAGCAAGTCTAATTGGGAGCTTTCTTCCACAGCAAAATGGTCTGTGAAGAGGTCTTTTTGAAGAGGAAAAGGATCCAAAACAGGAGTATAGTGTACATGTGCAGCTGCCCAGTCTGTGAAGGCTTCTACACCATTATCAAGGTTCCTGAAACCAGCTTTTGGAGCCTGAGGGAGTATGACACGCAAGTGGACTTTGGCTTCCACGATGTCCCACTCAGTTTGCACAAGAAAAAAGTCTGCATCACTGCATCTTATGTGCTTACTTATTATTATATGCATCTTAGGTATGTGCTACAGGAGGTATACCAGAACTAAGGACATTTATATTATATTAAGTCAAGAGCCTTATCTACACAATAATGGGTTTCAAATTTCTCCAGGCAGCCATTTGTGAAATATGCAAGTGCCTAACGTATCCCCAATGCTATTTATCTTGTTTCATACCTCATTTCAGGCATACATTTTCCTAATTACTCTAAAAAATCTTTAAGGACATTTTCAAACAAACTTACTGCTCTAATTTGAGCAATCAATATAAATTTGTGATAAACATAAGTTCACTTTCTTGTTCTGCTTTTTTTTGCTAGCAGATTCACATTCATCATCATTTTCCATTTTTGTAACAGAGCCCATCCTTCTTTGAACTATTGCCAAATCAATCCTTTTTGGAAGCACATTTTATTTAGTTTATCGATTTTCTTTGTCTTCAATTATTGTTTGAACTAGAGTTCTCAATAAAATATTTATTTCTTCTAATATCCGTTATAGTTAAACCACTGTCACTAAAATTTTTAACTTTTATTTTTTACCTCCTGCGTATGTATATTACATTCCCGAGAAATAATATATGGTGGATAAGTTTTTCTTTCATCACCCAAATTTGTTTAAAAAATACATAAAGAACCTAAAGGAGGTGAAATATCATTAGAAATTAATAAGAAGTGATTATGTGAAATATTTCATCACTAATACTTAATAAAATTAATGGAACATTCAATCATATTGGAACTGATTGTATCGGGGAAAGCACTAATCCTTACTACATATGGACCATACAACACATTTCCCTTATTTCTAATCATAAAAAATCAATTTAATGGCTTTATTATTCATTAAAATTTGTTTTTAATTTCTTCAATAGATAAAACAAGGAAAAGGATTTTAAATGGCAACTGCAACTGGATTCAAATTATGTTCTTGTGAAATCCAAGATTACCGACTCACGACTAAATCATTTGTCAACTTAGGACATCAATTAAATGGAAAACATAAAATATAAAATAATGCATTGACTTACAAGAGGATCGGGCTCTGACGTCCCTTGAGAATTTAGCACTGGTCGATGTTGTAGTATTGACCGTGGCCTGTATCTCGTAGCCGACATCTTCCGGCCTTAGCCTGAACAAAATAATGAGGCTAATCAATTTATTAATCTGTATATCTAAAAGAGAGTGGCGTTAGTTACTGACCTAATAACTCAAGAACGCCGGACCGATTTCGATGATTCGAACCAATTAGGACTTGTCTTCGGCCAAAAAAGAAGAATACCCAAGAAAAATCGAAATCGGTCCAGGCGTTCTTGAATTATAAGCGTTGTAACTAACGTCTCATTCTATCAAATGCTGGTTCCGGCATTGCCGGCAGATAGCGTTGTGTGCATCAAATTTTGACAGCTGGTAGAAGATAAAGAATGTATCTGCCACATCTGTTCCCGGATCCAAGACGCACACTGGACCAACCCGAATAAAATCACCATATAATAAATTATATGTAATAACATAAAGCTACAGTGTACTATTTTATTTTATTTTTTATTCCAACTATGTAGAATTGTTTATCGCTGGAAACAAATTATTAAAAACTCGAGCAGCCCATTAATAACTATTTAACAATTTTATTATTCTAATATTTCACTTAAACAATTAAACCGTTTTTGAGATACCCTTAGAAATATCCATTTATGTTATATTTCAGACGTTAGGGTACTGGAATAATTAAACAGGAGAGATGTAAAGAAAATTCAATTCATTGTGTAAAGGTAATAATAAAAATTTCTGTCGACTCTTTCCTCATTAATTAATAAATTTTTTTCAAAAATGCCTCCATTTTATTATTTCTTTTAATAGTCTTATCCAACTTTTATTTCTACAACTTAATTTAGTCATAAATGCAACTTCTGGCCACGAAAGATATAACTTTTTAAAATGACCGTTATTCGAAACCATTCTTACAATTACAAAAAAATGAAACAAACAAAAAAAAAGACATCGCTTGATGGAAATTATTAAAGTCATATCGAAAATAGAAAAGCCAATTGAATAATAAATAAAACTTTAAAACCTGTTGAAGGAATAAATAATTTAAAATTGTACCAGAATAACAAACCTGAAAAAATATTTGACTGGAAAAAGGTTTTATTTTACTCACTTGAATGATTGACTAAAAAAGATGTACTCCAGTAACACAAACAAGAGAATTAAAATATAAAATTAAGGAATAGTTTAATTCATTTTAATAGCCAATAGCCCGTAACAATATTTTACAGGAGTCAAATTTGATAATAATTTAGCACAAGAAATACAGTTCAAGTTTAAGCACACAATATATTTTTGTATTTTGTAACCATCACAGCTTCTCTATTGATTTTATATAAACATATCATCTATGACTTCCTGATCACGACTTTACAATATTATTTATATAACTAAAACCATTTCTGAAAAATTTGCACATTTGTGAACTAAGGCATCGATATGCCCATTTCTAGAAATCATTAACAAAAGAAAAATAGTTTGTTGAGATCCCTTTATTATGTTAGATCTTTTGAATTCTCTTATGCCTATCCTAGAAAGGTGATATCTTATGTCCAGGTCTCATTCAATACCAAGATCAACTATGTTTCACGTTAATTAGATATTTTTATGAACTAGAATTAAAGAGTTAGAAATGAAGCAATACGTTTTTTTTTATTTTTTTAAAATCGACCCTGAAAAGTGTAAAATACGAGAAATCGTATCATGTTAAGTTAGAGATGTGAATTGAGTAAGGAGGCTTTACATTTTAACATAATAATAATTGTATTCATGATTTTGCAAAATAAACCACTAGATATTACAGTTGTTGATATTATATAGTGGATTTAAATAGAAAACTTATCGATAGTTCTATAATTATGCCATTTAATATTTAATAGGACAGTTTATTAAAATCTATCAACAAAGGGATAAGCATTGGTAGGCTGGCTCAATTCACAAATGCTCTAAGTCATTGCTCATAATATGAAGTTCATTTATGGAATTCAAAATTCAGTCTCCGTTTAAACTCGACATAGATTTCTATTTAAATCAATGCGGACGAAGTCGCGGGCAAAAGCTAGTTATCAATAAATAAAAAAGTCATGAGGTATTTTCATTCTTCTAGTGTGAGTCGGCCCCTAAAGTGCACAGGCCTCCACCAATTTTCGTACGGAGCATAAAAAACTTTAGGCTTCTTTGCACACAACTGAATAAGGCAGTAGGCACTGGAAAATACTATTGCACTAGCAGGACCGACGATACAAAGATCCAGTCAGACACGCCCGAGACATACCGAAATATAGTCAAGTACCTAACGGAGATCAAGGCAGATTACCACACGTACCAACTAAAGGAGGGGAGATCCATCAGAGTGGTAGTCAGAAAATTGCACCCAACCACCCCTGCTGACGTCATAGAGGAGGAGCTCACCGCCATGGGCTTCAAAGTTAGACAAATCACAAATATCTACAAGAAGAATCCTGTACACCCCGAGACAGGTAACAAAATCCCATTGCCTCTCTTCTTCATAGATTTAGAACCAGCACCCGGAGTAGAAAAAATCTATGATGTAAGTAGACTATACTATACCCAGGTTCAAATCGAAAAACCATACCCAAAGAAAGACATCGTGCAATGCCACAACTGCCAGGCATATGGGCACACTAGGCACTACTGCCATCATACCCCAAGATGTGTCAAATGCGGAGAACCGCATAAAACTGAAGAATGCGTCAAGCCGAGAGAAATACCAGCTGTCTGCGCACTATGTCTTCAAGGGCATCCAGCCAATTATAAAGGTTTCCAAACCTACAAGAAGATAAAATCTCAAGTTCTGGCAGCACGTCGGCCCAGCGACGAAGTGAGGACCTCAAGAAGACAGCCTTCTAAAATTGTAGATGGAGCTGTTTCCTACGCCGAAATGTCAGGTGGTCAACAAACTAACAGTCTCGGGGCCATGCTAAAATCCGAACCCCCCAAACCCCTCTCTAAACCACAAATCAATTCTCTACAACCAATAAACCAGCCCCAACAACTAGGATATCCCGTGAATCAAAATCCAAATACCCCGCATCAAATCCCTCATATCCCCCCTCCTTCAAATGCTACTGATCTCACAACACTACTCACATCATTCCTCTCCGAGTTCAAATCCATGCTCACACCACTAATATCTCTCCTAACAAATCTCGTTTCCCATCTCTTTCCTGTCCAACAAAATCCTTAAATGACATCCACCTTATCCATTCTC